>JANVYD010000001.1:4800000-6000000 GCA_027406065.1 Colletotrichum cordylinicola | reverse complement strand
GAATGGGTTGACTGGAGCTTGTCGAAAGAAGGAGATGCAGGAGATGACTGCGCTGATGAGGATGGAGAGGAAAGCAATCGAGGAAAGACCGCGAGAAACCCCCAGGATATATACCAGCCGAAATACAGTAGACATCGCGAGAAGCAACGCCCAAATCAAGGACCGGAAGGCGTCTTCCATTCCCAAGGGATGGGGGCGAACATCGGCCACCACGTCCGCCAACAATATGGCGTCTTTCCGGGTCTCAGACTCCTTGTTCCCTTGGATTCATCTCGCGATTGCTTCACCCATATTGCCATGAGGTAGTGCAGTGGTTAGAACTCAACACCATTAACAGTTGCTTTTCTCTATGACCCATCAAGACATAAGAAATCGCATCCCTGTGTCCCCGAGCCGGCTCTCCAGGCCTTACAAGACCAGGCTTGCGGACGCTAGCGAATATGGCTTGACTAGCTCCAGCGTGCTGCCTTACCTTGCGTGCGGATGGAAATCGCCGCTACGCAGAAACCCGTTCGTTCAGCCTCTGCTTGCTCATCGGAGCGTCGGAGGGGGAAGTGGAGGCGGCCCAGAGTCAGATAAGCATACTCTTGCGAGAGTGGGGGGAATGTAGCCCTTGGAACATGCGGGATCCTGCGAGGTAGCCAAGGCACTCGCCTAAACCACGCCAACTAGTATGCTAGGCGCTGCTTCAGGTTGAAAGTGCTGCAAGGAACCCGTCTCTCTGGCTGCAGCCTGCAAGGGTTCTCGTTGACGGTGTTGTCTGAGATGCAGTCATCGGCTCATAGCACCGCGGAGCCATCTTGGCAGGGACAATGCGTTGGAAGGAATACTGAGAGAGAAAAAAAACAGGTGTGTGTGGGAAAGGGAGAAGCTTCTCAGCCGTGGAGACTCGGTTTGTGGCCGTATCCCATGCAGCTTATTGGCCGAAAAAGGAAAACTTGGTCTGGAAGCACGCATGTTGCATATGGGAAATCACCAAAAAGAAAGCATGTCGCCCGTGGGTCGCCATGTCGATCCGGGAGGAAGAGTCCCGCCCTGCACGTGCGAGTCACATTTGATGAACGTGTGTGAAGTCTTCAGAAGCCCTGCATTGCGTGTGTCTTCGGAGGAGACGGGCGCCACAGGCTTTTCGATGGCGTTATGTGAGTCTCGTCGTCTCGAAATAGCTGAGATATCGAGATAATGGTGAGAGGAACAGTGGCTTGAGCCTCCTCCCTGTGGGACATGTTGACGGCAGACAATCAACAGTCGAGGTCAACATGTCAAATTCACGAACCAGTCGGGTGGTAAATGACGTGCCAGTAAATTTTGCTAAGCCTTATGTGTTTGCGGCAGATGCGACCCCCCAATCGCCAATTCGTGCTCGTAGTCAACTTGGCAGATTCCATGCATCTTCATGCTTAAATTTTTTGGAGAGCTGAAGTTCCGTTTTCTCTCAAGCACGCATTCCAGAAACGCCTGATCTAAGCCCCAAATCTCGCACTCCGTATTGAAGACGCTCCGAGAATCCTCGTGCCGAGAGCTGAATGTTCGGCAACTCCAGAGGATGGGCCAAGTCGGTGGGTTGAAGCATGCTCCTCCACAACAAAAACGGCGGCTGAATTCCAGACCGACCCTCCTGCTGGGTCCATCACAAGCAATTTCACGCAGCTCGTAGAGGCACTGTCTTGATCTGATTTCGAAAAACAAGAGGGATGGATTGACGCCGTCATCTCCGTCTCTCCGCGCAAGACATGGTATGGGGCCCTGGGTTCAAGCTAAGCTCTGAACGGCTTCGGGGGTCTCATCCGGGGCGGTCTGCACGGCATCCCGGGAGCGAGGTTGCGAGGGTCGCGCTGAGCCTTCGCTTCTCCCTCTCCCCCGTCTATCATAGCCGAAAAAGCTCTGGTCTGTGTCAGATCGCAGAAACACGATGGTGACAACAGTGACAGGCCGCCGGCTTACGTGCATAGCACACACGATCGCCACGCATACCGACACGAGCATGGCCGCACGGCCTGCAGTAGGGCACTCCCAAGATCGCAACTCACGGCCGCAGCCAAAAGGCCCAGGCTGAGGTTGTTAAGCGGGTACTGTGAACCATTTCCTCCCTCCCTTTTTGGGTAGCATCCCGTCATTTGATGGCTGGCTGAAGAAGATGCAAATAGCTCGTCAACGCTGGCGAGATTACTGCGATGGGAAAACAAGCCTGCTCTGCTAATGCATTACTATGAACACAGCTCGAAACAATAATCGAGCGGAACATCTGTTGCCCCGTCTAATCTCTGCGTCTAGGCCCGTTTCTGATAATTCTCCTAGGAATTCGCCTGCTACAAATATGTCTTCGAATCAGCTCTCCACTAACTCAGATTTCGCGTGCCCTCCCACCTGAACCCAGTCTTAGATCTTTCAACGGCGTCCTCTGGTTGGTCGTGGGCCCGAGGCCAGGCTCATTCACCCTATGTTCGATTCCGTGTTTGGAAGGGAGGCTCTGTCTCTAAGAATTGCGCGACTTTCCACAACAGCCTCTGCCCATGATTGCAGCAGAATCTCTGCCCAACGGCTCACCGAAGGGGTGCAGTGGGCCGACTCCTTCGCCTACGTGATCGGCTGTCACCGTCGTCGCGCAGAAAGCCCCCGCGGCTCGCGACACCGAGACAAACTGCTCAGTTATTCTCACCGCGAGCACAGTGGCGCTCAGCTTCATCACGACTACCCTCGGTGTTGAGCTCCTTGCCGAACTCTTGTTCCATAATCACATTACCGAGCTCTTCGGGAAGTCGATCGCCGGCTTGGCTCCGTTTCTCAATGGCATCATTGATTCAGGCTGTATTACTACTGCCGTGAGTCATGAAAGGCATGAAAAGGCGTTGACTTGGAATTTCCAGCTGGCTTCCATCGACGACGATAAAACAACCAGATGGCATTCTTGACCGCAGAATTGGGATTCCCACGCGACAGAACATGGGCTACATTCTTGCACTCGGCTCTCGAGAGATATGTCCCATCCGGGATCGTTTGTGGCGGTCGAAACTATGCATCGCATTTCGAGAAAGAAATCCCGACTGAGAGAGGACTTAAGCTCGTTATTCGTTTTTATGTGCTGATCAATTCTATTTTCAATTATGAAAAGCGACGAACAAAGTCTTCTGGGACCTCAATGATTTCGAGTTATTTTGAGGTGAGCTTGCCAATGGAGAAATCCAAAAGCAGTCTCCATTGAGTTGGCCGTGGAATCTCATCGACTGCTGCACCATACGCATATGCGTACCTAGGACAATGTCTGAATCATCCCATTAACTGGTGAGTGACACCAGCATACAGACGTACGGGTTAGCGGTTAATCGATAGTCGTTCTGACTGTTGGACGATTTCATAGGCCTTTTTTTTTTTAAAAAAAAAAAAACAGTTGAGAAGAAGGCAGTTGGAGAAGTTGGGACGATATGTGGACCTTTACTTTAGTACTGGCATCACGCAGCAGTCGATGGGACAATTGGAAATATTGGCACTTCTTTCCAAGGTAACATTAAATAAGCTTTCTGGCCAAGCAGACTCTGAGGAAACTGGCGGTTAATTGCTGATCCCCTCTAGCGTATTCAATCAGCACCTAGGCCTGAAAATAGTGGGCATCTGCGTCATCATCTCTTGATACGACCACAGACTAGAAAAAGTGGCTCTGTCGGTGATCTGTTATTCTTTTAAGTGTTTTGATGCAGCAAAGAATGACTCTAATTGCATGTATAACCTAGAAATCTATCGACTAAAAGTGGCTACTCCAAGAAATAACACTTTAACGCGTGAATGTAACATGACACTATGCTTGACCCATTGAGCAACGTCAAGCTGAACCTCCACGCAACACATCAAAACAGCAACCTCTCATTGAAGGTGACAAGATGCCACCGCCAAAAGCGTCACTCGATTCGCTCGCCACAGAAGAGCTTCTTGCAATATGCGAGTTTACTTACGAAAGCGGGTTCGTTGGCAGCCTTGCCAAGTTCTCCCTGACGAGCAAAAATACCGCTCCGTGGCCAGTGCCGTCTTGGCGAGAACCATCAAGTTCGTGATCACCGGCCTCGACAGGTACCCCGGTTACTTGGAGCAGGATGTCACGCAGTGCTACAGATCCTTGGACCGGGACAATAATTTTGCCCATGTTCGTCGACTCGTGATGGCGGGCGTCGTTCCGCCTCCCGATTTCGTCCACCCGAAGGCAGCCAGCTCTACTCGCTCAAAGGGAGACGGTTGGAAGCCTCGGATCTCGGGTGCGGAAATTGTCGATGACGAAACAAGACTCGTTGGCTGGCTCCAAGAAAACTACACGTACGACGCTGGTCACAACGGCGTACAATACGGTTGGGATGAGTACACGATGGCAAAAGTACCCAACGAGTTCTGGAAACCCCTCGCGAAACTCATCGAGAAGCTTCCGAGACTGACGGATCTTCTCTACGCATGCCCTAACCAATTCCCGCCATGCCTGCTCACCACTTTGCACGAGCACCATCCCAGTTGCAGGCTTCACCTGCGCAATTTTCATTTGCATAGCATCAAAGACAGCCACGGCCTTGCGGCCAACCTGGACGCTGAAGAGACTGCTCACGAGCTACGACTAGCAAGCTCGCCATGCCTGCACAGCATCAGATACTCGTACGCAAATGCCCACGGAGACTACGGAAGATTTAACAACAACGAAGAGCCAAACCCGAACAACATACACAATTCCGCTGTAATGCGATATGTGACTAGGATGGCTCCGAATCTGAAAAGGGTGCACTTGCGTCCAGTGCCCGACGAAAGCACGCAGTCTTTCCCTCTGGAGCCCTGGGAGGCTGCCAGCCATCTCGATCTTCCTCAATCACCAGCGTCTCTAACATCCATCGAAATGGATCAAGGCTTCTACGTATCTGACGAAGTGATCAAAGTGTGGAGGGAATCCACCGACATGTCCGTTTTACGGGTCCTCAAGTTGAGCATGACGGAAGTTCCAGCGCTTCAAGAACTTGCAAAGTGCAGTCTCACGTCCCTGGTGCACTTGAACATTTCATTACCATATGTCGACCGCCGCTCGTACTGGGAAGTCGTCGCGGACGCCCTGCGTGGAATATCCTCACATCTGGTGACACTCAAAATAGACGGTCTTAATTCTGAAATCGCCTTGGATTCTTTCTTGGGCCCTTATCTACGGACATTGGACTTGGCAACGTACAATTCTCGCGTCTTTCAAGAGAAGGATATTCTGGAAATCGCTGCACGAAGCCCGCTCTTGGAGTGCCTTGCCTTGCGCATCCTCAGGCGCAAGGGAAATGCATCAGAGGTGGCGTCGTATCGAGCTCTGGGGAAGCTCAAGCGGCTGCGAGACCTGTCAATCACACTTGTCGTTCGGCCACCTCCGATCAGTCGCGCGACCCTGGAAGCAATGGGTGTGCAAGACTATGCCTACGGCGTGTTCGAGAGGGAGATATGGCGAGTGACGGGAAACAAGGACCGGGGATTTTCAACACGCGAACTGAAGGCCGCCGTCATTAACTCGGCCGTGGATGCACAGTTGGTGCGCTCGATCATTGATGTGATCACAGCCGCCAAGCAGAGGAGTGCAGCAGTCTGTCTCGAACTTCTACATGTTGACGTCACGGGATACGACCAAATCAAGATAAGTAACAAAGACGGCACTGGGACTGCCTTTGGGGAATATTGCTCGCTCCTCGGTCTTCCATGGCTGGCTTGGCGCTTTGTCAACTCCGACAATCAGGCACAATACTTTGTGATTCCTGGCGGGGATAACAAGGACGTGTACAGACGTGATAAGGCTCCTATAGAAGAAGTAGGAGGGTTTTTCCTGTACATTGTTGAGATGCTGTGGCCGCGGGCGGCGCCTACTACAGATCTTGTCGGGAGAGCTTGGCATAGCTTCCCATTGGAAACGGACGACGCTATTGATTCGCCTCAGAGTATATAACTCAAGCAAATACGATGGACCTTGCACCTTTTCCTGCGGCGATTGTCAGTTCTCATCATTAAACCAAATGGCACGACGGACCCCCCTGGACTTTGGGCAACAAATCAGCTCTCCTGTTGAAATAATACGAAAGCACTCTTGAGAGCAGTTTGTGGTCCTCATGTACGAAACCTGGACAGCTCAAGGCATGCTCGGAAAGCATTTCAATTACAACCCCAGAAGATTGCCTTGAGTACCAGGGGCAGTGCAGGGTCATCTTCCGTTATGCTTTATCTACTTCCTTGTTCTGGGCTTTGGGGTCATTTACTTCCTTTCGCCCTGAAGCTAAGCCTCGAATAAGCACTCAAGGGATACTCACCTGGCTGGTGCCGAACGGACTGAACTTGTTGGCTTGGCGCTAAATTAGGGCAACATTGTCAACACGAGTTTTGCATCGTGGAGCAGAATCGCTGAAGCAAGATAGAGACGTTCAATTTCAGTGCGCTGCAATTCACCTTAATTCGTCAACTAAGGTATTCTACGTCAGATTTGCTGTTTTGCCCATGCAAACATGCTTCTCTCCTTTGAGTCCTCTTCCAGTAGCTGATCCACCTGTCTGATGATTGCTTCGCCCCAGCCGTCGAGATACCATACCGTCTTCTCCATGGATGCCAGAATCACCGCGAAATAAGCGACAAGCAATAGCGCTGGCGGCTGGAGCGTCTCAATGTCTGACAGAATGTCCGCATCAAGAAAATACAGCCAGCGGAGAACCATGCCCACCTCTGAGAACACACCGCAAGCTGCCAGGGTCTTGACAATGTCTCTCAGACCCAATGTAGCCTTCTCATAGAAATTCTCTGGTCCAGGAGGAACATCTTTTGTTTGAAATGCTTGTAGATCCTCAAGAGCCTCTAGGATGTCATGTGGTAGGTTTGTGTTCCGTATTGAGAGATCCCTAGATGTTTGGCGGTTAGACAACAATTACGCATGAATCGCTAGAGGGAAGATGCATCTCGTACATCTCATTGAGCTCCTTTGACGTGAACGGTCGGGATCCAGAATCCAATGCGGCAAGGTCGGACATGGCCTCCCATGAGAGACATGAGAATATAATGACACGAAACCCTTTGATCGCTCTTGCTAACCTGACTAGGTTCTCGATGGCGTCCGTTTCTGAATCGTGCGTGCGCAAAGTTGATGTCAGGATATGGATGATGACAATGCCCCCGAACAGAAATAGCGGTTTCTGATTTTTTTTGCGCTCATCCTCGTCTGAAAGTTGAGAACGGAAGGTTTCCGACCCAATGTTGAAATGATAATCGGATAGGTTAAGATAGAGTTGTCGATTGCCTGAGAGGAGGTACGCTTTGTGTGCCGCAGACAGCGCTAAAATGCCATGAAGAACAAAATCATTTTCGTAGCATGACTGAGGGATTACGGTTCGCCAAATGTGGAGGACCTCCGACCGAGTGCTCATTGAGTGTACGGTGAGGGCGAAAAAATGATGCATCAACTCCTGGTCTCGACTATTTGAAAGTGACGAAAGACTGGGCTCAGAAAGACGTGAAAGGTCGAAGTGGGGTGTGTCGTACGACATCACGGCATCGCCGTAGTCTGACTTTAGGGAACGGTTGGTCATCAAAATAGCCTCAAAAACCGATCGGGCATGTCGACGATTGGGACTGTGGCTGAGCTCTGATGAGGGAGACCCTTCTAGGGAAAGGGGTTTGGCATGTGTTAAACTGCATGAGACTTTGCGTCGAGCGCAATGGGAACAAGCAGGCCATGCTTCATCGCACTATGAGGTTTTCAGTTAAGCCATGCTATGATCGCGCAAGCTATACTCAGCAACACATACCTTTACCCTGCGACGTTTACAATCCGAGCAGCCACTGCGCGATTTGGTGTGGTTTCGACGGGAGGTTTTCTTGCAAATAGTAGGGCTAGGCGTCTCCATCCTAGGATGCCTACAGAAACAATGTTGCGAAGGGTGGTATCGGTATTGATCACACGAGGCAGTCAGACAAACTTGGGTGAATCTGGGGCTCTATATGCGAGCTCGTATCGAATGCGATATACGAAGAACGAGGGTTCGAAAGGGGTAGCTCGAACGCTTCATTCCCGATTGGGGTAGATGTCAGACGTCTAAGTGTGCTCGGCCAACGATAAGTTCAGCCGATCGTCGGTGGCGGTATCAAGAACTGCCACTGAGCGGCTCGGTATGTGCCGTCGTCTGATTTCTGCAGCATGGCCATAGATGCTTAAATGTCCCCGTGTTCAGAGAGTGGTCCAGTCGGTGGCGTATTTGTCAATGACCCAACATGCCTCTGCTTCCTTACTCCACTGATGCTCTTCTTGACCGTTACACTTCTGCCGTCCGGTTGTTGGAACGACTGCCGCAAGATTTAGCCGTGTATCCGCTGCCGGCGTCGGTGTCGTCCCTTAAATATTCCAACACGACGACATGACCGTGTTCCATGTGGGATCTGTCACGACATGAAACCTCACTATTTGGACGGGCTCCGCCAGTTGACTGGTCTAAAGGGCTAGGCGGAGTGCTCTGCGGTGCAATGAAATCATGGCATAACAATCTTTCTACTCGGTATGGCGGAACCCTGAGCTGTGTATCATGAAGATTGCTGACTGACACGCACTCTGGAAGCTAACCCCGAAGACCAGATAGCAACCCTGGAGTTCTGGAGGGAGTGGAACCGCGACTTCTTTAACACGTCCCTGATCAACCATGCGAGGAACTTTGTACAGGGCGCCATGACGGGCGACGACGTGGATCAGTTACCTGAGGAGGGGCGTGTAGGCTGCGACTAACAGCTTTTCCGTCAATACCACCAGCATTGAGTGAGGGGTCTCGGGGCGCTGTATGCAATTTTGTGTACTTTATGACCCACCTCTGAACTTGACTTCTCCAGTCACAAGAGACGTCGACGATACTCAACAGCCATCTGGGCCCATGCCATGATTCATACTTCTCGTCCCCAAATCTCCCACCTTCCAGAATCCTTACGGCCCCCCTTCCATCGCCTCACTTGCCACTCGACATCTTGCTCGTCAGCGACGACCCGGTCAGCTCGCCGTTGTACGCAGGCCGCTCGTCGGCGCTCATCGCACCAGGCGCGATGCTAGCCAGATCGCGTACCAGCATCTCGGCACACAGATCGACCACGCTGCGGGTCGTCATCTTCATCCAGCCAGACCACAGCCCGGCTGCTGCTATACCTCTCCCCTGGGCCGCCTCGGCCGGTTCCCTCTCGGCGAAATCAGCCTCGACGCACTTGACCCAGAAGTAGGGGTCCCGGTCGACGCCCTCTAGCACCTCGGCGTCAGCAAGGAGGAACACGCGCTGGTTGGGTCCGTCGTGCATGAGGGGCAGCGACTGGCTGTTATCGTTGTCATCGTCGTCACCGGAGCTGCGACTGGCCATTGCCGCCTGCTTGTAAATCTCGCACACCTCGTCCATGGTCTTGTCCGCGAGCAGGGCGGCGTCGTAGCGGTCGTCGAGGATGAAGAGGGACTTCAGCTGTGCGGCGACGTCTTCCTCGCCGGCCTCGACGTAGTTGTCTATCTCGGAAACGGCCTGGGCCCGGATCTTGTCGAGGAGGGTGTGCCACTGCGCGTCTGTGGCCGGGCTGTAGGCGGTGCGGTAGATGGTGAAGCCCCAGCTGCGATAGTATTCGCTCACGTCATCTCCGGCGGCCCATGAGGTTCCGTCAGGGGGGCGAAAAGAGCATTTGAGGATTGCGGAGATGGCCATGGTGTGTGTGTGAATGTGACTGTGACTGATTAGTGATGTGTGTATGGGGTGTTGGATGGGATTGTGAGTCGGACAAGGCTTGAAAGATGGTGTTCTAGAGTCAAGACACTTATCAATACATTGATCGCCGTTACTACAAGTTCTCAGGAACATATCTTCTTGTGTCTTGCATTTGACTGTAACTAAGGTGGTAAAGATTGGCAACTCACCACAAGAATCTAGACTTGCTATTCCTGATCCACCAACATTCATTACTATGTCTTCACGCCGTAGTTGGTGACTTCTTGTTGTACATTAGTGTTTGTCTCAAGACCTACTGAACATCTGAAATCCCAGGCGCTTATTCATACCTAAAGGGGGCCTGGTAATAAGCCGGAAAGGATGAAGCCGCTTCACGATGTTGTCCACTTGCGGGGATTATGCGGGGAAGCGGGGTTCGTTCCGTTGCCTTCAATCATCTCCAACTGCTTTCAAATCCGCCGCGGGGAAACACCTGACTTAAGAGGCCATCATCCCTGTCTCTTTCTCCACACAAGTGCCGACCACCCAGTCGCCCGGCGCCGCTCAACGCGTGTGTTTTGCAGCCGAACTTCTCCTCTTCCACTCCTCACGACCGACTCCAACTACACACTGGAACCCTGAAATCGACGAACTCGCCGCCTGCTTGCGTGAGCAGTGCACATCACAGGCCATGTCGAAACGCAGCTGGTCTGATGCCAATGAAGGCATGGAGTTCATGACGGTACCTTCGGCCCCCCATGACGTGTCGCGAGAGCGAGAGACTGATTCTAGGTTTTAGTTGTTGACTGCTGGAAATGGGGAAGGGTCCTTTCCGCAAATATCCCGGAAAATCAAGGCTTGTGCAGCATGCCGCAAACACAAGGTTTGTGATATGCTCCAACCTCCAAAGACCCCCTGGCTGACTGTGCACACGCAGATCAAATGCTTGATGGATGAGAGCGGTCCACCATGTCGTCGGTGCTCCGAACGCAATCTGGGCTGCGTTCTTGGCAAGAACTTACAGAGCATCATTGATGAGAAGACACAGTAATGACTATTCTGGTCAACATGGCGAAGAAAGCTCTTACTGACACCCCGCATAGATACAACGAGGCTGTTCTGCAAGATATCGAAAGTCTCCATGCCACACTCAAGGAGATCGCGAAGAAGGTCGGCGCATCAGAACCTGCTGCGCTTCAAAGCACAACGTTGCGAAACTCCACAGACTCCCCTTCTCAAAACGGCCGGCCGGCATCAACCACGAATGGCAATGGCTACCGTCTTGGCGTATCAGGGCAGGACAACCATGGTCCCTCTTGCGACAACTCCCCCAAGATCTCTCCCGAAGACGAGAATCTTCCTCACGTACCGATACACTCACTCTACGCACTCACCAAACTACGAGCCCTCAGATCTCCGGATGCTCCCGAGGGACACTCAAGTCCTGCTCTTGACGACTTCATCGCCCGCGGAGCTCTCCGGCTCGATGATGCCGAGCGGCTTTTCCGTCTCTACCGCGATCGGCTCGACCCGTTCATGTACGGCGTGGGTTGCAAGTATCAGCAGCTCGACGAACTACGACGGAGGAGCTCGATTCTCACCGCCGCAACTCTGACAGTTGCCGCGCTCCATGACCCACAAGCCAACGGAATCTATGGCGTATGCAGCTCAGAGTTCCGTCGCCTGACGGAAAGATCAATGTTTGACCGTCGCGTAGACCGAGACTATCTTCGAGCCATGTGCGTTGCGTCGTACTGGCTGAGCGATGTGTCATGGATGTTGTCAGGCTATGCCATCCGACGAGCGGCAGAATGCAACCTGCACAACAGCTATACCCGCGCTATCGAGGAGAAAAGTGAGGAAGCAGCTGATGGAGCAAGATTATGGTACATCCTCAATGTTTGTGACCAGCACTTGGCTACGCTGTACGGAAGGCCGGCAATCGTCCAGGAAGACTCGTCGATGCAACAGTGGGAGAGCTTTTTAGCGTCCCCAGTATCGAACGAGCAGGACAAACGCCTTGCTAGTCAGGTGGCACTCCTAGGGATCATAGGCAGCATACGAGAGTTGTTCGGCCCAGATAAGGGGCAACCAACGCCGAGATCCTACGTTCATCAGATCACACAGTTCAACAAGGAACTTGACCATTGGCTAAAGCATTGGTCTGAAACGTTACCGGGTAAGAAAGCATCGTCACGGTAGGAATCACACGGGCTAATTCCTTTTGCAGAAGAGTCAGGAAACATTGGCCGCTTTCCACGAAAAGGTGCCAAGTTGCATTTCCACTTCGCAAAACTTCATCTCTACTCACACATCTTCCGTGGGCTGTCCGGAGACAACCCAATACCCTACCATTTCCTCGACTGCGCAGCAACAGCGATTTCCGTCGCAACCTCAACCATAAACTTCATCTTGACCGACCCGGATGTTGCTGCTGGCGTGATAGGCATGCCTTCGTATCTTCACTGCATGACGGCCTTCGCATGCATGTTTCTCATCAAGGTGGCCGTGAAGTATGGTGGGGATCTGATAGAGCCTGACCGCGTCTGGGATTTGACCACAAGTCTCGTGAGACATTTCCGATCTTTGCCAGCTGGGAAATGGCATCTTGCACATCTCATGGCGCCAGGTCTCGAACGGATGGCGGCAACGCTCAAGAGAAGCCAAAATGGTTCCTTGGCTCACTTACATGACGCAGTGCCTGTATCCAACGGCATTAATGGGACAATCGATCCACAGCTAATGCCACCGAGCACTGATGGTACATTCATCGGTTCTGAGGGGGAATTCTTCTTTGACTATGACATGAGTTTTGGCTTGTCGCCAGTGTTCAACTTTGACTTGTCGTCGTTGAATCCCGAAAGCTCCGCCTTGCCGGCTCAAGACTTTACCAATGTTGAGTACCAGATCTCGAGACCCAACACATGAAGACTGGGATTGTGGGATTGTGGTAGATTGATACCCGGGAAGCGTGCATTTGTATCATAGATTGCATATTTGGAGCTCAGCCAACTGAATTATAATTACATGCCCTGAATGGCCCTGGCCTTGTACTCAGACTCCAAGTATTTACACTCATCCTCCGTCAACTTGAACTTCAGCGCTTCTACCGTCTCCTTAATCCGCTTCTCAGAATTCAACCCAACGATTGGGTAGCAGCCCTGCTGGAGCACCCACGCAGTAGACACGAGCGCCATGCTGACGCCCCTCTTCTTCGCTACCTCTTCCACGCGGCTTACAATATCCAAGTTTGCGTCAGCAAACCAAGCGTGTGTCTTCTTGTCCGTCTGCGCACGTAACGACGTGCTGTCTGCATTGTCCTTTGCCAGTGGCTTGGCAAGCATACCTCGCGCGATCGGAGACCAAGGAATGACACCCACGCCGGTTGCTTGGCAGAAAGGCAACATCTCGCGCTCCTCCTCGCGGTAGAGCAGGTTGTAAAACGGCTGCATTGAAATGAACTCGGTCCAACCGTTGGACTTCGCGATGTATTGTAGGCGGGCGAACTCCCATGTATACATGGACGACGCTCCAATGTAACGGACTTTGCCGGACTGGACGACTTCGTGGAGGGCTCGCATGATCTCTTCAGGTGGGGTCTCGCGATCGAGGCGGTGGATCTGGAGGACATCTGCAACGGTTAGTCTCGATTCGTTATGGGAATGGAAAGACTACATACCGATGTAGTCGGTGCCGAGGCGCTCTAGGCACTTGTCAACCGCGTGGAACACGTGTTTCCTGCTGAGTCCCATCTGATTGACCAGAGGACCGTCGTTGACGCTCGCGGGCCTCGAGTTGTCGTCCATTACTGGGTTGAAGATCTTGGACAAGATCACCACCTTTTGTCGAGGGATGTTGAACTTCTTGAGAGCCTTTCCGATTACAAGTTCAGAGTGACCATTTGAGTAGGTGTCGGCGGTGTCCCAAGTGTTGATTCCGTTATCGTAAGCTGCTTTGAGCAACTCAAGCCTTCTGCCTCGTCAAGAACCCATGGTGAGCCCTCCCATTGCGAGGTGCCGAAGGCCATACATCCGAGGATGATCTTGGAGACCTTCAGGCCACTGTTTCCAAGCCTGTCCGCGGGTGGCTGTTAGCATCACTGCAATGAATTTTCCAAACCCAGTTCCGACCAGAGAACGATTCAAAATCTCATTTCCAAAATAACTCATGTAAAAATTCAGAGGAGAAACAGGTGAGGGGTCGAGTTCGTGATTCCAGACCTTGGGAGCTCACCTCACGTATTCCATGTTGCTAATCTGTTTGCCTTGGCCTAGACTTTGTCGGGTATCAGGAATGTGCTTAGATCAATCAAGCTTGCCCAAATCAGAGTATCACTCAACTCTGAATACAGATGAACAATCTAGAGGTTTTGTTTTATCGCCCATCACGTCATCCCACGCGCGCTCGCTATTCTCGGCCTCAACTCCTCCGCCCAAAAGCTCCCGAACCCCTGCCTCACCGAAGCCCCACGCAGTGCGGGGAAGTACCCATCCGGAGGATTGCCGCGAGTTTCTAGTCGTGTCGGCATTCTCGCCGATGTCCGAATTGGGCATCCTGCGCCGGGAACCTGTCCGAACGACGACACGGCAGCTTGTTGGTGCGCATTTCCGTTGCCGCATCTTGTCGGATACGCTCGGCTACTTCGTAGCGAGTTGCAGCGGGATTGAGGAGATTCCCCGAAAACGTAATCAAGCGTTCCCCCGTGGGACCATAGCGAAATCGGACGATTAAAAGTGGTTGATGAGGGGGAGGGGCAATGAGGGGTGACGATCGTGGCTCTCCATCGCCGGAGTCTCACAGTTAATCGAGACCAAGCTTCTGTTTGCATCATCAAAATCTTTCAAAAAAAAAACAGTTCAAGATGTCCACCGAGATTCTCATTACTGGCGCTGCTGGCTTCGTTGGCCAGGAGCTGGTCTCCGCTCTCGTCAAGGCCGATCCCTCACACCAGCTCACCATCACCGATGTGATTCAGCCCCCAGTCCCAGCCGATGTAGCAGCGGAGAGCGGGAGAATCAAGTCGCTCAAGGCCGACCTCACCGACCCCGCGGCAGTGGCCTCCCTCTTCTCCAAGAAGTTTGCTGCCGTCTACCTCCTGCACGGGCTGATGTCAGGGGGAGCCGAAGCCAATCTCGAGCTTGGATACACCGTTAACTTTGACTCGGTCCGGGCCGTCCTCGACCACCTCCGCAAAACCTACCCCGGCACCACGGTGGTCTTCACCAGCTCCTGTGCCGTCTACGGCCCCCGCCAGCCCGTCAGCGAAAGCGAGATCGTGCCCAAGCCCAAGACCTCGTACGGCACTCAAAAGCTCATGATTGAGCTGCTCGTGGAGGACTTCTCTCGCCGCAGTCTAATCGATGGTCGCATTGTTCGACTTCCCACCGTGACGGTCAGACCTGGGGCTCCTTCGGCAGCAGCCTCAAGTTTCGCCTCCGGCATTGTCCGCGAGACGCTGAAGGGCATCAAGAACGTCCTGCCTGTCAGCCGAGACCTTGAGGTCTGGGTCTGCAGTCCTGCTACTGTGGTCAAGAACCTTATCAAAGTCAAGGATGTTCCAGCGGAGAAGTTTGGCGATTCCAGGGTGGTGAATCTCCCTGGCATCACCGTCACTGTGCAGGAGATCTTAGACGCCGTGGAGAAGGTTGGTGGAAAGGATGCTTTGTCTTTGATTGAGGAGAAGAAGGATCCTGCTATCCTGGCGATCGTAGACACGTGGCCGGCCCGTTATGATGTAACCAGGGCTTATAGTCTTGGTCTGGAGCCAGATGGACCCATCCTGCAAGCCGTGGAAGCTTTTGCTAAGACGTTGAAGAAGTGAGCTGGGGCATTCCCGGGTATATATGGGTACCTTATCTTGGTAGATACACCATGATTTAATATATGTGAGATGACAAACGCTCATACTATATGCTTTGAAGTATCAGGAGTTGATTGGTTTGAACATTGGTTGTCAGAGAAGTCTCAGTCACACCCGGGAAATGAATTAAATCCACGGAAGGATCTGCGTGGGGTTCGATGACCAAGAAAACTCACTTCAGCCAGTGATCATCAGTGCGAAACGTGTGTTATACTATGAATTTCAATTGAATGGGTATGATAAGAAATACTATTTACAGGATCATCTATGTATTCTGTGTTCACAACTTCGATCGCGGCTTCCTGAGAGGCCTCTTCTGTCGGGACTGCGCCTCTGACATGACCATGTAATCCACGTCCAGAGTGTTCACCATTGCTGGCGACGCCTGGCTCAAGCTCGTGATACCGCAAAGTCTCATTGACGTCTCGATCTCGTCTTTCAGGACTGGATGTGACATTTGAGTTAGCTGTGAAACGACGTTGGCTAGCATGGAAGATATTCAACTCACTCTGCGCTAGGTGTTCGACTCCGTCCTGACCATAAACGAGAGAGTACAGGAAGGGCCGACCGACACCAACAGCAGTGGCTCCCAGTGCAATTGCTTTCAGGATATCCGAGCCACGCTCGAACCCTCCGTCAATATAAACTTCAAGTTTGTCGAAGACTTCGGGACACTGCTCTCTGAGCTCGAGGAGGACGAGAATGGATGCTTGCGCGCTGCGCATGATGTTTGTTAGCCCAGGCTGCCTCCCACATCACTCGCAACGGATAAGGGGTGAGTGGAACTTACCCATCGAGTGAACGACCTCCGTGATTGCTCAGAAGAACACCATCGACCCCGTACTCGACAGCCAGGCGGACATCATCCGCAGTTTGCACACCCTTGAGAACGATTGGCACTCCACTCGCCTCCCTGATCCAGGTTAGGTCCTCCCATGTGATCGACTTGTCGATATACTGGGCCATCAGACGTCCCAGTCCGCTACCCTTCTTATCCTTGCTGCTTTCAGCATTGCTGATTGCTGACCGAATGGTTCCTGCCTGAGCAGCACGCTCGTCGGCCTCTCTCTTTCCAGGTACAGGCGCGTCGACTGTTACGAAGATAGCCTTGATCCCGAGTGCCTTAGCAGATCGTAGAATCTCGATGGTTTTGTGGCGTTCTGCATTGATGTAGAGCTGGAAGAAGAATGGTTGGTTCGGTGGAGCAGCATTGACGATCGACTTCAGGGTGTATGAAGCGTTACTTGAGATCTATAATCTGGATCAGTCACCACTCATTATGTGCAAAGACAATCGTTACTTACGATTTGGATGATACCCTCGTTTGCAGCACCACGACTGAGAGCGAGCTCACCATCTGGGTGCACTAGCTTGGCCATGGCTGCTGGCGAGATAAAGAATGGGGCCGAGCTTTCGAAGCCAAGAATGTTGGTTTTGAAGTCGACGTGGGAGACATTTCTCAGAATCCTCGGCCTGATCATGATCCTCCTCGTGAGCTCCTTGTTCTTGGTATGTGTTATCAGGTCCGTTGCGGCAGAAGAGTAGAAAGCCCATGTCTTTGGCGTCAGAGCCTTGGACGCAACAGCTGTCAGGTCCGGGGCGCTGAGGATGGTCTCCAGAGGTGGAATGACGTCCTCTTCTTGTGCCGAGGCAGATGTTTGTGCAACCTCTGCTGGAGCTGTAGCTACTCCATTCTGGCCTTCTGGCTGTGATGATGCAGCCGGAAAGTCTGGAGTGGCATCCTTCAAGACGCCAATGAACTTCTCTCCTGGAAGCTCTTTGAGAATATCAGGTGCGTGAACACTGTCGAAGATCTTCGTGGCATTCGAGCCAGCGCATTTAAGAAGGACTGGAAATTATCATAGCGGTGAGACGAATGACTCGGCACTGATAAGGCAGGAAACTTACCTGAAGGGCCTCCAGGATGCTCGCTGATGAAATCAGTGATGTCCCAAACTTTGGAATGAACAGCTATCCAGCAGTCCGTCTTGGAGTTGTGTTTGCTGAGATCAGTGAGGCTGATCACGTTGCTTTCCTGTGCCTTCGTTGCCATCGTGTTTCGTGTTCAGGGGGACCGGGTGTCTCAAGGTGGTGGTCGGATATCACAATACAACAAGTGGTCAAATGATGTTCCTCCAGTCCCCTCGGCTCCCAAGTCTAATTCACTCGAAGTCGAGACAGAGCAAACATATTGCTTGTCGGGATGATGGAAAAGCAATTTTGACAAGTCGCCACTGCCTGCCAAGCCCCCATCAATTCCAGACCGCGCTTTCGCAAAACCGCCAGTTCGGATTGCCTCACAAATCGCGACGTCCCCGTCATGCCCGAGCGCCGCGATGCATCCCTGTCGACTCCGCACCGCCCATTCCCCATGGCTCGGCTTTCTCGCCGATGTGGGCCGTTACACAAGTGTCCCGGACCAGCCCCGGATGTGCGTGATCCCTTCTTCCCACGTAACGAGTTGCTCTGTTTCTTACGTACCGGCAATTAGGTACGATGTCACTGGACGAAAGATGTCCCAAACTCGTAGTCTGCCTGTCAGCCTGATTGCGAAATCGGTCGACAATCCGGCAACAGTCCGTCGTTTTGCTTGGCCGAGTGCTTCTCCGCATATGTCTCCGCAGCTTCGGAGTTGGAGTCTCATCATTATGAGGGGTTGTTTTCCAGAACCAGCAAACCAATTTCCAAATTCACCTTTAAACGAAACGATTTTGATAACGCTGAGTATCGTTCTCAACCAAGTTCCCAAACCTTTGTATTACCTGAGTGATTCGGTATTCCCATCATGCCTTCAAGTAACATCGCCTCCAAATCCAAGCCCCTTCCCCGGGGGGTCTACACCCCTGTCGTCACGATCTACAAAGCCGGCGACCCTCTGCAGCCCGTCGACCATGATGCCATGTACAAGCAGTGTCAGGCTCTGGTCCGCGCCGGCATGCATGGCCTCGTCTACCTCGGCACCAACGGCGAACTCGTTCTCCTCACAGCCGACGAGCGCAAAGCCATCGTCGAGACCGCCGCGCGCGCAGTAAAAGACCTTGGAAAGCCAGACTACCCCATCGTCGCCGGCATTTCAGCGCAGTCAACTCGCGAGTCCATCCTCAACGCGAGGGATGCGGCGAGCGCAGGCGCCAACTTTGGTCTGCTGCTGCCGCCGAGTTACTGGGCAAAGGCACTCTCCAGCGACGCAATTCTGGGATACTACCGCGACGTCGCTGACAACTCTCCCATCCCGATCGTCATCTACAACTTCCCGGGTGTGACGTCCGGCGTGGACCTCGACTCCGACCAACTGACCGCTCTCGCCTCGCATCCGAATATCGTGGCAGTCAAGCTGACATGCGGAAATGTCGGCAAGGTCGTGAGGTTGACGAGCAAGTTTGCCCATGAGCAATTTGGTGTCTTTGGTGGCAGCAGTGATTACCTTCTCCCAACGTTGCAATCCGGGGGCAGTGGCTGTGTCACTGGGATGGGCAACATCTTCCCAGGCTCGACGTCTGCTGTGTATGATCTGTGGGAGGCCGGAAAGCTTGAGGAGGCCCTGAAGCTACAGTTCGATGTCGCAAACGCAGAATGGGCTTGTAAGAAGGGAATTGCGTTGACCAAGTATGGTGCTTGGCACTTCCTTGGACGTGATATTGGTATTGATGACGAGTCGTCGTGGGAGATGAGGAGGCCGTATCTGCCTCTTGGCGATGCCATGAAGAAGTGGGCTTTGGAGACATTAGGTGTTTTAGAAACGACCGAGAAGCAGAGGTCATGGAGTAAATAATTTCACATCTAGACACCGAAATCATTGATTAGTTGACACGGCTCCCTCTATATATTTGGTGGACCGTAACGAACTCCATGCTGTCTTTAGGTAGAGGATAACAGTAGGAACAAGAACGAAAACCGCAGGGACGTTGTTGCCAGTAGACAAGCAACGAGCCCCCAAGAAAAGAAGTCGCTGTTTTGCGGGACAGACCAACAGCGTTGACTAATTATGTTGGAATACTGCTAGTAAGGGTGTCCAGTCATTCGAGGGGCTTCTGCTTTGATCATTGATTAGATTGGATCTGGACTTAGGCTCGCTTGAAGTCACCAAGATCATTTCACATGTGATACTGTTGCTGGATTGAAGGTCTACTTGGAAACTTTATCAATCTCTATGTGCTTCTGATGCTCTTTTGCAGCGCAGAATTTGAAAGAAATGGTATCCTGAGGGTATCTAATGTTGACTGGCCTTGACCTATGCTTCCTGGACCCATTTCTCTACGTCTTTGATCCTAACATACTTGATATGCTGGCGATGGAATGTGAAGGCCACATGGACCACAGACTCCTCTGCATCCACAAAGATGCTCGGGTAGCTCAGCTCCCGATTAGTCTTCTCTATCGAGTTATTGGTCATGCAAAAGCCGTCCCCTTCCTCGAGAACTCTCTCCTTCCACGTCAGACCCTCATCGCTCGAGATTGCAAGAGTCAAGGTCTTGCGAGGCGTACCCCAAATCGCCGTCTTCCCGTTGACCGCCGCCTGATTGGGGCGCTTGTCGTCTTCAGGGGTAATATCGTCGTACAAGCCTTCTCTCTTGGCCATCCCTGCTTCCGCAGCAGAACGGTTGAACACAATGGCCAGGTTTCCTGATGGGAGACGAGCGGCGCAGATTCCACTGTTGGGGTTCGGCAGAGGTGTTGGCTTTGGGGCGGTCCAGTTGAGACCGTCAGAAGAGGTGGATCGATAGACATTGTCTGCCCAGCGGCTGCGGTAGAAGGCGACGTAGTCTGAGCCCTGCTTGCTCGGGATAATGGGGTTCATGTGCACCGCGCCAACGCTGTCAGGGACAACACTTTCGGTCCATGTCTCGCCGTCATCTCGAGAGTAGAAGACGGCTGAAATATCGTTGTTGCCGATCCACCTTTGCCCCGGCGTTGAGCGACAATGGAATACAGGCAGGATCCAAGTCCCGTCAGGCAGTACTACTAGTGGCTGGCGAACGAATGCACCAGTGACACCTTTGAGAGGTCGCCGTGGCTCCGACCATGTAACGCCATTATCGCTCGATGTTCGCGACATGATGTAGCAGCCGTCTTGGTTGCCTGCATCCTGTGAGGTGTGGAACAGCCAGATGGAGCCTGTCTTTGGTGCTCTGAAGAGAACGGGGTTCTGGCAACTGCGATTGGTGTCTGAGGAGATCTTCTGTGGGCTCGACCAGGTGTCGGAGCCGGGCTCCTGGCGAGAAAGCCAGATGCTAATGTCCGGCAGACCCTCCTGCGAGCCGCCGAACCAGGTGCACAGCAACGTCTTGTCGGGTAGTTGGAGAAGGTTGGAGGCGTGCACCTGGACCGTTGCCGCAGGGATAGCGGCCGTATGCAAGGATGAAGACGACATGTTGGAAGACAGAGCGCCAGACAGAAACCAGCCTCGAGGAACGTGGGCCAATGTTCGGTTGATACAGCTTCAATGTTGACTAGGTCGGAATAGATGCCGTTTGCTGTTGATCTCTGTGCTGTATCAGCGCCCACAACAATGCACCCTGCCCGAACCCGAACGCGGTCGCTTCTATGTATTTCCCCAAGATGGTGTTTGCCAAGTTGTCGTGACTATCCTGCCCCGCGTCAGGCATTCCCCGCTTGCATCAATCCTCGCGACTCAGGATCCCACCGGCCGAAACTCCGGCCCCGCTATTTCACGTCCCGGGAGCGCCACGACTTTTAGCTGCCGTGTGCACACGGGCGAAGGTTGAAGTCTAGGACAAGTCGCCGAGTTTCCTAATTCTGCCTAGCCCCCATGAAACCTGGGGTTACGGAAACCCCCTGATATTGAATCTGGGGATGGTGGGACTGTTGGCAGGTCACTTGGCCAGATCATCAAACCATTGCAATTCGCGGCCTTTGAACTGGACGATCGTTCTGGTGACACCGGCCTTCTCGCCGACTCTGTTGCATTCGCTGATCTCCATGGTTCCCCACGCAGTTGTGGCTCGAGGAAACGCTGTGGATTACGCGGGGTAGTTCGGCTCTTGGTCTCCTGGGGGCCCCCTCTCCCCATGGGGTGGTAGTTGCGTTGCCAACTATTGACTCAGGCAGTACGGATATATGATACAGTCGAAGTCTGTCTTTAACTCATTTTACGACACCGGAAACCGCTCGATAGACTTTCTGCCGCAAGCAACGTCTAACCTCTCCGACAGCCTCCCACAGATTTGATAGAATCCATTGCCAACATGGGTGGCGGAGGCTCACTTTTCGCCTCTCCCGAGTGGAAGAAAGACCCTCGGGAGATTTTCAACTCCAAACTCCTCCTTCTGGGCATCACAATTGCGTTTGCCGGTTGCTCCTATGGCTTTGATCAGGGCAACATTGGAGGCATCATGACGTTTCCTTCCTTCCGAAAGGCGTTCGGTTTTGATACCATCAGTACAGCGGAAGCCGACAAGCGAGGTAAGCTACAACTGTAAACCGTGTGATGGCTTCGAGTTTCTAACACTGAGCATAGAGGGCAATATCGCAGCGATGCGTAAGTAGAAACAATCTACAAGTGCGACTCGTGATGATGCAAATCTAACATCAGACAGTCGCTGCTGGAGGTACTGCTGGAGCCCTACTGGCAGCTCCTCTGTCCGACTATCTCGGTCGTAAGAAGGCCGTGACTTCGATGGCTGCCCTTTTCCTGGTCGGTTGCTCGATGCAAGAGGTGCCCAACCTAGACGTCCTCTACGCTGGCCGCTTGTTGGCCGGTGTAGCCATCGGTGCAACATCTATGGTGAGATACACTGGAGATTGAGGTCAGACTTTAGTGGTGCGCTAACCCTTTATACCAGTTGGCTCCTCAATACCTAGCAGAAAACTCTCCCAAGTCGATCCGAGGCTCTCTCACCACTTCTTACAACCTGATGATTATCCTGGCTCTTGCAATTGCATTTTGGGTCAACTATGCCGTCAGCCTTTGGCCTAACCAAGATCCCAACAACAACAAGGCTTGGCAATTGGCTCTTGGTATTCAGCTCATCCCTGGATTCTTCCTCTTCGTCTTGATCTGGTGTAAGTATCAATCCAACCGGTGACTTCCAGTACGACACCAGCTAACCTCGTAACTCACCAGTTGTCGTCGAAACACCCCGAGCACTTATCGCAAAAGGGAAAGACGAGAGGGGCCTGAAAAATCTCTGCAAGCTTCGAGGCTTGCCTGCAGAGCACCCCTATGTGAGACAAGAGTACATGGAGATAACTGCTCAGGTTGAAGCAGAGCAAGTGACCGCCAAGGGTAAGTACCAAGGTGCCACGAGGAGTCTATGCCTTTACTTACTCGCCCAGGAACGAACTACCTTGTTGTGATGAAGGATATTGGAACGAACGCTAGCAATCGTCGTCGTCTCTTCCTCGCCATCATGCTGTTCCTCTTCCACAAGCTAACCGGCACCGACTCGCTCAACTATTTCGCTCCCCAGATCTTCGCCATGATTGGCGTCCCTAAGGGTTCCAGTTCTCTTCTTACTACTGGTGTATATGGAGTTGTCAAGCTGGCTACTACTATCATCTACGTCACCGTCATTGTAGACCGAGTCGGGCGTCGTCTCCCCCTCATCATCGGTGCGACCATCCAGGCCACATCTATGCTCTACATTGGGCTCTTCATCCGTTTCTCCGATGTGGAGGCAGGAAGTGGCACAACACCTGGTGGAATCGTCGGTATCATCATGTACGCATGCCTTATCCCCTTCAACGCTACCCGAACTTTGGCTAACAAACATCAAAGGATCTACCTCTATGCTTTTGGCTGGTCATTTGGACATTCTGTCGCGCCGTATCTGACTGCGTAAGTGTCCCAGCGCAAGGCGTATAAGACATGTCTTTCTTCTAACACTGTGTCTAGTGCTGAAATCTTCCCGGCTCGTATCCGATCGTTCTGCATGTCTTGCTGTCTCTTCACGAACTGGATCGTAAACTACGGCATTACCTCTGCCACGCCCCACATGCTGCGGACGATGGGCTACGGCACCTTCCTGTTCTTCTCTATTATGACCTACATCGGTGCAGTATTCGTCTTCTTCTGCTTGCCGGAGATGAAGGGCCGCAGTATTGAATCCATGGATGATTTGTTCCAGCATTCTCTCTGGAGCATGTTCAAGCGCGCCTATCCCACTGAGGAGGAGAAGGTTCGCCACGACGTACAAGAGAGGCTCCATGAGAAGATGCAAGAGGAGGAGAAGGACGTGTCACACGTTGCCATGGTCGAAGACAACACTAGACGCGTGTGAGCTGGTTGCCGTGATTGCCTCAACAGTGAGGGTCTTGGGTGTTGAAAGAGTCCAAGTTTGTGAAAGATGGACGTAGCATTAGCGGTTGTCCATGTCTTTTGAGTCATAAAATACCCAAATGTCTTGAGTTCAGTTGGCGTCTTTAATTGACTTTGCATGTCTCCGTATCTGTAACTAAATTCATTCTTATCTTCTACCTTTTGAGCCCAGCCACATCCAATTTGTGGAGGTTTACGGTTTCGAACATCGAGCGAGTCAGCTTCTTGAATGCACGCGTGCCCACTTTGTACGCGCAATCTGACCGGAAATGCAAGATACTGCGAGATAAGATACCAGCGGTTTCCCCACTAGATCGCGTTAATTCAACGAGCAAATTAGATAAGCGCAGTTAAAATGACAAGAGAGGCGTGCGGAGTCAGTGGCCGATGACGGTCCTTGTCAACGCCAACGCGGGGAAGAACACATTGACCGATAACAAAACACTAAACTTAAACAGGAAAGTGTCCCAGTAATGTCTGACTGAAAGGTTCCGCTTATTCCTGTCTGAAATCCACTCACTGTGCTTGGGTTTCCATCGGGGTCCTCTTTTTCCCTCACAACACCAAAGATCCCTACGTCACGCCTGTTACGCCCAACACGCCGCCGCATATCTTCTCTCACCAC
This sequence comes from Colletotrichum cordylinicola, assembly GCA_027406065.1. Taxonomy (NCBI): domain Eukaryota; kingdom Fungi; phylum Ascomycota; class Sordariomycetes; order Glomerellales; family Glomerellaceae; genus Colletotrichum; species Colletotrichum cordylinicola. Next base: position 5,975,548 of record JANVYD010000001.1, on the reverse strand, counting down.
TCGCCGTGACCTTCCTTCTGGTCAATTAAGCGAGCATGAGTATGGCCTCTGTTTCCCAAACTGACACGCGCCGGAGGAAAGGGTCTAAACACGACAAGACCGGTTGTTTGACATGCCGATATCGGTGAGTTCACCGAGCACCCTTATCTTTGCGGCGTCCCATCCATCAGTGCGTGATTCTCACAATCTCGGAGGACGTAGGCGCAAAAAGTGTACCGAAAACACATTTCCAGTCTGTGGCACATGTGCGCGTCTGAATTTGAAGTGCGTTCGAAGCACAGCTCGCGATGTCGTGCCTACGAGCTGGGTGGATCGCAAACAGCAATCAACCAAACCGTCGCGTGGGGTTCCGGACGCCGATGACGACTCACCACAGCGCTCGCGATGTTTCCCACTCTGTCCGCCAGTATCAATTATCGAACCATGCGAGCCACCACAAAAGAGGCAGGTCATGCGATACTATATCGAAATCCTCAGTCATTACCTGACTGTCAATGAGCAGTTCAACTCGTTTCTATCAGGTGAGTCACAATTGAATCCTGCATCACAGTATACAGGGTCTGATGATCACTGCCACAGCATTCTTGCCCATGGCTATGGAGTCGTCTGTTCTTTACGACGCACTTGTCTCTTTTGCTTCCGGGCACCTAGCTTTGAGTGACCAATCGTACAAGCTTTCGGCCATCGAGGCTCACTCAACGGCAATGACCAATCTCGCAACAGCTCTGAGCACACCACAGAATGACATTACTTGGTATGAGACGAAAGCAGCAACATGTCTAGCGTTTGTGATCGGCGAGGTTTGCGCGGGAAGCAATCGCGGTTGGTATACCCACCTCAACGGAGCAAAGCACATCATCGAGTCTGCCAGTGTAAACACAAGCTCAGGAGTTACACTGCATGGGCCAGATGTTTTCAAAAAGAGCTCAGAGGGCCAGTGGATCCTTCGCAACTTCGCGTATCACGATATCGTTGGTAGCGTTACACTACGGAGGCGGCCTCTTCTGGACTGCAGCTACCTGGACGGCATCACCGACGTCGTTGACACTTACCTGGGCGTCGCAACTGAGCTTTTGCGCTACGTCTCAACTCTCTGTTTTCTGGATGAGGAGACGAAACTGGACCTGGACTTGCCTGCCGACGAGACTGCGAGAAGGATGATTCAGTTTCACAGCACATGCGCCGAGGTTGAACAAGAGCTGCAAGACTGGCGCTGCCGCCCTGATGCTGCGCCGGAGCTAGTAGCGTTAGCCAACGCCTTTCGAAGCGCTGTGTTGATATTCCTGTACCGCCTCGTACGTACTCGGATGGAAGACGAAGCGTCATCGGCAGAAAATGACTGGCTGAAGGCGGTCGGTGGCTGGGATATCCTGCCGACGAAGCTTCGCACACAGATCTCAAATATTCTAAGGCACGTCTCCGACATCCCAGTGGGCAGTCATGCAGAATCTGCAATCCTCTTTCCGTTGTTCCTTGCGGGCGGCGAGGCAACTGAGGAAGAGCATATGGAGGCAGTCCGAAATCGACTGCAGATGACTTTGAAGAAGCGGCGATTCCAGAATATTGCGCTATCTCTGGACATGCTCGAAGACCTCTGGCAGAAACGAAAGTCTGGAGACGGAACGCGAGTGGATTGGACGCAGATCTTGGACGCGTCTGAAGAGCCTCTACTGTTGACATAGACTATTGTCATGCAGCAGCTAAGTAGTCACAGTATTCATCCGCTACACTGAACCATCGCATGGTTGGCAAGTTGTGCCGGGGCAATGATGTCGAAGCCCAGGCATTTGAGATCCTCCCCCAGAGTCAATGTTAATGGGGTTCAGTTCAATGCCTATGCTTCGCGTCAAATAGCAGTGGCCCAACACGCCAGAATCCAACGAGTGACCCAGATGATAGGGGTCCAGACTTGCTGCGTTCGGCGAGTGAATTTGGATGCACTATAACTCCGCCGCAAGTTTGCGTGACACCAATCCAGGCCAGCAAACCTGTCACGCGTCAACGAGAAACATATCCCACCTACGTTTGCAAGCGACAACTCCGACACCAAAGCGCCAGCGTTCAATCCCGCTCGACCTCGAAACGAAGTGTTCGCCGCTCGTATCATTCCAGAATTAACGAAATGAAAGACCCTTTGGTGTAGCAGGCAGGCAGGATCTGGTTCCCAACGATGTCTCACCCGCCGGACCTCGGATCAGGCAAGCCTGAGGGCATGATGATGGACAATGGAACCAATGCCGGCGGAGGTGCCATCTGCAGCTGTCAGTTCGACCAGCGTGGTGATGTGACACGTCGGCATGCCGAGTACACCCTATGCCCGGGAGGGGAAGGGGTGGGCATCCAGAGTGTTGCGGTAGGGGATATGATATTACGAAGGGTTGAACAGTTTGATTTCTATCAATCTTCTCCGATATTCTTCGATCTTGGTCTTTCATTTAAATCTAGCTCTAATATGAAAGCATTCATTCTACCAACTTCCACTCGACATACTTGAACTCAGCAGGCACCAGGCAAGGTTTAGCCGAGGCTCCTTGTGTGTAGATGGCAAAGTGAGCACCGGTATTGGGTGATTCACGTCCCGAAATCCGATGCGTCAATGCCCTGCTGGAAACCGAGCCAAGGCGCTCGCCAAGCAGCGTTTTATCTTTTGTCATAGAGCTTGTTGTTGCGTAAAAAAGCTCGTAGCCCAGTGATCGCGCTTGAATGATGAACTTGATCGTGGTCTCGTGCCCGACGCTCGCAATATTTTCCTAAGGAACTGTCAGCTGCTTCATAGCTCAAACGAGACCGGGAGATGTTGCATGATTACCGTAAACTCCCCGTTCTCATCAACCGCTCTGCAAATGATCTCGTGATGGTTTTCGGAAGTCTTGCGCAGACCGATGGAGGCATGAGCAAATTGGGACCACCAGATGGCAGTGCCTGCTTCTTCGCCGACGGCATCCGGATGGAATTCCAGCTCCACCGTCCAATCCATTGAGAACTGCGTTTGCTTGCGCAGAAGCATGCTAGGACACTCAAACTCCGTGATCTGATAAGCTCCCCCGTATAGATGCAACCCTGTAGAGCCGAACTTGTACGCCTTTTTGAGGGGTGTCCTCAGATGATACCATCCGAGATCGAGCTCAGGCCCTTGAAACTCGTCGCGCCAGTGAGTCTCCTTCTGCTGGGTTGCAACACCATCAGACTTCATCTCAAGGGTGATCTTCTCCCTGTTGTTGACGATGGGCCACCCGTCTTCCCATTGCACCGGGGCGAGAAACGTTTCACGTCCCAGTTGCGAGCTTTCAGAACCACCATTTTGAGGGCGCACGCCGAGCAAGACTGCCCACCACTTGCCGCTCGGGTCGTCAACAAGGTCCAAGTGACCCGTGTTGCGGACTTCCGGATGGGTGTCGTTGAAAACCATGGGATTAACCGTTCCTTCGGGGCCCGCCTCCCACGGACCAAAAGGGCCTGCCTTTGAGCGGAAGATCCACTGCTGATGACCCTCATCCGTGCCACCCTCCGCCGTGCTGAGGTAGTAGAACCCGTCCTTTTTGAAGATGTGCGGTCCCTCTGCGATGCCCAGACCAAAATCAGAAAGCCGGTTCCAGCGGATTGGTCCGATGCAGTCTCCGGTGGACAGGTCGATAGCGGTCGTGAAAGACGCTAGTCCCAAACCATACCGCTTTATGCTGGCGTCTTTGATCTGGTTGACCGCGGAGAAATAGACATTGCCATCGTCATCAAAGAAGAGCTGGCAGCTCTGGTGTCAGTATGTTTTTTAGTCGTGGAAAAGGATGCGTAGTTCCCACACGACTTACATCTTGATCGATACCCGGCACGTCAAAGTAAACGGCATCGGACCATGAGCCATGATCCCAGATACTGTCCGTAGTTACATAAAACCCGCGGGGTATGGTGATGTCCTAATCGGTCACGTCAGTCGAAGTTGTTGTAAGTCTAGGCAAGGACAAGTTCACGCGAGAGCCTGACTTGAACTCACTCACCCACTCCTTGGGACGGAAACGCTGGGTGCAGCCGACAGACACGTAGAACCGGCCCTGCCAGTGTCTTAATGTCGGCGCCCAAATTCCCCCAGACGGCTCTGTCGTTCTCATATCCAGCTGAGACCGCCGTGTGAGGACATGGCCGATGAGCTTCCAGTTCACCAAATCTCTGCTGTGATAGATGGGAATACCGGGGAAATATTCAAAAGTCGAGGTGACAAGGAAGAAGTCGTCGCCAACACGGCATATTGATGGGTCTGGGTTGAAACCTGGTATGACTGGATTCGAGTATGACATCGTAAAAGTCAGCCTCAAAAAGAATCGCTAATGCAGACTGCTTGTGTACAGAATGACTGAGTCTTCCTTGAGGGGGTAACGCTTTCATTAAGACATGTCTTCCATTATCCATAGTGAAATTCTTCGTCAGACTGAGACGTGTTGTTGATGTCAACAGCCCCGCTGACAGGTTCGGATATCCCGAACTACAGAGTTGAGATGACTGCTATTTTCGGACAAAAGCACAGGCTCGGATGTTCCAAGCTACATAGTTGAGGTAACTGCCATTTTCAGACAAAAGCACAGGGTGCGCAATCCTCCGCGGCGAATTACTCTGTTGTCTTTTTTTTTCTTCTTCTTCTCATGTACCCAGTTATTTACTGAATAAATCACCGCGGCGAATTACGAAGGAGTCAAGGTTACGAATCAGCCTGAAATGAGCAGGTAAATTAGCCAATGGGTGAGTCTATCGTTTCACTTGCCGGGAAATCCCGGCCTGCTCCCCCGGGCGAGGGCAGCCAATATACCGTCGAATGCCACGTGCCTGAGACCCCCGAGCGGAGTAAAGCCACTGAATGCACACCAAGGACGCCCATTAAGGGAGTGAGTTCTTGGCCAGCGAGAGGATAGATCGTAAAATTGGGCTAAAACTGGGTCAATTTGAGAACGAGGCTCTCTCGTGGATGTTGCGTTGCAGAACCGGCTTTTCCGCAGATTCAAACTCATCCGGGAAAAGTGGACGAAACTCCGGAACATTCCCCAGACTGGTGGATCATTACCCCATTACCCCAGACTCTGCTTCCGGTAGTAGTTGATGATTGACCAGAGAACAAACTGCCGTCTGCAATTTACCAGGCGATGTAGCTCACAAGATGCCTGATGCATAAAAGTACGCTCTACCCCATTGTTATTTTTATTTAGTTTTGTCCAGAAAAGTGATATTCTATTTACACAGACAAAGACACTACTACGATATCCAATATGGATGTTGCAAAGACTGACGATGCTTCACTGAAAATGGTGGAGCGGCGAGAAGAGACAACGGTTTCGCCATGGGAGTCTGCGAAAGCGAATCCCACCATTATTGCGCACTCCATTTGTGCTGGTGTTGCTTCCATACTCTGGGGATTCGATATAGGTAATTTTGATCCGAACATGGCACTCTTTGACAACCACATAAACGGATTGACGCTGAAACTTCCCTCCTCTCAGGCATCAGTACAATTACTATCGCGTTACCCGGATTCAAGATGGTGTTTGGCTATGAATACGAGGGCCAGTTGCTCGTATCTGCAACTTGGAATGCTTTATGGGGTGCCATGACATTCTTGGGCATGCTTCTAGGTACCCTTACGCTCCCTCAAAGTCTGATTTGAACATATTCCAACTGTTGACTAGGAAGTCTTATGTGCGGCTGGGTGTCGGATCGATTCGGCCGTCGCTTGGGGTTTCAGATCGCCTCGAGCATATCCATACTCGGCATTGGACTTCAATATGCCGCCTCCGAGCCTGGTCTACTGTTGGCTGGGAAGATGGTGAGCATCAGTTGCTCATATCAGGCAAATCCCCTGCCTTTGTACCGAGAGCTGATTGAAGCTAGATTAATGGCCTGGCGTTGGGCTTCTTTTTAACCCTCACCCCGATCTACATCTCCGAAATCGCACCGCAGCCTCTCCGACCAGCGCTGACAGCCGCCGTCAACCTCTTCATCAACGCGGGTCAGATGACGGCCATCGGCATCGGCAACACGCGCTTCTCCATCCTCTCGCCTGCCTCCTACAAAGTTCTTTTCGCAGCGCAGTGGGCGTTCCCCTGCTTCTTGGTTCTCTACACGGCCGTCATGCCCGAGAGTCCATGGTTTCTCCTTCGCAGCCAGCGTGAGGAAGCCGCGAAAAAGTCTTTTCGTAAGCTCTATCCTGGTAACGAGAAAAGTGCCGAGGCTGCACTGGAATTGATTCGGAGTGCCATTGTGGAGGAAAATGAGATGGCCCGTCTACAGCAGGGAGCGAAGTATGCAGACTGCTTCAAGGAAAGCAACTTCCGGCGGACCAGGATTGCATGCGGCATGTTCTTCGTGCAGCAGTTTACCGGCATTGCATTTTACGCGCAGGCGTTGTACTTCTTGGGCATCACGGGATTGCCAGTGAGCCTAACGTTCAAGCTTGCCCTTGGAGGGTTCGGCCTAGCCATGTTTGGGAATATTGTGTCCTGGTTCATCCTGAACTACGTCGGTATGGTGAACTCAAGTTAAGAATACTGGCGCAATGGCTTCAGCTAATACCAAAAAACACCAGGTCGACGAACCCTTCTGCTCGTTGGCACCGTCCTCAACTTTGTGCTACTCATGACGGTGGGCATTGCGGGATGTTTTTCCTCCTCCACCTCTCTGTACCTCATAGGATACCTCATGAGCTTTGCGCAAATTGTCTACGCGCCGACCATCGGTGCGACGACCTGGGCGGTTAGTGCTGAGGCCAGCTCGCAGAGACTCCGGGCTCGTACCCAGGGCGTAGCTATGTTCAGCAACGCCATCATCAGCTGGGCCATGGGTTTCATCACACCCTATCTCATTAACACTGACAGTGGTGCGTGCTAACAAACCCCGTTTCCAAAATTTGCTTGCAATTGTGTGCTGACGGTCTTAGCGACAGCAAATCTAGGAGCCAAGGCAGCTTTTGTGTGGGCGGCACTTTGCATCGTGAGTTTTGCGTGGGTATGGTTTGAGGTGCCCGAATTGGGAAAGAAGACCATCTCTGAGCTGGATGAGCTTTTCCGGCAGAAGACACCCACGAGGAAGTTTCGATAGTCAAAGGCGCCATGCCGCGCGATCGTCTGCTGTTATTCTTGGGGCGGCGTCGCTGCAAGGGACGACTTCGGCCCTCGGCTTCCCTGTCATCGTGCAGTGCAGCGTATCCAATGGCCCTCAACTGCTCGAGAAGCATCTCCAGAGTCTCTGCTGATAAGATCGTTGAAGTGATAGCCCTTGAGTTATAAGGCATCGAGGGGAGGCAGTGATGATACATGACTTTTGATATAGATCATGATAATTTAGTAGCTGGGTAATAATGGTACCCATTTGCTGTACTGCATCCTAGTATAGTTCCCAAGTTAAAGCGTGGTAATAACGTCGAACCCCAGGTGCTTGACTTACGAACCAGGTCGTTGGTTGAAGAAATTGTTAGTATACCATGAGTCGATATCTGAGATACGTCCGGTATCAAAGGTTTGTTAGCTTGAGCGAGACGCATGCTCACGCAGGACAAAAGCATGCGTCTTTCTGGTAGCACAGTCTCAATGGAACGACGCTCGTCTAGCAATTGGGATTGTCTTGTTGGATGAAATTTAAAATCCACACTTCAGCTACTTATTTACTGAAATAGATACTTCTATGAGAATCAAAACCAAACCCACCGGTCAAATGGTTCGCGAAGAAGGGATAGATCAAAAGTCGCAATTTTGGGGTCAGTACAAGTTTCCTGGGTGCTGGGTTTGTCACAAAGACTTTGATGGCAGACCCAACGTTTGTCTACAATCTCGCGGCGCGAGGCGCTTTGCTGATGTAAAGCTACAACTACACATATCGGCAATTCGGACATGTGTAGTCAACACCTGTATTGACGAAGCTCATGACTGGCACCGTCGTACGACTGACAATGCTTGCACCCGTGACCCGAGACACACAGCCTGCCTAGCATCTGAGGACTGAGCCCGAAATAACCTTGCAGCTCGCAATTGGATATCTGCTGTCACCAGATGTTAAGTAGTAGTAAAGCATTCAGGAGATGCGCCATTCTAGTCCAATGAGCTGTGACCGGGGTTGTCCTGCTTAAAAGGATGTCTGGACTCTAGGCAGCCCTCAAATGCTTTATATCATAGAATCTGTGACCACATTGCTTGCCTTTCTTTCACTGAAGTCTGGTTCGAAATTGAGATGGCTTCGCCATGGGGTAGGTGCAAATTAGTGGAGAGAGCGGTGCCGAACAGAGTGAGCGCCTCGGGAAATAAATCCCTTTTTAGGCTGTAGCATTTCATGGATTGCTTCAGATTCCCTGACGCCCCGGTGGTAATTCGAGTTTCAAAGGATCGAATAAGGCCAATTTCCAACCATATATGACTCGCGAAGAACTCTAATATATTGAGTGGCGTGTCACCCAGAGTCCCGTATTTTGATGCCACCCAACATATAAAGATGGTCCTGTTACCAAGCTCTCTACGAGGATGTCTTTTCGTCCTATCTACCATTATATACAAACCAGCAATTTACATTCACACCGACCCTTTTCTCCTTCCTTTCCACAAAAATGAAGATCTCAGTTCTACTTTCCACCCTTTCCATCATCGCAATGGGTTCAGCTATGGCTGTGAATCAAGATAATGAGCCGAAGCTTGTGACCCGAGTAAGCTGGCCTTTGGAGAACATCCCACAGCCACAAATACTAACACATCTCACCACAGAACATATGCTGCTGTAATAATAGTGCAGGCGGCTGTCTCAAGGCTGAAGCAGCCACTACCTGCGAAATTATTTGTGGCAAACTTGGAATCTGCCAAAACCCGATGGGCCAGTGCTAAGGAGTTGCTTTCGATGTCCCAGATTCTCCTGCATGTTGAAATCATTACCGAGCTTCCCAACAAAGAAACTTCGGACAGTCAATCACTACATCAGGTCCTCGAGTTGCCTGGTTGTTTAAATATGCAGCGCGCTAGCAGCACATGATTCAACGGTACCGCAAGAGTTGACATGCTCTGCAGTGCCAGGCGGGGGCAAAGCCAAACCAAAGTCCCATACTCAACCCAGTAGTCGCTTTTGATAGAAGAACACTATTTAAAAGTATGAGTTCAGCTCGTCTTCAGATGCGAGGAGGTGTTACATGGGTGTCCACGTTCATTCCATCTTTTCTTGGTTTCCAGAAGTTACCAAGAGGCGAACGGATCGTCTCATCTTCAGAGTTTGTGTCATGTTTGAATGAATCGTGAAAGATAATCGCCGACACTGTATTTGACAATCACTCACGTTCATTTCATCATGCTCTTTGTCTTAGCTGCCAGCCTTTATTTGTAACTGTCGTCAACGTCACTAAGCTTGTTAGTAGCTGTCGGCTCTTGATGTTCAATAGTAGCTCTCTAGATCAAGCTGCTTGAAGCTATCATTATATCATCTCAAATGACAAGTGACCAAGGAAACATGTTCTTCCTCTGAACTGCTTCAAATAAAATGAACAGCGTCAATGGTATGCCATTTATCATGGCGTTTTCGTGATTTCAGTGAAAAATCACGTTGGAACCTGTCGTTAGGAGCCTAGGTCAGACTTGGGGGTTGAGATCACGATGGCTTGCGGGATGCGCGTATGCAGAGAAGTCTGTAGATGCAAGGAAACAGTCTAGAGAAAGACTTGCACTATGATTAAACAGCTTGCAACGCTTTTAACAAGATTACCCGCTCTGTCATTAACAATGTCATCCACCACGGAAACAGAATCCTGAGAAAGTCTCTCTTGGTCACACGGATAGAGCATGACACAGCATGTGACCCTATGAAATGTGTATAACTGAAAGCCTTTCCATTATCATAAGAGGACCATGAAACTGGGGTTGGAAATTCAAGCAATTACCGACAAATAAAAAAGGCTGAGCCTAATCTGAACTGGATACAGGATTCAAGCCACTCCGTTGGAGGGTTTCCGGCGCTCTCTCAAATCTCCGTGTTGCCAAGAGATGAAATCGTAATAGCCATAGGTGCCCTGGTTCCTCTTCTTTGCGAGTCCCAAGACTTTTCTCTTGGGTGCCACCCTTGTGGACAACATGTCACCGACGAAGTTAGTGACTTGCTTGGTGGCGTACGCCGCACCTCTGACCGGGGCAGTGACTGCGGTGCCGACGGCCTTGGTGATGCGTCCGATGCGCCCAAAGGTTCGTCCGAAGAAGCCAGGCTGGGGCTTGCTGGCGTCCTTGTCAGACTTCGCCTTCGCGTTCTTAGCGCGTCTCAATTCTTCCATCGTAACCTCATCCTTGGTCGTTCGGATGTAGAGACGCTCCCACATGCCAATCTGTTCCTCGTGGAGGGCCATGTTGCGTTTTTCGTTGACCCAAACCCATCTTTCTCCATCGTCAACCTTCCTGACTTCGCCTCCATTGACCAGCGGGTCCAATTCTTTCCAAACCCATCTCTCTCCGTGCTCATCCTTCCCCATTTCTCCTCCAGAAGGAAGTTCCTGCCAGACCCATTTTTGACCCTCAGCCTTGGGTTGGCGCAGGGTGTCCCAGATCCAACCTTCGGTGCGCTCGGGCTGGTAGAGCTCCTCCTCGAATGGCATCTGCTTCGGCACAACCATGGAATCTTCGATAGGCATACCTCCGTGAATAGAGGACACATCGCCAGTCAGGGTCTTGTAGGTGAATCCGTAAGTCGGTCCAGGTCGTTTGGCCCAGTCTGGTCGGCTCCTGGAGTCACGGCGGATCTCAAACCCATTGTCAACCGAAGTGAGTGCAGAACACTTCCATTCGCTCTTGTCGGTCAAGTCGTTGCCCTTGTATACGTAGCGAATGCGAACGGATGGATGAATGAGTTCATTAGTTTCCCCAAGTGCATCCGCGTCCGTTGATCCGTAAAGACCTGGTGTGCGGCTCCCTTTCTGGGTGTTATACCCCATGAAGGAGTTAAAGGGAGACTTTACCGCATCATACACCTTGTCGGGAACACTTGTAAAACCCTCAGGATTATTGATGATGGCCATGCCCCATTGCCGAGGTTCGTTTTTGAAACCCACCGAACGGAAGACACGAACCATCTCCTGAGGAACGAACTCCACGCCGATAGACGAGAGTTGATCCGCCATCCCTGGTATCATTAGTTTTCAATCTCAGTTATTGCGCATGTAAGATAATTGAAAGTGGCTTACACGCAAGCGAGACCAGTGGGTTGCGGTTATCCTCAGTGCCTCCACCGACATCGCTATGAGTGCCTGGAAACCACACCTGGCGAAGATGGGTTGTGTTGTTGCCTTTGGCCTTGCCCCATAAGGTGGGTTTGAAGCAGGTTCGCCACTCGTCCAAGGCAAGTGCATGGAATGCATAGTCAACCCTGTCGGAGATGTTGCGGCTGGCAAAGCGCAACTAACACGACATGTCAGCCTCTGGAAAAGGTGGTATGCGTTGCTTTCGAGTCCAAAGACTTTTCATTCAAAAGGTAGACCATTTGACTCACCTCTCTAGGGTCACGTCCAGGTCGGATAATATCAAGACGCCACGGCATCTTGGGATAACCAAGGCTGCCTACCGTGTCCCAGACGCCTGTCATTCGGAATGATTAGACCAATGAACAGAAACGGTTCTGCGCTGTGGAGGGTACTCACCCACGGCCTTGACTCGCACCACTTCGGGAACCCATTGGCCGTTCTCTCGCACGCAGTGAATCATTCTGAACTGTAATTTTGTAAGTGGTCACTCAGATCTGAGCAAGCTTCTGGACCCAAGCCAAATAGAGATTGCACTTACGCCTCTGAGGTACTCACGATATATGTCCACCATCTCACGCACCTTAACCTCCACTGGCTTCATGGGTCCGTGTCCGGGGTGCCCGTGGTGATCGGCTTCGTAACCCATTCTCTTGAGACGGGTGAATCGCCACCTGTTCCTGTCGTAGTTGGACTTCTCGACCTCCTTGATGTCCTGCCCGTTGAAGTACCCAAGATCGTCAAACCAGGCCTCTTTCTCATGCCCAAGTGCAGCCTCATCCTTCGCTGCCATTTGTCGATGCAGTTCATTCGTCAAATTGAAGGCCTTCAGATGCTTCTTCTCATCGTAAGCAGCAAGTCTCGTCCAATTAGGGAAGTCTTGGTAATCGTCGAAGATGGCTCCGAAGTTGCTCAGGCCAAAGCTGTTGAGAAGCCCAATTGAACACACCATTCCAGAAACGGACCGAGCAGTGAAGGCTCCACGAGAGAAGCCCACAATCACAATTTCATCACCGGGGCTGTAGTTCTCGCAAATGAAACGATAGCAGTCCTTGATGTCCTGTAGGTTTATGAGTCAGTCTCTGGCAGGTGTGTATAGCGGAATATCATTTCTAAGATGACGCACCGTCAGGACGCCAGTGCCAAAAGCTCCGCCAATGGTTCTAGCCGCAAGAGACTCTTCTGTGCCGACTCCGCGATGATAGTAGACGACTTGCGGCATGCCGGTGCAGCATTTCTGCGCAATTGCGGTGGAAAGCCTGCTGACATTTGTCGTAAATCCCTTGGATCCATTGCTTCGGACATCCATCACCGTTAGTGAGATTGTTTTCCTTGAGCCCGTGCAAGAGAGCCCTTGAACACGTCAGGGATCACTTACGAGTCGTTCCATGTACCATCACAGCACACGATCAAACGCTTCTTGTGGGTCCCCGACTTCGTGGGATCATGAGCGCATACATGCTCGGTGATTGGTTGGTGACAAGACATGGTGAGAGAGTTCTTTGGTGATTCGGCCGCGTAGAATCAAAGACGGCACAATTGACGCAAATCAGGCTGCTAGACGCGGTTGGAAGATGCCTTTCTGCGGTTGTTATACGAGTCCAGCCATCACATGAAGATCAGCAACATCAAAAGATCGGCGGCCAACTTGAGGCTTTGTCTCAGAAAGTCGCATAAGTTCTGCCGAGCAAGATGCACTAGCTCCCCGGATGAAGCGGAGGAGAGAAACAATCCATTCCGATATTATAGTTCAGGGGAATTTAATCGTATTGGAAATCAAATCACATGAATGGTGTCTTTCCGAATACGGACACATTCGTCAGGAATTCGGACTCAGATGCGGCACTCTGTCCCGACATAGCTAGTCACTCGTGTTGATCGTATTCGTACTGCCCTGATTTTGAAGGAACCACATTTCACGAAGTCTTCAATGCCACTTTTTTTCCCTCTCAACGGTCAAATCTCCATAGACTATTTCTAGAGTCTTCGTACTACCTATAAGAATAACTTTCATGGACGACATCATTTTCACATTCACAGTTAGCTCGAATGGTCTTGATACCTCGGGGGCCGGCACGACCCTACCGAAGCTTGACCGAAAGCATCTATGTCACTGTCCGCCCTTAATATCAGTTGTGATACAATTGGCTGCTTTGGTCAAAGTGTGATTCACAAATCTGGGGCAGCTGAACGCTTCGTGCCGTTGCGGGAATCCCCATGTCTCAGCCGTAAACCAAACGATGTCTCGGACAGGTCAAAATGTTCCCTCAGAAGGCCAAGAAGGCATGTGATGATCTACGAAATCTCCTCAAATGACGATATCTGAATTGCTGAGAGACCACTCAGATGTGTGAAAAGAGATCAGCGGAACGTTTGAGTAGTATCGGAAGCTAAATTGCATGCAACCGGGGAATCTCTCTGTCTTATAGTTCTTGCTGACTTGTGCTGTTTACTATTTCAAAGGTCTTGAAACGTTCGAACGATAGAGTCCTTCGTCCTGACGGTGATTTCCTCGATTTCTGCCGCCGTGCTGGTATACGCAGGCGCAAGCAAAACATGATCTCCTAGAACTCCATCCTTTGTGCCATTACCTGGATAAAGACTGATACCAAAGTCGTTGAGGCCGTTCAGATGCACCTTGTTAGCTATATCATAGGACCGTGAGAATGGTTCCTTGGTCGATTTGTCGGCCACAAATTCGATCTAGATCCATCTTAGTAGTCTTCATTTTAGCAAGTGGGAGCCAGGATGACCTACTCCCCAAAAGAGGCCTCTTCCTCTAATGTTGCCCACATAAGGATGTTCGTCAAGGTGTTCATGCAGGAGTTTCTCAAGAAGAGCCCCTTGCCTTCTAACGTTTTCGATCAGGTTATCCTCTCGCACGATACGTTGCACTTCCAAAGCAGCGGCACATCCGACGGGGTGGCCTTGATAGGTATGTCCGTGAGAGAATGCGCTGTTGAATATGTGAGTCGATGGGTCCAACGAGAAAGGGATTACACTTACCCAGTTCCGCTTGTGAGAGCATCTGCAACTCTGTGGTTCATCAGCAGACCGGCAACAGGGGCATATCCACCGCCCAAGCCCTTGGCCATGGTTTGAATATCAGGCGTAACGCCTTCATGCTGCCAGGCATGCAATGTTCCACAACGACCCATACCAGACATGACCTCTGTATCGAAGTGAGTGAAAGCAAGGGCAATCAAAAAAAAAAAAGACGGTTCCTTACCGTCAAAGATCAGAAGAGCACCGTATTTATCGCAGACATCCTTCATCGCCTTAAAGTACCCGGGAACCGAGGGCACACATCCAAGAGCCTTCGGCACACTAGTTAGCCTTGTAGACTTGGATGGAAAGTAGACGATGGAAGCTTACTGCTCCGACGACCGGTTCAGCGACGAAAGCGCAGACAGTCTCAGGACCCATCTCCTGAAACTTGCGATCCAACTCATCAGCTAGCTGCTCGACGTATTGCTCGACTGTCTGGCCCTCAGTCATGCCGCGATACGCATTGCAAGGCGATACTCGACCAATGTTAGGTAGAAGCATGTCAGTGAAGAGACTTCTACGTGCGACATGGCCGCCCATAGACAGTGAGCCGAGGGTTGTGCCATGGTATGAGTTTTCTCGGGCGATAAACTTGACTCGTTGCGGTTGGTCAATTTCAACGTAGTACTGGCGCGCCATCTTCATCGCCGCATCCATAGCCTCCGAACCTGTGTTCTTCCTGTCAGAAATAAGCTCGAACATTGCTTAAAATCATAAGTTCCTGCGTCTTACCGGAGCACATGATATATGCCTTTGACATGAGACCATCAGTTCCGCGAATCAGTTCGTCCGCCAATTCTTCCCCGATCGGGTGCCCAAAGAACATCGAGTTGCAGTACGCGAACTTGTCCAGCTGCTCAATCATCGCCTTCTTTACCCGCTCGTTATTGGATCCAATGCAAGCCACCGCAGCCCCGCAGGTCGTGTCCAAAATGGTCTGGCCATTGGAGAAGGTTAGGTACTTTCCGTTCGCCATGACTACTTGTGGCGGTGCGGCTTTCAAGCTGCGATGGAGAACAGCACTCTTGTTTGATGGCATCATCTTCGCGATCGCTGGTTGGAGCTCTGCATCGGTTGCTGGTGTCGCATTGACCGCAGCCCCCGCAGACGATGTGGTTGACATCCTCGCCACTTGAGCTCGATAGAGTCTCGCGGCCAATGGCGATGCTTTGCTTCTCAATGACATCGTGAATATGTTTCCAGGGTCCTGTGATATGAGATTGAGAATGATTTGAATGGTCAAGATGTCGCGTTCGTGAGATTGTTGGGAGAGTGTAGGATCTGAAGCCGCCGAGGTCTTAATTGTTATATCATAGTCCGAGGCCCTTATCACGGTCAAAGCTACGACACGCCGGCCGCTTCTTATCGGGTTAAACTTCTCAACGGTTCTCATTGCTACCTGCTGATCACTGACCTCCGATTCGATAAGCACATGCGTGGCTTATCTGCAGGGCGTATCTGGCGTGTCCCACTTCGGAGTTGATGAGCGGGGTCGGCCTCCTTCCACGTGGGCAATCATCCGTTCATCGGCGTGGTAGCACATCTGGACTTTACTGCTGAGATCCCTTCAGATTACTTTAGGTGTCTTCACCTCTTCTTATCAATAATTCAATGGTCAATTTGACCTTCATTCGTATGATTGAAATGTTGTGTATTGTATACGCAGCTGGGTCTCTGAAGGAGACCACCTATTTCTCATTTGTTGGTGCAACTCATCTGTGTGTTCACTATCGTTGTCCTCGTTATCACCCTGTCAATGACTCGCCACAACTCGGTCTCGTTGATAGTGCGTAGGAGACTTGAATGAGTCAGGAGCTTATGTTCCTATGCAAGATCATGCGGCATTTGATCAGTCTTCGAATATGGCTTTGCCTATTTCTCTCACGTGCCTTGGTTTTCCAGGGCGTTTACAATTGCACCGGTCGCTAGACGTGTCTGCCCGGACAAGATAGACAGTGATGCTCATTCCTGTTCTGAATAGGGCCAGGAGCTGTTACCACTGATTAGAAGCTACACCCTGCGTTACGCGGTTTTCGATCTAATATCTCACGGCAGGTTAAGAAGAAAAACGGAGTGCTAAATATCTTGCGACGGGTTGAAGAATAGAAATGCTACAAATATCCTGAAAATGACCAGTATTCCATATCCTTTCACAGATCCTTTATATTCTCCAAGTTCCTCACGCTCGCACTGACCAGTTGACTCTTTGCTGCAATATTCTCAGCTAGCTGTGACACTGGCGCGTTGCTCAGAATGTCGAACACGCTGACATCGCTCTTTACATCCTTGAATACCCAGGCGCGCACCTCGACAGCGACCAAACTGTCAACGCCGTACGCATTCGCGGGTCTGCTTGAATCCAGATCCTCGATTTCGATCAACATGGCCTTGGCAAGCTTGCGCATCAGTGCACCGCACACCAGCTCTGACGCCTCCGCCAAGCTCGTGGCCGCGGCCAGCGCAGCTTGCAGCTCCGCCGTCGTATCCTCGCTGACCACGGCAAAAGACTGCGTGTCGTAGATGCGCAGGTGCGCAAAGCGGCCATCTTCAAACCAGTAAGGCTCGTCGTGGCCGTTTTGCTTGAGCAACCCGCCGGTGGAGAGGCCGACGACCGACTGGATTGGGAGTTCGTCGGCCATGGCTGCTTGTACAGTGGCCAGCAGCTCTTTCTCGCGGACGCCGATCATGGCCCCCGATTTCAGGTACGTCAGAATCTCGCCGCGCTCGGCCGTGATGCCGATGCCGAGCACGACACCGACGTTGATACTGGTACCCTTGAGGCCGTGGGCGCGGCGGTTGTGCATCAAAGCGTCCTGGTAAGTGTTTCCTGCGTTGTAGTTTCCCTGTCCTCGGGAGCCTACGATGCCGCCAACCGAGGACAAACAGATGAAAAAGTCGAGGTTCTTGGGAAGCATGTCGTGCAAATTGCGTGTTCCTTGCACCTTCGGACGAATGGCGGCCACATAGTCGTCGATGGTCATTCTTTCAAATGTAGAATCCTGAATCGGGATCAGATCTCAGCTGCGATGCTTCTTTCCCCGCCAATGATTATGATAGTACATACCTGAAGTTGCATGGCACAGGTGAGCACGCCGGCGATGGGAGGGAAGTCGGCCTTGATCTCATCGAGTGCTGCTGTGAAAGCCTCCTTCTGGCTGATATCGCACGCGAAAGCCTTGACATTAACGCCGCGTTTGACCAGATTGTCCACGAGCTCCTTGGCTGCTAGCTTGGTAGCTCCAGACCTGGATGTGAACGCCAGATACTTGGCGCCGTGATCAACCATCCATGACGCGATGGAGCGGCCCAGACCTCCTAGGCCTCCAGGAAGAAGATAGGTAACGTCCGGTCGCAGGTAGAATGGCTTGATTCTCTGAGGGACAATCTGAAATTCGAGTCAGTATGATGTCCCTGTGAAGGCGAAAGCAATGAAGCGCATGGATGAAAAACGACAAGTAGGCAGTGTTTGATCTTACCGGGACCAGGTCGTTATCTCCCGCCTTCAGAACCATCTTGCCAATGTGCTTGCCGGTCTGCATAATGCGGAAGGCCTCCTCGATTTGAGAGTAATCCATCACCGTCAGCGGATCAATAGGTCTGATGACCCCTTCACCTAGAAGTCTCATCACATCGGAGATGATCCTCGCAAACAGCGGAATGTTGCTTCTGTAGATGGAAAGCATGTTGACACCGGCAAACACGATGTTATGCATGAAAGGGCTCATGTCCAATCCTGTGTTGCCCACTGGTCACAATATTCCGTTAGTTACCGGACGTATGTTCCGAGTATGAATCGACTTACCAATGTCTCGCTTGCCGACCTCAATGAAGCGGCCAAAAGGAGCCACGCAAAGCCAGGTCTGACGGAGTGCCTCACCAGCCAGAGAGTTGATGACAACGTCCACGCCGCGACCATTCGTCATCCGCTTGATCCCATTGGCGAAGGAGAGATCTCTGCTGTTAAAGATGTGGTCTTCCGGAATACCGTACTTATCCATCAAGAACTGCTTCTTCGTCTGCGACGAAACCGTGACGTAGATTTCGGCGCCAATGTGCTGCGCCAGGATGATAGCAGCCTGTCCAAGGCCGCCCGCGGCAGCATGAATCAAGATGGACTCCTTTGCCTGGAGTCGTGCCACATCGTAGATGGAGTAGTATATCGTCGTCCAGATGCACGGGATTGTTGCTGCGGCTTCAAAGGAGATGTTCTCAGGCATTTTCTGGTACATATCTTCCGGGTTCCGAAGGAAGGTACGGTAACAACCGAGACGGAATGTGATGACCTTGTCTCCTGCCTGGTACTTCTTCACGGCCTTGCCCACTCGCGTGACGACCCCGCTGCACTCGACCCCGAGATCTGTGTCGGCAATCTGGCCCATGGAGATCATCACATCGTGGAAGTTCATACCTACTGCCTTCACGGACATTTCGACAAAATCGTCAGGGAGCGGCCTGGCATACTCCTGATCGTCGACGAATTGGAAAGTATCGAGCATCCCTGGAGTGCGCACAGCCAATGCAAGCGCCCGCCCAGGTTGGTTGTAAGGAAGCATTTCCGGAAGTGGCTGTTCGGCGCTGCTCTCAAGCATGTCGTTGATCGGCTTGTCTGGCTCGAGGCGGGAGACATAGACTTTGCCGCCGCGTACAGCATATTCCCAGTCTGGACGCTCGATCTTGCTTGCGTTAGTGCTTGACCTCAGAATGCGGAGAACCGAATCCTCGGCGGCTTTGAGATCGGTTGCGCCACTCGGGTCGAGGTCCAAGAGCGTCAGCTGAATGCTAGGAACTTCACCTCGGAATGTGCGGCTCAGTCCCGGAAGCAGGTTGGATTCAGGCACTTCACTATCCATGGCAGCACCTTTGGTCAGCCACAGAGTGCTCTTCGCTGTGAGGATGAGATGCTTGAGCGCATCAAAATCAGTCTTGCTGATGGTGTCCATGAAAGGCTCCGAAACCTCGATGAACGAGAGGCAAGCCTTTGATGTGAGATCCTGGCTCACTGTATCCTGAAGTGAAGCGATATCCACTTGGCAGCCCTGCGACCTCAAAGTGTGGATGATATTAGTGAAGAGCAACTCATCGGAGTCGTCCATCTTCACGGGTTTGATTGCCAAAATGTCTTGAGGCAAATCCTCAACAGGGAGGGGAAGTGCTCTCGATATCATTAGAGAGACAGAGTAGTCCACGGTCGCGTGGTCACGGAAAACCATGTCCAGGCCTGTGAACCCCTGCTGCTGAAGACGGGTTTGCCAACCTTGCTCCGTGAGCATGGGGCCCCAGTTGCGATTATCATTGACACCTGGTTCTCAGTCAGTGTCATCTGGCATGGGAAAGGGCTCAAATTCATTTTATTGGAGTCTCACCGTTCCATAGTCCTGACAAGGTGCCAAAGATCAACGGCACGCGAGCCATGGTACCGGTAAGCTCAACCAGCAAGAGGGTGCCGCCACTGCAGGTGAAAATGTCAGTAGGTTCGGACAGAATCAAGAGCAATGAGCGTCTGGAAGTAAGGTAGAACGACTACTTACGGCTTCAGCATAGTCCTGCAGTTTGCAAGACACGCGTCAATGGAAGTGGTAGCATGCAATACGTTGTTCGCGATGACAAGGTCGTAAATACCAGGAGTAATGCCTTGCTTGACGGGATCCTTCTCGATGTTCAGGACCTTGAAGTCGAGGAAAGCAGCCCACTCTTTGAAGTCCTCCTCAGCAGGTTCGAAGAAGCCACTGCTGATGTCAGTGTATGTGTATTTCGAGAGACAAGCAGACACCTCTGACCGGTCACCGAGAGCGTTCAGCACCACCGTAGTGGTGCCTCCAGTTCCGGCTCCGACCTCGAGAATCTTCATGGACTTCTTGTGCTTGAATGACTCGATGAAGTCCTCAATGATGGGGTTCCACTTCTCCGTGCCGATACCGTTGCGGTAGTAGTCTGTAAGAAGGTCGTCCTCCCTCAGCACCTGGAGTGGCTCAAGGTCGCCGGAGAAGATCTTGTCAAGTACTGCTCCCTGCTTACACATGAGCTTCCCGTCAATGGTGGCCTCGGAAACCTTGGTCAAGTGGGCATCGTCAAATTCCTGCGTGGTCTTGAGCCAGTCGAGATCAGGAGTCTGGCAGTTGAGCTTGCCCTCGGTCGCCAGGCTGTATTGTAGCTGCATGAACTTGTAGAATTGTTGAAGATGTGGAGCAAACCGCTCGGCGTCCTTGGGACTATACATCTTAAGCATGCGCTTGCAGATAATAAAGGAGGCCAGTTCGAGATCGCGGATAGTATCCCACTGGGTGTCTGGTATCTTGTCCGTGGTGCGTCCAAACCACTCGCGAGCGGCCGCTGGGTTGAGATGTTCCATGTCGACGGCCCATTCGGGGCGGGCACCGAGCTTTCGGAGAGACTTGGCAGTTGATTGGCTGGAACCATCAGAAACACTCTCGAGCGCAATATTGCGACAGCCTTTCATGATGACGAGTGGCTCAGCCCAGGTCTCGTCAGACACGGCCACCATTGACTGGGACTCGTTGAATCCATACGGAACAGAGCTTGAATATCCGTAGAGCTTCGTGCCGGGAGCCGTGTCCAGTTTGGAGGAGACGTAAACACTCTCGACGAAGCGGGGAATCTTGGCTTTGTCCAAAGGGACGTTCGCTGGAGTCAAGGCCGGGATCATCATCTGAATGAGGCCATCCAAAGTCGCCGGGTGGATGACATGGGGGAATTCGAAGTTCTCCGGCATGTATCTCTTGGTATCGGGAATCTCGAGGGCGCAGTGGGCCTCGTAGTCACCAGATCCGATGTAAGTCAGGTTGGTGAAGGAGGGACCCCATTGCAAACCGAGCTCCGCCATCTGTTGGTGAAACTTGTAAGTTGAAGAACTTTATATCCTCCATTGACCTTGAGAATGTGAACTTACTGCAGCGTAAACCTGGCGAGGGTCTTCAGCACGCAAGCCTGCGTTCGCCATTGTCTCATATTCCTTGCGATACTTATCAGCCTCGGCAGTACGCTCGTTTCTGAACGTCTCGTTGACAGTGTCTCTGTAGCTCACTGAAACGAGACCGGAGCAATGCTGCTGCCAGTCACCTTGACGATTACGGCAAGAGATGGTAAATTCGTTCCAGAACGAGTCGGGCAGCCTAGATCCTGATCTCCAAGACCTGAACTGCAACTTGGTCTCAACCGGCTCTTCAACTGGAACAACGATGGCAGCGCCGGCGGTAATGTCGCGAAGATGATAGCCTTCGATCTCTTTCGTGTGATCGGCGATCTGTTTGGCAGCCTCGATGGCCATGACGAGCATTCCGGCAAAGGGGTAAAGGATTGACGACTGGACCTTGTGGTGTTCCATCCATGGCATCTCCGATACTCGGAGGTAGTTCGTCCAGCTTGGCTCAAGCTTGCTAGAATGCGGACTCAGACAACCGAACAGGTCGTGTCGCGGGTGCTCACGCTTCCTGAAAGCAGCAGAGACGGGCGACTCGTACCAATAACGGTAGCTTCTGTTCCAAGCAAATGGAGGCATGTCTGTCAGGGGAACTGTGGCACCGGTTACCCGATTCATACTTGTAAGCCTGACCGGGTATCCGTGTTGGGCGAGTTTGCCGGCAGCGTCCAGAGCTGTGACTGCCGCATTCTCCCCTCTGACTAAGACCGATGCGTAGGGGAGCTCGAGCTTCCCTTTCTCCTGAGCGCTCAAGATCTGGTTCAGAGGCCCCCTCAGTGCAGCGTGGGGGCCAACTTCCACGAAGATATTGACGAATGTGGCATTCTGCGTCGTTCGCCTCTTGTTAGGCCGGTATGCAAGAGCGGCTTCCACGGCTTGTGAGAACTGAACGGGTTTAACCATGTTGAAGACCCAGTAGGCGGGACCAAGATCGTTGTCCTCGACGACTTGGCCGGTAACAGACGAGAACATTGCCACACCCGAGCCCTGCTTTGGCCTAACTCCCTGGAGAGACTCTAGATAGTCATAGACGAGGGTCTTCATATGCGGCGAATGGTAAGCCGTCTTCACCGCGAGCCTCCGAGCGAAGACTCTGTCATCGGTCAGGAACGTCTGGATCTGATCAATGGCACCGGTGTCGCCGGAAAGTGTGACACTGGCAGGGCTGTTGATACAGGCAACGACCAATTGGCCGTCGGTGACTTTTTCGAGGTAGGACTGCACGTCAGTTTCACCCAAGCCTACAGCAAGCATGGCACCGCGCGTCTGAAGTCCGCTGCTCAGACGACCGCGGTGGTAGGCAATCTTCCATGCCGCTTCTCTAGTGATGGATCCCTTTGCATAGGCAGCCTGAACATGGTAAGCACCAATGATGTATGTGTGGAAGGTAGTTAATTGAGGTTTAGGAGGTCGGACTCACAGATATTTCACCGCTGGAGTGCCCAACAACCACAGATGGCTTGATGTCCCACTCAGCCAAAAGTTCGACAAGTGCAACCTGTAACGCAATGCAAATTGGCTGGCTGAAGCTAGGTTCATTGATATGCGTCGCCTTCTCCGTGCGCAGGAGCTCGTCTAGAGAAAAGGAAAACATGTTAGTCAGGTGGAACTGTCCAGAACATGCGTATGTGTTTGCTGTACTGACCGTGAAGGTTCCATGGGCAGCCAAGTGTCGAAAGATAGTCGCCAGCCTCCAGGATGCTCTGGCGGAAGACCGGATAAATCAGAAGCTCGCGGCCCATGGCAAACCACTGTGCACCCTGACCCGTGAAAATGAAACCGAGTTTTGGAACCTGCGAGGATCTGACAGGTTTGGGATAATTCTTCTCGAGGGTCGTTGTTAGCTCTTCCATAGACGAGGCAACGACGTACGACTTCCACGGAAGTCTACTTCGTTTCTCAGACAAAGTGAAAGCGAGCCTTTCTAATTGCGACTCGGCCTCGTCAGAGTTCTCTCCAATTTCCTTTTGTTTAAGATACTTCAGCAAAGAAGCCGCCACTCGGTCGCAACCAATCTGTTCGTGTGCAGACCACATGAAAACCTTGGGCGAAGGCTGTTGTTCAACGCTGCTCTCGCTGTCGGTATCACTGGGTGTGGCGACACCCACTGAGGGCCTGTGGAAGCCGTTGACCTTGGTTCCATTGCTATTATGGTGCCCATTCGTAAGCTTGTGCTGGTAGTCAACATCGCCATCGGACTTGCCACCACCAACAGTGACGTGAAGACCCTTGAGACCCCGAGAGGCGAGATAGTGGTAGGCGTCATCGACGATACAATGAGCATTGGTGCCGCCGTAACCAAAGGAGTTGATGCTCGCTCGTCGAAGGCCATCAGTGGGCCATAAGAGAAGCTCTGTTGGAACCTGAATCGTTCAACAAGTAAGCACAAGAAGGTTTTGTGGTAGATCGATGTGATCACACGTACCATTATGCCCCATCTTTCCATCGGGATCTTCGGATTTGCCTTCTCGAACCAAAGGTTGGGTGGTATCTGACCCTTCTCCAACGCATAAATGGCTTTGATAAGGCCGCCGAGGCCACTCACGCCTTCCATATGTCCGACATTCGTCTTGATGGATCCGACAATGATCGGCTTACCGGGCGGCCTCGCAGCACCCAAAGTTGCCCCAATCGCGGAGGCTTCCAGGGGGTCACCCGCTGCAGTTCCCGTCCCATGAGCCTCGAAATATGTAGTGTCTTGGAAGCTTAAGCCTGCGCTCGTGTATACGGATCTTATCAAATCCTCTTGGGCCTTGGCGGAAGGAAGAGTGATGCCTAATGATATAAAGGTCAGAGGAGTTCAATTTCGGTAAAAGAGGAAGTGAATAAGATCCTACTTACCAGGCGTGTGGCCGTCCTGATTGACACCAGTTCCACGGATCACACCGCGAATGACGTTGTTGTCCCGCAGGGCGAGATGCAGAGGTTTGAGAACCACGACGGCGGCCCCTTCGCCTCTGGCATAGCCGTTCGCCTTGTGATCAAAGGTCTGAGATTTGTTATCGGGACTCAGAAAGTGGAGAGCAGTCATGCTAAGCTGCATCTCGGGCATGAGGATAAGATTGGTGCCACCGACAAGAGCCTGGAAGAATAATGGGTTAACTAGACGATCGTCGATGAGTAAGAACGGGTATTTTCGAACCGTTTCTGTTTCGCCTGTCCGGAGACTCTGGCAGGCCAGATGAAGTGCAACGAGCGATGAAGAGCAAGCGGTATCCAGACTAAGACTTGGTCCCCTCAGGTCGAAATACCACGAAACGCGGTTGGAAATGAGCGTGGACCCATTTCCCGTAGCCTCGTACAAGCTATAGACGTGAGTAATCGATCATCATCTATAATGCATAGTCGTAGTGAGGGTGGCCTTACGGTAGGTCTTCAGGATCGTGAGCTCGCAGACTCGAGTAGTCTCGCGTAAACGATGCCATGTAACATCCCATAGACGTTCCCGCAATGTCCTCAATTCGGATTCCAGCTACGTATGATTAGATCTCGGAACCCACCCAAAAGACTGGCAAAATGACAAACCGTTCTCTAAGCTCTCATAAGACACCTCGAGTGCCATCCGCTGCTGAGGATCCATGGCGTGGGCTTCCTTGGGGGTAATAGCGAAGAACGGAGCGTCAAAAGCGGAGACATCATCTTTCAGAAAGTGACCCCCTCTGACATTCATAGACCCCTGCCGCTCAGCGTAAGGGTGGTAGAAAGCGTCGATGTTGAATCGACTCTTTGGTATCTCGGTCATGGCATGGCGGCCTTTGGAAACCATGTCCCAGAGATTCTCTGGGTTCGTGGCATCGCCAGGGAAACGGCCGCCAATACCAATTATGGCGATCGGCATGGAGACATCCTCTTCAAGAGGGGGGGTTTGAGTAGACATGAGTGCAGTTGAAGCCTGTGTAATTGAAAAGATAGTGTTTAAGGTGCTTAGTGGATGGTTAAAATGAGATCGAGTCTTTGCTGGGATTCGGCCTCCTTTAATCACTTGTCATCGACACAGAATGAAAGGTGCAAAGCCTCGAAGGAACTCAGGTTTGGTCGGACGCGTATTGGCGCCCATGATGTGTTCTTCCCAGATTGCCGTTGGTCGTTCAATACCCAGAGGCACAGTTGCTGCCTGTAGGCACAGCCATGTGAATCTGGACCTGGACTCGTATCATCCAGCTTCCTTCCGTAGGCTGACCAAGGACATGACGCCGTCACAGAGAGATAGTCACTCTAACGCAGTTCCTTTCTCGATTTAGTTGAGGCGTAATCATCATCCTGCATCTGCACTGTGGTCCGATGGTCATTCGAAACGAAGTTGCTTGACAAGATGACGATGGCTCAGGTTGATCGGTCCGGGTGCCAGCCGCTGACGCATTCAGTAGTTCTTGCTCAGCTTGGTAACCCCCACATTGTCTACTTTAGGTCAAATTCCATTTCTCTGCAGGATCTAAGATGTGTCAAAGCTGACGAACTGGCATCCATTGGCCGGTTCGCTGTAAATAATCGACTGACAGCGGGCCACGGATGCCTAAAATGGAAGCGACTTCATGAGCTGATGGCATGCATTCATCCGCGGTTCTGCGAGGTTGGGGGCTAAAAGAAGAACTCCCAATAGTAAATCATAGATAAGAGGTGTAATGTGGGTTTGGAATGTTACTTTCATTGTGACGAGGATACGCATGCTTCGGATAACCACTTGATGCAGCCTTCGGTGAAATATGAGAGCGAAACGAGGTCTATGGCCCCCAAATGAATGCACCGTCAAGTTCCACTGCAGCATAACGTAATATTCAGGTGACAATGAACGAAACAACACGCAGTCAATCTGGGGTATTGTGCACCCGGGCAACTTTCTATGGGATGGCGTACCTCTAAGCCACCCGTGATGGGAATGCTGTCTCGACATTAGCGTGACGCGTGTTGGTCCAAGGAGACATGGATGGATTTACAAGTGGATTTCGGACTGTAAAGTATTTATTTTGCCGCCTTGGGCTCGGTCAAGCCTCTGAATCAGTCCCGGCTTTACAGTTTCTACTTTAATCGCCCCCAAAACATCATTTCTACTAGGACTCCTCAACCATGCGTATTCTTTGCCTCCATGGTCACGGCACCAACGCCCGCATTTTGGAGAGCCAGTTGGAGAGGTTGCGTGCAAAACTCCCTCATGATTGGATCTTCGACTTCCTCGACGGCGAGCATATTGCTCCACCAGCTCCAGGTAGGTGATTTACTTTCTCTCCATTGACTGGGCTGGGATGGCATTAAGAATTGAAAAGCTGTAGGAGAAATATTTCCAGGCCCTTACCTGTGCTATCATGGCGAGCCAGTTGAAGAGGACGTCAAGGCCGCCCACGAGTTCCTCTTGGAGGTGGTACGGGAAGAAGGACCTTTCGACATGGTGGTGGGGTTCTCCCAAGGCGCTGCCTTGGCCGCTGCAGCCATTGCTCGCCATGAGCAGCAATATCTTACCGAAGATCTTTTCAAAGCGGCAGTATTTGTTGGCGCGTCGATGCCGTTCGACCTTGATACGGGAAAGGTTCGTCTGACGTACGACGGGACGGGACGTCTGCGGGCGGAACGCCTGGATGCGGCCGGAAACGCCATCCCTGAAGAAGATGGGTCACATTGGGTGAATGACTGCAGGACAGCCACCGTTATCAACGAATTCGAGAGCAGGCACCCGGACGTTCGGCAGACTGCACCCCAGAGTATCGAGGTCCTTTTGAGGTACCATCCTCGGACCCACCCGCAAAGGATTCAGATCCCAACGGTGCATGTGGTTGGCGCTAAGGACGGATACGCCCAACAGGGGTTAGATCTGGCATCTCTTTGCGACTCGCGTGTTTGTCAGACCATCATACACGAGGGTGGTCATGAATTTCCTAGAAAGGATGAGGCGCTCCAACGGGTCGCTGATTGTATGCAAACGGCGGCCGCTCAGACCAGTTACCTTCAGTGACTCGGTTCAGTTGGGACTTGGTTGAGACCGAAGCATACAATGTCCTACTTCTGTTGTTTCTTCTGCAGGTTGAAATGGATTCCATTTCGTGCTACCAGTAATACTTCACTACTTTGAATGTTTGCGTGTCCGTCTTGAGTTGCGTGAACCTTAGATTCTTCTGATTCGTGTATGCATTCAGGATGATTTTAAATAGATAGCTGCTGCTAAAATGATCACTTAGATATCAGAATACAACTGCGGTCATTGTCACTAGGTTTGGTTTATTTTACTTCGATAACAGCAAGTAAGTATACTCTACTTCTCCTCATTAGCAAGCCAGCGCTGCTTTCTGTTATCTGAGTGATGCGGCTGTGCCCTTTAACAGCAGGCTGCTGTGCCTTCCAATAGCAGGCTGCTGCTCTGCACTTCAATAGCAGGCTGCTGTGCCCTTCAATAGACTTGGAAATGCTATCGCTTGCATGGCGGCAAAAAGGATCAATGGGAAGTGGGGGATCTCTTTCCGTGATTGGTGAAGAACCGGGTGTACGTACCCGAAATGGGCTCATGTTGAATCACTTTTGATTGTTTGCTTACGGTGCAGTGAGGAGTCATTGCAGTCGGTCAAGATTCCTTGCAGTCGGTCTCCCAGCGAATACACGTCGAAGCAAGGCTAGGGCGGCAATCCTACCCTCCAAGGCCGGAGGAGGTACGTCGATCCTTTCTAACACAGCCTGCTGTTATTGATGGAGTGTCGGTGCGGGATTTCCGCTCACCAGACCATTAGCAGATACGAAAGGTTTCGCCCGAAAAGATTCAGCCAACAGGCCAATCACATAATCTGGCTCACATTTCTCATCGATTAGTACAGAGCCACATAGCCCTTTTCTTCCTTGCACACTCTTATCATTCCTCTGGTGTCTTGTAGTGAACTACGTCGGGCTCCTCAGCTCAGAGCGTGTTCAAACCTCCATCACTACTCTGGACCTACAACCAAAACCAACAAACACGCCCGAACCTCACAATGGCACAATTCACAGACCCGGGGACTTCACCTGTGGCGTCGCATGAACCTCTGCAGACCCCTTTGGCTCCCCAGGCCTCAAACAATCAACAAGTCATCGAGAGCGACCATGTCGAGCCAGAAACACCATGGAAGACTCAAGGCTGGCGCTTTTGGGCCGTCTTTCCAGGTCTCTGTCTCGCTATGCTGCTGACAGGCTTGGATGCATCTATCCTCGCAACATCGTTGCCAACCATTGTCTCTGAGCTCCACGGCGGCGCACTCTACATCTGGACCATGAACGGATACTTCCTCACTACTGCCGTTGTTCAGCCATTGATGGGACAAGCTGCCGATATTTTCGGCAGGAGAATCCCCATGCTCGTGGCTCTATCATTGTTCACAATCGGGAGTGGACTTTGCGGCGGATCGACTTCTTTACCTATGCTTATTGCCGCGCGCCTAATCCAGGGTTTTGGGGGAGGAGGCCTGTTTGTCATGACGGACACCATCATCGCCGACCTCACCCCTTTGCGTGATCGTATGAAATACGTGTCCATGGTCATGATCTTCTTGTATTCATACCCCCGTCTTCTTAATTTGATTAGGACTATCACTCACTTATTCATAGCACCCTAGGCTCTTTTCTGGGTCCCATCATCGGCGGTGCTATTGTCGACAACACGACTTGGCGCTGGGTCTTCTATATAAACTTGCCCATTTGCGCGGCCGCCCTCCCCCTTGTCTTCCTCTTTTTACGAGTCAATCACAAACGAGAGGGGACGATTGCTCAACGACTTGGACGGGTGGACTACTCCGGCAACTTCATTCTCGTATGCGCTGTCGTCTCGATTCTCATCCCGTTGACCTGGGGAGGCACTACCTACAGCTGGAAGTCATGGCATATCCTGTTGCCCCTTCTGGTCGGCTTCGCTGGGCTCGTACTTTTTGGGATACATCAGGGAAAGCTCGCCCGTGAGCCTACCATGCCCCTCCGGGTCTACAGCAACATGTCTTGTGCTTTGGGCTACGGAATTACTTTCTTGCACGGAATCGTCCTCAGCTGGCTCAGCTTCTTTCTTCCGGTATACTTCCAAATCCTCCTCGAGTCCACTCCCCTCCAGTCTGGAGTCAAGCTTCTCGCCGTTGTCATCCCTCTTGCCCCCGCCGGAATGGCCGGCGGCATCGCTATAGCTGTGACCGGTCACTACAAGATGGTGATCGTTGCCGGCTTTGTCCTCCTGTCAATAGCGGTCGGCTGCATGACCACGCTGGATGCCAACTCATCTACCGCCCTTTGGATTGTATTCCAAGTTCTCGCCGGATTGGGCGGCGGCCTCTCCCTAACCGCTACCCTGCCCGCTGTCCAGGCGCCAGTGCCTGAGTCAGATGTGGCCATCGCCACCGCCGCTTGGGCTTTCGCCCGGTCTTTTGGAGCTATCTGGGGTGCCGCCATCCCTTCTGCCGTCTTCAATTCCCGTTTCGACGAGCTTCTCCATCTCATCCCTGAGCCGTCGGTGCGTGACCTGCTCGCTCGTGGTGGCGCGTACGAACATGCCATCCGCTTGTTCATTAAACAGTTTGATGCTCAGCCAGTGCTCAAGGAACATATCATCCATGTATATACTGAGGCACTGAAGAGAGTTTGGATCGTTTTGATTCCGTTTGCTGTTGTTCCCATTGGTCTGGCTCTCTGTATGAAGGAGGTTGAGTTAAGACAGGAGCTCAAAACCGACTTCGGACTGAAAGAAACGCCGGAAGCCTCGGGTTGAATTATAGGATTATAATAGTCTGGGTAGTAGTCCGCCCGGGTAGTAGAAAGTATTCGCCGAGATAGCAAAGTTTTACTATAATTCCAACCAGCTTTGTCTGTCGAAGTAAGACTGTCGCGTTGAAAGCAAAGATCGACCGCAGCTCCACAAATTGACGTTCACTGCGGCTGGGTCGGCACGATCCTAATGCAGTTTTCTGAGAAACATGTTTCAATCCTCCTTCTCCCTTACGCCGACGCGCCGCGGATCCACATGAAAGTCAGTTCTGCCGGGCCGGGAAGGCCGCCCGTTCATGCCAGTTGCTGGCATTCACACCGCTCCTTGGCACGATATATGGATTATAAGACAGAAACCGTTCGCATTGATGGTCCAAGACGGATAGATGAAGTAAATCAAGTGGTTACCGGATTTGCAAGGCAAGGTTCTGACTGGATCTGTGCTAGCCAAAACGGTGGCCGGGCTCATACCTATCCACATGCCATGTCAAGCCTTTCAAATGCATTGTGAGTTCCTGAGCCTTACTGACGCGCGTCATTGCCTATTGCGCCGCCTGGATGTCTCACCTACGCCAAGGCTCGATGCCTACATTTGGCAGAGCTGGACGAACTGTCGTAATCACACATACCTGATCTACAATGTTCGAGATGATCTATGGGGTGATGTCTTGGGCGATAATGCATGCCCCTCTCCCTAATCATGCCCTGGCTGATATTTAATAACTTCTCTTTCAAGCTTTGTCATTTACCTGAAATGTCCCTGAGATCTCCTGCTGTCACCAGTACTTTCTTCAGAACTTCAGCTACCCTCTCATCGATCATTAATCATAACTCCCAGATCACCATTTGACCCAATTCCTCGCACATCTTGTTCTCTGCATCGCCTTGACGAAATAGATGACTCCTTCGACTTTCATGCCTGCGCCCACATAGCCGAAGGCGACCCTATCCACACCAAGCGACTGATTGTATGCTGCGATGGAACATGGAACAATTCGTAGGTTTAATGGTTTTCATGCGCTTTCGATTCTTTGGATGGTTGATGAATTTGTGACAAAAATAGGAACGCCGCGGGCGATATTCCAACGAATGTCACGCGACTTTCGTCTGCTATCTCTCATAAGTGTTGCTCGGGAATGCCACAGGTTGTTTACTATCACCCAGGTCCAGGGACCGAGGAGTCCGTTATTGCAAAGGGGCTTGGAGGGCTCCTCGGTTTAGGTGTCATCAGCGTATGTTTAGAATTACCCCCTAATCAGGCCGTCGATGATTGATCCCGAGGTAGGATATTGCGGACACCTACCGGTTCATCTGCGACAACTACAACCCTGGGGACGAGATAATTATACTCGGATTTTCTCGTGGAGCCTTTGTTGCGAGATCCGTCGCTGGCATGGTCTGCTCTCTCGGTTTGCTGAACCGCTTCGGCCTCGCCAACTTTGGAGCCATCTTCAGCGATTACCAAAACCTTTCTGAGTGGGATGAGAACACCGACTTCAACCCCGAGATACATCTCAGAGGGTTCAACATCCACAACTCTGATCAGGTCACTCATGAAGCGCAGAGCACTATGAACAAGTCCAACGTTATGATTCTCGAGGAAAGGGGCAATGGCCAAATGGAGAAGGACCTACGCGATGAGAAAGAAGCCATCTTCTATGAGCTGACAGGACGACCATGGGATAAGAGACTCACCAGATACGGCTTGGAGGAGGTCAAAAGGCACGTTAACAAGGCCGAGAAAACCGTCGCGAACAGCAAAGTGGGCAACCTCCAGAGGATGATCACCATCTATCGAAAGCATCTCAATGAAAGGGTAAGCAAGGCGGCTTTTTAATTTTGTAAGATGGAAACTAACCTACTGTTACTTAGTTTCTTATGCTTCTTTGCGATAAGAAAAATCGCAACGACCCCGACGAACGATGGGAACCTGTCGAGCCTGAAATTACTGCTCTAGGTAAGTTTATCTTTCTGAGCTTCGGGGGGGTTAAAGCTCTAACCTGGTTGTTCACGTGCAGGGGTGTGGGACACCGTCGGAAGCCTTGGACTTCCAAAGATGCCATTTGGACTGGACAAGATCACGCCTGGACGGAGTGCTCAAGAGGTTTGGAACCACATCTTTTGTCATCTTGTGAGTGTTTGCTTATCGTCTTGCCTAGCTTCGCTTCGCAAGCTTCAAGGTGCACAGCAAGATACGCAATGCCTTTCATGCACTGGCACTGGACGAATGGCGCACCTCGTTTGCGCCAACCCTTTGGACGAAGACGAAGGATAACGAAACGACCAACCTCCGGCAGGTCTGGTTCCCTGGAGCCCACAGCGACGTTGGAGGAGGCGTAGAGGATAATCAAATCGCAACCATCTCCCTGGCGTGTAAGTGTAACCAAACAGGTTGCACAAAAGCTTCTAAGTCTCGGGAAAATCTAACAAGACTGTGACTAGGGATGGCCGATCAACTGACTTCCGTTGGTGTTGAGTTCACGGCGTCAGAGATGCTGCGCATCTTCCGAACGATAAATCTTGACCTTGAACTGCGGCCTTGGGCGCTTGGTCGGACGAGCAGCCCGGGTATCACTGGTTTACCAGACAGAGCCTGGAATACGCTCTGGTACCCTTATGAGCGGATGATGGGCAACGATACCTACCATGGTACCAGGAAACCTGGACTTTACAAGGAGGAAGAGAAGATAGCTGGGAAGACTCAGAAGACGAAGGATGAGGACGTCCAGGGACATGAGCTCGTCCATCCTTCCGTCCGCATTCGATACCATTATGGCGGGAAAGAATTGGACGACAAAGGCATGTGGGAATGCAGAGCATTGACGAAGAACGGCTATGTCCTTGGCAGGCTGCCAGAGGCGAGACCAAAGCATCTCAAGTCGCAAATTCCGACATACAAGGCAACTTTCGACACTCTTGCCGGTACCATTTCTAGTGTCCAAGGCGACAAGGGCGACATCATTGGTGGTCTCAATGAGAAGGAAAGACACAGAGTGGTTCCGAGACAACTGCCATTTGAAAAGGACCTGTATAGTCCTCGCGACCACGAAGACTTCAATTGGGCCGAAGAAGAGGATTTCTATCACTTCCCAGGTACACCACCCGAGGCATGGGTGTGGAAGTCCGACAAGGTGGCTCTTCACGAGGAACGCATCGGCAACTGGGAGCGCCTCTATCTTGTGGTCAATCAAGACCACCTTGCACGAGCCGAAGCGAGGAAGACTTCTGGTCGGGACAAGACTGGTGCCGCTGATGGCGGCTCTCTCAGCTGGCTTCCGTCTTTCTGGCCCTTTTCCGGGGCCACAGAGCCTCAACCCACAAGAGATGAGAGGCCTTACGGGTACTGGGAATTCATCACTTGGCAGCAAGGCGATACAAGACCACGTCAAGCAAGAAAGCATGTGACGAAGTCAATTGACAAGAATGGGAATATTTCATACTCTGCGGTTCTTGCGCAGTGAGTTGGCCCCAAAGGTATAGCATGGACATGCTAGAACGCGGTGGAAAGATGCTGTTGACTGTAGTTGGCTTGAACGCAATCAATTGACGATGTGTTTGCCCATGTCTAATAGGTTGTTTGGTGTCATGACTTGAGCATTGCATTAGTTTGCCGGTTCTCGGCCGAGGCAAACTGGCCTGCACAACTTCAGTCGGAACTCCAACCAAACCAAGACACCACGCAGCTTAATCATGCATTCAATCATACAGCGCTGTTTGACCTTCTCTTCTAATCAGTCGATTACTCAGTCGATAGCATTCTAAATCCGCCGGGCGAAGGGAGCCCGATTGATTATGTCGTTCGTGACAACTCATCTATCGGCAATTCAATCTCGGAGCCATCCAGCAACCCGTCTGTCCTCCCAAGACCCCGCGCAACCCGTAGGAACACAGTTGAAATGTCGTTGCACGGACCCATCAAGTCGGCACCATGCCGACGGGTTCATCAGACCGCTAGATCCCGAAGTAGTATCGCTGAAACCTACCCTGCAGTCCTCAGAACTTCGAGATGCGACCGAGCAGCCAATACGAGACCGAGCAATACTAATAGCCCCATACCAAGAGACGAAAATGCGATGCCAGCCGCGGCGGGAAGACATGGAGGGTGTGCCCGCTCCGGGGTCTAAGCCCAGCGTCACATGGGGTTTCATGGCGGCGGCCGACAGATAGTCGAAGCAGTCAGTCAGTTCCTTCTTAGCTGTCGGCGACCATGTGCGTGACGTGGTTTGTTGGCTATTCATTTTGCCCACTTAGGTGATGGGATGACGGTTGAAAATTGCATCCGTGCTTGATAATCTGAGATCTTCTTGGCTCTCCCGTCCCATATTTAGCTCGTTCGTTGGTGTTGGTGACCGGCCGCGGCGTAGGGGCCCCCATGGTGCCGCTGCAGGCAAACGAGTCGGCCGCTCCTCTATGCGGGGAATCCTGGGGGTGGGATCTGTCGATTGTGGACTGCGGCCCGGCCACGAGGCCTCGGCCGAGGAACTCTAATATGGTATGGCCAAGGAGGTGCGTTTCGGTAGTTGTGAGAATTGCCATGCGGCCGACGGGAATCCGATGGCCCTTGGATGGCTTTATCGAGATGAGGTCGTCTGATGATTCGTGTATAAGACTGATACCCCCGGGCGGAATGTTCTTCAATGTTTCTGGACTATGCTTCGAGAAGATCACATCGAATTCACTTGGATCTTTTCACCATCATCGCTCTCCGCTTGGATAATCCGCAATGGCTCCTAGTCGCATCGATGACTCTCCGGAGAGCAATCCGTCTTTGGATACGGCCTACGGACTTACCGCAACATGGCCCATAGCTTACGACTTGGCTGGCTCAAACATGCCATGTCGCCTCGAGGGAGAAATTGGCGATCTCGTGGTGTTGGGAGAGATCCCAAAGCAAATCGACGGCACTTTCTACAGGGTCATGACTGATCCGTTTGTCCCTCCGCACCCGGGTAACGTGCCCCTCGACGGCGACGGCAACATCTCGGCGTTCCGCATCCGCGACGGCAGGGTGGACATGAAGATGCGCTATGTCGAAACGGAGCGCTACAAGCTGGAGCGGAAAGCCAACAAGGCTCTATTCGGCCTTTACCGCAACCCGTACACGCACCACCCCTGTGTGCGCGCGGCTGTCGACTCAACGGCGAACACCAACCTAGTCCTCTGGGCGGACCACTTTCTCGCACTAAAGGAGGGCGGCCTGCCCTACTCCGTTGATCCTCATACACTGGACACCATCAAGTATGATCCGTTTGGACCACAAGTTAAGGCAAAGACCTTCACAGCGCATCCTAAGGTGGACCCCTACACTGATGAGTTGGTCGTTTACGGCTATGAGGCCAAGGGACTCGCTTCTCTCGATATCGTCATCTATTCTCTGGATAGTCAAGGGGTCAAGCACGACGAACAGTGGATCAAGTCGCCATGGTGCGCGCCGATCCACGACTGCGCCATCACTCCCAACTGGATCATCCTGGTCCTCTGGTGCTTCGACGCGAGTGTCGAACGCATGAAGAAGGGAGGGCATCACTGGGCCTGGGACTACGACAAGCCAGCGACCTTCATCGTCGCCCCGCGTCGGAGCACCACGCCTCTTCCGCCCGGCTGGAGCCCCGGGGAGTACAGAGTCTACCCGTGGAAGAACTGCATGCTCATCCACACCGGCGGCGCATGGGAGAGCGAAGACGGGTCCAAGGTCTTTCTGGAGACGTCGCGCGTGCACGACAACGGCTTCCCCTTCTTCCCGACCGACGACGGCAGACTCCCAGCCCCCGACGCAGCGTCCGACTACGTACGCTGGACATTGGATCTCTCACAGCCGAGTAACACCCAGGTCGCCGACCCGGAGATCATCCTAGATCTTCCAGCCGAGTTCCCCCGCCTCGATGAGAGATTCCTCTCCAAGCCGTACAAGCACGTCTTCATCAACGTGCACATCAGCAAGGACGAGAACGGGAAACCGCAGACCGTGCATAACGGACTCAACGGCTTGGCGATGCTGGACTTGGAGACCAAGCAGGCCAAGTACTTTTACGCCGGGTTTGAATCGCACATCCAGGAGCCCATCTTCATCCCGCGGAGTGACGATGCCCCCGAAGGCGACGGGTGGGTGATGGCCATGGTGGAGCGGAGGGGCGCGAACAGGAACGAGATTGTGGTGCTGGATACGAGGGACTTTGAGAAGCCCATTGCTCTCATTCAGCTGCCTTTCCATGTGAAATCGCAGGTCCACGGGAACTGGGTTGACCAGAGACGGTTGAAGGGGTGGAAGAAGCTGGCGAAGGATGTTGAGGTTGAGCCAATCAGTGGACAGGGAGCTCTGGAGCCTTTGTAGAGCGAGCGATTGGGAGTATTCTGTGACCTGTGGGTAGGAGAAGGAGACCAGCATTTACTAGCTGTAAGCATTATGATGTAATCCCAACCGTATAATGTCCTAGTGAGATGAATTAAATGTGCTGACGAACTGAACGTAGACCATTCCAATTCAAAACGAGGACGGCACCATAAGGACCCTCCCCAACGATGTAAGAAGAGGACAAATGCAAACCATTGAGTGCGACCTGCACAACTAGTCGGATTTAATAGCAACCAGAGGCATGCTAATAGGAAATCTAGGGCGGGAAATGACACAACGAAGCACGTTTGGGGGGGTATCGCTTTGTATTCAAACACCACGCTAAGCATAGTCGACATCCAGTCTCACGTACGAAGCATCAATCGCCCAGTCAGCTGGTTGCAAAAGAGGTGCATTAAGATCTCTGTACCCAGCAGACATGGACCAACTTCCTTCGCACTCTTTCCACCACAACCAACATCCCATCCCCTCTCCTCCACACACACATCCAACGCCTTTCTTCTCCAACCAACAACAAGCCTCGCTTACGGCATCGCGACCCAGCTCCCAGCGGCGAGCACGATACTGGCGCAGACGATCGCAATGACGGGACCGACGGTGAGGGGTTCCGGGACGGGGATGTTGGACAGCTGCAGGACGGTGCGCTGGGTGAAGTTGCGCTCGGCCTCGACGAGGGCGAGGGCGGTCAGGTTGCCGCAGGCGGTGTTGAGGGCCTGGTCCATGATGACGGTGGGCAGCTTCAGGATGGCGGTGTCGAGGACCTCGGCGTTGTACTGGTTGCCGTTGGGCGAGGCCGCGAAGAAGGTGGCGCGGTACGTGCTGTTGGCGCCGACGGTGGAGAGGTTCGCGATGCGCGAGTACTCGGCGCACGACATGATGGTCGAGGGAGGGTTTGCGGCGACGGGCGCGGCCTGGCGGACGACGACGGCGAGGCCACCGGCTGGGTTGGCGATGGCGTTGGCGAGGGCGGTGGCCGCCAGGAGGAGCTGGGCGAGGAAGTAGGCGTGCATCTTGGCTGATATTGTTTGCAGATATTTCCTTCTCTTCCTTTGCTGGTTGACTCGAGGAGCTTCGTCGGGTGGGATATATTACGTCGGAGTAGTAGGGACTGGATGGGACGATGTCGTAACGAGAGGACTGCCGCTCAACAATGCACCCCAAAGCTTAAAAGTGGCCGGCCACTGGAGAATGAAAATGAATGGAACAAGAAAAAAAAGAATAACACACGACAAAAAAAGGTTAAACGGAAAGGAAGGTTGTGTCAATCAAGATGGAGGGAGAGAGCAGCGGGCAGCCAGAGCAGCACGCAGACGGGGCACCAGGAACGGCTGCGTCGTTATATGTGCCATGATTGGAGTTCCTGGTTGTCAGTGCAAGGGGTTGAAGCGTCTGAGACGAGATGACACATTTGGGACCTCAGATCAGACGGTCTGGTGTCTTGGGTGAAGCCACACCAGCAAGAGCTAGACGCCATCTGACGGGACGATCTAGCTTAGCTAGTTAGCTTCTTTCTGCTGAAGATTCTTGCCTCATTGAAGAAGAGCATTCGTCTTTTTGGCTCTGAGAGTTAGAGTTGACGGCGCAGAATTGAGTCGAAATAAACTCGCATCATCAGTGACATGGCCATGCAACTGTAACTGCAGGCAGAAAAAAGGGGCGTCCTGGGCACGACTGCAGAAATGCCGTCTGACCGATTTTACCGCTGCACAGACCAATCAAATGGCCGTTGAAATGTGGTCCGGCTGTGGCCCCCTCCTGTTTGATCCTCCTCTGGCTCGACGGTCGTTGTTTTTGGTCGCCACTAGCATGACGAGCCCACGGGATCGAACCAGTCGGGCCAAATGTCAGGCTGGAAGGAGCCGTAATCATCAAAGCTTTCTCTGTTTACCAAGTGCTCCGGTCATGCTTTCTGAATCAGTTGAGGCGGTGACAGCCCGCGACTCCTGTGAACCAAAGAGTCCCACGACACCAAGACACAAGCCTGGCACATGACCGGGGTGGCTAGGGCCACAGCTAATCGGAGGCCATCAAGCTCTAGCGTCGCGGGAGTGGGAAGCTTTTTTAAATTATTATTCTGTTCGTTATTCATTCGTGTGGCCATTGATTGGCGGTGGTGGTATCTTGCTGCTGTATGTACGGATATTGTGGAAAATGACTGCGGCGCGAATCTCGGAACCTCGGCGCCTATCGTGAATCACGCCCTCTTCCCTCCTCCCTCCTCTCTCATCAGGCTCCATCACGTCTCCCCTTGCCCCTGTGTCAGCCCAGCCCGCATCGCAGCCTCAACCGCCCTCGCCGCCCTCCTCTTCCCTCCATCCTTCGGCACCGGCTTCTGCATCTTCGCCGCGCCCAGCCCGCCCAAACTCAGCGGCGCGACCTCGATCGGGGGCACACCGCACTTGATAGCCATGCTCTTGAAGAACCCGCCGACGGGCCTCAGCTCGTCCTGGAAGACGGCCACGTTCGTGAAGCCCTCGCACTTGAAGCCGCGGAACAGCTGCGCCTCGCACCCGTCCGCCTTGTTCGCCATGAAGACGCCGCACTGCGCGGTGCCCGGCAGGTCGTAGCACTGCCCGTTCCGCTCCGTGAACTGCGCCATCTTGGACGCCGTCTTGGGCAGCTCCATGTCGACGAGCTGCGAGCCGCTGCGGCATGTCTTGACGCCCGGCGAGCTGCCGTAGAGCTGCACCGTGATCGGGATGGGCGGCTTGGTGTCTGCGCCTGCGCCTGTGCCTGCGCCGGGGGCGGTCGTGTTTGGCTGTGTGATGTCGACCTGGCCGGCTGTCGCGATGGGTTTCGGGGGCGACGGCGGAGACGGCGGGGGGTCTTCGCGGTCCATGATTTGCGGCATCGCGAGGGCGGAGGAGGCGAGCCAGGCGGCCACGGAGGCGGCTCTGAGGATCGTGTGTGATGCTATTCGCATGTTTGATGATGAGGTTTTTTGATGATCTTGGAATTCGATGTTTGGCAGAGACTAAACAGAGCTCGTCAACAATTGTCCAACGCCAACTCGAGCTTTTCCCGCTTTGATGGCGGCGGCGGCGTGTCATGGGATGAAGAGACGGGAACGCCAAGCTGCATCAGCCGTGTTTCAGGGCGACTCCGTAAGTGAGATGCACGGATACTCTCGTAAAACACCCCGAAAAGAGCCTCACAAGATCAACTAAACATGAATACAGACAAGAGAATTGGATGAATGATTGAATTAGAAGAGGTAATAATACTTTGGTATTATCCGATCTCAGCCGTTGAGGCCGGTGTATGCAGCAATCGACAACAGGAACAACACCATCAACATCAACATGACTCTGGTATCTGCGTCTAAAAAAACATAACTAATGTTTGATAAAGACAGCGCCCGCACGCGCTCATCACCGACTCGCACATCATGAATCGTCTTCAACTCAATTAACCGCTCTTCAGAACAGAGTTCGCAGGCGACACCTCGCTCTTCTGCTCCGCGTTCGACACGGCGCTCTCCACCGCCGCGGCCACATCAATATGGAAGAACGGCCTGTTCATGCCCTGCAGCGCCGCCAGCTTGCCGTCCCCGCGCCCCGCCACCGGCGCGACGCCGTCGTTGACGTTCTTGCTGCTCGGCGTGATCGTGTCCGTGGCCTCCTCGTCGCGGCTGCGCTGCGACGTGATGCGCGGCGCCTGGTTGGACGCCGCGTCCACCGGCGCGAAGCTGAAGATGGGCTTCCACCGGTTGAGCGTCTCGTCCTTGACGGACGGGTACCCGAAGCCCGCCGCCGCGAGCGCGCGCCGCGTCCAGCGGTTGTTGACGTTGGCAAAGTGCCACTCGACGACCTCGGGCTCCGCGTAGTGGTCGAGCTGGTTGCGCACGTCGACGAGGCTCTGCACCGAGGTGACGTCCATGTTGTTGACGGCCGAGCAGTCGAGCACGATGGCGCGCAGGATCGGGCGGGTGTCTTCCATGTCGATCTTGGCTCCGCGGCGGGGGCCGGGGTCGTTCCAGGGGCGGTCCTGTGGGGAGAATGCCATGTTAGCTGTCTGCTTCGAAGAAAGAATTTTCATTGAAATGGGAACTTACGCCGAGCTTCTCGTAGCGGTCGAGGATTGTGCGACGAGAATGCGTCATGACGAACTCGGTGAGGCCGTCCATGTAGTGGGCTGCATTGGTGTAGTTGAAGCCCTCGCCGAAGCGGTACACGAAGACGCCGGGGAAGGGAGTCTCCACGTCGACGATGGGGTTCGACGCGTCGTCCTTCAAGAGAGGGACGTACGCCTCGCGGGAAGGCAGGTCGATGGCCTCGCCGCGATCGTTGAAGGGCACGCCCTTGCCTGCGGTGTCCTTGGTCGCGCGGTAGACCCGGACGCGGCCGAGGAAGCGGCCCTTGGCCTTGGCCAGACGGACCAGCAACAGTGCCGCGGAAGCGCACATGGTGAGATAGATACCCTTCTCGATGTCGGTGAAGATGGTGAGGATGACGCCGCCGAAGAAGATGAAGACTTCGAGGGGCGAGACCTCCCAGAATTGGTAAACCACCTTGGGCGGCGTGATGAGGTCGCCGACGGCGTGAATAATGAGACCTGCGAGACTGGCCATCGGGATGTAGAAAAACACCGAGGTGAGAGCATACAGCGCCAGAAGAACGATGACGGCAGTAAAAATACCGGCCAGGGGCGTGCGGACACCAGCCTTCGACTTGATGGCCGTTCGAGAGAAGGATCCCGTGGCAGGGTACGCGCCCAAGAAGGGTCCGAACAGGTTCGTGAAGCCCACAGCCACGAGTTCCTGCGACGGGTTAATGACATAGTTGTTAATCCTCCCAAAGGACTTGGAAATGGCAATGTGCTCGATTATGAGCACGATAATGGTCACCGGCAAGTCGGGCGCCACGGCCGAGAGCAGCTCCGTGTCGATCTTCGGGGCGCCGGCGTGCTGGAAGCCGCTAGGCACCTTGCCAAGGATCTTGAACTTGGCCTTCTTGGCGTCCCAGTTGACGTTGCGGTTGACGAGCCAGCTGATGAGCACGTACAGCAGGATCACAAACGCCATGCGCAGCGTCGACATGAAGAACCAGAACTTCTTGCGGTGCGGCTGGCGGTCCGACATGGTGTTGCACACGAAGCGGATCGCGTACAGCAGGAACAGCGCCGTCAGGCCCATGGCCGCGTCGAGCTTGGCGCGCGGCAGCGCCTTGAGCGTGTCGATGATGACCATGTACGTCGCGCCGCGGGTGTTGACGCCCGTGATGCCGAGGAGCGCGGGGACCTGGCCGGCGGCGATGGAGATGGCGGCGCCCGTCATGAAGGAGGTGATGGCGACCAGCGGGATGAACTCCACGATCCAGCCGAGCCGCACGAGGCCGATGCCGAGGAGCACCGCGCCCGAGATGATGGCGAGCGCCTGCGCGATCTGCGGCGCCTCGTACTGCGGGTGGGTGTCTTGCACGCGGAGGACGATGTTGCCCACGAGCTGGGACATGACGGCGACGGTGCCGATGGTGATGTCCTTGGAGGTCGCGAAGGCCCAGTAGAGCAGGAAGCCGACGAAGGAGGTGTAGAGGCCGTACTCGGGGCTCAATTGGGCCAGGATGGCGTAAGCCATGCCCTGCGGGATGACCACGAAACCGACCGTGACACCTTTCACGAGACCTCGTCAGCCATGGGGATTTTTCTCGGCGTGTGGGGTAAAGAAGGGCAGCGTGAAGAGTCCCGCGTGAGACCCTGCGCCGCCAAGGCTTATTCTTCCTTGTGTAACACACACATGAAGATGGGGGAATCAAGATCCAACGTACCAGCGATGATATCTCCAAGCAGCCATGTGGCGTTGTAGTGGAAGATCCACTGCCAGAAGGGGAAGAGGGACTTGATGTAAGCGAGCGTCCCCGGGATCGTGGGCCGGTGAGCCTCGATGAACTCGGCGACGGTCGGCTCTCGCTCCTCGTATTGTTCGACGTCGTTGAAAGAGGCGGCGGCGGACTGGACGGCCTCTCTCGGCTCGTTGCGGTACCGGGCGTCGACATCGATGCCGAGGCCCTTGGCCAGCATACGTCCGGCATTCGGCATGGCGGGCGGCGGTGGAACCTTTCTGGTATAACCTCCCGTGAGTTGAAGTTTTTCAACGACTCAAAAGATTCAATCCTGTGCTCGACGCTGAAAAGAATTTGCCAGACGGAGCGATTGAATCAGAGAAGTATCAGTCAAAGGAAAACGAGGAGGACCTGGCCGGGACAGGGACAGCCCAGACGAGGTTGGCGGCGGCGGGACAGGGAAACTTATACTGCATAGTATGCGG
This sequence comes from Colletotrichum cordylinicola, assembly GCA_027406065.1. Lineage (NCBI taxonomy): Eukaryota > Fungi > Ascomycota > Sordariomycetes > Glomerellales > Glomerellaceae > Colletotrichum > Colletotrichum cordylinicola. Next base: position 5,933,031 of record JANVYD010000001.1, on the reverse strand, counting down.
CAACATACGAGAGCTACCCGTGATGATGTATTCCCCTCTTGGACGTAGATGCTTGGCCGCGTCGCCAAGAAGCGTGGCTTCGGATCGTCCTGGTCTCGCCAAGGACTCGATTGGAGCCCTGTGATGTTGCGCTCCCACATGCCGCCCGGGGTGTGCGAATCCCATTTTCTGACGACATTATCAATCTCTATTGCGCCGGCATGGGTCTCAACACCCTTCTTTTGTTTTTCCTCTTCCCTCTCGTCAACCCAGATGATCTCCCGTCGCAAGGCTATGTGCCCAGCTGCGTGAGGAAACAATCATCCTGTGCTCGATTCCAGTGTTTTGGGATGGCCCATGTTTGGAGTAGCATCAAAGGGTCTAGTGCGTCTGGCGTCTGGCCCGGGGGAGGAGGCAACGAAGAGACGGCGGGGCGGACGGACACCCACCCCCATGGGCTGACCGAAAAAGGGTCCTGTTTATTTGTTAGAAAAGTGTAAATGTGACATGTACTCTGTCTAGATGTACTTTGCTGTGGAATGGCCGTGTCTGGCTACATGGGGTAGAGGTCCTGCTCGTCCCGGGTTAGTTTAATTCCTCCCTCTCCGGCGGCCGGCGGCCGGGGTATTCCTGACTCTGCACCTGAGGACGTGGGGGCGGCGGCGGGAGAGCTGTCAGAAAAGCAATTCCGCCGTCTAATTCAGCGTGTGCGCCGGACACAGCTTGAAATGGCATGAGCCGTGTGTACATGTAGACATGAGCTAGCCAACAGATGCCCGTGTTGTCTTTGGGCGGCTAACACGCGGGTTCGCATACAGAAAACACAAGGCTTGCTTGATACATGCGCAGGTGACACTCCGGTTCGATAGAAGAGCTCTCTTCCCTGCATCAAAACTCTTCACGATCGGCACCGTCTGTCCTGAGTGGTCGATCGTGAGTGAGGCGAAAAGCACGGCACATAGCGCCTGGGGCTGATCGGTAGACGCGAGGTTCAAGGCGGTCCAGACCAACAAAGATGCCCAACCTCGCGGGATGTCTAGGACGTTGGAACAAGACTGGCCCGGAGTCTTGGGATGGTGGTCTGGGTAGGCACTAATTAGTCGACGGCCGAAAGAAACTACCGGAACCTGAACGTACATATGAGCAAGATACTTGAGGCTGGTTCAGCTTCTCCGCGGCACGCGCTCGCATATGTCGTCCATACATACTTCTTGCGCCCTCGCCTTTCCACCCAAACCGTCGGGGATGAACTCCTCTCATTAAGCTTAAATGCTAGATGGCTCTTCGGTTACACCTGTCATGCCCATCCGCGATGCCTTGTGCAGCATAGTCGCTGTTCCATGCGACCCAGAGCGCTGCCGAATACCCGAGAAGCGCAACAGAAGAACACGAAGAATGGCACTCTTTTGATGATCTCGACTCTGAGTTGCGGCCCTCCCCCCAGACCATCCACAGGTCTTGCCCCCCTTCCCTCCCACAGAGCGAAACAGGCGGCCCAGGACACCAGCAGGCAAGAGCTGAGCTAACTTAACAAGAAAGGCTTGTCCCTGTCTCATCTTGGTTCTTTGGTGCATTCCCTTGGCCCTGGGCGAAGGGGAGACATGGGGGCAAAGAAGCGCATTTGGCCCGTGGTGTGGTGTTGGAGAAGGAAAAAGATTGGGTCCGGGAAGCATATTGGACGATGGTGTCGAGCACGCCATTCTTGGCGCAAATGAGACCAACACTGCAGGATCCCTCCCTCCAGAAATCGGGGAAAGGATCGCACCCGCGCCAAACAAACACAGAAGAAAAACACACACGGGTCTCTTGGGACTCTTTTCGGGGAGATTCCCTCTTTCTGGGTAGGGCCCCCCTTGGCATTTTCGTCAAGACCCGGGTGCCAGGGGATCGCCAATGGTTGCAGAGGTTTTTGACATTGACTGTCAATTTGGTGTTTGCTTGGCAAACGATCTCGCCATCACTCCCCCAGCAACACCAGCTCTCTCAAAGCCCCCAAGAGTCTCTGCGCCCGCGCCCAGACGCCATGATCTTGCCGTTGGTGAAGGGGGCGTCGATGCTTGAGTTGCGGCCTGTTGAGCTTGGTGTTGCTTGTTCAGTCTCGGCATCGCGGGAGGAACTCAGCCAAGGCTTCCATGCTTTAGACTTTGAGGCGAAAGTTTCTGTCCGAGGTGCCATCCGATCACGGGCTCTTGGTATTCTTGGTGTTTCTTGGTTTCTCTCCACAAGGAGGAAATCCTCACGCGATGTGAGAGGGGGAAGCGGAGGCGAAAAAATGGGCTGAACGCCGAAGACCAGAGGCGAGAATCGCAGCTTGGTCCAGGACGGACTTGTCTCGGATATCACTTTGGTGACGAGTCACCGCAACTATTTTCTGCGACAAGGTTTCTTGGGTGATTGTCAAACGAGAAACGGGGGGCGCACGCAGCTCATCCACGGTTCTATTACGCGAAGGAATCGAGGCCATCATTCTGTAGAGCGTGGGATGTGTGTCAGTCCCACGACATTAGCACGTCCCAGCTGAACGGAAGAGACAGACCTCTTGTTAGACATGCATGCCGCCATGCAAGAGTCTCGCTTCAAGGTAGCACCCAGTGCCGGGATCAAGTGTGGCATTGGGACCATGGTACGTGCTGGATCTTCGCCCTCCAGTGTACACAGGCCACGGTAAGGCAGTGATCCTGTGGTGGGAGATCGATGTTCGAGCCCAACCTTTGCGTACGGCTGACCCGGTTAGTAGCTCTGTCGCGCCCGCTAAGAGCAGCTAGGTGTAACAAAAGGGAAAGCAGCTTGAGACTGGGCATCGTCAGTCATGACGGAAGTGGTCCAGAACGCAATAGATCGTCCTGATTCCTCATCGCAAGGTCATTAAAGCAAGAGGGTGGCAGACTCGTCCGTCAGCTGAAGGCAGATGGGAAGGATGTCGACTTTCTTCCATCACCACTCACTCGGGTAGCAATGTTCCGGCGAAGCGGATTCCTCCCAGGCCGCCCTTGCATGTCCCGTCTCGATGCAGGGCTTCGGCCGGGACCTCATGTTACTGCTGACACCGACAAGGGTATGGCGAGAACCACAATGTAGGAGTGGGTTGGCGAAGCTTGGAGGAGGCCTCGCAGAAGCAGGCTCTCACGATCGACCTTGACTGCTGGAATTGCACGTGCCTTTGTGAGTCTTATCATGGGACAAATGATGGACACCTTTTGTCTTCTGTTCAAACTAAGACGGAGGCACTGGCTGAAATTACCGTAGTCAGAGATTCTCAGTATGCATGTCGTAGTGATTACAGAGCCTGAGACCATAATAGTGGTCCCGATGAGGCGTGTCTATCTTTCAGGTGCAAGCAAGTTCATCATGGTCGAAAGGTCTTGCTGTCAGATTCCACCTCCTTCAGCATCTTTTTGATCATGATGGACTTCGTGTGACACAGATTGGTGCGCTGAAGACTTTCCGTGGTGCATGAAAAATTAAGGGAACAATATTTCCCCGAGTTCGTCATCAACTGGCGAGATGTCGTGATCACATATTTCACCGCCGAACACAGAAGGATTGATGTGTTGGAACCAATTTGGTGTTATTGTCAGAAACCAACTGCAGATTTATGTATTGGAACAGCCTAGACAAACAGTACTTTCCCCGTAGACCTCCCATTCTGTCCTCGCGCGAGGAGAATAACCATCGACTTGGCTGGGTCTGGAACCCCTTTCTCCTCAGGTCGACCCTGCCATGCGCTGCGTACATCGAGGTTCGCCTCCCATTCTCCCTTCGTAACATCTACCTCTTCAAAGTCGTCGCCGTCAATGGAGATCCCCAGCCAGTGTACCGCTTCTTTCTGGACACTGCCTGAGATGTGCAGTCTCTTACCATCCTTCGCATCGATCACAGCGGTGTGACGCACAGTCAACTCAGGCGGCACCGTGCCCATCTCTGTGTCTCCCTCCCGAGATGGGATAGCATCCGTTGCTAGCTCAGGGGTCCTTGTGGGCGCTTGTCGAAGTCGACCGGCTGTCTCAAAAGCATAGGCATACCGGAACAGATTGCTATCATCGTACGCTTTGGACGCAAAGGTGAGGTTGACTGGCATACCCGTATCAGACATCAATCCCATGGGTACGCTGACCGTTGGGATTCCCAGCTGACGAATAGCACAGTTACCATTCGAGTATAGAACACCGTTGCGCCATGCATCCGCCGCAGAAGCATCGTTGATGTCCGCATCCGCCTTCCCGACGTCGCCATTACACGGCCAGACGACTGTATCGAGACCGCGCGCGTCAAGCCAATCCTCAAAGTCCGCTTTACGCCTGGCCTCGAGACCTTGAAGGGCAGTTGCAAGGCCGGGTATATCATAGGTGCCGACGCGGCCGCTGGTTACATGGGCAACAACGTCGGTATGCCGGACGAGTGGGTCATCCGACGCGTACTTGTCGGGGATCGACCCTGGCGGGCGAGGAAAAATGGTCTTCGAGTCTACTTGTGCAAGACTGATAGCGACGTTCTTGTCCCCATTGTCGGCAAGAAAGTCGTCCCAGGCATAGGCCATCAGTTGACACATGTCGATCTCGTTGTGATGAGGAGGCGCAGTGCCTTCGACGGGGCCATCGTGAATGCTTTCTGTCCCTTGATTCTCAAACTTCGTCACAACGGGGAAGTCGACTTCTTCAACAGTGGCTCCAAGGTCTTCGAGAATCTTCCTGGCGTTGCGCCAAAGGCCAACGACGGACTGCCGGGTATGAACCTTCCGAGCGATTGGGTCTGAGTCGAGTCCGCCAATGTACATCTTTGGAACGCCAACTCTTTTGCCTTTCAGGGACTTGTCGTCGGAGAGCTCCTGGTATGACTTGGGCCGAACACTGTCGACATCTGGGAGCTGCACATAGGGCTGCTCTCTCCAAAAGTCGCAGGACTTCTTCTCATCCTTGGCAACGATGACGTCCAGCAGAGAGAACATGTCTTCTACCGTCCGTGTATGAGGGACGACAGTGTCGCAGGTAGGAAACAACGGCCAATTTCCCCGAATGGATATGAGACCCCTTGACGGGGTGTAGGCCACCAGACCATTGTTCGAAGCAGGGGAGCGACCTGACGAGATCGTCTCTTCTCCCATTCCAAAGACGCCGAAGCTTGCCGCTGTCGCCGTCGCAGACCCGTTGGAAGACCCCGAGGCAAAGGCAGCTGTCAGATACTCGGCATTATAGGGCGACTCGGCACGACCGTACACGCCGCGCTGCATGCCTCCTGCAGCCATAGGCGGCATGTTCGTGCGACCCAAGATCACCGCCCCGGCATCCTTGAGTCTCTTCACCGTGAACGCATCCTCGCTTGCAACCAAGTCTCTGAAGGCAGGGGAGCCAGCAGCCACAGTCATGCCTTGCTCCTTGTATGAGTCCTTGATAGTGCATGGGATGCCGTCCAGAGGGCCGTTGATTTGCCCTGTGGCACGGCGCTGGTCGGAAGCCTGGGCAACATCAAAGACGTTCTCGTTGATTAGGGGGATTGCATTAAGAACAGTGGACCTGCGGTCGTATTTTGCGATACGGAGGAGGTGCTTGGCCGTCAGCTCGACACTGTTGATGCGGCCTTGGGACAGGGCTGATTCAAGGTCGGCTATCGTGGCTTCCACGATGGAAAGTTTCTGTTGGTGACGAGGTTAGCGGACTATGTCGGGAAGCACGTAGCATGATGCCACGTTTCGATCAACTCACTTGAGGGGTGCTAATGGAACCCATGGTTTCTTGATGTTGGCTTTTGAGATCGACGATGCAGTGCTTGAAACGCGTACGTGCACGTTGAGACTTTGACTGCCCGCTCAAGATGGGTTTCGGGCTGGTATTTATGCTTCACGAATGATTCAAGGCAGTCAATGTTTCCTACTGATTAACACCAGTCTTCATATTTCCAAGTGTCCAGCTTGAAGACCCGAGATGGTAGAAATTATCAACTATTGATTTAAATCAATCTTCCTTGCAGCATCTAATGATCTTATTAGCAGCTGCTGAATGTTGTAGTAGAGATTTATGCCCCCAATTTAGCAGCTGCTAATTGATTTTGTGATTCTCAATCAGTTAGTATATCCCATGTCCCGTGCGTCAGATAAGATAGCAATAGCAACTTTAGATTTGAGAAACTTCGAGCGAAGCCCAACGCTGGCTGCGAGCACACAGGGGTTCAAGGTATATCATCAAAGGGAGATCCTCTGCCTCGTCTGCCAAACAAGGCGCATGTTTCCATCCATATTCTTTCGCCCCTCTATCCTCCATCAGTCGACACAATGCCAAACACTATCGATTACGAGGATGTGCCAGGAACGGTTCGTCTTGTCGACGTAGCCGGGAATGCCTCCTCCGAACTACACGATGCATCTCACAACGACATCGTCCTCGTACCCCATCCAAGCTCCGATCCAGCCGACCCACTGAACTGGACGCATCGCCGCAAACTCCTCGCCGTCAGTATGGCATATCTGTACGTTCTCGGCACTGGCATCGCAACCTCGCTCCAGTACTCCGTCCTCGCCGACATCACGAAAGACACCGGCATCTCCACTGCCAACTTAGTCCAAGGAACCGGTGTGATGTTCTTGTTCTTTGGATGGGCATGCTTGATATGGCAACCCATCAGCCTCACCTACGGCCGCCGTGGCGTGTACCTCATCACGATGCTCCTCACCGTCCCCATGATGGAGTGGACTGCTTATTCAACGTCCGCCGGGGAATGGTTTGCACACCGCGTCTTAATCGGCATCATCGTCTCGCCGATTGAGTCGTTGTGTGAGGTCACGGTGTTTGACCTCTTCTTCGCCCACAACCGAGGGACGTACATGGGCCTCTACGTCTTCATCTTGTTCGGGTCTAACTTTCTTGCCCCGCTCGTCGCGGGGTGGTTCAACGACGTATATGGCTGGCGATGGACGATGCATTTTGGAAGCATCATTTGCGCGGTCTGCTTCGTTGTCATGTTCTTCTTCATGGAGGAGACGATCTACTTCCGGGACCATGTCATTAACGGCCAGGAAACGGGCAGCCATGGTCCAGGCGGTGACGGCTCAACTGACGTCAAACTTGATGCAAGCTCAGAGAAGGAGACCAAAGAACCAGCCACATCGTCTCAAACATCTGTAACACAGTCGCTTTCTTCACCACAAGATATCAACTCGGGATGGGGCAAGTATACACTCTTCAAGACCCTCCCTGGACGCCCCAGCAATATCGACATGCTACGCATGGCCTATCGACCTATCATCATGATCTTTCGATTTCCCACAGTTGCATGGGCTGGCTTTCTGTATGGAATCAATTTGGCCTGGTACAACGTTCTCAACGGGACCGCCAGTCCAGTTCTTACGGGTAACCCCTACAACTGGTCAGCGGCACTAGTAGGTTGTGTCTACGCAGGGCCTATCATCGGCGCGGCTGTCGCTTCGCTCTGGTCTGGAAACGCAGCGGACTGGATCGCTCTTCGGCTTGCCCGGCGCAATAACGGCATCCGTGAGCCTGAGCACCGCCTATGGGTCTTGGCCCTCTCCGGCATCACGTCTGCAGCTGGCCTCATCACTTGGGGTGTCGGCGCCTACCACAACGTGCATTGGGTCGGGCTGATATTCGGTCTCGGCATGCTGACGTTTGGGGTTGTGACGGGCGGTTCGATCGCAGTGAGCTACAATGTTGACTGTTTCAAAGAGATTGCTGGAGAGACTACTGTTTCTATCATGCTGATCAGGAACACCATCGGGTTTGGCTTCAGCTACGCCATAACGCCTTGGTGGACTACGCAAGGCCTGCAGGACTGCTTCATCACCGCGGCCATGGTCTCTATTGCCTGCACCTTCACGTTTGTGATCATGATTATCTACGGGAAGCGCCTTCGCCGCTGGTCCATTCCTGCTTATCGGAAGTACATGGAAACAACGGTGTCTTCACACGAGTGAGGTAGAAGTTGCAACGAATTCGGAGTCTGAGCGGTATTCGGTTCGGAGAAATTTCATTCGGAGATTTCCAGAGTTGCAAGTTGTAAATGAAAATTGGGCAAGAATACTAAATAGGATACTGTCTCTAAATCCTTCTAATAAAGTCCGGAGTAATTATTAACGCATACCATCTGCGGTCATATTCAATAGATCAGGAAGTGGCCTCTGCCAGCTCCAGCAGCCTCTCGGCGGCCTCAGCTGCAGAGGGAATGTCGTGTTCCAAGTTCTTAACCAAGTCGCCCAAGAATGTGATCAATCGTTTCGCTTCAGTGCGATACACCCCATTATCGTAGCGGGAGGCATTACGGAGCATATGGCCCACCCCGAGAAGCTGATGTACAATCTGGATGCTTGCCACTTTGAACATGATGAGCGGTGCTTTGATCACTTCTTCCAGAAAGCTATTGGCCAGAGCCATGACTTCTTGAGCAGGTGCTTGGCAGTAGAGAAGGGCCATGATATTGACAAGCGTCTCCGTGCAAGTGATCTGGACTGACATGTACTTGCAGCGGTTGCTCTGAAATTCCCCATCTGCTTCAGTCAAGCCCAGGAGTATGCGAGACTTATTGGCCTTGAGCTGGGCCAGACTGTTGAGCAGGGTTGTCGGGGCGGGCTTATCGTAGAGGACGGCTAGCACTGCCTTCCGGTTCTTACAGCCGTGCAAGCTGAAGATTGCATACTCCAGCAGCCGAAATAGGTCCGTGATGTAATCCCATCCAGCAGTCCAGGCTTGCGTTTCAGGGTCCATAGCCGGGGTGATGCGAGGATAGAGGACTGAAACTTGCGATTCCGGCATCCGCACGACGTGTCCGAGGACACATGCCGAGTGGACCTCAAGGCGGTAGGCGCACCAAAACAGACGTCGGCGATCATCAACCTCGAACGTAGTGATATCATCGGGCCAGCGACTTTCATCGTGAAAGCCATGTTGTGCGACTGAGGCATGATAGAGGCCTAGATACCGGTGGAGGTCGCTGTGGTTGCCGCGACGGAGAGAGTAGACAGCCAAGAGGCCGAACGACCGGAGGTAGTCCAGATCCTGAGATTGAGGGATATGAACTGGTATGTTGGACACGGCCTCTGAAAAATACAAGTCGCTGTCGGGAATGGAGATGCCTTGAAGCAATGTGTCGTCAAAGACTGCATTCAGCGCTGCCATCTGGGAACTGACGGCGCAGAGTGACATGAGCAATGCGTACGATGGCCCATCTGTGGCGCTGATGCCGTTTTCCCAGCGCTCCTCAAGATCCTTTTCGGAAAGGAACGGAAAACTTTGATGATAAGCACTCAAATGTAACCTAGACAGTGTAAGACAAAACTTACTAGCATTGATACATCGTATCGCGGTAGATTCGTATCAGTCGGCGAATGGCGTAGAAAGATTTGAATCCGCCAACGGGTCCCTCTCCACCAGGGCCCTGCAAAGCAGTGGGCTTTGCTACGGCCGGCTTTCGTCCTCTTTTTTTGATAGGCCGGCTCATGGTGCATTCAATCTCGTAGTCGTTGCATGTGAGGCAGCTCTCTCTCGTCTGTCTTCCCTGACCGAATCTGGCCAGTCCAGGACGACATCTTAGGCCTCTTGAGTGACAGAAATCGCAGGCCTGTGAAGCTCGCTGTCTCTTCTGCGGAGTATGGGACATCATGTGCAGGGCAATCAAAGATCAACAGAACAGTCAGGATTCCGTCAACGTTTGATACGTAAGATGAAGATATTATCAACTGGAGAAGAATGAACTACGAGGGGTTTGGCGTGTTTGTGAAGGTCTTCGCAGGCTATTTAGCCGCTCATAATTGCGATAGCAGTCGTCGATAAGAACTGCCGATGGGCGACAAAGTTCTTATCGCATTTACCAGCGGCTAAATTAGTCTTTGAGAGCTGATAACAAACATACCCCAAGTTTCAGTAGCCCGTGCACAGTAATTAAACTCTGCGGCAAACCAATCCTTTACCCTGACCCCAGACTAATTATCGCGCTGCGTTCCTGTCACTCGATGTTTTATTTCTTTTGGAGACATGCGGCAGGCTGTGGGTAAACAAATCCAAAGAATTTTCCAACTCTGAAGCCGATGATTTTTCATGTGAAGATATCACGTTTAAGAGGGAAGTAACGACAATAGAAGACTGAACTACGCTTACAACCCCTTGTTGGCTTCATGCGAAATCAATCAAATGCCAAGCAATGTCCCCAGATTGCATACCGTTTCCTGCAGGCCCATAGAAAACAGCTGACGTGCAAATCAAAATCCGGAGATGCCTATCCACAGAGACCGCCGCGAAAAGAGCCCATTGAACATCTCGATGCCGACCGCAGAGGCCGACCCTGGCGGGCCGTTCCGAGCCCGGTCTCCGTCCCGGCGCCGCGTCTCGGTCTCCGAGCGGCGAGACGGCTTGCCCTCGTGGCCCCACATCCCACTTTCCGCCCCTCCCCGACGCGATTTGCGCGCAGTCAGCATCGTACCACATTCTAGACGCATCACTCAGGACACTTTGCGCCAGCCTGGCTCTTCAGCATCTTGCGATCATCGAACCTGCTCCAGTCACAGTCATTCGTTGAAGCCAGACAGAGGAAAACGCGACAATCATGGCGTCCACATCACGCCACCTTCGCATCGGTGTTGATGTCGGCGGAACGAACACAGACGGCGTCGTTCTGGATCCTGCCCGGGCCTCGGAGCCGGATAAGGGCATTGTCGCATGGCACAAGTCACCAACGACGACAAACCCCAGCGATGGCATCAACAATGCGATCGTGACAATGTTTGAATCTTCCAAGATCGAACCGAGCGAGATCGCGAGCGTCACCATCGGCACGACTCACTTCGTCAATGCCCTCATTGAGAGGGATGAGACCAGATTGGCCCCTGTGGCCGTTATCAGGTTAACCAGCCAGTTTTCCAAGCACGACCCCCCTTGTCTGGACTGGCCTGAAGACCTAAGGGAGTTGATTCTGGGGCACTATGCTTTGTGCAAAGGTGGCCTGGAGGTTGACGGCGTTCTCATTTCTGATATCGACCCTGAAGAGATCAAGGCTCAATGTTCGGTCATCAGTGAGAAGGGAATCAAGAACGTTGTCGTCAACGGCATCTTCAGCCCAATTGACACGACAGAGCGACAAGAGGAGAGGGCTGCCGAAATCATCCGATCAGAACTGCCTGGCTGTACCGTTACATGTTCGAAAGACGTGGCCAATCTCGGCTTCCAGGAGCGCGAGAATGCTGCCATACTCAACGCTACAGTGCTGGACTTCGCCCGCAAGACTATCCGATCCTTCCAGGAACCCATCAAGAGACTCGGTCTACACTGCCCAGTCTTCATTTCCCAGAACGACGGAACTATTCTTTCAGGGGAGATGGCCGCAAACCTGCCGATTCGTACTTTTTCCAGCGGACCAACGAACAGCATGCGCGGCGCTGCCTTTCTAGTGCAGGATCAGCTTGACGAAGCCGTCATGGTGGTTGATATCGGTGGCACAACTACCGATGTTGGTCTCTTGCAGGCAAACGGGTTCCCAAGGCAACAGGTAGCTTTCAGCGAGTTCACGGGCGTTCGCTTGAACTTCTCATGCCCAGATGTGAAGAGCATAGGCCTAGGAGGTGGTTCCATTGTTCGTAAGGGTCGGGAGAAATTGACGGTTGGCCCAGACAGCTTTGGCTACAAGATCAAGACTGAAGCCCTCGTCTTTGGCGGATCTACTCTTACAGCGACTGATTGCACGGTGCTGGCCAACGAAGGGAACCCATCGCGGCTGTCCATAGGAGATGCGAGCTTGGCCAAGGGTGCGCTTGACGCCGAGGAGCTATCTCAATTTACTAAGATCGTCCAAAGCAAGATCGAGAAGGTTATCGACACGATGAAGACTTCGCCCAACGATATTCCGGTTCTTCTTGTGGGCGGCGGCGCTGTCATCGCGCCGAATGAGCTTCGTGGGGCTAGCAAAGTCCTGAAGCCCGAGTGGGCTGGAGTCGCCAACGCCATCGGTGCGGCTATTGCACGCGTCAGTGCTACCATTGACACTGTCAAATCGACTGAGTCTAGAACAAGCCAGGAGATATTGAGTGAGGTAGAGCAGGAGGTCAAAGAGAAGGCTGTTGCCGCAGGTGCAATCCCATCGTCAGTCCAGATCGTGGACGTGGACACAATACCCTTGGCAGTAAGTATGCCAAGTCCACGGCAAGAGGAGTCTCGACTAACATGCACAGTACATTGCCAACAAGTCGCGTTTCATTGTGCGCGCTGCCGGCGATTTTGACTTTTCCAGGACGGATCTGGCTTCTATCCCACTGAGAGATGAAGATGACTCGGCTCAGGATTACACGACATATTCCCGCGCCAAGAAGACGTCTAGAGTCAGAACCAAGAAAGAGATCGACGTTTTGAAATATAAGCCAAGAGTAGAAGACCGTGTGTGGTACATCAGTGAAACAGACCTGGACTGGATCAGTATCGGATGCTACATCCTCGGAACGGGAGGTGGTGGTTCGCCTTACTCGCAACAGATCATCCTGCGCGAGAAGCTCCGAAAGGGCGCCGTCGTGAGGGTCGTTAACCCCGTTGATATTCCCGATGAGGCGCTCGTCGGCTGCGGGGGCTACGCCGGGTCACCCACAGTAGCCATCGAGAAGAAGTCCGCGGACGAGATGCAAGAGGCACAGACGGAGATGTATAAGCACATCGGACAGCCTCCGACGCACATGATTGCGGTTGAAATTGGGGGCGCCAATGGCTTGCAGAGCATGATGATTGGCTCCAGCACAAACATGGATGTTCCTGCTGTCGATGGCGACTGGATGGGCAGGGCGTACCCGACAAAATGGCAGACAACACCCGTTGTGTTTAACGAGCGAAGCCCTATCTGGACACCAGTCACTATGAGTGACGGCAATGGTGCAATTGTCACTATGTCTCGCGCATCTTCAGACAAGCAGGTCGAGCGCGTCATGAGGGCTGCCCTGGCAGAAATGGGCTCACAGGTTGCCGTTGCAGATCCTCCAGTGACTGGGGCAGAGACCAAGAGATGGGTAGTTGAGCACACACTCTCTCAGTCTTGGAGGATTGGTCGCGCTGTGGCCAAGGCTAGGAAGCTCAACCGCGTGGACAACGTTGCCGAGATGATCATCGAAGAGTGCGGTGGTTCAACTGGAGCCAAGGTCCTGTTCAAAGGCAAGATCGTTGGCGTGGAGAGGGTATTGAGAAAGGGACATGTCTATGGCGAATGCATAATCGAAGGTGCAGATGTGTCTGGTTCGGATGAACCCGGCCATCAGCGATCCCGGCAGTATAGAGGCTTCGTTAAGATTCCCTTCAAGAACGAGAATATCGCTGCAGTTAAGACCGCCTCGGCTACGACAACAGACGAGGCAGGCAAAGAGAAGCAGGAAGATGTGCTTGCTCTAGTGCCGGATCTGATCTCGGTTATCGACGCTCAAAACGGAGAGGCAATCGGAACGCCCGAGTACAGGTATGGACTGCTCGTCATTGTGCTGGGAATCGCCGCCAGTGACAAGTGGACTGGGTCTGCTAGGGGTCTTGAAATCGGGGGTCCCGAGGCGTTCGGCTTTTCTCACTTGAGGTATGAACCATTGGGCACCTTCGTTAAGCCTCGGAGCGTGATTGATGAATTTGACACCAAGACCAAGGAGGGTTGCATGTGCGGCAAATGCAAGGATCTGGGCTGGTAGAGCAGGGAACTTACAAAGCAACAACCATAGCCTCACTGCGGAGGTGGGCATCTTCCCCAGCTTGTTTGTTCGACTTCTAGAAACAGGAAATAGAGCCGATACCACACCCGAGTTTCTAAACTGACTTGTGTAAACGGGGCTTACTCGGCGAAGCTGACATGAGACCTGCCACTCAGCTGAGCGATTCAGCTGGGTGTGGACCGGGAAGGCACACCTAACAGCTGCTCAAACGCCTGCCGAACTTCCAAACAAACGAATATCCGCTCGAGGGAAACAGTTCCAAAACATTCACAAGATCGGACAAACTGTCTGGCAAACATGAATCAACAGCCCTGCCATACTTCGTCGCCAAGAGCTATCATCCCTGACCTCGGGACCGACATTTCAGCCGCTGTCAACGGGCGCATTTGCCGTGGCGATGAGCCGAGTACGATTGCCGTGGGCCGGACGCGCCGCTCCGTACGTAGGGCCAGCAGCCGCCGCATATCACAAGCGCCAGTGCAACTCCAAGCCAACCGCTCGACATCGGATCGTGAAGTCGCACCCAAGGCGGTTTCGCAATGCAATATCAAACTCAGCAATACCGTTCGTCCATTCTCATCTTTTTTCCAAACTTCCACAATGGCATTCTCGAAGCACGGAATTATGCAAGTTGCCGCTGTCGGAGAGGCTGGAAACAATGTCCGCCCCCCTTCCGCTATGGTAACAGATCCGGACTATGGGGTGGCGGACGCCAAGCCCATCCACCACAGACCAAAGTATCCTGACTCGGTGAGGCGGTGGGAGAGATACAATAGGAAACGACAACGAAGTCTAAAAGAGCCAGGAGAAAATTCTGTTCGTTTCTGATTTGAAACGGGTGGCTTTACGAATGAGATATTTGGATGGAAACGCCGTTCGACCCGTTGTTAGAGTTTCTCCGGCAGATTTGGCCTGACAGTGCTAAGATCCCCGTCCAAGCGGGGGATGTCTCGATCAATGCGACGATAGATCGAACATCTCCCAGAACGATTGCCGGCTACGACGCTATCTAGATTGGCGATATCATCATCATAGATATCAATTGAAATGTAGGAAAGAAGCATAGAAGAAAGGTTGCGATTCCTACGACACGCGTTGTTGCGGGGTAGTCCAGCCGCCAGATATTCATCTGCGGTTCTCTCCGTGCGCCATGATGCCCAATGATTGCCTCATCATGACCCTGCAGGACATCCTCAGGAGAGCTCGGAGAAACCTTACTCAAACTTGAGACCATTTTAGCTTTGACGTCTAGTCACGTGGTCGCAGAGACACCCATTTACCTATTCATACATGTCATGATACGGATGAAAACCAAGGGGGTCTGCTGCAGACAGCACGGCTTCTCTCCATCGGACTTCACTTCACCTCACCAAAACTCTCTCCCTCAGCGACCGACGGCCGGCAGCAATGTGGGCTGAATTGTGGTCTTTCCATGGCTTCGCAGCGGTCTTTCGCTGGCTGCTTATGCCAAACACCCATCTGCCATCCCTATCACACGCAGCGTCCGGAGCAGCCCACCAGGCACAGGCTTGGGTGAGCGGCATTGTCGACTTCAACAAGAACGCCGCAGAGATTCTCGACGATGACGGCTGGGATCCGTTACAATATGTCGACCCGCTCATTGGCTCACGCAATGGAGGAAACGTTTTTGTCGGCGCGACGTTGCCGTACGGAATGGCTAAGGCCTCGGCGGACACAAACAGCAGCTCCAACCAGGGCGGATTCACTCTTGACGGCAACCCCATCACCGGCTTCTCTAGCATGCACGACTCTGGTACCGGCGGCTCACCATCATTGGGCAACTTCCCGCTATTCGCCTACACGACATGTCCTAGCGGTGTGATCAACTTCTGCACCTTCCCCAAGAAGTCGAGGGCCAAGTACGGATACTTCCATCAGAAAGATGTCCAAGCGAAGCCCGGGTTGATGAACATCACACTCAAAGACGGCATCCAGGTCGAGATGACGACAACACATCGCACATCACTGTTCAGATTCACCTTCCCGCAACAAGGACAGCCTCTCATTCTTCAAGACCTTTCCGATCTCTCAGATTCGAGGCAAGACAATGCTACGATCAAGGTCGATGCCCGCACCGGACGCATCACGGGAAGCGCTCGATTCAACCCCAGCTTCGGTGTTGGCACATATGTCCTGCACTTCTGTACCGACTTCCAGGGCGCCGAAATTCTCGACAATGGAATTTTCGTCGACAGCCGCGCCAGCGCGGATGTGAAGAACATGACGATTGCCCGATCCATCAATGGGTATCCTATCCCGGGAGGAGCTTTCGTCCGATTCAAGTCGGCAGAGCAACCCATCACCGCCCGTGTGGCGACAAGCTTTCACAGCACCGAGCGGGCTTGCGCCCATGCGACGGCTGAGATCCCGGACTACAACGTTGAGCGGGTTTACAAGGAAGCCAAGAGAGCCTGGAAAAAGAAGCTTAGCCCTATCAAGGTGTCGACTGACCGCGTGGACGAGAAGTTTGCACGAAACTTCTACAGTGGTATCTACAGGACCATGGTCAACCCTCAGAACTACACTGGAGAGAACCCCCTATGGAGGAGCAGGGAACCCTACTGGGACTCCTTCTACTGCCTCTGGGACTCTTTCCGCTCTCAGATTCCGTTCTTGGTGATCCTGGATCCGGCTGCTGTGGCTGAGATGGTGAGATCCCTGATCGACACCTATGTCCATGTTGGCTGGCTGCCGGACTGCCGGATGAGTCTGTGCAAGGGTCTCACCCAGGGTGGATCAAACGCAGACAATGTCCTGGCAGATGCCTACGTCAAAAACATCAATGATGGAATTGACTGGGATCTCGGTTATGAAGCAATGGTAAAGGACGCCGAGGAAGAGCCCTATGATTGGAGTGTCCACGGTCGCGGTGGCTTAGCCAGCTGGAACAGACTAGGCTACATTCCGGTCCAGGACTTTGATGTCAAGGGATTCGGAACTCTCACTCGGAGTGTTTCTAGAACGTTGGAGTACAGCTACAACGACTTCTGCATTGCTCAAGTAGCCGACAAGTTGGGTAAGGACGACGACAAGCAGAAGTATCTGGACTCCAGTCACAACTGGCGATACCTTTACAAGCAGGACCAGAAGTCATCATTCTTCAACGGCACGGACACTGGATTCAGAGGCTTCTTCCAGCCCAAGTTCCTGAACCAGACCTGGGCATACCAGAACCCACTGAACTGCAGTAACCTCGACGGAGCCAGTGCTTGTTCTCTGCAAAATAACGGGCCGGAAACATATGAGAGCAGTGCCTGGGAGTACGGATTGTAAGTGACCCCGAATTCATGAGATTCGGCAACATGAGTTGACTGACCATTTTCGGTAGCTTTGTTCCACACGATCAGGCAACCTTGATCAACACATACGGTGGCCCGGATGCCTTCGTCGAGAGACTGGACTTCTTGCATGATCAGAACATCACCTACATCGGCAATGAACCTTCTTTCCTCACGGTCTTCCAGTACCACTATGCCGGACGCCCTGCTCTCTCGGCCAGGCGTGCGCACTACTACGTCCCATCCTTCTTCTCTACTGCGCCCGACGGCCTTCCTGGCAACGATGACAGCGGAGCCATGGGCTCTTTCGTGGCCTTTACCATGATGGGACTCTTCCCCAATCCCGGCCAAGACGTCTACCTCATCACCCCGCCCTTCTTTGAGAGCGTAGAGATCAAGCACCCCCAGACGGGAAAGACAGCCAAGATCCGCAACGTCAACTTCGACCCAACGTATCGGAGAATCTACATTCAAAGTGCCACCTTGAATGGAGAGCCATACAGGAAGAACTGGCTGAACCACTCGTTCTTTACAGAGGGCATGGAGTTGGTGTTGACATTGGGTCGACGTGAGAGCGACTGGGGTACGAGAGTGCATGATCTGCCACCCAGCTTGGGCGAGTACAAGGGTTTCAATAGAACGTTCCCGTCGGCGATAGTGTCAAACAGAACAACTAGAAGATCAGAGGATTTGTATGAAGGACAGTTTGAGAACGAGGGTGCGAACTTTGGCGGTATATAGAGGTAGCCACTGCAACAATTGGCTCATTTTGTATTATAAGTCTGTATTCAAGATCCACGGTTTATACACGGTTGTTCGCAAAATTTTATTCGCAGTTCTACCGTGACAACCGTGTAGACTGGGCGTATGATTCAAATTATGCCCTCCAATCGGAAAGACTTTATTTTGTAGATGACGAACTAGAATTGAAGATGGCAACTGACGTCTTTACGCTTTCAGTTCCAATGCAATGCCTGTTCGGAGTAAACCTCTTTCTTGTTGGTGGGAATATCATCAAACAGGGACGCCTTAATCAGAGCCTTGTCCGGGATGGAAGACGAAGTACTTTTAACGGGGCTTTGCAGGTGATTAGCATCTCATCAGTGTCTAGCCAGCCGAATCAACTTCTCACCTGCCGCAGTTCTTGCAAAAGAATCGCTGCACGATCGGTCAATTAGCATGTGATTCTCTACCACGTAGAAGCCTACTCACGTGCACAGTGTTTCCAGACTTGGTGTTGTGGTCAAGGTACTCTGACAGAGTCTTCTTCTCATCCTCAATTTCCCATTGGCCGTCGTCGATGAAAAGGTTCATGGAAAATGCTGCTAATATTAGTTGACGCATGTAATAAGTTGTCAAATAAGCTTACGGCCACCCGCACGTTTGCAGTTCGAGCTGTGTGAAGAGGGGTGATGTCAGTCTCTCCACCTTTTCCGCGCAGGATGATAATGCTTGACGCACCAATGACAGACAACGACTTGCTCCGGCTTCTTCTTCAACACCACCTTGATGGAACCACAGTTGCAGTGACCAACGTAGTTCTCCATATCGACCTAGTTGAGTGAGGCGTGTGCGTTTAGTTGCTGTGGTTTCGTCGGCTTCCCTGGTTTTCCTTCTTCGCCGAGTGTTGCTGTTATGGATGAGTTTGGGGGACCGCGCACTGGCTTAAATCCGCCAGGCGCTTAAACCTTCCAACATTCCGATGACGAATCAGATTCCTGAGTCAGTTATTACGGAATCAACATGACGAGCAGGAGAACCTTAACTTCAGCCTAGTACAGCGAAACTTGTTTCCACAGACCCAAATGGCATGCGGGGGAAGAGGGGGAAGACACATCGTGGCAGGGGGAATGTGGGCATCACCGCGACGCGATTAGTGCGCTGGCATGGTCTGATCTTCTCCACCACGGGCGCTAGAGCGGAACTCGGGCGGAATGAATGCGGAAACTATCGTTAAACATTCCGTAATGCATGTCTAAGGTCTCGCTCTCTCTTTGTACATGTAGTGTTGTTTCCTATGTGCTAGCCATCGGCCCGAATCTTTCACGTCCAATCACTCCACTTGGTTCCCTGCCAGTAGACGTTCCCTTCGTGTTCAAACTGGGGTCCTTCGGCGTCAACAAGGTGACCCAGTTCACAACGATCAAATGCAACACGCGCCTGTTGAACGTAAAATTCATCGAACCTTGGGGACAAAGCTTCTCGCAGGCTAGCGACATTGCCCTGGGGATGAAGTGCTCTCCATGGCTGGGAGCAGGTTGACCCCTTGCAAGATTTGAGAACAAAAAGGAGAGAATCGAGTCTCGGGATGAGCTTTTGCAGAGGGTATCCTAGCACCGTGGCATGAGCAGCAAGGGCAGCTTCATCGTCGTGCAAGAGATTGTGCAGCTGGCCAGGATCGGTCTGCGAAGGATACTGTCAGGGGGTCTCCCTTCTCTAAGAGAACATATTTACTTACGGTCATATCGTAGAGTTCGTGCTCGTTGGTGCACCATACAGAATAGTAGAGGTTGTAACCCTCGCCAACAACACGCAAAGCCTTGTAGGTGTTGTTGAAGATCCGCTTGGTGTCGTCGCCGTTGAAGCCGAACTTGCTCTCGGTGATGGCCCATCCCCAGTATTCAACGTTAACGTGCTCGCGGGTCAAGGGAGACTCTGTAAGCTCTTTTGTCGACAATGGAATAGGAGCTCCGTCAAAGTCTGCCCGGAGAGGCGCGCCTGCCAGTGACAATATGGTGGGTACAAGATCGACATGAGCTGTCACGGCTTCCGTAACACCTCCCTTCGGAACTCCAGGACCGCGAACAATCAGTGGAATATTAATGTCCGTCTCATACCCACACTCCTTTCCGGGCTGCAGCCGGTGCTGGCTAATATGGTATCCGTTGTCAGTCGTGTAGAAGATGTAGGTATTCTCCAGCAAGCCGTGCGTTTCGAGCCTGTCGATCAGTCCGTCAACAAGCTCGTCAACAGCCTGGAGAGCACGAAGACGACCGCGGTAGTGCTCATCGTTGTACTCGACATTCTCGTCACTCAGCTTGGGCTGGCGACGAATCCAGTCGGCGCCGGAAGGCTTGTCCGGGTTGAAATTCTCTGTGCGAGGCACCTTGGCGTCAGGGAAAAGCTTCTCATGTCTCTTGGCGGCTTTTGGGATGCTCGTCCTGAATTTGTCGTCGGAGACTGGGACATCGTCGTCCGGTCCCTTTACAGGAAGAAGGACGCTAGAGTTTACGTTGCTGTGTGGGGCGGTAGGAGCGACGGCCAGGAAGAATGGCTTGCCAGCTTCAACAGCATCATCGAGAAAGCCGTATGCCTTCTGAGCAACAAGATCGGTTGAATATTCGCCCAGATGGTTGACTGGCTTGTCTTTGTTGCGCTGGAATGTTGCATTCCAATAGTCGTAGGTGTTAGGGTCAAGGAGGAAATCCTACATCGTGTCAGAAACGGGGCGCTGTTGACTATCCGCAATCTGCGTCGAGCTTTGGAGTGACATACGGATCCGTTCCAACCCTTCAGGTGGGGGCTGTCGTAGTTCCAAACAGTATGAGCATTAAACATCTTTCCAGTGTAAAAAGTACTGTATCCCGCATCTTGCAGCCAGATCGGCAAATAGTTCTCATTGTGACCATTCTTCACGAAAATTGGGAACCCGCCTACACGGTCATGTCAGTGACTGTTACCAAATTAAAGGGTGTTACCCGATTTTTTGTCGCGTGCGCGCCAGCCCCTGGGCTTAACCGGTGGATGCATGAGGCAACTGACCGTAGGGAGGATTGAGATCCGTCACATTGGTGTTGTGGGCCAACTTGCCAGTCCAAAGGCTAGCCCTCGATGGGCAGCAGACAGCAGTGGTGCAGAAATGCTTCTTGTAAAGAGTCCCTTGCTCAATAAGGCGTTTTTGAATGAGAGGGATGTACTCAAGAGAGTTCATGTGAAGGTCTTGATCATCGGTGAGAACAAAGACGATATTTGGTCGGGAGGATGATGAAATGGTATCCCTGCCCGGGCCGACAAGAGGCGTCTGAGCATCGCTAGCCGCAGTGGCGAAGCTGCTCAAGAGAGCAAGGGCCGCAGAGGCCAATGTTGATGGCCGTGGATGCATTGCGAAAGACCTACTCAAAAGAATCGAGCTCTTATCCCAGTCCACTTGCCAGGTCGTTTTGAATTAGATGCAAGAGAATGATCAATTTTTGTCTGTACACTTGAAACTTAAGCTGCAATGGGCCTGACTAAGCCCCCGCGACCCGACCCGAGAAGCCGTTCGCCGGATGTTATCTACGGCTAATGGCCGGTGAGCGAGTTCCGATGGCGTGCTCCGGCCCCAGTATCGCAACAGCGGAATCCACATACCCCCACCGACAGCGGAGGACCTTGGTTCCATGAAGAGGCTGCGAACTTCACTCAAGACTGATAAAGATGTGATGCAACGCCTTGATAATCATGCGATATGCGACGAGCGCGAATGTTGGATCAAATAGTGCAACTGCGACTGATGTCCCCGCAAACTTGCACGGCATCGGACTTGGCCGTTCCCTTTCAATGCAATTATGGCACCATAATCGGGACCAGATGCCGGCATCAACTGTTTCAGTGACATGTAAGGAGAATTAAAAGGTATCTTCTACAACATGGACGATTCTCGCGCACTTCAGTAGACATAATGGGAAGGTATTTTGGATTCGTCAAGACTATTTTCCCATCATGCTCCTGAAATTTGAACGTGAATTGAGATGCCTCTAAAATTGTGAGATGGGAGACATTTCTGCCTTAAAGAGTGCTGTGCGCTACTCTTTCAGGTGAACGGTATCAACCAATACTTGATTATCGAGCAATCTACCAAGCCTTTCCGTTGAGATAGGATCGGAGACACAATTCGTATTCGTGGAGAGCTATCCTGGTGAGTAACATAACTTAGCCTAGCGTCTCAAGCTCTGACTATGTTCGCCTCACCGATTCATCTAACCACGTCTACCTCTGGGCTATGATTATTGTATTTTAACCTCGGACATCGAAGACTCAATTATTGCATCGGTGTCGCGTCTTAGATATGGGTGATGCTACTACTCTTGAGTCAGATGCTGACGCTGTTCCTGCATCCGCCGGCTCATAGTGTCAGAGACGTCGCCATATTCTTAAATAAGTAACTTTTTAACAGAGGAGACGTGAATCTGTCGCTTCGAGCGGCGATAACATTCTTTTACAATGATTCTTTTACTGGTTTTTAGTAATATGACCGGCTATGAAAAGAGTTGCTTAGTGGAGTTGGGGTGTAGCCACAGAGTGAGGTAATAAGGTTAGCCAACAAGTGAGAATTGTCGTATGAACCTCAGAATGTCGGTACTTGAACTAGAAGAAATGCTAGGTGGCGAAGAACGTTGACGTGCAGGTCACCTGAAAGATGATGAATACTACAAGAAAGCGCTCAGCGCATATGAAGCTACTGAAGTACGTATGTACAGGTACATGTCCAAACCTCCCGAAGTCTTGGCTTAGAAATGAAGTATATCATAATCCGAGCGACCAAACACTGCTCTACCACAAGCCATAACTGCACCCTTACATGCGTATCGACTCTTCTGCTTCCCCTCAATCGGAAGCAGGTTGTCCATGTCGTCAGGGCGCACCTGTTCAGCGATAGCTGTCCTTCCTTCAGGTGCAGGCGAAGACCGGCCACTCTTCGGGTTTCCTAATTGACATAACGACGATGCCAGGTCGACCCGAACATAGCCCTTTCCGGATGGTGGATGTTTATGTCTGAACAATGTGCTTGCAAGCCCCAACTGTCTGTGGTCAAACAGCTAGTGTTCCATAACAGTCGCCTTCATAACATCGCCTTCCCCTATGTTAGCCTTGAGGCTGTGACGGCGGGGAATTGCTGCTTGATGGACATGCAATCCACACGGCATAGTAGGGACAGTGATCCCGTATCTACTGGTTGTTATGGTTAGTCTTGACAAGTCGTCGGCCAGCTGGCACCCATACTCACATGACGAACTCTGCACGAACAGCATTTACTATTTGTGTGCCTTGGACTGGGCTCAGAATCAACCTCCCTCCGTCTTAGTCTTCTCAGCAGCTGTGATCCCTCCAACAGCCCCTGCTATGATTCCACCGACAATGAGAATCGACATAGCAAGAACGAAGATCCAATATCTTCGCCACCATGTCCGCCAGTTCCGCCGTGGTTTCATTTCTGTCGAAATTGGAATAGCCACACCTATCGTAGAAGGTCGGTTCTCGGAATGGTTCGGTTTCACTTCGAGCATCGAGTGTTGGTGTCTGTTCCCGCTCTCGAGCGACGAGTAATCCACGTCGTCTGGTCGGTTTCGCGATGGCATTTTGACGGAAGATGACGATGAAGGATGATTCCTGGAACAGAAAGGGATGTATTGGCGGTTTGTTTAACCGGTTTGGCAGCACGACAACGGTGTATGACGGGGAGAGATTCAAGATTAAGAGCACAGGGTGCCACGTGTGGGCGAGGGAGAGATATTTGAACGCGCGCGTGGCGTCTGGCCGCCCCGTTGCACAACACGTGCGCTACTGCGTGTCTACCCTGTCAGTTTGTGTGTCCCCGAGACAGTTTCAAAGATTCCAACCACAAATCAAGGGATGTGAGAGACATCGTCCCACTCGAAAGGTGCCCAAGTCAGGCTGTCGGGGCTTCATTGGCGGTGACAGTGTTGATGATTGCACAGACCACGAAAAAGAAATGCAGGCCGGGTATGATTCGCTGTATTGCGGTAATCACTGAGACTAGTGCGTGATGGTCTTGGGAACGGTGCCTTGGTCCCGGGGACCCGGGCTGCCGGACAATATAGCATCTCGCGATCTTTCTTTTTGTACCGGATTTCCCGAATGTTGTCGATAGATCTGAGGAATGTGGGCGAGTCTCTCCCTCTGAAAAATTGATAGTTGCCAGTGCTGCAAAACGGTTCACGACAGGCAAACAATCTTAGTTCGGGTTTTCCGAGCCAGCTCTCGTGAAGCACCCCTGTCTTCAGCTCATGCAGCCACCAGTTCATGTCTCAGTCACAAGCCACTGATTCTGCTCCCACGCGTGGTTCTCGCTCAGCGTTCCCCTTAAAAGCAAACATGAGCACCTTTCGTGCGCCAAAGCCGTATTGCACTGGAACAACCCTATGACCCCTTTTCGAATACTGTGGAGATGTCGACGGTTAACATTCCTGAGGAGAAGCATCTTATTCATGGTGGCGTATGAAGGCTGTCACAATTACTCGAAACTTCATTCCCGATATGTGCGTATTTTTCGACAACACTTTACACGTCAGAAATCAGTTCATGTGTAATATTGGGAAGTGGCTGCTCGGCTATTGTACGAGCATCGGGTTTTGGCGTCATCCACACCTGGCGGCCTTGTTGATCTACATATCGCTAGCCGTGATATCTTAATATTGAGACACGATCCTCATAGCCTCGGACCTTTTTTTGATAGATCAAAACCCCCTTTGCCGGCCTCTTTCATCGCAGCAGTGACAAGTGCCCGATTCTTGCTAATAGTCTCCGTATCATGCGGTCTTTGTTATCTCCAGACTCCGGTTTCAGGTCGATGGACAGCTTGAAAGCCTGCAATGCACCATACACAACCAAACTAGTTCATCATTGGTCATAATATGATAGCTCTTGTTTTATCACCTCAACTGGTCTATTGTCATTCTTTTGTGAATAACGAACGTTGGTGTGACCTTTCGAAGCATTGGCATTGCTTTTGAGGCATCGTCCATACACGGATTACTCCCTAGTAGGCAAATCAAAAATCGCCAACAGTAATATTCTCTCTGACAAGCCAAGTTGGTCCTTTCCTGAGTTTCCGAGGTTCCATAGAGCTTCTTGCTCGTGTCGGTCTTATCGTATCTCCGCAGACAGACAGTCTTGGCAAACGACTAAGCAGCTGCCAATGATTATTCAAGAAAACAGAAACAGGTAGAACAGTGATAAAAGCTCACCCATACCATAGCGGTCTCCTTCTCTTTGACTCACATCAAAAGATGTAATATCTCATCAGCGTCACAAGCGGCTCACATTGTCTACTGATACAGCGGACGTATTCCGACATCACCATTTCAGCAACGAGGGTGACCGATAACGTACTCTTGGCTGTGTCTGATCGCATTGTCGCCGACAACCCGACAGAAATTTCCTCATGCGGGGAGAAACCAGCTTTCCCGCAGCACTGAAGGAGCGGTTCGCAGATGTCGCCGTCTGGATCCTCAGTCACGCAATCGCCTGCGGCAGGGCTTATCTGGACCCAAATCCGACGCCGCTCCAATTTTCCTGATCCCCGATTTTCCCCGCCACCCGGGGCCTTGCCCGCAACCCACCGGCGCCGGATATGATTGGAGGTTGAATCCACCGATGGACGGGAATTGACCTGAAATCGCAGAGAGAGGAAAGCTTGGTGGGGTTTGCCCAGACTTTGGCGTCCTTGGAAAACAAGCAGAATGGGACGTGGGCGCGGGATGGTGCTGCAAATCTTTAGATCGCGACATTGGAAAATCACTTCATGCAGAAGGGTTCTCTTTCGGTGGCCAGCTTACATGAATCGTATGCTGTTACGTTTGCTAGTACAACGCAACCTTGGCTGGAGGTGTATATAACCTTAACGTCCTCAGCCCACCCGGGCCTTTATCCTTGTGATGTTATCGCGACCATCTCTCCCGTCGATCCTCCCCCGCTTTCTCAGCTCCGCACGCTTCGTTGACATTTCGTGGTCACGAACAGGACACGGCGGCCACCATGGGCGAGCTAAGAACGGTGACAACGGCCCAGCCGTCAACGGATAATCCCATCAACTATGGACCTCCCGAAGAGGGTATCTTCAAGTATATCTCTAAGGTCATACCGTACTTCAGGAACGCGCGCAATGTCCTCGTCTTCAAGTTGGATGTCATGCTCCTAGCATGGATGTTCCTTGCAGGTATCATGAAGGAGATGGACCAGTCGGCGACGACGCAGGCATACGTTTCGGGAATGAGAGAGTCTCTGAGTCTTTACGGAAACGAATTGGTCGAATTCAACACGTATTTCTCAATCGGATACGCCCTTGGCCTCGTGCCTGGCCAGTTGATTCAGACAAGGGTATGCAACTGGCATCGGGCTGTCATCAATCGGTGCTTTTCTAACATCAATACAGTTCCGACCGTCCATGTTTCTCCCATTCTGTGAGATGAGTTGGGGGCTCCTGGTGCTCTTGTAAGTACTCCCTGCGACTCTTTACCCTTGGCCCAAACTCACAAATGACACGCAGCACATACAAGGCACCCAACGCTCAAACCATCTTCGGTCTTCGCTTCTTCCTCGGCCTCTTTTCCTCCGCCTTTTGGCCCAGTGTCGTCGCTCTCATCTTCAACTGGTATACTCCCGCCGAGCTCGCCGTTCGCGTGGCCTGTTTCACAGTCTGCGACGTCGCAGGCGCCATGTTCCTCGGTGCTCTCCAAGCCGCATTATACCGTGACATGAATGGCGTCCACGGTCTCGCCGGCTGGCAGTGGCTTTTCATCATCTCCGGAGCTGTCACCGTCGGCCAAGGTCTCCTGGCCTTCGTCACCGTTCCAGATTCGCCCGCCAACACTCGCGCGCTCTACCTGACAGAAAACGAGAAGCGACTTGCACGAGAGCGTATGGGTAACTCCGGTGTCAACACCTCCAAGAGGGTCCCCGCATCCGTTCTCAAGACGAAGCTGCGCAAGCTCATAGTCCACCCGATCACCTATTTCTACCTCTTCTCGTTCGCCTTCGGAGCTTGGGCCCATCGCGCCAATTCGTATTTCGTCTTGTATCTCGAGAGCATCAAGGACGCCGCCGGCAATCGGGTATACGACACGTATCAGGTCAACATCTTGCCTCTTGGGGGCTACGCTCTGCAGATTGTCACAAATGTCGGGCTCAATTGGCTTTCCGATTGGAAGCGTTGGCGCTGGCAAATCAGCGTCTTCTCTGCCGCCGCGCATGGCATCTGCTTGGCTGTGCTTTGTGGATGGCCCTCCGACCACAAGGTTATTCTTGCCTTCTACTTTCTCACCTACGGTACCAACGCCGGCAGCCCCTCGCTCATGGCATGGATGGCGGAGATTCTCCGCAAGGAGCCAGAGGCTCGGTCTATCATTGTGGCGATGACGGTCACCATTGTTTACATCGGCCATGCCACGATCCCCTTGAGAGCTTTCCGCGTTGCCGACGCACCGAGATATCCCGTCGGTTTCCCGCTTACCACCGCTTTCACGGTCGCCACAATCCTAGTTCAACTTGGCATGTTGTGGTGGGACAGACGGCATCCGGAGATGGCAGAGTATGGATATGAGCCAGCCCTCAGCGCCGATGCTTCCTCAGACGGAGAGAATCCCAAGCTAGCGGATGCAGAGACCGTTCAGGCTGGAACTGATTCGAAAGCGGCTAATACAAATGTTGCCAAGGAACTTTAGATTGGGCTTTCGGTTTTTATCTTTATAATTCCCCGGATATATAGTCTTTCGATCAAAGTTTATCACTTCAAAATCAGTGTATGCTCCTTCAAGGGAAGTCACGTTGTATGACCGTTCGAAAAAGAATGAATTTGCCCTAGTTCATCCAGGCTACAGAATACCACGCCGATTCGACATGCTGGCATGATATGCAGAAACCAAAGTCCACTCGTCATCACTATCGCAGGATGCACTCTCTAGCGTAGCCGGGGCCAGTTGAAATAGGTGCCTTTTGAGATCTGTCGATTTGGATGTACCGAAATCATATTCCCATGGCGCTGCGCAACAAAGCCCAATTTCGCCCTGAGAGGTCTGCATGGCCTTCGTGTGTCTTGGAAGTAGGTCGATGAGATTTCGTGCATTTGAACATGCAGATGCAGACTTTCCGATGGCCGGTTCTGGATCCATCATTTTGACCTCGGCAGCGGGCGCGTCAATGTTTCGCCCCTTACCCCTCCTTTACTAGGGATGATATGCTTGACGTCTGCCAGAGAACGATGGCCAGTGAGTCTCCGCATGTCTCCGAGGGATGTATGACTCGTGCGCAGAACATAGTTGGAGTGTCGTCAGCCGTTGAAGGATAATGAGGTTTGTAAAACGACGGTTTTTCTAGCGTGGGATTACCAACCCCTCGGAACAAGGGGTAATTGGGAAACAAGCTTTGAGGGGTAAGGTCGAACGCTCCATGCTATATCGACGAAGGAGAATAAGTCAAGGAGGATTTGGGACCTGGGCATTGTCCACCAAGATGCAACTTCGCGAGCTATTCCAGTTGTCCTGCGTGGAACCCAAAGACAGGTCGAAGGGCAAATGTGCAGATGAACTATCACCTCTGGGGATCGCACTCCGACTGGTAGGTCCGAGGTGCTGCACCTGTCGCATCCAGTGACAACCCGTCGGTTCGAATGGAGGAGCGGGAGATGTGCCCTTTGGAAACTCTGATAGCTGCTATTTCCCTGTCTCGAAAGCTTAAAACGGGAGAGCTTCGCGTCCCCCCAAAGCTTGTAGAGCTTCAATTTCTTGGCTGTTGGGGAATCTGTTCGCCTCCGCATGGTTGGAAACCTCTTTTAGTCCAGAAAAAGTCGTTCTTTCTGTCATTATGACGCCGCCTTCTCATGAGCTTTGGCGGTAACCAATATTGGCCACACTCAGATTACAGCTCATCATGAGGCTCTCGACACTGATCGCGTCACTGTTCGCAGTACAAGTTCTCGCTTCCCCCTTTGAGTCTTGTAAAGGAGACAAAGGTCGCAAGCCTGATGGTTCGCCTGGTGGTTCGCGCGGAAACAAGCCTGGAGGGGTCGGCGGTGGTAGAGGAGGCGCGGGGGGCGGAGGTGGACGAGGAAACGCCAGCCATCCCACCAACGGAAGCACTCTCGCAAACGGACAGCATCGCAATCTTCTATATGTGACAAACTGGAGCATATATGGCGCTGGGTACAATCCCGATAACATCCCCATTGACAAGATCACGCATGTGCTTTACGCGTTTGCGGATATCCAGGCGAATGGAACCGTGTGAGTGACGCAGGCAGCGATATACATCACATCTGCACATTCAGCGATGCTAACATGTCTAGGGTATCATCCGATCCGTGGGCTGACACCGGGAAGTCTTTTGGCAAAGACAAGACGTCGGAGCCCGGCAACAATGCCTATGGTTTAGTGAAGCAGCTATACATGAAGAAAATGGCCAACAGGCAATTGAAGATCATCATGTCAATCGGTGGATACAACTGGTCTCCCAAGTTTGCCCCGGTCATTGCAAATGAGAAGCTGAGAGCCAACTTCGTCGCCTCTTCTGTGAAGATGGTCGCCGATTTCGGTTTAGACGGCTTGGATGTCGACTACGAGTATCCAAATACTACCGAGACGAGTGCAAATACCGTCAAGCTGCTTTCCGAACTTCGAACAGGCCTCGATCAGTATTCTGCTAAATACGCCAATGGATATCATTTTACGCTAGGTTTTGCCGCGCCGGCTGGACCTCAAAACTACGCCAAACTGGACTTCAAAGGCATGGACAAGTCCATCGACTTCTGGTCTCTCATGGCTTTCGATTTTGCCGGCGCGTGGGAGAATACCACCGGCCATCAGTCAAATGTCTTCACAAGCAAAAAGACCCCTTTGAGCACCAGAGCCAGCATTGACAAGGCCGTGAAGGATTACACGAAGGCTGGCATTCCTGCCCGGAAAATCAACCTCGGCATGCCGCTGTACGGTCGCGCCTTCAACAACACTAAGGGAATGGGACAGTCGTACCGCGGTTTGCCAAATGGCACCTTGGCCCAGCCCGGTATCTTCGTCTACAAGGATCTCCCTCGGCCAGGAGCTAGGGTTGTTTGGGATAATGTGGTCAAGGCAACCTACTCCTTTGACAATCGCACGCAGCAATTGGTCTCGTATGATGATCTGAAGAGTGCCCTGTACAAGCAGGAGTACATCAAGAAAAAGAAACTCGGAGGTGCCATGTTTTGGGAGGCCTCTGGAGACAAAATGGGAGACGAGAGTATCGTCCGCAATATGGCCGATTGGATGGGAAAGCTTGATCGCTCGAAGAACCTAATCTCGTATCCGGTTTCAAAGTACGACAACATCCGCAACAACATGAAGGGAAGCAACACAACTTCTAACACCACTAAGCCGACTGGACCCAAGTAAGAGACTACTAGGTACACATTCGTTGCAGCTCGAAAATGGTGGCAGGCCCATACTTGAAGGCGTGTAATAAGGAAGGAGTCAAGCCGTACGGAAAGGTGGATCTGGCTCGTTCGCTAATCAGGAAACAAATAACTTCACTTCTTTGTAAATACTATTACATGATAATACCAGCTTCTCTGAATTTCTCAAACGCCTCTAACCATCCTTCGGTTGGATCTCTCTGTTCCGGAAACCCCACAGAACGGAGCCGCTCCAAGCTGAGCTGTCGGTCAAAAGACAACCAGTACCCCACACTGTCGAGTTGAGACGCTCCGGCGCCCACGCCCGCAGAGGACGCCTTCGCGAATCCCTTTTCCCCGAAGATGTGCTTGTGCTTTTGGATGTATTCGCCGGGCTTCAGAGCCTGGTCATGCTCGCCTGGGCCCACGCCCTTAAGCCCAAACCACTTAGCAAGCGCTGGCCATATCTCAGCAAACTTTGTCGGCTTCTCGTTATCGGCCATGTTGATGATCTTTCCGCCACATTTATCCGGATTCAGTGAAGCATGAACAGCTATGCGGCCCAGTATGCGAGAGGATACCGGAGTGAAGAGACTGTTGTAGCCTGCTTTGTTGCCAGGAAACGGCACCTCCACCGAAGGCTCTGATGTACCATCAACGCCATGGTTGTGAGCATAAAGTGAGAGGTACTGGGCCCAGTGCAAAGCAAGAGACCACCCGGATCCATTAGGAGTGAACCCCACGACGGCATCTGGGCACACCTCTGTCCATGTCCAGCTCTTGCCCTCACTAGCCTGGCTTAAAATCTGCCTGTACCAGGGATAGGCGACCGTCTTGGCATAGTCCTCGGGAAGGTTGTCCGCCATTGACTCCTCCAGCGGAGGTTGGAACGTGCCTCCTGGAACGTATATGCCATAGCCCTGCAAAGATCAATATTTAGATTCTCTTGGTTGTAAGTTCTCACGTACTCTTGTTCCGCCAGGGTAAATGAATGACTTTAACCCATGCGATAAAGATGTGATGACATCAACAACACGCTGCATCATGTTGCAATTGGTCTGACGTTCGAGGATATGGTCGTCGTTAACCTCCTTGAATACTGTGATTCTGTCAGAAATAAGGATTCCTTGCGTTGCCATGGAAGAGTTTCTTACCAAAGTAAAATACATGGGTGACGTCGGCTATCCCATGAACCTTTTCCTTCAGCTGCCGTGATAAGTCGTCGGCAGTTACGTTCATCAAGTTTATCCCGGAGACTATCTCCAACTTGGGCCGGGTCGCAGATTCTGGGGGCCAGTAGAACTCGGGCTCGGGCAGCGGCCGATTGATCACTGCGGTGATCTTGTTGAATGATCCCTCAGCGGGATAGTTGAGGAGCAGCTGTTCCACGGTTGACCAGCCGACTAGGCCAGCTGCGCCGAAGACTAGGGCGTGGTTGAGGTTCGACATGATGGAAGCTTTTCAGCAAGTTTTGTTTGAACACTTCAATTTTATTTCAGGTCCGGGCTGTCGAAAGACGTGTGGTGGTTGCTGGAGATTATTTAATGAAGAATCTTGACCGCTGCTCTAGAGCGAAATAAGTTTAGGGGTTTGCTCCAGCGGTGCGCTAGTGGCACTGAGCCATTATGAATCATAGCTCGTCATGCGGATTCTCAAACACAAACAAGTGCTAATGTCCCCCGTTGCCATTGCGCGTAGCTTTTGTCCATTCTTGAGCGGTGGCTTGCATGCACCTCTTCATTTGTTAGGTGGTTTCCACTCCAAAGATGGTAGCTCGGTCCCCTGTACAACCGAACCATTATTTGGTCTCGAGCTTCAAAAACCCGATCAGCCTACCATCTTCTCACGCTGAATCAAGCGTTATATAACCTATCTTTTATACGCTCTACTGGAAGACCAGACACTTTCAATATCTCTCTTGGGATATGCGGGTGTCCTTTCAATGCCCAAAATGAGAGCGCAGTCTACTCGCGATCATTGTTGAGGCCATGTCAGCCATGGCCAGCTGCCAACAGGACCACTGACAGGGAAAGCGATCAGCACGCGTCTCTCGATCAGCCCTGAATATTCCTTATCCTCACCAGCCGCTCTGCGGCGCAGTCTTGCTTTCCATCCTTCTCACCATCAGTTCAGCAATTCTCCCCTCATAAATCGATCGCCGGCCGTCTCCCAACTCGGCGAGGAAGACAACTGCCTACCACCAGACTGTAACATCATCGCCCGACGACGACAAGCTCGCCTGGTATGATGCAGGACAACAGCTCATCCGCGGCGCGCAATGCTTGTGAGATATGCAGGCAAGAGATCCAACTATTCAGCCACACATTGGCGCTCTAAAAGGCTGTGTCTAACTGTAAGGTCCAGGGAGCGCAAAGTACGGTGTGACAGAGCATTGCCGACGTGCGGGTTCGTGTAGCCACCTCGATATCAGATAGCCATATCTGAGCGTGCCTGCCAATCGTTGAAAGCTGACACTTACACTTATCGGTTTTCAGCCGGTGTGAACGTCTCAATCAACCTTGTAGTTACAGTCAAGTCGTACAGCGTCGCACGCGCGATGAACAGCTGCAGCAGCTTCAGGAGAGGCTGGCCAAGACCGAAGCACAGCTCGCTCTTGCCATGCCAAACGCTACCCCATCTCAGCCCACCGCAATGAGTGTCGATAACAGAGTTGAACAAACAACTAATGAGGGATCGATGTTTGATGCGGACATCTCCGCATCCATGAATGAGGGAGCTGGTTCCGAGATGACATTCGACTGGACAAATCAGCCCCTGGCAGGGCTCGAGCCGCTGGACAGCCTCCTTCTCGGCCGCCTTCCGCCTCAAACCCACAACTGCGGTGTCCCAGAAGGAGAAATATCACAAGCTGAGATGAGCATTCTACATAATTACTACTTTGATTATGTGTATTTATCATTCCCTTTCGTCAACAAAGATCGGTTTGCTGTTGAATCCTCAAGCGATGGCGGTCCTGCAGCAAAGGCCCTGGTATATGCCGTGGCACTCGCTGGTTGCAATCATTCGCCCAACGACTTTGACAAGCAGATCCTCTGCTACAATCTAGCACGAGACTATGCTGAAAAGTGCGAGCGAGATGAAAATCTGGGCGATCTGAACTTCTTGCAGGCTTTGGTCTTGATTGGCCGTTTCGAGGCCATGAACCAAAGATTGGAAAGGAGCTGGCTGACTCTGGGCCGAGCCGCGATGGTGTGCAAGCTGCTGAATCTGGCGCAGATGGATCATTCTAATGGCAGATCTGGAATACCAGATGACGGTCATCAGAGAACTCCTCGCCTAGCTCTGCAAGACACTGACGATCCAGTTCTCTTGGAGGAACGGAGACGAACGTTCTGGGCTTTGTACATCTTGCAAAGCTACGTGAAGACTCGCACCAGCTGGCCCTGTCAGCTGGGCGATGTGAAGGTAGGACTAAAGCCTTCTACGCTGTCTGCTAATGGTTCAGCTAATGTCCGCATGCAGGATTTCCGAATCACTCTCCCAATGCCAGGCTCACTGAGATCCAATCTCACAACCCTCAAAATGCCGCTCATTTCGAACGTCTACGAAGATCCCGGCATTGAGATCTCTTCTTACGCAGGCTGCGTGCTGATGGTCGATCTAGCTCTCCGCTGTTTCGACCACGGACAAGCGAGCTCAGCAGTTGGTTTTTGGGACGGATACTGCGCTTTGGTGAAGACAACGGACGACCTTTTCAGCATTCTCAAGCCCCATCTGAACGCGATATCTGTAAGAACGGACCCTGTCGCCTTTAGTCTGTACCTCAATTTCCGCGCTACCGAGATCTTCCTGCACGAATTGGCAATGGTGCAGAGCGATGAGCAAGGGCTGCCACCACTGATGTCGGCTGAGAGCCAACGACGGGCGACCACTGCTGCGTTCCAGATTTCCAGTGCGGTGAGGCTTAACCTGCCTTCTCCAGGGCAGGGAGATAGCGATATCATCATGTTGCAGGCTATCTTCATTGCCTGGCCTCTGACCATGGCACTGAAGGCATTTCATCGCGAGCTTGTGGTAGGCGGGGATCGTGAGAACGTTAACGGGGTTGTGGCTTCGTCGAGACTGTTACTCGCTGCGTTGGATCACATCGAAGAGACAGGTGGGCATTGGCATCAATCTGTGGAACATGTTGGGTCAAAACTTCAGGAATGGGATGAGAAGACGGGGTTCGATTCGTTGGCGTTGTAAGTGTAGTGTCTGGAAATGTGCAAGCAATCACATAAACAAACATCGCATCTATGAAACTGAGGGAATCGACGAAAGATCAGAAGTACTACTGACACAGCCCAAGGAAGAACACCCGGTCAATCGACAGCCTCCCTCGGGGGGAGACGGACTAGCGCCGGGAGTGGATATTCCAAGCGGCCAATGATACACTCCCCTCGGTCGAAACGGAGTGGGTCTCCCGACCGCCATGTCCGTCCCGCGTCCGCTCCGGCCACTGGTATAAACTGGAAGCTGCAAGCCTACAACAATATTCCCATCTTCTTTCCAGAATCTCGTTTGCCTTCTTCTTGTCTGAGTTTCACGAATGGTATCTTGTACAAAGTTTGCGATAGAATGTCACGTATGCCCCACGAATCTTCCGACCCGAACGGGTCGCATCTCGAGAAACACACAAACGCCGCGAATCCCGGCACTGAGAATGTCGTCAGCCCTTCCACGAACTGCAGAAACTCCGACGGTGTATTCGTGAACAATGGCAGCCCTCGGAGTCTCCATGGATGGAAGGTAAGTAGTCTCCAGGATACACCCGTCTCCGACATCATCGAACAACACCTGCTGACAAGTATCGTGTCTCCATCTAGTGGGGTCTTGCCTACGCCGCTATGCTTTCCACCACTCTCTTGTTTGCACTTGACAATACCATCGTGGCAAACATCCAGCCCGTTATCATCAACGACTTCGGCCACCTCGAGCTGCTTACTTGGATCGGGACGGGCTTCGCGCTAGGCACCATGTTTATCTTGCTCTGGGGCAAGATCTACGGTGTCTTCAATATCAAATGGGTCTTCATCCTTAACATTATCATGTTCGAGGCGGGTAGCGCCCTTTGCGGTGCTGCTCCCAACATCGAGACCCTCATCGTTGGCCGTGTCATCGCTGGTGTTGGCGGGTCTGGCATGTACTCGGGCACCCTAACTTATGTTTCCATTCTGTCCAACGACCAAGAGAAGCCCGCTTATCTTGCAGGAAGCACTGTTATATGGGGAGTCGGAAGCGTTCTTGGCCCGGTGGTAAGTCCGGTCCGTCTTGGATCTCGGGTTACTTCTTTGCTGACTGTGTGATTAACTTTTTAGATTGGCGGTGCATTCGCAGCTAGCAGTGCCACTTGGAGATGGGTATGTTGCTCTCACAATTTATCCACAGTCGCTAACTTAACCAAGGGATTTTACATCAATCTACCTATCGGCGCGGCATTTGCGCCGGCCTACTTTTTGCTTTTCCCGAGCGTCGACCCTCAGCCCACCAAGACTTTCAAGGAAAAACTCCGCTTGATAGATTGGATCAACGCTGTTATCTTCCTCGCCGGATCCGCCTGTCTTGCTTTCGTTCTCACATTTGGAGGTGTTGTCTACTCATTCCAATCTGGAACAGTCATAGCACTTTGGGCAGTCACTGGCATCCTCTTGATTGCTTTCATCGTCGTGCTCAAGCTTCACCCACTGGTCACTAAGGAGAACCGATTGTACCCCATTCACTTCTTCAAGCAGCCTTTATTGATCAACATGCAGCTGCAGGTGTTCTTGTCTTCGGGTGTCATTCTTGTAAGTCGAGCTGATGTTAGTTCATATGGTGGGGAGGGTTACAAGGCTGACCGTTCCCTCAGGCGATGACATACTACATTCCGCTGTATTTCCAATTCATCAAGGTAGGCGTTCTGTAGATTATCCAATCATCCAAGGCTGATTATTTGCAGGGTGACGGAGTCCTCCAGGCAGGTGTCCGCCTCCTTCCACTGATCATGTTCATGGTCGTCGCCTCGATGGTCAATGGCTTCCTGATGCCTAGATACGGACTCATCCCCATCTGGTACATCGGCGGTAGCTCTCTGGCGCTGATTGGTGCTGCTCTGATGTGTGAGTCCTAACGCTCCTTCGCGCTCCTCCTTCCGGGGTCAACAGTACCTTACTGCCGTTACAGATACCGTCGACGACTCCACCGCCAATGCCAATATTTATGGTTACAGCATTCTCGTTGGTGCTGGTGCCGGATTCTACATCGTGGCCGGCTTCGCCATCGTGCAGTCACTTGTCCCACCGCATGACATCGCAAATGCTGTCGGCGCCATGACGATCTGTGAGTGTTTCCCTCCAGCTGTGGAAGCCAAATACTGAACACGTACTCCGCTTATAGCCCAGGACCTCGGTATGGTTATATTCCTTGCTATCAGTGGTAGCCTCTTCCACAATACAGCAGTCGACAAAGTCGGCAATGCTCTGCCGGATGTCTCTCACGACGAGATCGGCAACCTCATTGCAGGCACCAGCAGCAGTGCATTCCAGGCGCTGTTGGATGAGGAGAAGAAAGTTGTTATCCCACAGATTGCGAGCGCCATGAAAAGTGTTTGGGCCTTCTTCTTGGCAGCCTCTGCATTGAGCTTTGTGTGCTCTTTCCCAGTAGCAGTATGTCGCCAAAGTGTTCTTCTTCTCGTTGCAACGCAATACTGACGCGTCTCACAGCGAACTCAAACCGGCGGTAGAAAGTCTAGGACGGTCTCCCCAGCTTAGAAGACAGCCGTGGATAGGGCATAGTAGACATAACATCAAACTTTCGGGGCTGAAAGAAAATGAGGCCAGAAGAGAGATTGGCTAGTTTTAGCTCGAGTCAGTACGCATCTCTGACGCGACTAGTCTCCTTCTCCATATTCATTGCACCTTGCTTTGACTGTGCCTCGGCACACCTTATGAGAGCAGTTGTTCGTATGATCACAAATCAATATTGACCCTTGAAACTTTGTCAAGCAGAGCTGCAGGTTCTAGAATGAAAACCCTACGCGGCCCTTGTGAAACTGAAGCTCAAATGTTTATAGTTGGTGTTTGGAAACATCAAACCTAAATTCAGGCGACTCAGGGTATCTATTCACTACGACAACGGGAGGTCGACTTGCGCAAGTTTGACTCATTCGTTATAGATGCCAGCGTCCGTATTGTGGATCACGCATTCTCCATACATATACAATGCGGACAGTCCGTTATAAACAAGAACTACTTAAGCTGAGCCTTGCCCGCATGGCATTCTTAGGTCAGGCTCCAATTCCTGGCTGTAAATCACTTCACTCTGCCCTCTCAACTTTCTGTACATTTTATAACGACGCCAGCCCCAAGAAACGTTCATCAACATGGTCATCTCCATTCACAAAGCGGTGGTCCTTTGCGCTGTCTTATCTGCCGTCTTTGTGAATGCTGCACAGCCCAGTTCCACCGAGGTATGGCTAAATACTCGTATAGGGTGCTTCTAGTGATTGACATCAGACAGGATCAGAATGTCCGTAACGCGGCTGTTGAACCTGCGACGTCCTCAACCGTCGCTTCGGAATTTGGCCGTGCTAGTGTCAGCGAACTAGTCAAAGAAAATCTCTAGAGAGACCCCGCGTATCTTCGAACCAGGGACGCTGGGGATTTTCCGGTTATCCCTAATTCTCGCAACAAGCGAGTTAAGCGCCGCATCTGCCCTAAGGGAAAGAAAGCACCTCCTTGTAATTAGTCCTCATCATAACTAGGCATATGCACAATCTCATTGAACGATGATATGCATTGTGCATGTTCAAGATATGCTACACTATTATGTTTCAAGCGGACTCGTGAACAACAACGCAAAAGATGTTCCATGCGTCCTTGTAGACCACCTAACAATGCCTTACGGTGGGCGCTGAGAGCGTAGCAGACAGACTGCTATGCTAGGTGAAGAGAGGCATTTAGCCTCTTCGGGGACATGCCAGTGTTGGGACATGGGGCTCCCAGCTTTTTACAGTCACGATACCAGGCATGTATTTCTTATTTATAGTGTTGCGGACACCAAGCTTGCGCAGTTCCAACCTCCTTACCCCTGCGGTACGAGGCGGAGACTGAGTGTGAAAGCGATTGTTGACCAGAGTAAGGTAGGGGTGAAAGCTCAAGGATGACAGAGCCATTTTCCGAGTAACATCGGAATCCAATCCACAAAACATCATCTGAGTATTACTTAAGCAAGTATGATACAGAACTAAAGAAGTCAGAACATTTGATGCCTCTTGAACTAGAGCGCCTATTCTCTAGCCTTTCGAATCTGACTGACGTAGGACTGAGTCTATGTTTCACGTTGTGGTCTTACTTTTTTCATGCGTTTACTCTTTTCAGCAGGTCTGCGTACCACGCTGTGCAAAACGCCACCTCCGGACTAGGCTTTGTGTGATCCCCGAAGGCATCATCACCGCCGCCTTGCGTAAGCTAGACCCTTGGCATTCCGAGAAGGGCAGGAAGCTGTATCACGTACAATTTCTGTGAAATATTATGTTGCTGACGACATTTCTAGCCCACCCAACATAGGGGCCTCAAAGTATAGAAAAGGCAGTAAAAGTACATCGGTCAGTACTAGGCTTTTGCTGCTGTGGAATATTATAAATATGGGCTAGTGTGCTTTCTCGACACATTCTGGTCATAGAGTATTCCATCGCCTCTACACCTTCATCTTGCAGAGTATTTCAAAAACACACTGAGCCTGGGTACCTGTGATCAATTTAGTTGAAGAAATCTCAAAATGGTAAGCATAATTATTGCCTCGTTCATCTCCAATTTCCAACGATTTCTGACCCTGCATCACCTGGTTCCAGAAACTTTTGTCCACCCTTCCAACGATAGTGCTCCTTGTCACAGGCACCGTGGCAGTCGCCATCGGAGATGATATAGTCACGAGGGATAAGAAAGAAGTCGAGCTGCTGACTAGACAGGGTGTCGGCAATCTACCACCCTGGGACGAGTGGACCTGCTACAACCCTGGCGGCGGAAGCGGACATTCTGCGCTCCGCAAGGCGGCGGCGGTTTTCAATGATCGCTGGGGAAACTCGCGTCTTGAGATGAAAAAGCTCACCTGCTACGTCTCCGCTTGTGACGAGCACTACTTTGCTGTATGCAACGAAAGCGGCGTGACGGTACGTTCGAATCTTTAACTCCAGAATTGTGACTGTTCGGCGTCTCGAAAGTGAACATGCCTGCTAACTCTTTCCAACAGAAAACCGAGGTCAGCGATGCTCGGAACCATGCCGTCAACGCCGATCCTGGCAACTGCGCAGGTTGTCGCTACCTTCATTTCAGGGAGTCTTACATCCGTTATTTCTTTGGGGCTGGTGAGCCCAATTTCGACGCCAATAACCACCCAATGGAGAGGAGGGATTGCTGAAAGAATGGAGCCTGCTTCGGCAAGACGACATAGACCTCATGGAATCACATGGGAAAGATCAAGTCGAGGAGAGGGAGGTGGGGTGTGAACGGTGAACTGCTATTGTACTCCTTCTAGACCGGTGGACGGATGCCGGGCCGTAGCTCGAGGCTATGCATCCCTTCCAGAACACCGGCCATTTTGTGTCAAAAGACTGCCCGAAGCTCAGGATTTCAAACGTCTCTTAGTGTCTTCCACTATTGGATATTGATAAATACAACTCGTTCCGTGCTGTCGGGACTGTGGGTCAGCAAAAAATGGCGACTGACTTGGCAAGTCTGGCGCCATTTGAAAACCGTACCCAAATTTTTGTCTTCTCCAAAATGAAACCCGACAATTCGGCTTCAGAGTCGGAGTCGACCCGACATCAATTATCAAAACCTCCACTCTTTGGTCCAGACTCCGCAGAAACTCACACAAACATGCCACCTATTGGTCAATCCTCCCCCGTAAATGGCTTGGCTGCATTTAAGGTCGTGGGTCCGGGATAAAAGCGAGCGGTTCGAACAGGGATTTGGTCGTTGACGTGATAAGCAGTTTGCGGACCGATACGACACTGCAGTGGTAGATAAACGTGGGTGGGGGAATGAGTGCGCCGGATTTAATGTCAGAGACCACAGATTTTAACGAAGGTTTCTCTTCATCAGCGGTTTACTAGAGAAAGTCGCGGGAGAAGCATGGCAGATTCAAAGGCGACGACTGTCCTCTCTAGTGCCGCGGTAGCGAGCGATGATGTCCTAGCAACATCCCCACCCAGCAAGGCACAGAAGTCGACGGCGCCAGGGACGACAGCACCACAGGAAGACAGCAAGTCGGACGATGGCTTGGATGTCAAAGATCCCGAGCGGAGCGAGGCCGATGACGAAAGGCAGCTTGTAAATGGCGGCGTTGTCATCCGAGACGGCAATGATGTCGCGAGATACGTTGTGTCGACCCAAGATGACGGCGATCGGGCCTGCACTTTTAGGTCTTTCATCATTGGATCTGGTGAGGTTCTCTCACTTCATGGGTCTACGCAAGACGATGTGATATCGTATAAACTAACGCCACAAAGGCCTCACCGCTCTTGCAGCTTGTATCAACCAGATGTGTGTTCAATACCAGACTCAAAAAACTGTCCAGTCTGACAGATACTGACCGGCTCTTGCAGCTACTTCTACAAGCCCGTCGACGTTTCTTTTGCTTCGGTGTGAGTGTTCCATGGAAATGGTATATCCATAGGTGTTGGAATCTTGATCTGACGATTTGGGTCAACAGCTTCTTGTGCTTGATGGCCTACGTAATCGGCGTAGCATGGTCCGTTGCTCTGCCTCGCCGACACCATGTTGAAAAGTTCCTACCTTCTCAGGCGAGATGGCTCGGACCAGTTGTTCACTTCATCAACCCTGGCCATTTCGGATTGAAGGAGCACGCGGTTGCATCAATCCTTTCCACGTCGAGCGGGAACGGTGCTGCCATCGTGCAGGTGTTCGGTGCAGAGCGGCTGTGAGTAATGTGTATAAGACACTGAGTCTTCCAGGGCTGACAGATGATAGATTCTACAACCGAAGCACCGATGCGGCCACCGCTATTCTGACTGTCTTCTCAGCTTCCATCTTCGGCTACGGCCTCGTCGGACTCTTGCGCTCGATTCTTGTTCATCGTGAGTCTTTAATTAAACTCGACCATGGGATGAATCCGCAAAGCTAACCCAGCCTAGCCAGTGAGATGGTCTGGTGGCAATGCCTGCCGATGATTTCCATCTACCAGACGCTTCACCGCGATCCCAAAGGTAATAATCGTGAACGCCTCCGCATGTTCGGCTTCACTTCCATCGGTATGTTCATCTGGGAACCAATCGCATCGTACATCTGGCCCTGGTTGAACGGCATATCTATTCCCTGTCTTGCCTCAATGAATGCGGCCCCTCCAACTCGCAAAGTCCTGATGACCATCTTCGGTGGCATTTCCTCCAACGAGGGACAGGGAATCCTCAACTTTTCCCTCGACTGGCAGTACATCACTTCCCGGTACATGTCTCTTCCGCTTCTGCAGCAAGCGAACTCTTGGGTGGGAATCGTTTTGTCATACATCATGTGCTTTTCACTCTACTACGGCGGCGCATGGGGAGCGAAGAAGTTTCCATTCATGTCAACAGCCATGTTTGACGCGAAGACTGGCAAGGTATACAACCAGACTGCCGTCTTTGGCCAGAACGCCATCCTGGATACCGAGGCACTTGAAATACACGGCCTTCCACGACTCACTGCGTCGAACGTCTGGGCAAATATGGCGGCGATGGCTGCCATTGGAGCCTTGATCACTCACATCTCCCTTTTCTACGGCCCACTGTGAGTTCGTTGTCCTAAGCATTTTCTCCCGTTTACTAACTTCAGAAGCATCAAGAGATCTTTGATACAAGCTTGGAAAAAGACCGAAACGGATCCTCACTACAAGGTCATGCAGGAAAACTACAAGGATGTGCCCATGTGGTGGTATCTTGCGATCCTTCTCGTTGGCTTCTTCACTGGACTCGGAGCCGTCATCAAAGGGCACACAACTCTGGATGCCTGGGCTTATGTCTGCGCAATTGTAAGCTTGCCCAACGATAATTTCGAATGGCCTTGCTGACTGCTCAGCTTCTTGGATGCATCGTCGCACCCTTCTCGCTTTGCTTGTATGGCCTTTTGGGCACTAGCGTGGCGACGAACAACCTATCCAAGATGCTATGCGGCGTTTTGCAGCCCGGCAAGCCTGTCGCAAATCTCTACTTCTCCATGTTCAGTCACGAAGTCACCGTTCTCTCTGTGTTTCTGTCTACCGATCTCAAGATGGCACAGTATCTTAAGATTCCTTGGAGGACCATGTTCCTCCTCCAGACGTGGGGAAGTCTGTTCGGGACGGCTTTGAACTACGTGATCATGGATACGATTGTTGCCAACCGGCGTGAGATTCTCCTAGATCCGATCGGCAACCAAGTTGTGAGTTATTTCCTCCTATGATCTTTGTTGGTTGGATTGCTGACCCGCATTCAGTGGAGTGGGCGCAAGATCCAGTCCCTCAACACTACCGCGGTAACTTGGTCTCTCGCAAAGTACGTCTACGGCTTCAACAAGGATGGATACGGTTGGTCAGTATTCCCTGCGATAATTGTTTGGCATGAAATGAGTCCTAACATTCGCAGGATCCCTCTCTCCATCGTAATAGGGGCTGCGATTCCTGTCGCTCTCTGGCTTGTCTCACGCAAGTACAAGACGATTTATGGCTGGGAGGTCCGAAAGCTTGTAACCCCCGTCGTATTCCACAACGCCTCGGAGACCACATCCGGCACAACCTCGGTCATCTGGTCTCAGGTTGCCACCGGCCTGTGGTCGCAGTGGTACATGCGTCTCCGACATCCTGCGTGGTTCGGCAAGTACAACTACATTGTTGGCGGTGGCCTTGATGCAGGTGCAAAGGTCATGATGTTCATCCTTACCTTCGCAGTAGCTGGAGGTTCTGGAAAGGAAGTCCCTTTTCCGACGGTATGTTCTCATCGAGTGCGCCAAATTTGAACGATTCTGACGAGGTATCAGTGGTGGGGTAATCCCGACAGTTCATCAAAGCAGTATGCTGACTACTGCGGCACTGGTTGATTATCCTGATCCTGTTGTCTATCTTCAGGGCCGTTATTATCCCGAGGGAAACCTGGAATCTATCGAATGCTTCTGAAAGAGTACAGCGCTCAATACACACTTGCCCCTGTAGAGAAAGCAGACCAGCCCCCGTAGCGCGGGCCGAGTCACTTTGACGTTTCAATGCTATGGCTACCTTACATTATATTGTGCTCTTTGTCTCATCCCTTCTTCCGACCGGTGCCAATCTAGACTAGGACAAAGGGCCGTGTTCATAAGTATAATGATACAAGTACATCAAGCAAACACAAGTAACCTGGAGGACATGATTGCAGCCTGCTCACAAACATCAAGGCAGTTTGGCAATGCAAGGGGGTTGACAAGACGGACAGTTGTCAAACAAGCAAAGTGACATCATCATATTTCCCTGAGGGCATCCAGACATTGCCGTAGTCGATTCAGGACTCTCGCCCATCCATTCGGACTACGCGCCAACCCACATGCGCTTCGAGATCCACGGCCGCATTCAACCATGGACGTGGGAGCCAAGTACCTTCGTATCAATGCACGTACACTTCATATTTGACGCAGTCATTGGATGGACCGCACAGCACAACGTGATCCTCGCAAT
Organism: Colletotrichum cordylinicola; assembly: GCA_027406065.1. NCBI lineage: Eukaryota > Fungi > Ascomycota > Sordariomycetes > Glomerellales > Glomerellaceae > Colletotrichum > Colletotrichum cordylinicola. The sequence continues at coordinate 5,889,290 of JANVYD010000001.1, read as the reverse complement.
GAACCTCCCAAAGACCGCTACTATTGGACCTCTCACAACCCCGCAAACGTTCAAGGGAGACGGTCTTCAAACAAAAGCTGCCCGTAATACGTGTCTTTCGCATCAAGATGAATTTCAATAAATCAGGATATTCATTGAAATTTTGTCTCTTTGTCGGCTAAAAACCGGGTGATAAGTATCGCCGCTTCTCGCACCCTATTTCTCGGGCCTAGAAGGGCGTCCTTAAGCCGATGGCTTCTCTGGGAGATCCTTCAAGACGTCCCGAGCTCCCGAATTCTCCTCAGAATAAAGCACCGCAGCATGGAAATTATTGCGAGCTTCATTGTCATCCTCATCGCTATTCGACAAGCGCTTGCAGCCGGAGGCTTCAACGACAGCTGTTCTGAGATTCGCTATTGGGATCCAGACAGTATCTATGGCCGAAAGAACCAGGTGTCACCATACATCGTTGCAAGATGCATGAATCCCGGCAAGAAGGATCGCTGCAGCTGGTTGCCCTTGACCGTCTGCTTCGCCAATGACGATGGTGTGTTTGGCTATAGAAAGAAGTGAGTGGTCCCGCCAACCTTGTTCTTCAGATTGATGCACGGGCTGTTGAAGCATTTCGCTGGAGTTGTGTTGTTACATACGCTGACAATTTCTTCAACGCAGTGGAAACTTTGCAAAGACATGTCATGACTGCCAGTATGATAAGAAGACAACCGACTTCTTCTGCCTGTGTCCTGAAAAGGGCGAGGGGCAATACTCCTTTCCCCGGGTCTTATTGAGTATGTGCTAGTTCACACTTTCCTCGAGCAATGCATGATGAAGTACGTTGACACGCATGCTCTCAGATGATTATGTGCGGAATGAAAACGGCTTAATTTGGTGCCATAATGTGTATGGCTTTGAGATTAAATGTAACGACTTCGAGTTCATGAAGTTGCGATTCGAAAGTTTGTAGGCACCCCCGTGTTCGGGAGATTATGGACCGTGTAGTCACCGCAGTGATGTATGACCAGGTTGCTCATGCTGAGGCTGGCGAGTCCATAGATCTATGCAAAATCTCTCGCACAAAATCGACGGGGTCATGGCATCGTCAGTCCAAGGGATGGAAAAGCCATTTTAGCGAATTGCTGAGGTGGAGGCCCACACTCTACACAGCAAGTTGTAGGTGTTCTTGTTCCAAGTAGGAATCGCGCTCAAAAAAGTATTTCTCGGATGTATCTAATGTTTCTTTCGGTACCTACGTCTACAAATCTCTGTTGGCAAAAGCTCTGGAAATCTGAAGTTTCTAGCATTCACGCATATACGAGAACCTTCTCTCGATGACACGGAGCCTTCTTAGCAATATCCAAAACCTCTTGATCTGCCAGTGTTGTCTGTGTCTGTAGCCTGGAGCTTCCCTCCACTACCGCTGTTGATGCCTTAGCGTTGTAAGCCGATTGGGAAATGGGAGCGGATTGAGGCAACCGCCGAAGACTTTTTGCCCGCTCCGTGCTTGCATTCATCCTCTGTTTAGTATTGGTCATAGTACGGTGAATTGAGAGAGGCGACGTCGCTGCAGCTACAGTAGCCGGTGTTGAAGCATCGGATTCCGTGTCAGAGGTCAAAACATCCCACTGAAGGTCTCCACTGTCCAACGATACTGCTGGTGATGGATCTTTCGGTTTTGGGGCATCGGGAACAGTCACTGATGCCTAGAAAGTCGGTGAGATTGCATGATCAGCGAATACGGTTTGAGCTTCCAACTTACACCTGCTGATGGCACGAGGGGTCCTGTCTTAGGGCCATCTGGATCATTCGGACGTCTTGGTCGCCATGGGCCTTGTGGACCTCTTGGTCGACGCCCGCCATTTGGACGTCGTGGACGTCGTGGAGCACTCGGTCCCCCTCCCGCAGACGAGTCTTCGTTGGACGTTGAATCATCGCTCGAAAACGTCCCCGTAACGTCCCTCGTTATCATCTGTTTTCCCAAGTTCAACAAAGCCTTCTGGCCATGCTTTCGGGACTGCACGTCAAGTTTGCTGTGTTCGAGTTGATCCTCTAGTCTCTCGATTAAATTGCACTGCATCTTGACTACGTTTCGTTGAACTTCCCTGTCAAAATCAGAATCGGATATTTATTTTGACGTTAATCCAAGCCATTGGATAGCTAAAACTCACAAGTCTTTTTTCAGTTCGTTGATTCGATCCAAGGCCCACGAGTTTCTCACTTTGTTGAACTCGAACTCCACGCTTTCATAGCGAGAAATTTCTACCAGAAGGTTCATGGTCTGTTTGATGCTATCCATTTGTGGAATCAGATCAAGAATATGCTGGCAGTGGCGCTGCCATCGGAAATACCTCACGCTTTTGAATCGGCTGTGCTGTAAGGCCTCGATTCCTCTCTCAATCGAGCGCAATTTGTCGACCACGTTATCCCGGAGTCGTCGTAGAATGACGAGAATATCCTTCTCGGATGCTTTTGTGAGAACCAATGACTCTGGATATTTTTCATGGTGATGCTTCAGATGTAAGGTGGCTGTTTTAGTGACGGCGGCGAATTCTTCAATATGATAGCCATAGTACTCAATTTCTCTGTCCAGAACACCTGCATCTTTGTGGTATGCACGCAGCTGTTTGGTAAAGTGTACGCTGTACTTGCCGAGATCAATCAATGCAGGAATGAAAGCAACAATAGCCAACGCTTCCAATCCAGACATTGCACAGAATTCGCGCCAAAATGGAGTTGCTCATGAGGAATTGTCGGAATATCGCATTGCCTAGATCCATGTTACTGAGCTTGATAGTTTTATGCGTCAAAATTGCGAGGCAGCTATGCATACCGATGGTAGTAGTCAGGCACCAAGGCAGACTGTCAGGCGTGCTCCAGAAACGCTTTTCCCGGATCCTAGTGGACGAACGTCGTCGAATCATGGACATCAACTTCTCATTCACACAACCAACAGCAAATGCAACATCGATAGCTCGCGCATAGGTACCGTGCAGGCTTGGGCCACCAATGGCCAGGCAATGAAATGCATATGTGGAATGCGAAACCTAAATGGCTGTGTCATATGCGCGTCACCTTAGATTTCCAAGGCCGAACCTCTTCAACCTCATTAGATGGAAAGGCCGCTTTCCCATCCGACTTCTGCATACCTTAATTCCCAAAAGAAAAGCAACACATGTAACCATAACTCAAACTAACAGGTTATGATTAGTGCAATATTGGGCAAAATCAGGGTGCTGAACAGCCTTCATTATTTCATACAGATACTTTCGTGGCCTCGATGCTGTGATAGGTTTTCCTGAGAAGCGATCCGTCTCTATGCCAAACAAGTGGCATAATCTCCATCAGGTGTCGGTAGCAGATAAGTACTAAAAAGAATGAAGCGGTGCCAGAGCTATAGTGGCATATTAGTGTACAATTCAAAAAGCCTGGGGCTTAGGTACAGGTGCACCGATGTCGTTTCTCGCAGGTGGCTCACAATGGCAGCTTGGGAAAAGCCGAATATGGTCCTGACCGGTTCAATGGCAGAGGCACAAAACGCTTGCGCTCGCCGATGTGAGCCCTGACCAGGATGCCAGCAGCGTCTAATGTCGGTCATTGTAGACACAGCATTACCATGCTGCATGAATGGAAACAGCTTATCCTCCGTGCTACCATCCTTGAAGGGGATGCATGAGCTTGCGGTGTCGTTTACGTCCTTACAATGGGTGGTTCCCGCATTCTGTCATGTTTGTCGCTTGCAAGCTTTTACATCTGAGCTTCGGCCATAACCCCATGGCATGTCTTTGTCGGTTGATGAGTTTGTTCAACAAACCCCGAGCCAACCCTGCCCTTAAGAAAACCACACCTCGTCACACCTCGAGAAACACAGACCTCTATTTGAACCTTTGATGGCATCCTTGACCTGCATACTCTGAAGTACAAAAGTCGCCTCCGAACTCAACTCACCTCTCTCCCTCTCCAGGCCTCATCATCACGCACTGCCAGTACCCAGCTCAGTCAACATGAAGCTCACAGTCCTTTCTCCCGTCCTCCTCGCAGCCGGAGCCCTCGCCGCCATCAAAGAACACTGCCAGTTCATTCGCCACACCCTCGATCGGAACAGCGAACACCCGACAATCGAGTTCAACTGCCCGTCTCCAAACCCCGCCGCGTGGCCGTACAGAGCTTGCTACTACGTCCCCCTTGCATAATGCTTCATCAACGACATGGGCCAAATCCGCCCCCAGAAGAAGTAAGCTCTTTCCTCTCTCGCTCCTTTTCTTTTCATCGAGACTGCTCGCTAATTTTACCTTTCGCGAAACAGCGGCGCATTCGCTAGAACCTGCAGGGACTGTACCTTCAACTCGTCCACAGAAATGTTGCGATGCCGGTGCGACATTGGAACTACTGGAACTTGGAGGTACTCCGAGGTCAACATCAGTAAGCAACCCACTCCTTCCTTCATTTTTCTCTTCGTTTCCTTTGGCCCTGTTTCCGTAGACGGTCAGTCTGACGCAAGCTGTAGATTCGGCACTTGAATACATTTCTACCGAAGGCGTGGGTTGCTACGGGGAATTCTTTCAGACTGGCTGTCAACAAAGTAAAGAAAATTAGGGGTCCGCCGCTTGAATAGCGGGACCAGAAGATGTCTCATAGTTGAATTTGCCCGCTCACACCGGCCGAACCACCATGGAAACGATACACTACACCGCTGTGGTGCCTGACGTTTGACAGTAGCATGTGGCAGGTAGCGGGGATGGTGGGCATTGAATAATTGTTGGAGTAGATACAACGGCTGTTTGTTCGTAGAGTAGAAGTATTTGAAACGGAAAGTAGAATCTAGGTTCCGTCTTACGTATTGTTGATTGCGACATCTTGAGCCGTCGAAAGTTCGGGTGAAGGACAGTGGGGCCCAGTGATTCGCCAATGACGAGGAAATCTCACATAACGAGGGCGGCCGCTCGCGGACTTGCCAATTTTTCCAGAGATGGGAAGTCTGATACTGTGCATAATACACCAAAGCGCACTTTCCCCAGTGCCAGAAGAAGTTCGAAGACTCGTTCATGTTGTATAGAAGAGTAGTCGCAGGAGCTACGGCATGACAATAAGATATCGTCGTATCGAGTTCTTCCAGGCCGGATACATGCAATATTCATTAAAGACCATCATATGTAACAAACAGTTCCCCTGCCCCACCAAGCACAGCTACAAAAACTTCGTCACAACAAATTTTCCTCAACCATCTTTCTCCCACACAAACAACAGCCCGCAACGGCACGACACTACGAGGACCGAATATTCCCGCACCCCAAACCATGTAGCTGCGTTCTCGCAGGCATGACAATGGGCGCAATTCACCTCTACCTCGTCCGCCACGGCGAGTCCGTCGACAACGTCGCGAACCTCTAGTACGCGCGCCTCTTCGCTGCTGCCGCCTGAATTTGGCTGGGTTTTCTCTTCCCTCGTCCTTTTTCTAACGTGCGTGGCATTGGTCTTCGTGCAGTGCAGGCTCTCGCGACGCGTCCTTGACCTCCCACGGCGTCCTGCAAGCCAGGCGTCTGGGCACACATCTCGCCACGCACACAGCGTCAGCGCCCGTCTCGCACATCTTCGCTTCGAACTTGCAGCGTGCGTATCGCACCGCCGAGGCTGTCCGCGACGCCCTCTCCTCGCTCCCGAACCCGACCGAAGGTGAATCTTCGTCGTCAACGACGGTTAGGAGAGTGGAGGTCGTGCAGCTACCCGAGCTTCGCGAGAAGCACTTCGGGTCCGGCGAGGGTCAGAAGGTCGGCGCCCGCGCTGTTGGTGAAAGACACGTTGGCGCCGAGACCACCGAGGCGATGTTCACGAGGGCGAAGACGTTTGTGGACGAGTACCTCGGCCCAATCTTCGCCTGTGTCGACGAAGCCGAGGAGGGCGCGGAGAGTGTTGTTGTCGTCGCGCACGGGATCATCCTCGGCGTGCTCGTGCGGGCTCTTCGTTCTACAAATAATTTTGGGTCCGTCGTCGCCTCGCCCGAAGACCAGCTGCCTTTGGCCTGGAGCAACACCGGCTACGTCGAGCTTCTCGTCGCGCCTGTCGCACCGCCCAAGACAACACCGTCCAAGCAGTCCGCGACCACGCCCACCTGGCCTGGCCTGTCCATCAAGACAGTCGCCGTCAACTCCACGGAGCACCTCCAAGGTCTGAAAAAGACCCGAGGTGGGATCGGCAGTGCCCAATTCGACGAGAAGCAGAAGACGCTCAACGCGTTCTTCACGCCGACCGCCAAGAAGCGCAAACACGGAGACGAAGCATGACGCTTCTCTCCAACCTGGTCGCCGAGTCTGTTCAATGCAGAGCATCTCGGCGGCCTGCTTGCTACAAGGTATGTGCAAATTTTTCCTCTCTTCCTACCCCATACCCCCGCTTGTTGTGATGAGGCAAGAAAATTCACAGACCTGTACCGAAAGTATACGTGTGGAAAAACATTCGTCCAACCGCTGTCTGACACAAGCTGTCAATCACTCTTTGTTTTGATGAACTTCTCTCTGGACGGGCCTTGACTAACATGGCTCAGAATACAGATACTTCACAGCACACGTGGTATTCCTGGAATAACAGAACGGGATGCTCTAAGCAGTAGCCGCATACACCTAATACAATGATGTTCATGTCAAAACCTTCTGTGCTTGCAATGTGATGTTGGTTCGTCTCTAATGCCCCCATGATCATAACATCGTTCCAAAAGTAGCCTTCGAATCCTACACAGTTCGTAACGTGGTGCTGCCAGTCATGAAATAATCCGCTTACACATCCGTACTCCACTCATCCCTCCCAGTAAAGACCTTGTGCACCCTCTTGCTGACCGACTTGCCCACAGCTCTGTCGGAGAACCCCCCGTCCTTATTTGTGCTCTTCCTGATGTTCTCAAGAACCAACGGCCCGTCCTCTTCCAATCCCTTCACAAGCTTCGGCACCGTCTCAAACTTAGTGGCGATGCCCCATGCGATGGGAGCCGTGACACGGACAATCTCCTGCAGCATCCGCACGTAGGTGTCCTTGATGTCTTCTCCGGTGCGTACCTGGCCAGTCTCCATGCAGAAGCCCGCCCCGGCGGCGTTGGCAGCCTCGCGCTGCTTGCGGTAGGGTACGGTCGAGATGTGCTGGGTGAAGATAGCAACCCATTGCGCAGTCTCGATGGCCGCATTCGTATGGTGGATGAGCACATCGTGCATCACCTGCAGCTCCAGCAAGGCGTCTTCGATCGAATCCTCGTCAATGTACTCTTGCGGCTGCTGATTCTTACGGCGTCGCGATTGGGCACTTGTCGAGGATTCAGCTGGCTCTTCGTTGCGTACCGCAGAGGCAAATTGTCGATTGCGGACATTGCGGTTCTTGCGCAACCATGGCGTTAGGCCCTCGATCAGGTAAATGAGCTGCTGTGTCGGGAAGTGGCGCTTCATCCTCAACACGTGAGCTTCGAGGTTGTTGCCTTCAGGACCCAGTGCGTATGTGACGAACTCTGACGCGTTCACAATGGCCAGCGCGAACTTGTCGTCTTCGATATGCATCGGCATCGGCTCCCAGTGTCCCAGCTCTTCGTTAAAACGGCTGGCTACCTTTCTTCTCCACTTGACGACATTATCCACGGGGCTGTCCCAGGCCTCATGCTGGACGTCAAGATCCTTGAGTAGCGTCTGGATCTGGAGAGTAACAGCAGCAGGCAGGCTCGACGGTAGATCTGCAATCATCTCCGGTGTCGAGACCTTCTTGTCGGTCCTGATCTTGTTGACCTCTGCCAGCGCAGCAGCGCGCTCTTTCTCCTTGGCCTTCTGCTCCTTTGCAGCCTCCTTCTCTTGCTTCTTGCGCTCCTTCTCCCGCTCCCGCTCTGCTGCCTTTGCTTCCTTATCCCTTGCCCGATCGTCCGCCGACTTCTTGGTTGTAGCCCGAGCAGTGGTGGACTTGCTCTTCGTTGAAGACGCCTTGTAACTCGCCTTCTTCGTCTCGACTCGGTCTTTCAGCCTCCTAGCATCGAAGTTATCGAGATCTGGGAAATCATCGTCCGAGTCGGGGTTGACGTTTCTTGGTGCCGGTTCGTCGTCATCGCTCAAGTCAATAATCTCGCTGACGGATTTGGTGAACGTTCTTCTTGGCGGTGGCGAAGAGAACGGGTCGCTAGGCATTTGTCGTTCCGGCGCGGAGCTGGATATTGGGTCCCAGTTGGCCCTTCGCTTTGGCGATTCCGCCCTCTGCTTTCCTTTGTCTAACGACTTGCTTGTAGGCTTTGGAGATCGTGGGTTTGCGATCGAAGCTGGTGCCCGTTGCGGCGGCTTTGCAAAAGTACCGTCGTCGTCGTCATCGTCGTCGTCCAACAGGATCGTGTCTGGCTCTGCAGGAGGTTTTGGTGGAGGTCTAGGTGAGCTGGCGAAGGGGTCATCGGAGGTAAGATCGTAATCTATACGGTCTTTCCTCGGTGATGGAACCTTGGTTGCACCTTCATTAGGACTCTGCTGTCTTGGTGCTGGCTGCGCCGAAGGAGGTGACGAAGCAAATGGGTCATCGGACTCGATTGTGTTAGAGATCTTTCCAGTTGCTGCATTGCTCGTCGTGGTGCGCGGGAGTCCGGGCGAGCTGGAGAAATCGATCGGATCATCCAAAGTCTGGGCTCGTCGGAAAGCGTCGAATTGCTTCACAGGCGGTCGGCTGGGCTGGTCCGTAGCAGAATGCGGCCTATCGAACGTGCGACCGGCTGCGCCTCCAACAGGTGAAAGACGCAGTCTCTTGATTTCCCTAGTATCAGAGTCTGGCACCTTCTTAAGGGGCAGACTACTATCGAGATCGATCGTCGTGTCGAAGTCATCTGACATGTAGTAGACCGGCGCATCGTTGACAGGGTACTCTTCCCGTGGCCGCTTCGCACCAGATACGCTTCTTGGAGAGTAGGTGGGCTTCGGTTGTTCGGGTCTGGCAGCAGGCTTCGCAGCTGATTCTGGGATCAACTCTGGTGAGTCTGCAGTCAAATCGAACACATCATCGTCGTAGTCGAGCGCAGCTGCCACAGTCGCCACCACTTGTTGTGCTGGTGGAAGGTGTTGAGGTGCGGGCTGGACAGGCGACGGCCCTAGAGAGGGACTAGACAGCAGGTTGATGACCTCCGCAGGCATATCGTTGTTCGGTGTATATAAGGCATCAATCAGCCATAGGCGCGAAAACCAACAAAGTCCAAAATGCGCCCAATCGACGTTGCGCCGCACTGCGTCGATGACGACCGAAAATCACAGTCGCGTCTTGATCTCGCTCCTCGAGGTGGGGCACGCGCGGCACCACTCAGAGCCGGGCAGTCTGAGCGCGAACCAACCACGACCGTCACGTGCTCATCCCTGCATCATGACTAAGCGAAAACCTGCCCACTATGCACTTATGCAGTTGTTGTCGCATTGCATTTATCCGATCTCCTTTTTCTTGGTTCAGAGCAACGTCGATACTTCTCAACGTGCCATCGCGCGTTATCGACATCCAAAGCGTTGCTCCCGCATCCAGGACTTAAGCGATGTCGTATTTGCATGTAAGCTTAACATTCTGCAACCAGGATTCGAGGGATTCAAAATCGACAGATTCAATGAGGGCCCGAGCGCCAGTTGCAACCGCACACCCGTCCATCGAAGTTGACAGTCCAACTTGAACCACCCACCGGCCTGCTTCAAGCCACCGCCCGGCAAGCACAGACTACCGCTGGAGAAGATGACGACTGAAGGTAGCATTCCGCGGTGAACATCATGCCATCACGGTCCATCAGACGTCGAAAAGCGCGCAGGCCCCCGCCGGTGATTCCTGTCAAGGGGCCCAACCGCTGGATGATTACCGCAACGGACAACGGGCCGACAGTCGGTAGATCGACTGCCCCACGGATATCGGAACTGAAAGATCTTGGCGTTTATACCTAGCAGCGACCAACGGCACACCCCCGCCTGGGACGGATGAAGATGGATCAACTTGACTTGATTCGACAGACACTTTCTCTCTCGGGGTCTGCCCGATAGCTGGTGTTCCCTCCATCGCTAGCGCCGGCGTGGGTATCAGTTGGCCGGACTTATCGTCCAACCCCCTGCTTGGTGTCAGAACAAGGCTTCTTCGACGAGAAGCAATGCGAACCCGAGCTTCTGAGAAGGAACTTGCCCGCACTGATTAACGTACCTACTAGCTGCATGTCGATAACACGATGAAGCTCAACAATAACAAATTTCAGAACGCTATTGCGCCCGGACTAATACCCCCAAGAAGGCGCGCTAAGTCGTAGGTGCTGATGACATTGACAGTGACGCTGCGTTCGTGTCCCTCTGCTGTAGTGCCTCTGCTGTAGTGCCTCTGCTGTAGTGAAGCGCATTGTCGCGGTGCCCGCATTTGTCATCCATACATCCAGGCGGGGAAGCCGTGAAGCTTTTGCTGCAAATGCCTGGACGGAGTCGTGGGAGGCCAGATTCATATCCAATGCGTGGCATATACCCTGTCGACTCGTCGACTGCTCGATTGTTTCCTTGGCTATGTGTCCAGCCTCTAGGTTCCTGACGGCTATAATCACGCGGGCGGCGTTTAGGTAGGCAGACAAAGTGTCGAGCCGCTTCGTATTCGAGGCCAACATTAGAACCTCTCACGATTATGACTTGGTCTGCAAAGAGAGTTATTGGATGTTTTGGTTCGACGAAGAGCTGCGAGTAGAGAAAGCCCATGTTGCTGGTGTCCGGAAAGTTTGACACTTGAAAACCACGAGCAACGTTTTCTAAGAGTGCTCCAGGGTGCCAGCGTCTTAGCAATACTTCAAGGCTGATAACGCAAGTTTCAGGTGCGAGACACATAGTCTAGGACAGACGTGTCGGCAAGTTACTGGAATCAACCGAGTTTAAGCCCGGCTTATCGGCATGAAGTGTTTCTTCAACTGATCACATGTCGGACAATACGACAAAATAAAAAGATCTTGCCCCGAACACATATCAGTCTCGTCAAGATTGACCAGTCGTTGTAAAATAACAGACGACAAAAGCGAGGCCGTCATTCTCGTAAATCCATCGCTCTAGGCGCACAGAAGGATGAAACGTGGATCGACAGACAGTGGGACATAATCTTGGCCGTGTGCATCCACTGCAGTAGACATAAATTCCTTCACGCCCCGCCAGTAAGTCACAGCCTCCGGCAAAGTAGCCGCCGGCGCAATATACACAACACCTCTCTCTACAATAGGTCGCACTGGGGTTCTCCAATTTTGCTTGTGTAGCTAGATGAATTCTTGCTCCGGCGCGAGCCACGGGTTTAAGTAGGCAATTCTTCCCCGCAGACCATAAGCTGTTGTTAGAGATCAGTCCCTGTGGTATATCAAGTATTTCCTATTAAGGTAAGCAAGAATTCACATTACGTACTACATACACAGGATAGTGACCCGATAATCCAGCCCTACCAATGCTCGTTAGAGCCCGCCTTGAAAATCAACTTCCGAATTGATCCCGCACGGGATTTAATCGCGCTGGGGCCGAGTCGGGGTTCTCCAGAGTCGCAGCACCCTGTCATGACTCCTAACGCCCGTGGGACGAGTCATGGATAAGCTGATTCAGTTGGAACCGGACCAGAATATTGTCGTTTAATATAGTCTGTAACTCTATCAGACGAACTCTACAGAGCCAAGCTAAGCCCCTTGCTGGGCGCAATTCCATTCATGCTCTTCTATCAAATACACATCATGATGAACGCTAGGTGGACCACAGCCGCGAAGCCAGACATCGCCTGTGCCGTCTGTCAGACCGAGGAGGCATTAGGCCTGCCTTCACGCATGGAGCCCCAAGATTCCCCATACTCTTTGGCAACGAGCTGTCATCAACCCCAGTTCCGCAAAGCTGGGTCTTTCGGAAAAGACGGAAAATATTACCTCATGCACGGACGGCGAATGATGCTTAAAATATTAATCGTGGCTGTGTGCCTAGCTTTAGACGGGGTGACAGATTGATTGACCATGGGTTAACTGACTCGTTAACGATGCTGTAGCCATCTTGGTCTCCGTCTCTAAAATTTGGATAGACGGTAGCAATAAGACCTATTCATTACATATATAGTTGATTTCAATTCACTGATCGAACCCGCAACCTACTGAGACTATTCGCCTTCCCAACCCTCGCTTTCAGTCAATACATCGCCGGCATCTTCAACATCACCTTCATTTATCAACTTCACCATGCAGCTCTCACTCATTCTTCTGTCCGTGGCCTCCGTTGCCTTCGCCCTGCCTCAGCCTGTACCTCATTCATGCGACGAGACTTGCCCCAACCCATGCCGACAGGCCAATACAAACACATACTGCACCGGCAAGAAGGTCTCAGAACTCAACAACACACCCCCACCTGCCCAGTTCAAGAACCAATGGAACTGCCCCGCCGGCAGCAGCTCCCCTCCCGCAACCTACATCCAGATGACACAGAACGGAGCTGCTGAGGGCGGCGTTACTGTCTTCTGCACCATCTAAAACGAAAGCTTTAGGTCGTACAACAACCTAACAACGTTGCCTCACTCAACTGAGAAGGATATTACTTTGGAAACCGACAGCTCTCTAGAATTCTTTTCTAGACTGTATTTATTTTGTAACCATATACCTCTTTGGTAGCCAATCAAACTTTTGATACCCAATTACTGCCAATGGAACTGTGTCCTAACATCCCGGCCGTAGGTTTCTGTACGTGATAATGATCCTTGATTTTCCCTCCATGCACTCGGCAAGCAGGTCTGTATGTCGAACGTAAATACAGCCTAGCCCAGCGCTCTGCCATCTCGAGCTGGGCCGAGGGCTTTTGTACAAGGCCCGCTAGCTATTGGATACGAGGCATGATTTGACGGAGGTGTTGGTGAGCCTCGGATATGTTTACCAGTATGAAAGAAAAACACTACCCTAAACCATAAGCAAGCGCTTATTGAGGACCGAGTCATAACCAGGACCCATGACAAGGTTACAATGCAGGTTGATAACTCTGTGTGATGCAGGGGTTCGTCTGGTCTCGGGTGTTGCCATCACACAACTTAAACTTCTTCTACACAACACTAGACTCATTATGGATAGCAAAACGTACACCGATCTGTGTCTTAACTACCTTATGGTCGATGGAAACCAATCATTCTTTTCGCTATGGCATACAAGCAACCTTCCCGACCCCTGACTTATGAAACAATGTCTTCTTGATGTAGCAAAACTATCTGATTGGGGGATAACCGCTTGCTGACCTTCATGCATTGGTCTCTACGGTTTAAAGGCAAAGATTCCGTCCAAGTATCAATTATATTCCACTCCGAGTAAAGCTCAGCACCTCCCCCGTCTGCTGCTTGCTCCCTCAGTCTGTTAGGGGTTCAGACGTATAGCTCCCATCGTGCCATTTCCTCGACAATCCTGCTGTATCCTTTTGTCTAGGCGCATACGTATTGACCACCGCCATAATCGAACCAGAAGTTGCCGTCCAGGTCGCTCGGTAAATCTCAAAACCTGTCTTGGCAGCGCAGACTCAATTGAATCTGCGGAAAGCCTTAAGCATTGGTCTTAGACAATGTGAGATCAACACCGCAATCCACTACGTGGCGTTGGAGACCCGTGTCAGAGATATGGTGCTTCAATTCCGAGTAAGTCCCTTTGTATTGGCCAGCAATGGTAGTCATGAGAACCTGCATCTTGGCGTCCGGCCGCCGGATAAGAAGTTCTCTCAAGGTGTTTTCTTCGGGAATCTTTGGATGCCAAATTAGATCCGCCACGTCTTCCTTGTCCACTGCTTCGGCTCCAACTCGAGAAAGGTCGTTGGCCATGATAAACATCGTTGTAACGGCTCTCTGAATCTTTCTCCCATAACATCCCATCCTGCCCATTTCCTCCTCGTAAACCGCCCTACCACTTTGCACATGTTTTACGGAATTAGATTCCCCTCATCACCGTCAAAGACTCCCTCTTCTCCGCAGGGACAGGCCTTCGCAGCCTCACATAGGGATCAACATCCCGTTCCCAGGCAGCCATCAGAATCAACATATCCTTCCTCAGCCTCGGCAAGTCCACAGGCAACGGCTTGTGCAGCAACCACGGAAACTCTCGCGGCAGCCCCGCCATATCTGTATTAACCCCAGCACCTTCCCCGGTGATGTCAAGCCGCATCAAGCCCTGACTCCAATTCGCCGGCGTCAACTTCTCAACATCCGTAAACAGTCCTCATCTCAGCACCGTATCCCCATTCAACCCCGCCCTGGTCCTTTTCTTCGGGTTCTCGGGATCGACGGTCCAGGCGTAGTCGTCCACGACAGCATACCTCAAAGCTGCTCGATAAGCGCCCTGAAAATCGTATCTGCCCGCGACATCGACGTCCGGCGCTCCCCCCGTCCAGCGTATCCCGCGCATCCCGCGCCTCTTCGGCAATGGATATGTGAGAAGGTTGAGCTCGAAGTAGAGTTTGGAGTACCCGGCCGCAGCGCAAGCGCGGCTGACGCGGTACCGTATCTTCGGGAACCGACGTGATAGCCGCCGGGAGGTGTCCTCGCCGCCGAGGTGTTACCAAATGCAGTACAGCTTCGGGCATGGGTCGGACATTTCTGGCATGATGTTGTTGAATATATGCGAGGCGAGTGCTTGCTTGGTATACGCCAGATTTGCTTTAAAGTCTAGATAGTCTCTCCAGAGAATAAGGTCTTGATCGACATTGGAGGAAGTAGAGGGGGACGAAGAGGCAATAGACGTGCCCCAGGTACCCATTCTGTGCGCAAAAATGCGAACAGAATTGCGCACTCAGCAACGCTGATCAGTGAAATTCAAGTCGGTATGGTGAAGAAGATAGGAATATTCAAGCAATAAGTGGGAGCCAAATGACGTGATGTCTCCCATGTTCATGCACATGAATTTGGCCTCATCCGCGGACTTGATAATCCCTCTCACCTCAAGAATGGAAGCCATACCGTGCCATCCTCGCCGCAACAAATAACAACAGCAGTCAGGAGTCGAGCTACGGTCGTCGAGCATGGTGCATATCCCCCCCCCCCCCCCCCCCCCTTTGGCCTATTTCCAAACTGTTTGACTTTGACGTCGTCAATGTGGAGCGACCAATGATCCACCGTCGACCGGAAGCGACCCCGCCCCCGGATTCCCCACGCCGGCCCAGACCCCGACCTTCCGAACCCGAAGGTTCGGTTGCATCTCCGGGGCATACTTCAGTTGCTTGTAAATAGGTTTGACATTACAGCGGCGTCTGAATGAGCGCCCATGACCACTTTGTGACCAAGCCGGGAAAAACAGCCCAAACTCATCCGACCTAAGCTCCCGCCTTTGATGTCAGCTACTAGGTTCAGTCAGCAGTTGACGAGTTGAACCACCTCAAGATTAGGTTACCAGCCCGACTTCATCACATCACCCCGTCCCAATCGCGACCAAAACCTAAGGTATCTCCCCCTTTTCTCCGCGCGAGAGAGAGCTCTCCAACCAACCAAAACAACATCATCCCAGCTTCCGACCCCTCCATGCTTGAGCCCCATTGGCTCCCAAGCAAAGACCAACGAACTCTGCTCTGCCCTGCTGGGAATATGAAAGGCCCAACTTTACCGCCTTGGGCAACTTGACGAGTCATTGACCAGCATCGCACCGAGGCTGTTTCTCTAGGAACTGGCACATCAATTGCTGAAGTAGGTGATTGATGTACACGACGCTGCTCTCCAATAGTGTTTCAACAAACTGAATCTTGTAAACCTAAATTCCGACTAATGCCTTACCGGGAACTCAGTGTCATGAAGACAACCCTGTGGCCCTTGACCCCTGGCCAGGGACAGATGGGCAGGAAATATCCTCTTGGGGGGGCCTTATAGGATGGAACGGATCACCCCGTGGAATCCATTCTGCCCTGCGTCCTCTGCTCTCTGTCTTACATGCGCCGGCCGTCTGTGAAAGCTTGCTCCCGTATCCCACCCGATGGGCTGCTCACGAAACAGAAGCCCAAGATTCTTGGCAGGCTGTGTTGGCTACACATCCATCACGACGGCAATAAATACCTAAGCCGCAGGTCTGCTCTCCAGAGGGGTGGAGCAGGAACGAAAACCAAACGACATAAACCAGCTGAAAAGAAACATCACGTCCGAACATCTCGCCGAGCCCCATCCCGCCGGAGCCATCCACATTACGAACCCACACCCCTAATCAACATACCACACACCCGCAACCCTCCGCGGGGCCGCCGCCGCCGCTGCCGCCGCTCCGCTCGGAGGAAGGCAGCAAACCACGCCCAACAATGGCAGAAAACATCAAAGGCTCCATCGACCTCTCCCGCGAAGAGGCCATGGCCATCACCGCCCTCGCGACCGCGGGCATCTACAACGCCGTCGAGATCTACGTCCTCATCTTCACCACCTTCCGCCAGCGCCGCGGCCGCTACTTCTGGTCCATGCTCGTCGCCAACAGCGGCATCTTCGTGCACGCCATCGTCTCCCTAATCCGCTACCTCCGCCGCAGCGGCACCGTCGTCCCGGGTGCCTTCGCCGTCATGGCCTGGTGCGCCATGGTCACTGGCCAGTCCGTCGTGCTGTGGTCGCGCCTGCACCTCGTCGTGTACAACCGCACCTGGATCCGCCTCGTGCTGGCGCTCATCGTGACTGACGGGTGCGCGATACACGTGCCGATGGCGGTGCTGTGGGTGCTCTGCTGGGCGACGCCGCGCGACGCGCAGGAGGCCTGGATCGAGCGGTACGGGGTCTACGAGAAGGTGTCCATCATGGTGTTCACGCTGCAGGAGACGCTGCTGACGGGGATCTTTGCGCGGCAGGGGTGGTATAACCTGCGGCCGCTGTTCGCGTTCAAGACGCGCTCGGCGCGGCTGATATCGTGGTACCTGTTGACCCTCTTCGTGCTGGTGTTCCTGCTGGATGTTGGGTTGGTGGTGCTGGAGTACACGAACAACTTCGTGTTCCAGACGACGAGCAAGCCGCTGGTGTACAGCATCAAGCTCAAGGTCGAGTTCACGGTGCTGAATAAGTTGTTGGCTTTTACAAAGATGAATTCGTGCGATTGTCACCACATGAGCGATCAGCCTGGGAGTTTCACAACGGGGCTTGTGACGTCGGATACGAATGCCACGGCGAAGGGGAAGGAGAGGCAGAATGGGATGTCGCCCGTACCGGAGTCGGAGCGACCTGACCGCATATTTGACGGAGATTGAGAACTTGGAGCGAGGGATTGTTGTTGTATTTCATGGAATGGACGGCCACTCGCCTTTGTGCAGACACGAGTTGATACCCATAGAAGCATGAGCATGCTGTAATGAGAGCGATATTGATAGCGATGGGAGCATGACGCGTAGAATCATCTTCAATAGTAGAATAACCATCACGATTGGAGACGACAACCACGATATTTTGAGACAGATTCGTTATCGGTTCGCATGACCGAGGTTGACGCATGATGAGAGTCAGTGTAATTGAAAGATTCGGAAGTTCCGAGTCGAAATCACTGCAGACTAGGAAGCGCTCCCAAGCAAAAAGATATTAAGGTTAAGCAATGTCATTGGACTGCAGTCTTTCCCCGTGCGGCGATAGCAGACCCGATCAGGGCACACCCTTGAGCGTCAATAGACAAGCTTCCAAAGGGCCGGAAGACGAAAATCAGGGTAATTTCTCATATTCCTTGCGGACTTGCGGACTTGTGGGGTAAAATGGCCCAAGCCCTCGCAGAGGCCATAAGTCATGGGCGCAGTGAAGAGTTAGTATTGTGTCTTGAGGCTGTGATATTGGGCTAAATCACGCTTCTTTGCAAGAAGCAGATTGGGGCGAGGTCGGCAGTGCCAGAATGACTTGGGAGTGACGTCTAATAAATTCCAGCAAGATATCCAACGGATGCAAGATGACGAACTGCTAATCATTGGCTGACGTTGCCGCTGCTCAGGAACGGCTCGCCCGGCTGCTGAGTTGCGGACGCGATGAACGACACTCCAGCTGAAAGCACCGATTGATAATCAAAATCTCCGATACCTGATCACTCCTGCGTGATGGAAGTTAGATCAGACGTAAAGCAGGAAACGGTCTACCCGCGTGCAGACTGCGTCCCATTTGCCGATGTCAACTACTGCAAGCTGCAGAAGCTACGTTGTAGCTGCAGACGCAATGCCACGGAGAAAACGGCTGGAACCGAGTTCGGAAGAGACGGGCCTTTCCTTTGGTTTTGCCATGGCTTGTCGGTTTGACAAGATCTCAAATGTCATCAAGTGGTTTCACAAAATCTGCTGTGGCTTCATCCAACACGCAGAGTTCGAACTCGTAATATGACGCAACTAAAATCTTGTTGCTATCTTTGGGTTCGTCTGGCGCGCAGCAAGACGGGAACGGACAGCGGGAAGGGCAGGACCGATTTGGCTTACCGGTGGATCAGTCATCCCGAAAGGCTATCCAATTGCGAGAGGATTTGGCGAGGAATGTAAGTGAGTGAATGGTGATGAGATGGGCGGCGCATGGTGAAACATGAACCGCTGTGTTCAATTGCGGGAGCAGTTGAGAACGGCGGGGCGAGGAAGAGAAGAGACGGCGGCAAGCCGCCATGACCCTGCGTGCCGTGCGTGAACCTGCAGCTAAGAAAAGCGTGCGACGGTTCGTGGGTTGCCGCCACCACCACAGCAGCAGGTGAACGAGCAGGCCGCTGGCTTGTGCTCATGCGGACGGGGAGAGCAGTCCGCTGGGCCTAGCTGGGGATGTGCAGGTTTTCGGGGTTGATGATATCAGGGTCTCCTGGCGTTCTTAAAGTCAAATCATTCGCCTGAACCCCGTAGGGTGTGTCATGATTAATGCGAGAATGTGGCTTAATTGTCGATGGAGGAAGTCTCGTCGAGCCGTTGACAATGCAGAGCACACAATTGGGTCGCAGGATCAGAGTGCTACACTTCCGCGATGCAAGAGGTTTTGGGGGCCATATCGAACTGTGCGCTATATCCCCCCAAGATAGGGATGAACGTTGGTATTTGCAGTGGCCGCACGTGGAGTTGGTATGGCTATCAAACAAGAGCGTCGCAGGGATAGCGGGATGAAGTCTATCGACGGCTGAGGGTCGTCTGCGCGGAGGTCCCGCGAGCCGATGCTGCAGACGGCACGGAAGCGTGTGAGATTCGCGACCTGCAGGCCAGGTGATTCTAGAATCGAATTCGAATGCGGACTGTGGTCAGACAGACTCGAGTGGGTTTGGTGACAGAAGCGATGGATGCTGGAAGACTCCGGGCTGTCTTCCGCGATCCAGTAGCGGCGGTAAGTCAAGACATCTCAAGATCAGACACGGACCGTCCTCTTCGTCTGTCGGACTCGGATGTCTGTTTTTTCTTGCTTTCTTGCGTCGCTCTCAGAGCCCAAGAGCGCAGTTCCCAGGTCTCAGACCTCGTGGGGGGCCAAACAAATGTCTGGATGGGATGATGGGATTGGCAAGCGAGCCAGCAGACCCCTTTTTCCTGCGTATGCCCCCTGGAGGGCGACGTCGAAGACGTGCGCACGGTGGAACGCGGACAGTTTTGGGTTCGCAGTGGCTGGAGATGTGCTGCAAGAATTCGGAGGATTCTTCTTGGAAGGATCCAATGCACGTTTGTCAGCTCTTGGAAAGTGTTGGATACAATGGAGCGGCGTCAATTGTGGGCCGATTATGAGATAGAGACGATGGGATGGCGATGCAAGCCGCAGGCCAGGTGAGATGGCACGCTGGGAAAGCGCGTTAGCAACGATGCATAAGGTTTGGAATGAGATTGACGGGAAGGTCGATCAATGCCTCAAGACGGGAGTTGATGGTCGGATCCGGTATTGTCTAGATTGTTCATCGACAACGAGTCGGGGATTCTGGGGGACGAATCATGGAGTCCGCCTGGGGCTGCTGCTCGACGTGGAATGATTCATGAGTGTAATGAAGCCGGCGTTGGGATTCCAATCATCCATACCGAGCAGACAGCAGCCGCCGTGTTGCCGGCTTGCCCGGACGTTGGCTAGAGTCTCGGAACAAGAGCAGAGGCGCTGGTGGGCGAAAACGACGATTCGATCCGAGATTCGGCTGGAGGCACCGAGCAGGAGGCCACGTCGTCATTTGCCTCTATTCGTCTTTGCTCTCGGCTCAATGGCAGCTTGAGTTGCAGCTCAAGCTCTTTAGACGTCTCTATCCAGTTTCGGCAAGACGAACAGCTTGACCAGCTCAGCTCTTGTCTCGGGTTCAGAGGACTGCTCCCGCCAGTCTGGTTCTCCCACGGCAGTCGAGTGGCTCCCTCCCAGGATACGTACAAGCAAGGTAGCGTACGAATAGGGATGCAGCGGGACGGACGGTCGGTACATGACTGTCACGTCTCAGAAACCGGCAGGACTGGTGAGACGGGACCTCGGCCGGAAGTATATTTGCGACCGGCTCGTCAAGGTGCGCCGTCGGTGCAGTGCCATTGGCTGACGATTAAATGTCCGCTGGACGATGACTGAGGGTGGTGCGTCCTTCGGAATGCGTATTCGTCAAAGCAGCTTTGTAGTGATTGATGAATAGCTCAGGCCAACTGCTGAACAAGTCGGTGCTTTCGGATCCTTGAAGCGTCGGCGATGTATTCGTATGGAGAAAGAAACAAAAAAAGAAACGTCGGAAGCATTGTTGGTGCAGAAATCTGACGAGTTTTCGCACGTAGCTGCAGGCGGACGGGGCTTTCTGCGCTCTTCAGGTTGCTGGAACGCGATTAATCACCGCCATGTTGTGTCGATTTGAGATGTTGGACTTGAGAACGCAACAAAACCACTGGCGCGTAATTCGAGAAAAAAAAAAGGAGCGTCGATGATCAGTAATGGAGAGTTCGGCATCCTTTCCACCTCTCAGTCAGCCCGGCGAAGCTTCCTGTCCTTCGGCGCCATCCATCTGTCTGCCCTGTAGGAAGGACCCGAGAGACGGGATCCTGAGGTGTGAGATGTCCGAGAAAAAAAAGGGTCCTGCCGAGGAAAGATGAGCAAGCGGACCGAAGTACCGGTACAAGGATGGGGAGTGTTGTTTTGTTGTTTCAGTCAAGTTGCTGCTTGTTTTTTGGGGGCAGTTGTCGCTTCAACGGGTCATATCGAGGGTTGCGAGGACCGAGAAGTCATCCACCAGCAACCCTTTCACAGTGAAGTGGAACAGGTGGACCGGGAATTGTGACTGAGGTGAGGCGTGCAGTCGGCGGTGGGTGGGCAGTTGCCAGTGGGCAGCCCGCATCTCGCTCCAGGTGGCAGGGCAGGCGGCAGGGCGGGCAGGGCAGCACGACGGTCCCTGCGTCCGGTGTGGATGCGAATTGGATGTGACTTTGGCAAGCGTGACTGCCCGGTGGTGCTGGGCATGTTCTTTCCTTCGGCATGTTTGGTACCTACCTACCTAAGGTAGGTGCTGCTCTCCAAATTTGGGAAAATGGAAACCATGACTGACTGATCGTACCTGCCTGTGCCTGATCGTGCCTGCTCGTGCCTGTGCCTTGCAGATAAAAGGCAGGAAAGGTGGGCAGTCTCGTGGTGCCCGCCTGCGCTGCGCTGCTGCCGCCCCAAAACTCATCTCAGTTGGCAGTCGCCTGTCGTGCAGTTCTTTCTGTTTTCTGCTCAACTGGTGACTGCCAGGACGGGGGTTGTCACTCGCTAATGCCGAATTCGGTTAGCCTGCACCTGGATGCCCCGCCTAGCCTCCCCCAGGCTCCCCTGGTCTGGACATCGGGCCCAAGTGGCTTGGCCTCTTCAGTGTTTTCCGTGCAGTTGCGCCCCACCATCATCTTTCACTGTTTTTTTTCTGTCTTCCTGATTGTTGGCATGTTGCTCGTTTTTACCGATATTCTCTGTCCTTTTGGCCCCCTCCACTGTTGCGTTGCGTTGCGTTGAGTTGCGTTGCGCTGCAGTCACGCTCCGGCTCCCACTTGACACCTCCCCCTGACTGACAGCGGATTCCTGGAGGAACACCACCAAAGCCAAACGGCATCTCTTTCTCGGGGCCAGCTTCCTGGTCGCCGACCGCCTCGATCGGGCGTGCCCTTGTCGCCGGCGGTGGCCCTTAGCCTCGACTGAAAGGGAGACGGCCTCATCAAAACGTGTTTGCCGGGATTCCCTACGCCATGAGTGGAATTCCAATGGGCGACCAACTGCCCCTAGACATTCGACCCAGTGCCTCCTGTCAAATGAGATCAAGCTCCCGGCTCTTGTCTTGCTCCTCGTCGCCCAGTCTTCGTTCAGACTCACACTCTGCACTCCGACTGGAGCGACTGGAGCGACTGGTCTGAGGTGCTGGATAACACGGTCCCCTCAAAAGCAAGGCCACCCCTGACTTGGACCCTTGACCCTGTATCGCTAAAGTGAACGCCGGACTCTCGGCCGTTTTCTCACGCCTTTTTGGCCTTTCCATACGGGCACATGGGAAACAGCCAGTATCACTATCGTCGACATTTCTACGGTTGAATCGTGTTGTTGGCCGTGGAATGTAATGTGGTGAATACCGTGTTGGCTGAGACTCTGGATGGACTCTGTACCCGATGGCCTGCCTCCCTCGTCATGCCTCGGCCACTGGCAATATTGGAAGCAATAATGACCTGCACTCTGTGACCTTATTGTCCTGATTTAAGCCTCAAGCCTTCGGGATGGCACTGACGATTGATTGCTTGTGGCCAAACAGGCGAGGCCAGTCCGACCACCTCGCCTGCAACTGCGACTGCAACTGCAACTGCAACTGCAACTGCTATTGAGCTGCGATGTGACTGCCTGTCTTGTTTGTTGGACGTTGCTGCCCCCTTTGATGCTTCTCTCAGGGTAAGGAAGGTAGGTATTGTAGTATGGTAGCTTCTTCCTTCCCCTCCTCCTCCCTCTTTCCTCCTTTCTGGCTTCTTGCTGCTGTTCCTTCTCTGTCTCGTGGTTGGGCATTCATCTGCCTCATCACCTCTCCAGCTCCCGAGGTCCCTCTCTCTTCCTCTCCTCCTCCTCTCTCTTGTTCCCGCCTCGTCACTTCTGCCTCCTCCACCAAACTGACTCTTCCCCGGCATCAACTCTCTCCAAAACGGCATCGTGGCATTTGAGACAGTGACGATCGCCCGGGATATTTCGCAAACGAAACGACGTGCGCGACCCCCAGAACAGCAGGAGACCCTCTTCTCACGCTGCCTTCATCCCCAAATCGGCCCAGCAGACGACTCGACTGCGCAGACTGCGAGAACGGGCGCATCCGTCACATTGCGCGCCTCCCAATCAGAAGCCACCCCCGACGCGCTTCTAATTTGCCAGACATCCACCCACCCCGGTCAACATCCTTATCCACGCCCATCCTCTCCTCTTGTCTTGTGCAGACCGGGACTGTCTGTGCCTGGCCTGTCCACCACCTTTCGAAATAAACACCACCCACGGTTGGCTTTCCCCTGGTCGCCCCCTGTCCTCTCTCTGCTTGCTGGCCCACGCTAACCCACCACCACGCCAGTCCGCTGCAGCCCAGGCCAATCCAATCCATTAATCTCTCCCCCGTCTTCACCTCCAGCACACACAACCGACTCAATAGGAGCAACAGCACGGCATAGCACAGCACAGCACATCACAGCGAGGACAGCAAACCCAGCAGCAGCACCAGCAGCACCAGCACCCGCAGCGAGTGAACGAACGAACCCCGTCCCCCCCCTCGTCCGTCCACGCCCCCCCTTTCCCCTACGCCCCCCATCCAATTCGACTGGTCCAGCACGCCGCGCAACAAAACAGATAATTATCCCGGGCTATCCTATCCTGCGAATATCTCCAACAATCTCGCGCTCCCAAGCAACGCTGGACAACGCACAGCAGCTCCGCACTGCAACGGCAACCACAGCAGCCACTGCGAGCTCTTGCGTTCTCTTGTTTATATTTTTCTCTCCTTCTCGACCGCATGACGATCGTGTCTGCATCTCTTCATCAAGCCGCTGCTGCGCTACCGCTGTCCAGGCAAACGGAGACGCAGCCCCTTCCGCTCCTTCATCACCTCACGAACGACTCCCACCAAAACACCGGGTCCCCTCGACCACGACACGAACGAAGCATAAGAATAGTGCATGGAAGTCGACATTTCCGTGACTAGGACTCTCCACGCACCTGATTCCACCGCCCACATCGATCCGATCACACTTTTGAGACATCGGCACAACAGCACCAGATTCTGAACAGTGCTTCATACTGCCAAAGATACAGGGTCTCGCCCGGGGGATTGCACAATCCCGACACCCCCAGTTCGTTCAACTTTGTGGCCTCGCGCCTAACTTTATACAAGGAGGACCGAATTCCTCCCGCGCCGACCGTACGAAGCCTTTCTTCTTCTCTTTCCCATCATGGCCAGCTCGCCGCCGGCCTCTCCCGGGAATCAAATACCCCAAAGACCGATGAGCGCCATGGTGCGACCGTCACCGAGAAGTAATAGCCGCTTGAGCATGACCAGCAAGCATGGCGGTGGTAGCAGAGCATCTGACGAAGATGCCCGGACCGCCGTCAAAGTTGGTAAGTTTGGTCTCCCGCCGGAATCGTCGTCCGTTGTGCTTGTGACGACGTCCCGTTGCCTACCCCCCCTTTTCCTGCAAACAGAACATCACACCACTGACCACCGAATTTCTCCCACGCAGCCGTGCGCGTTCGGCCAGCACTCAAGCCCACAGACCCGGGTTACGAATTGATTCCTCAACGATTTCAGCGATCCATGGTCCAGGTCACAACGGACACCAACATAGCAATCGACTCCCCACAAGGAAGGAAACTTTTCGTGTTTGACCGTGTCTTTGGCTCCGATGTAGACCAAGAGGGAATCTGGGAGTATCTGAGCGACTGCGTCAACGCCTTTATTCAAGGTTACAATGTCTCGCTTTTGGCGTACGGTCAATCAGGAGCTGGAAAGTCGTACACAATGGGCACGTCCGGGCCCAACGAACAGGGCGACCTTGAAATTATGGGTTAGTTGCACTGCATCTCGATGTTGCGAACTCGTACCCCATGAGGCGATTTTCTTTTCGATAGATCTTCAGCTGACCAGATGGTTTCCAGGTGTCATTCCCAGGGCGGCGACGGCACTCTTCGAGAAGCTCGACGGGCCAGTCGTATCAAAAAAGCAGGCCAACCGCGGGTCAATGTCCCAGCTGCGGACGCCACACCGATATTCTGCACAAGGAGCGTCGAGCTTGCCTTCAGAGAGGAACTGGTCGTTGAAGGCCACCTACGTCGAAATCTACAATGAGCAGCTGCGAGATCTCCTAGTACCAGACACCGTTCCACAGCATGAGCGCACCAACGTTACCATTCGCGAAGACGTCAAAGGCAACATCATTCTCACCGGTCTCCATCAAGTCGAGATTAACTCAGTAGACGACCTCATGAATGCACTGAATTTCGGCTCGACCCTTCGACAGACAGATGCGACGGCTATTAATGCTAGGTCTTCCCGGTCTCACGCCGTATTCAGTCTCAATTTGGTGCAACGGAAGAGCGGGCTGCAGGGTTCAAATGGTGCCGACAAGCGATTCTCCGTTCCGATCGAGGCTATGACGGGATCCGAGACCTGGGTCACAACGGACAGCAAACTTCACTTCGTTGATTTGGCTGGCAGTGAACGGCTCAAGAACACCGGTGCCCAAGGGGAGCGTGCCAAGGAAGGTATTTCCATCAACGCCGGCCTGGCGGCGCTCGGCAAGGTCATCTCACAACTGTCTTCGCGACAAGCCGGATCGCACGTTTCTTACCGTGACTCCAAGCTCACCCGTCTGCTCCAAGACTCACTGGGCGGGAATGCCATCACTTATATGATTGCTTGCGTGACGCCGGCCGAGTTCCATCTGAGCGAAACGCTAAACACCGTCCAATATGCGCAGAGGGCCCGAGCTATCCAGAGTAAGCCCCGGATCCAGCAAGTCGAGGAAGGTGACAAGCAGGCTATCATTGATCGTCTGAAGGCGGAGGTAGCCTTCCTGCGGGAGCAAATCCGTAGCGCTGAGCGGGGAGGGGGCGAGCGACGCACAGCCTCTGCAGGTGAGAGGTCCGAGCGACAGAATGAGCGGGAAGTCGAGCTGCAAAACCAGCTGCTGGACTCCCAGGAAAACTACACGACCCTTAGCCAACGTCACGCGAAGTTAATTGCAGAAATGGCCAAGGCCCGCGACAACGAGCAAGCCGAGAACGATCAACTTGAGGAGTCAATGGGCGACACTGCGACAGAGCGACTGAATCGATCAAACTCCTTTGCTGCCGCTGTCGAGCAGGTTGTGCTAGAATACGAGAAGACTATTCAAACGTTGGAGCAGTCTCTGTCGAGTACCCGCGGCACATTGTCGAACACCGAAGCCAACCTGTTGGAGAAGGAGACGAAGTGCACCTACATCGAGACGATCAACACACAACTGCAAGCACGCCTGCAAAAGCTCATGGATCGCGAAGCCAGCACCGAGAACTACCTCCACGACCTGGAGAACAAGCTTGACGGTCACACTTCTGGCGAAGAGAAGAATGCGACAATCATTGTAGAACTGCGCAAGGAAATTTCTCGCCTTAGAGAGAACGAGGCTTCCTGCGAGGACTACATCTCGACACTGGAAGAGCGTCTCGCAGAGGCTGACCAGGATGCCGAGCTGATGCAGCGTGAGATTGACCGACTTGAGCAGGTGATTGAACGTCAACGATCGCTCGGAAAGTTGGATTCTCTCTTGACCGAACTAGACCACATCCAGGGCGACAGCAAGGTCCCGGAACCCGAGACCGAGGGCCCGAATGGTCTTGCACGACGACAGATTGCCGATCACTCTCGCAGTCACTCTCATGTCAGCCGTATGAGCCGCGACGTCATCCCCGAAAATGTCGAGGAGGAGGCAGCAGCCAACAAAGCCGTCGACTCAGGCGAGAACGGCGGACCACATGGGGAGAAGAGCAACGGAGTCAAGACACCTGAGGCTGACGAGCAGACCTTGAACGCCGACAAGCATGAGTACCCGCCACAAAGCCCTGCTCAATCCAAGTTCGTCCAAGATAAGCTGGAAAACGTCACCCAGGAGCTCCTCGACCTACGCGTTGAGCATGAGACGACCATCAACGAGTTTGACTTATTGAATGCCAAGTACGAGGAAGCGTTACGCACCCTTGCGGATCTTCAAGACACTATCGATGAGTCACGACACCCTGAACGCAAGGTCAGAGACTCGATGATGTCGGTCACTTCTCCCAACCTTACCAGACCGCCTTCCTTCTTCTCCGATGCAAGGTCGAGCGACTTGAAGGAGAATGGCCAGTTCTCGTCCCGGTCATTGTCTTCCGAGCTGTCCTCCGCCATGGATTCGCCTGCGAACGCCGACCCCTCTGATGCGGAGACTGCCACAGCTAAGCCCGATGGAGAGTCTGATCCGGAGCATCTTTCGACCGAGGATCTCATGCACCAAGACCTCCTCGCAACGGAGGTTGAGAGGTTCAAGATGTTGGCAGCCGAGAAGGAGGAGGCCGAAAAGGAGCTGGCTGATAAGTACACTCAACTTGAGCAGAAGCACCATGAGGCTCTGGACATGCTTGAAGAGCTCAAGACGGAGGTTGCACAAGCCAAGGCCTTGGAGGTTACCTCGCCGCGAAGCGGACAGCCTGTCATCCGCCGCAAATCCAGCCAGAACGTCATGATTATCGATCGCGCTCACCGATCGTTTGCTTCGCTCCGTAACATCGCCGCGGAGAATTTCGAGGAGCAGCCCGATGTCATGCAGAACTTTGAGCTGAACCTTAACGCCGCCATGCACGAACTTCACGCTCGTTCTGAGAGAATCCAGGAGCTCGAGGCAGACATTGCCTCCACTAAGAAGGAGATTGAGACGAAGATGACGATCATCTCTGGCCTCACGCGTGAGCGCTCCAGTTTGAAGGCATCTCCCATGGACATGTCCGTTGTTTCCAACCTCAAGAACCAGTTGGAGGCAAATGAGAAGCAGATGAGGGATATGAGGGAGACTCATGAGGCCAGTGAGAAGAAGCTGATGGCCGAGCTCGAGAGCCTGCGAACTGCCGTGAAGGAGATTCCTGCAGAGGATACCGAGTCGTCATCCCATGCTAATGAGGCTGCGCTTGCGGCTGCCACCGCCGCTGCTGTTGCTGCTGTTCCCGAGGCATCCACAGAAATTTCTGACGTTCAAACCAGAGCAGTGCCAACGACCGAGGAGAACGACAAGAAGATTACTGAACTCCAGACTGAACTGGCCAGCTGGCAGACGAAGCACCAGACCGCCCTCGATACGATGCAAGAAACGGAGGCCAAGATGAAGAAGACAATCGAGGAGCTCGAGGTCGAGATCACTGCTCTTAACACCAAGACCGCCGAGCAGTCCGCTACACGAAGCGATGAAGAGATCAAGGAGATTGAGGAGAAGCATGAGTCCTTGGTCAAGAACCTCCGCGATGAGATCGACGAGTACAAGGCGGCTATCGATGCCAACGCCAGCAAGGTCTCCGAGCTCGAAGCCGTTCACGAGGCTACCAAGGCGGAGTTGGAGGAGGCTATCAAGGCCCGTGACCTGCACGAGACGCAAGCCAAGACTCAGCAGAGCTTGATTTCGAACCTTGAGAACCAGATTGCTGCTCACGAGCAGGCTCTCAAGACCCACCAAGACGGCATGAAGCTGTTGCAAGAGAACCACGCCAAGGAGCTCGAGGAGATGAAGCAGTCGGAGCAGAAGGGCTACGAAGAGCAGGTCGCCGTTCTCCTGAACGAGCACGCCGAGAACGTCAGACTCCTCGAGTGTGAGCTCAACGACGCTCGGGAGGATCTTATGAAGGTTGCTACCCAGGTTGCATTCGCTCTTGGTCTCGACGTCAGCATCGAGAAGATCACTGAACGCATTGATGACCTCATCGCCGACCAGAAGGCTTTGACCGAGGAGCAGAAGAAGTCTGGCGAGATTCAGAAGCACGTCACTGAGCTGTCAACCATTAATGACAACATCCTGAAGGAGTTGGAGCAGGCCAAGTCGACCCTTACTGACCTGCTCACCGCAGAGGGCGAGCCTGTCAAAAGCCCCGCTCCTCTTCCCGCCCAGCTGTCCGCTATCCGTAAGAAAATCGGAGACCTGGAACACAGGAACAAGAAGAACTCCCGTCTTGTGGAGGAGCTTGAGGATCAGCTTCAGAGCAACTTCGACCAGGTGCAAATGACGAACAACCGTCTGTCCACGTTGCAGACCGAGCGCAACGCTCAGATCGAAGATGCGCAGGCTGCTAAGTTTAAGGCTGAGTCTGAGTTGGAGTCTCTTAGGGCCGAGTACGCCGCTCTTCAGGTACGCGATTCTTTTCCCCCGCCGATCATCTTAGCTAACTCGACGCAGGCCAAGCTTGACGAGGTGTCCAACTCTGGCAACGTCCAGCGATCCAACTCAATGAGCTCGCCTCTGCGCAAGAGCTCATCCGCCGCTTCCCTACCCTCTCCCCCACCGGCTATTCCTCTGCCTCCCCTCCCCGGCGCCAACGCCGGTCCCAACGGAACAGTGCCGAGCACTCCTACCCAGGGAACCCGGCCCGCCAGCAAAGACCACCATGGTGCTGTCAATCAAATCCAAGAGGATCAGGAAGCCCGCATCCGCACCATCGAGAAGCATCTCCAAGCCGAGAAGCAGCTCACTCAGACCCTCGAGGAGGCTCTCACGGACCTCGAACGCCAATCCAACAAGGTCAAGGCAGACAGCGATGCCTGGCGCAAGCGCTGCACGGATCTGGAGGCCGAGATCAAGGAGCTCAAGGACCGTCCCGCGCCGACACCACAGCCGGACAACCGCTGGAGTCTTCACGCTGTGGAGGAGGAGCGCAAGAAGAGACAGGCTGCCGAGGCCCAGCAACGTCTGTTGGAGGAGCGCATGAACGCTCTGTCCAAGAAGAAGAAGAAGGGCTCTCTCAACTGCTTCTAGGCGAAGCCCTGTTGTCTGGGATTTCCCACTCGAAGAGACCGGGCTCGACTGGACTCTTTTTCTTCATAAAAAAAGTGGTTTCTTTTGTCGGGAAGGGGAGTTGTTTGATTCTTTTTCTCTGGCTCTTACTACTACCCCCTTTGCGACATTGTATTCTTGCATCTGCGAAATGTTTATGCTGGCCGAAGATGATTCCCCCTACGCATGGCGAAACCCAGAGACTGGGCAGGAGTTTCTCACACTGGCGGCTCGCGCTTGCGTCGTTCTACCAAGGGTTTTTGACGTTTTTCTCTTTCTCAATACCACTACGCGTCTTTTGCTCATGCGTCATGGACAAGGTGTTTTGAACCTTCACTTCTTCTGTTTTATCTTAATTATTTCATTTTACATAAGTCGTCTACGAATAGCAAAGACCAACGACGTGCTCTGATGATGGCACGAGGGAAAAAAAAGGAACGGGAGACGGAGGTCGTGGATTGTCAGTCGGAAGGACAATCTGGGTGGCATTCGTTAGACTTTTCTTTTTGAGACGGAGTGATCTGGGGGGCTAGCATACATCTTATACCTTTGGTTAATCCTAGTGCGCGCCGAACCGGATGGACTCGGTTGAATAAGAAGAATTTTGAAGTTCATATCGTCTTGCGTTGTTTCGTCATGTTTTGATGTCATGCCTTGGGTCCCTTGGTTCATCTGACCACCCCGGTGATGCTCACTCGACAAGCGCAAATCTTATTGCTCACTCTTCTGACGGGAGGACATCAGGGAACCAGCCGTAAGAGTCGAAATCCACCTCGAACTCCCCCATGGCCGTCTGCGTGACCTCGACGTCTTCGGCGCGGAGGGCGTCTGCCTGGTTTCTTGCGCCAGTAGGCTGGGAGCTGTGTTGAGGAAGATTAGTTACTCGTTTACTCGTTTCACACATGAACTGAGTTTTCGCGTTGAGATTGTGAATGGGAGGCGCGGTGCGTTGCGGTTCCCGTGTGAGGGCGGGATGGGATGGGATGTATGGGAGTTGAGATTAGGGAGATTCCTACCGGGGTGAGATTGCGCCTTTGGCGTTGATGACGCGCTGCCAGGGGACGTTTTCGTTGTTGAAGCGGGAGGAGGGGTCTGTTGGGAGGTGTTTGAGGCAGATGCCGACTTGGCGGGGACGTTCGGCTGGGGAGGGTGTGTGTTAGTTGAGTTCGACGGGAATCGGTATTTGAGATGGGTGGTTGTGTTTGACGTCCAAGGGGATTGATAAGATGGGGAAAGTGAGGTGAGAGTTGGAGGTGTAGTAGGTAGGTAGAGGAAGGACTCACGGGTTCCGATGAGCCGGGCAATGTGCCCGTAGGTCGTCACCTTGCCGGGGGGTATCTCCTGCACGGCGGAGTAGACGGCGAAGAAGAATGTTTCTGCTTCTTCGGAGCGGGGCATCTTTTCGGGCAGTCGGAGGTGAGGGGAGGTCGGGGGTGAGGGGATGAGCGTGAGGCGTGTGAAGGGAGATCGTGAACGCGGTTTGGCGGGGTATTTGGTTGGTGGTTTTGGTGACGTGAAGGGCGTGGAGGTAGTGCTTAGCAATTTTGGAGAAGGTGCTAGGGTTTTGAGGGCTTTGATTGGTCAATATGACAGCAGTCCATCTCGTATACAAACGGGCCAGCAATGGAACCATTTGGTTGGTGGGTGGTAAACTACTTAGATTTTTTCTAGACTATTAATTTTGACTTATGACATGAAACAATATTTTAAGATACGGTGACACTACAAGAGTATCAGTATTCTAGTATCTTATTGCTCTCATAAGGTAGCGTTTATCGCGGAGATGTACTTGTAATATTGTGCTGATTACTAGCCCCAATCGTTCCCTTGGTAGCCTCCATCGCCATTATCGTCGTTTACATCGGCTGCTCATTTGCAAACTGGGGTGACTGTTCAGAGTGACCGTATACCTGAGATATCTAGGTAGTCGTAATGGATTGGCTCAGGAAGTCCTGCGCAGAATCTCGTGGCTTACCGCATGTTTGTTTTGCAGAGGTTCAGCCGATAGGCGATCAGCAGCAGGTGACACGCCAAGTCCTGCAGCTACATTCTTTGATCAGGCTGAGCTGGTCTCACTCCAGTCTCCTTCCACCTTCCCCTCACTCAGAGAACGGTTTGCCTAGCGGACACCCACCTTCGCAACTTCCGAAAACTCCCTTAACTCTTTGCCTAACGATGACGGACCAAGTCGGCTTCGGTGTTCAAGCTGACGTCGTGAGCACCGCATCGCTATCCCATATGCTCACGGGGAGGGTACTGAAGGCTCTCAGCGACGGCGGAGTCGACACGTATGCAATTGCAGCGGCCTTCTGGCTTGGTGCAAAAATGCCAGTTCGACCAACCCTATCAGACACGGTCCACTCTCATGTGTCTCGGCGCCGCGGTATGCAGTCCGTTCTCTCCAAAGCGTTGAGCATCGGCTGGGGGCATTCAGTACCGGTGGTGGAAATGACGCGCACACGAGCCGGCACGAACGCACTCCTCGTCATCGGGGCTTTGTCGACAGGCACTCCAGCTTTTCAAGCTGCCCAATGCTTTTCGGAGCTTTTGTCAGCGTATGGCTTGGAGGCAGAAATGTTACCCACCGTCGATGTTCTCAAAGGACTCGTAACATACCTTGCTCCGTTCGTCCACGACCTCGGCTTCTCCAAAGTTCTTCAACATGTTGACAACACAGCCTCGAGGCATTTTGAGATCAGTTGCGGGTCTGGACGCAGAGATAAAGCTGAAGACGAAGAAAATCGTTGTAACAAGTCATTGGGACGACTGCGAAAGTTGGGTGACGCCGGAAGTCTGGCCAAAGCAGTTAAACAACTGGTATTTACGTCAGAGAGGTCACAGAGTCATTACATGATACCCCTCGCCCGTGGATCATGGCTGACAGCCTTTGCGAGTCACATACTGGGGATGTCTGTTGAGCTGCGGCACGACCATAAAATACTATGGGCGTGCGGAGGAGACCGAGGAAGCCTTATTTTTCAACTGGGAGACGACCAAACGGCGAACAACTTTTCTGTCTGCTCAAGCCCACAACCGTTATCCATTGCCCCGTATACTTTAAACTGGGAAGATAACCAACGCATAAAGCTTGACGTTCTCCTGGAAGACGCGCTCGAGTATCAAGCTACGAGGTGGTCGTACCTCGACGCCGAGGTCTCCACTGCGATACATCACGCGATCAAGATGCTTTCAATGGACCTTATCAATGAAGTAACGATAAGTTTATCACCAAATTCAGATTCTGGTAAGAAGACTGGTTTCTTCATGAATGGCAACTTTGACAACATACGCGCTTTGGAAAACGTTCTCAGCATCATGCGAGTCGAATCGCCGACCACTAAGCCTTCTTGGCTTCCGCGAAAAGTCGAAGGATTCAGATCAATGGGACCTGCAACGAATGGTCTTGCGTACCTAGAGCGAGATACACTGGAAAGAATCTCGAGAACGTGCCGTTTCCATTACGATGAGGAATCGTCGATTTCCTGGAAAGCTATAGACAGCTTCCGGGACTCTGGATATGGCCGATGCCCTTGTGAGAGCATTGGCAGGCTCATACATGGGTTTTCGTGTACCGCAATCGCATTGACACGTTGTCGATTCAATCCTTCTGAGCTTCGTGTGCAAGAGAACATCGTTTCCGGAGAGACCATGACTTCATGGAGCCGGAGTTGTCTTTCGATCAGACACCGCGCCTTTGATCGTGACCCAAGCTTCGTGGGCACGCACTCAGCAACACACGATCAATATTTTGATCATCTGGCCAGCTTGATCTGCCCCGAATATTCTGATTCTTGGCTGAATATCGATGACCGTTTTGCAGGTGCCCGTCGAAAAGGAGACCTTGTCGGGCTCTCAGGCGGCACCAATACCATTTACTATTCATGCATAATGCGGGACGATGCTTTCGACGAATTTGGGCGAATGATCGATATTTCAAGTGGACGGGCATCGGTAGGAGGCGCGTTTCGCAACGTGATCATGGAGCCAGCAGAATGTCCTGTTGGATCTTGGCCCAGAAGCATTTCGGAGAGTCTTTCAGACCCTTCCTTACTCGTGGGAGGTTCTCTGCTTCGGCCACATCACCGACCTCCTTTGACAAATCTGAGCATGGATGTCACGATCAACGAATCAAGCATCGCGCTTCAGCTGAGGATGTCCAACGGCACGTTACCCTTGAAAATACCTGGTGCAAGTTTCATGAGTAGCATCAACACCTTTCTAAAGTGGTGGGCTGTGCCATCTTGCGAGCACTCAAGAGACGCCGTTTATGAGACAGAAAAGGATTCTGAAGTTGCAATTGATGGTTTTCATATAGCAGGGATTCATCAAGAGATCCAAGCGGATATTTTAACTTTTGCTCTGACTGGGAACAAGCTCGAACAGCTTCTTACTTGCGGCACAATAGGCAGCATTCTATCGTTACGATCGGGAGAAACAATGCTAGCTAGGGCAGGAAATGAGGGCAAAAGTTGCGGCGTGCTTCAAATTTCAAGTTGTTTGAAATGCAGCATATATCTGTCGAGACAACCTGACAAGAACATAGGACTACCGTGCGTCGTCATGGGCGGCTAGGCCTGATGTCGCGTTGCCTTAGGTATGCCTGCCACGCCCAAATAGTGGTGTTGTTGAAACTGACGAAAACGATTGCAAACCTGCAGACCCAGCCAACAGAACAAGAACGTCTCCTCGGGCCCTCCTGCTCACCGTATACAACCTCACGATGCTGTAGTCAAGCGGCAGCTGCTTCTATCTCCTTTCCGACTGGGCATTGTTCTCGGAGGGAGCTAAACCAGAGGCGGGTCGGCATCTGCAACTTCCGCCATTGAGGGGCCCGTCCCGACCCCTTTTCAGGCATTGCCGCCAAACGGGCACCCCGTGGGCTGTCCCCGGACATATTTCCGGACCCACCAAGACGTGATTGCGGGGGAGTTTAGTTGTACGACTTGACTTCGTGGGTTGCAAAAGGGAACCTCGTCTCAACTCACCCGACTTCCCAACTCTAAACCGCCAAATATTATTCTCAAAACCAGCCAATCACTAAAAGTCGCGCACGCCACCTAAAAAATGGAAGCGTTCATCAAATCCCGCGAAAACCGCCCTCAACTGATACAAACTCTTCTGGCGGCCCTGCCTCCCTTGGACCCCTCACTCGAAGAGTTCCGCGACGTGGCTACTCTTCCTGATGGCTACAATATCGACCTTCAAATCGTGCGCCATCGCGGTGTAAACGAAACCAATGGCGGAAAGCCTATCATTCTTCTCTGGCCGGGTGGTGGTTTCATCGTGGCAGGCGTCGAGCCAACAACCCGACCTGCTCGCGAATTCGCCCTCGAGTTTGACGCTGTTGTCGTCAATGCAACTTACCGCTTGGCGCCCGAGCACAGGTTTCCACAGGCAGTCATGGACGGCTGGGAGACTGCCAAATGGCTTGCCAAGAACGCCAGCCGCTACGGCGCAGACATCACCAAGGGATTTGTTATTGGTGGTTATTCCGCTGGAGGAAACATCTCTTCAGTCGTTGCGCAGAGATCCGGCGTTGAAGGTCTAGGCATCACCGGTGTGATGCTGGGTATCCCGCTCATTTTTAGCAAGGATATCGTCCCCGAGAAGTATGCTTCAGAATGGACCTCCCGGGAGGATAACGCAACGTGGAGTGAGACATTCACAACGGCCGTCATCGAGTCTGTAAAGCATGCATATGATGCGGATGTCAGATCGAAATGGTACTCGCCCATTAATGACCCTGAGGCGATCCCGAAGTCCCCCAGGACTTATATCCATGTCGGCGACAGAGACCCTTTGAGAGATGACGGGTTGATTTATGCCAAGGTTTTGCAGGATAACGGGGTTGAAGTAAGAGTGGATAACTATCTGGACTGGGGCCACCAGGGCTGGACCATCTTTGCGCCTAAGGAGGTCCCTGCAGACTTGGCGTCGAATACGATGCAGGGAATGAAATGGCTGTTGGGCAAGCAGTAGCTTTTCATGGCTCAGGTTTGGCGCGGCCGATTTTGGGTCTCAACATAGGCACTTCATGTAAAAGCACGTTGGTAACACAGACATAAATCAGACACCGTTTCCTCCATGAAAGTTTACCATTTAGCATCAATGTACTGTAAAATTTTTTGCGGTGAAAGAAACAACACAGTGCCAGTAACGTGTCTAGAGCCGATATGCTCTTCCAAACCCAAGACATTTGAAAATACCGTTTTAAGCAATGGCTTTCTAAGTCCTCGTTGACGGTGAAGTTGGGCAGCAATGGAATGACTTGTGGAGTCAAGTATTGTGGTGATTGCCACAATCCTTCTTGGTGACTACATGGTGCAATTCTGTCCACGCTGGTGAAGCCCGGGCTTCGGGCTGTGTATTCACCACAGCGTCTTCAAACTCATGTTGATATATAAAGCCGCCAGAGAAACACTGCCATGTCCATGATAGCAACACACAACACAGCAACAAAACTACCACTTCAACCTTACAAAACCCCTTCACAACCTAATTCCTATATCCGCAACCATGTCTTCTGGAGGAAGAACTCCCATTTACTACCACGATCCTACTAACCCTCCTTGGCAGGATCCCAAGGCCGGAAAGGGATCTCTCAGTCATGGCGGTCATGGCAAGGACAAGGGAGGAAGCAGCAGTGGTGGAAGCAGCGGTAACACTGGCGGCAACACGGGCGGCGGCGGCGGTGGCGGCAACAAGAAGTAAAGCTCCTACAGCGTTGTCGCATATGCATCATGATACAAAGTGGTCTCTTCAGCATGCACAGATATCCAGCAATTCAGTAGCACAGAGATTTAGCAAGTAGCTGAGTAATTCATATCGCTGTTAAGTATTAATTCCATCGCCATTCCTCTACTCATACGTCATCACACACATGCCCTAGCCTCCCCCCTCAATTCCTCTGACCATAAGGCGACGTCATTCCAACGGTCTCCTCCTCCGCCTGCGCATCAAGTCTGTTGTAGCCTCTCTCATTGTCTCCGAAACCGGGGTGCGTGCCCTGACCGTACGGAACCGATTCGTTGGCAGTGGCGTCCTTCTCCTTCTTGTTCTTGTTCTTCTTCATGAACATCTTCTTGATCTTCTTCGTAGTCTTCTTCACGGCCTTCTTGATCCACTTCGTCGGGTCGAAGCCGCCGTTGTTGTTGTTGCCGTTACCGCTGCCATCGTCCTTGCCACTGCCGGAGCCTCCCTTGCGCTTCCGGCGGCGGCAGCAGCAACAGCAGAGACCGAGGCCGGCGACGAAGACCAGAACGCAGACGATGATGATGGCCATCACCGTACCGGGCATGTGGAAGCCTCCATCGCTATCGTCGTCGCCGTCGCGGGCGGAGAGGAGGTGACGCAGGGGTTCGTTGTAGATGACAGGCATGGTGAGCCGTGCTCGAGATCGATTATTTGAGGTTGGTTTGGGGATGTGGTGGAACTGTTGATTGGGGGCCGATGTGCTGAATATGTCCGCGATTTGGGGGCTTCGTTCTTGAACGAGTTTGTATCAGGTAGCGATTGACTTTTAAGTATTGGTATGCGTTTTGTCTGAGGTTGTGGTAGGTTTGCTCAAATACAGGACATCCCAACTTGTTAAATACAGGAGACTCACAACTTCATCAAAAACAATTCTACATATGCCGGGTCAGTGTGGCTTGGCGGTTCCATAACGTCCTTCATTTAAGAGATGCTATTAATGTCTCTGCGGCGATGCTTAAAGTGGTCGGCTCTCCCGATCGTTGGCTGTTCTTGCGGTAAACTGACTCGCAACAGCAATTTAAGCCCCATAAGGCTTGCGGCAAAGACGTCGGGGTTCCCGCAACAGCACTATTCGACCCATGTCTACCTGAAAATTTGTTGTCCATCTCCTTGCAGGCTTCGCGGCAGTTTGGAAGGGCAGCGATATCCTCGACGGCACATGCTGTGTTGTCAGAAATAAGGATTAGTCTAGCTGTTGGCGCAGTCTGGACTCCGCAAAAGCATAGACGGGGCCAAACCGATTGGTCTTCGATTACCGCTTTTCATATCAGATGAACTGTGGAGGGGGGTGTCGAGGGGATGACCCCTAGTAGAGAGCCTCTGAGTTAGGTTTAGAGTCGCCGGTTTAGAGTCAAGATTGACTGCAGCTTTCCGGTGGTTCACCCTAAGATGACTGGGCATGGGTTCCGTTATGCAACCTGATTTTGGACAAACCTGGCCGGCGGGATAAAGGCGACCACTTCCCACTTCCCGACACCTTCATATGATTGATCAGATAATCGTCATCAATTGATCGTAGAACTGCTCCCCTTACTTTGGAATCGGCCGACATAGAGCATCACGAAGGAACAACTGCCGATCATGTCAACGATACCAACTTGATGTCGACCTTGTTGTACGAAGCACGCGTCTGTTCACCAGCAACCCTCCAGCGAAGCTGCGTTTTCGCCCAAATACTGCCCGATGCCCATTCTTGGAGGCAATTCTGAATGATAGACGTGATCTCACGAAGAACTTATTATGTGACAGTCATTATAGCTACCGAGACCTTCATCAATGGCGTCAGAAAGCGGACATTCCTCGGCAGCTTTGCGAAGCCATCAGCTCTCCTCAGCTCGAACCATCACAACTTCCACCTCTAAAATGTGATGAATCGACCATCTTCGGGCCTTCTCTTCAATAGTGAGGTTGTCGTGAACTCGAGCAGCCACCCAGCTCGACAAGTCATCTGATCGGCAGGGCGGGATGCCACCTCGACTCCGCCAAACTCCGCCTCAAGCATGTGTCGGGTGTCATTGCTGCAGGAGTTTGACAGGAGCACAACTTGGCAGGAAGCGACGTCAAGGGCCTTCAAGGTCTCGGCCAACTCGATCTTGGAGGGGCAATGCGGCCACACAACGGCCCTTTTCACCCCGCGCTGGTTTCCAGTTGGAGATATGACAGCCGGCACTAACAGAACTCTCTACCCCGCCATCACCTGCATGTCATTTGGGGATGCCCCCGGACTTCCACTCCGAGCTTAGATCCGGGGAAACACGTGCGGGTAGGCCCGTCTCGGTTGGGGGTACTTCGGCGCTGCTTGTGATGACGGCCGGTGGGAGCACCTCGACTTGGACTCGTAGAGTGGCATCGTGTGGTGGTGATGGTTCACGATGGCACGAGGTTCTGCGGAGAAATTGTGTATAAATTCACGGCCATGGGCTCATCCTCATGAGATGGCAATGAGACTACAGACGTCCATCAAACGCCCCATCCTTTGATCCGCACGTCGCCATTGTGTCCTCGATTGTATAAGTCTTTACCTGGACTTTGCCAAGATGAAGTTCTCGACAACAGTGGCTGTCTCTAGCCTCCTTGGGTCCGTCTATGGCCATGGATACCTGACTATCCCTTCCAGTCGCACACGTCTCGGCCACGAGGTATAGCCCGCAACTAGTCTGAGCCTACCGTCACCCGAAGCTAATTGTCCAAGGCTGGCATAGATACCTGCCCTGAATGCACCATCCGCGAGCCCGTGTCTGCTTGGCCAGATCTCACCGCCGCGACTGTAGGCCGTAGCGGACCTTGTGGCTACAATGCTCGCGTCAGTGTCGACTACAACCAGCCCTCCACGAACTGGGGTAACTCTCCAGTGGCCACATACACGAGGGGTCAAGTTGTAGACGTCCAGTGGTGTGTTGACAATAACGGCGACCATGGCGGCATGTTCAGCTACCGCATCTGCCAGGACCAAGCTCTCGTCGACAAGTTCCTGACACCGGGATACATCCCCACGGACGATGAGAAGCAAGCGGCCGAGAACTGCTTCCAAGCCGGCACGTTGCCCTGCACCGATGTCTCTGGACAGACCTGCAACTACAGCCCCGACTGCACATCAGGGCAGGCGTGCTGGAGGAACGACTGGTTCACCTGCAACGCCTTCCAGGCAGACAGCCGCAGAGCATGCCAGGGCGTTGACAACTCAGCCCTTGGATCCTGCTACACCTCCATCGCAGGCGGCTATACTGTCACCAAGAAGATCAAGATCCCAGACTACGTCTCGAACCACACGCTCCTCTCGCTGCGCTGGAACTCCTTCCAGACTGGCCAGGTCTACCTCACCTGCGCCGACATCGCCATCTCCGGCAGCGGGGGCAGCAACCCAGTGACCTCGACGCGGACTACCAGTGCATCAGCCACAGCGACGAGCGGCAGCTGCACGGCCGCCAGCAGTGTCGCCGTCACCTTCAACGAGCTCGTCACGACGGTGCCGGGGCAGACGATCAAGGTTGCCGGTTCCATTGCAGCGCTAGGCAACTGGGATGCGGCCTCGGCCCCGGCGTTGTCGGCGTCGCAGTACACGAGCTCGAACCCATTGTGGACTTACACGGTGACGCTGCCGGCCGGGACGACGTTCCAGTACAAGTTCATCAACGTGGCCTCGAGCGGAACCGTGACTTGGGAGAGTGACCCGAACCGGTCCTACACTGTGCCGACAGGATGCGCGACTGCTGTGACTGTCAGTAGCAATTGGAAGTGATAAATGTGGGGGATTATGCGGGCAATTCCTCGATTTTGTTGGAAGCAGATACGTTGTCTGAGTGGTGAATCGGTATGTTTCTGAGACGATTGAATTTCAGCGGGAGGGACCATTTACTTCAACCTGTACATAGCTTACCCTGTCTGTTCATACCTACTTTGTGTGACAAAATGTAGCTCAAACACGAAGCTTTCTTTTCCTCTGCTAATACTTCCAAAGTTCATCTCTGCAGCCTATGTAGCATGGATGCAAAAGCAGGCGAAGTCACAACATACGTCTTACACGTGTCTCTTGCAACACAACGAAAGCCTCAACAGGCAGTCGTTTCCACTAGTTCAGCGCCCTTGCAGGGTCGTCGTGGCGCTGCAACGTCTTTTCTGCAGCCTGTGCCACTCAGCCCTGACAGGGGACCGATAGATGATCGGTGGCTCCCGTCTCGCTTGATTCCTTGAATATTGGGGAATTTTGGGGGCAGAGTCGTGCTGCCCGCAGCGGCAAACAGGGGCTTCTTCTTTTTCTTCCCCTCATTGAATCCTTCATGAGGCCTCACTAGACTAAGACGGTCTTCTCACCTTCGTTCAGAACAGAGAGACAATCCTCAACTCTGATGAACATTGAAACTTTTCACAATGATGTTCCGGGTCCATACCCCACGTTTGCCACAGATCGGCGAATGAGCAACACGGCGAAAAGCTGGCGGCCTGAATCCTATCGACAAGCTTTGGGCTTCGGTGGCTCTTCTGCCTTGCGCTGTCGCGGCACTCTTCCCGTCCTAGTGCTTACGCTGCTAACCTCATTGGCTTCTCTGTCTGATAAACCCCAGCGACACGATCCGTTCCACGCAGGCAGCAGCGGCCTCAGTGAGGGACTTTGCATCAGTCGGCTATCAAACGAAACACTGCGTTTCGCTGAAAACACCGTGAACAAGGGTGAGTCACTACCACACAAGAGGCATCAATGACCCCTGATGAGGCAGCCACTGGGGAAGTGTGAGCCGCATGGCGCTTAGCTGGCGCGTTCGCCATTGATAGGATTGATGTTATGGAGTTTTTACACTTTCGTTCCGTGTGCAGTCGGTTGCGAAAAACAGATAAATACATCTGGGGCACCCTTCAGAGATCTCTCTTGTCTTGGATCATCAGCACCCGAATCATCTCGTTCATTCCGAGAAACACCCTTTAGACACAATGGCACCCAGTTCAATTGAGGCCTTGGGCCTGACTATGGTGGATGACACCGCAACCACCCAGGAGACCACAACAACCAAGGAGACCAACGGCACATCAGAGGCCAAGGCCACGAACGGCCACACTACAAACGGCGAGACTAAC
This sequence comes from Colletotrichum cordylinicola, assembly GCA_027406065.1. Classification (NCBI taxonomy): domain Eukaryota; kingdom Fungi; phylum Ascomycota; class Sordariomycetes; order Glomerellales; family Glomerellaceae; genus Colletotrichum; species Colletotrichum cordylinicola. Next base: position 5,847,630 of record JANVYD010000001.1, on the reverse strand, counting down.
GGCGAGGCCACCAAGGACAACGAAGCCAAGTCCGATGATGAGCCTTCAACAGAGGCAGCCTCCGACGAGAATGACAAGGAGGACGAAAAGCCCAAGGAGCCTCTCGCCCCAACCGGCTCCATCTCTTCCACCAAGAACATCTACGCATCCCCCAAAGACAGCGACGGCAACTGGACTTGGGTCGACAAGTACCCCGAAGACGTCCACGAGGCAGCTGAGAACGAGGAGACGGCCCAGTATGCCGTGGTAGTCCGCAACATCAAGTCTTCAGACTCTCGCAAGAAGCTCGAGGCCCACTCCATCGTGATTCAGTCTCCCTGGCTCAAGACAGCCCTGGGTGAGATCCTCGACGGCTACACCGGCGTCGCCTGCGAGCTCGAGCGCCTCGAGTTCGAGGCCCCGTTTCACCCCTTCGTGCACCGCTGGACAGAGCTCTGCAAGTACATGAAGAAGCCCAGCCTGGACGACAAGACCAAGGACCACCTCAAGATCCTGTATGACATCCTGCAATACGAGATCGGCGACGCGATCAAGGTGTTTGAGGACTACGTCGCCAAGGGCGTCATCACCTTCGAGCACCTCTGGATGATCTTCCAGCCCGGCTCCATCGTCCTCTCCGCCCACAAGGGCCCTCTATCTGCCTTCGAGCTCGAGGAGACGGAATACAAGGCCACACAGTGCGGCAAGTACCTCGAGCTGTCCGCCGACTGCGTCGACTACGGTGGCAAGTCCTTCGGCCGCTACGGCGAGAGCATCAAGGTCCCCGAGTTCCTCGGCACCAAGAAGATCACCGGCCTCAACGCCTACCCGTGGGCGTTTCACCCCGAGAAGGACAAGGTCCGCCAGGGCCTCATCCGCCGCGGCCAGATCTTCGAGGAGCTCGCGGGCCACCACTACAAGCAGTACTCCGGCACGGCCATCAACTGGGACCGCGAGGGCAACGAAGTCCCGATCCAGGTCGACGGGCGCATCGTCGTCGACATCAGCTCCTTCAACCGCTACAGCCCCTACTACCCGCGCTACCTCGACGACTGGTCGGCCAAGGACCTCGAGGCGCTGCAGGCGTGGAAGCGCTCGCATGGCCTCGGCAAGGACGGCAACCTGAAGCTGACGCCGTACCACCAGATGCTCGCGCGCTCGAGGACGCGCGGGTACTCTCTCAAGCTGAAGAAGTGGCTCGACTTCTTCGTCGAGACGGTGGAGGAGATTACCTGGAACACCAACGCCTTCGATAAGCTCGTGTTGCCGGAAGACCAAAAGGAGCTCATCCTCGCCTTCTCCGAGTCGCAGCTTGAAGGTTCGTCCTTTGACGATGTCATCTCAGGCAAGGGCAGGGGCATTATCTGCCTGCTCTCCGGTCCCCCCGGTGTCGGTAAGACCCTGACCGCCGAAGCCGTCGCCGAGAACCTCAAGGTCCCCTTGCACACCCTCAGCTCCGGCGACCTCGGCTCCCAACCCTGGGAAGTCGAGAACGGCCTCTCGCGCATCCTCGAGCTCGTCGCCCGCTGGAACGCCATCCTCCTCCTCGACGAGTGCGACGTCTTCCTCGAGGCCCGCTCGACGCACGACCTCGAGAGGAACAAGGTCGTCTCCATCTTCCTGCGCACGCTCGAGTACTACGAGGGCATCCTGTTCATGACCACGAACCGCGTCGACAATATCGACCTGGCGTTCCAGTCGCGTATCCACGTTTCGCTCGAGTACCCCGACCTGACGGTCGACTCGCGCCGCCAGATCTGGCAAAATTTCCTCGAGGGAGCGACGCTCAAGAGCGAGGTCACGGATGAGGATCTGGATGACTTTGCTACGCTTTCGCTTAACGGTCGCCAGATTAAGAACATTCTCAAGACGTCGCAACTGCTTGCGGCCAGGAAGAAGAGTACGCTGAAGCGCAGCTTCATTGATACTGTGCTGAACATTGAGAACCGACGCCCTGGTGGTCGTCAATAAAGAGCTGAAGGTCTAGCTCGGATGGTTTGGGTGCCAAAGAATGTGTCGAGCTAGGCTGGAAAGGTCCTCAGCTTAAGGGCCATCGTATTACGGAGTTATGGTTTTGGGTTCCTAGAAGTCATGACGATTCAATGAAATGAAATAAAACTCGATGATCACTGCGACCGCTGTTGTATTTTGTGATCCTCTTCGTGCGTCTTAGGATTTAAGGCCTACTCTTTAGGTGGGTTCCTACTCTACCCGTATTGTATCTGATGCTCTTACCATCATCGTTCTATTTTTCTCCGTCACCGTTCCTGTCGTCCCTGTCGTTGTTTTTGTCACTATATTCGCTGCCATTCCTATGATTGTCCTCGTCGTCATCCCTGTTGTTATTGTTATCCCTATCGTCATCCTCGTCCCTGTCATCGTTGTTATTCTTGTCATCGTGATCGTCCATGTCGCTCTGGGTGTATCCTGTCGTTCTCTTCGTCCTCATTGCCACTATTCGTCCGCGTCGCAGCGTCTATCATCATTGTCCATAATCATTACGTTTATTGTATGCAGCGTAGCATTATGATTACACTAAGGTAAATGAGGGCGTCACAAGTTGGCTTCTCGCCTTTTCTTCAAACCGCCGGGTATTCCAAACTCCTTTCCCCTATGCTAGAAGGCAAAGCAAGAACCAATGCTTGTTTATCACGTTTTGATAATCTCAGCGGCGCAAAGAATACCGCGCGCTGTCTTAGAAACCCACTCCTCGGCAACCGTGAGGTTACTATCTCCGTACTGCACGCCCTCAGTAATGCCTGGGAACAGGACGGCAGCGTACCCGGTATCCAGGCCAGGAGCGGTAACGACATGCTTGAAAAATTCTCGATTGGGCAGGCCTCCCTGGCTGATAAAGCCACGCTGAAAGTCACGGTATTTGTGGTTCACCGTGGTTATGAGGTCTGTATCGTTGGTCGTGACTGCAAGTTGCTCCAAGGCCTTGACCTCCTCGGCTCGTTTGGCGAACTCGTCAATGGCGTCGGACAACTCAGACAAGTCAAACTCCTGGCCCTCAGAAGCGATGAATTCCGTCAAATCCTCAAGGTAAGAGCTCAGTTCTGAGGCGTAGTTGGGCAGGTCAATTGGCAGGATCTCGTCGTCCGCTAAGTGGTAGGCGAGAAGGGCAAGATATTGGCCGATTGCTGCATGAACGAGGAAGCCAGGATCGCCAAATCTGGACATCCAAGCGTAACTGTCATAGTTAGAATGATAATGCCAAATTGCATCTGTTGCGCCGCCGCCGGAGCCAACGTCGAGCTGTCGCGTTGTTAGTGAGGGATCGTGTCGCCGGTGAGCCGGGTCCGGAGTCGGTGCCGGGGGCCGGCCCCACTTACCGAGCTGATGCCTCTGTGTAGGAAGGCAGTGTAGTCACTGCCACTTCCTAGTGGCTCTACGAGACCGCCGGACGCTTCTTCCCATGCGTCGTAGAGACTGATGTTGAAACCGCCGAAGTTGGGGTAGATGACCTTCTTGAAAGTATCAGTGGCAAGTGTATGCAACTCGGGCGTGGCTGCTAGATTAGGACGAGGACCCGAAACGGCAACGTCGATATTCAAGTAGGCGACGGCGCTCTCAGTCAGCCAGTTGACGTTGTCCTCGACCCATTCCGTGCTTCCGATGAGACCGTACTCCTCCGCATCCCAGGAGGCGATGACGCTAAACACAGTTAGGGACAGTACCGACGCGAGCCGAAAGACACTTGCATGTTTCTCCTCGGGACCCAGCCCTTGGAGCGGAGAACTCCAATCGCCTTGGTGAACTCGACGAGGATAGCGGAGCCGGAGTTGGGGTCTCCGTTGCCCCCGATCATCCAGGTATCGCGGTGGTTTCCAATGACGATGGTCTCATCAGGGTTGGTGCCGTTGATGTGGCCAATGACATTCCAGATTGGAGTTATTTTTCCTTCCATCAAGTTGTCAAGGTGAAGAGTGACTCCTGGGGCTGGACCAGTGCTGTAATCGGCATCTAGACTTCCCTCCCAAATAGTACGATTGACTTCGTCCGGAGTAGGTCCGAATCCGTTCAGAGCCCGTAGCAGAGGCTCGGCAGAGGCATACGAGATAGGGATGGACGGAATCTTCGGTGTAACGGGAGAGATGTCAGCGCGGTCAACTCCCTCGTGAGATGCGTAGCCCGGAGTGGTCGGGTCGCCGGGGTTCGTGGAGAGAAACAGAACGGAGCCCTTTTGAACGGCGCTTGGGTTTCTGGCAGGACCATCTGCAAAGTCAACCGTCAGTATCTATCCATCAGCGCGCTTAGGGTTCAGCCATACTGGGATATGCCTCGTAACCATTTGCGACGGTAATGTTGCCATCATCTGCCGGATCGGTGAAGATCACGGCGCCGATCATGCCATGGTCCTGCGCATTCTTGACTTTCAGGCCTCGGAAGAGCCCGCCGTATCTGGCCAGCGCAATCTTGCCTTCGAGCTCAACACCCAGCTCGACCAGGCGGTCGAAGTCGGCTTGAGAACCTCGTCTTCGCCGAACGTCAGTACAGCCCCATAATGCCTCAAATGCCAGACTACTTACCCAACATATACATATTCGCCAGTAACATCTCCAGACGCAGAATACCCGTGGAAAGTAGGCTGATTATCAGGTCGGCCCGTCACATCGTCCTCTTCCAGGACATCCTCGTCGAGCCTAACATCTTCCGTCGAGCCATTGGCGTATGTAATCTGCAACGAAGCATGTACCGGGTAGCTTAAGTAGACGTGATATTCGTTGAGATGCGCGTCGAAGCCATTCTTGTTCCACTGCTCAGCTGTCCACTCGGCGGCTTCTTTGCCAAGACCTGCGAGCTTGACTTGGTGGCCGTAGTAGTCGGACCACTCGTCAATGGTAACGTTGTCGAATGCGTTTACGAGGATCGTCTCTTCTTCCGTCAAGACCGGGGGCCATTGGTCGTCCGCGCGCTTGGTGATCCGCTTGCGATGGGTGTGTCGCTGTTCGTGAAGCAGGTCGCGCTGGCAGGCCAAGACCACAGCGGCGGATGCCAGGGCGATTGAGATTTGGCTGCGCATGGTGGGCAGCGGTGGCACAAGCTCGGAGACTCAATTGCGGAGAGTACTAGAAACGATCGTCTCAGCGTCGACCGGAGAGGGATAGATGGAGAAGGAGAGGCTTTTATAGCTATTCAGATCGACAGACAAGAGGGGCCTGCATGTCTGGCCAAACCTATCGCGGATTGATAATGGGCTCGTGGACAGGCCATCTGGGTGCCCAATTGATGGGGCGTCGAGCTTCCCTGGACGTGTGCCACCGTCCACGAACGGCCAGTAAGACCGGTGATGCCATTGCTCCACGGCGTTGGCATATGGGTAAAAAAATACAGGGCACCTTGGTAGCAAGTGGCGCAAGCCAAAAGTCACACAGGATTTTACATACACAATCAGAGTATCTATCTGAGCAAAATCACAGACGATAGGCTCGTCTGCATGACTCTCGCAGTTAAGCAACAAGACGGAAGTCGTCATCCTGCCTGAAAAGTCTCGGCATTTGGAGAAAGGTACAGGAAGCTAGCGATGTTCATGCGGGCAGGCGTGGAGCTTTTCCAACCTTCCGGGCGACGTGAACAAGAAACCACGCGTAGAAAAGCGGCTTGCAGAGCTCGGAACGCTTGGAAGAGCGGTCGACCTGCCTTGTTGGTGCTAGAAGATGCATGTTGCCAAGAGCCTCTGGCGGGGTAGCTCCGTGCATCGAGGATAAGCTGATGGCACACGAGGGCTTTTGGTGCAAGACGTGGTGGTTGACCCCTCCCCCGCCATCCAATGCCGTATATTTGTGTACTCCGACTCCGCGATGCCTCTGGCTCGGTTTTGCTCGGGTTGCCCACCGTACACCATCATCCCACGCGTTCCGGTGACGAGGCATCGGCGACGGAGTTCGTCATGTATTCCAGGCCAGTCAAATTCGGCTTGGCGACACTACGCAATTCTCAATAAGTCTTTCGACTCCGAGTTTCCTTCCCAGATCATTGGTCGAAGTACCGAAGATGGCGTGGTTGCTGTTCCGAACTGTCCACTTGGAGGAGCTTCTCAATAGTTCCATCAGCTTACACGTTAGGCATCTGTGCTCGATTAAGAGTCAACGGCATGTCTACATGAAATTGTATACAGTCGTACGCAAAGTAGAGTCTGCATGATGTTCGGGAGCAGACAGCCACTGCAATGCTTATCTCTTGGTGCATCAGCGGCAGCGTCGGAGACAGGCTCAAGCCGAGGCCGATTCTTGGCACTATTTGCGACCGAACTGCCATGCATTCTCGGCTTGGAGATTTCATACCACCACCGAGTCTCCATTTGTTCGAGACTCCGGAGGTCTGAGGCCTTCAGCATTTCAAAAGCCTGGTGACTTTCGGCCGACCTTAGTCTCCACTCTGCTAACTCTGCCCCGGGCCACCCCGCCCGCCTGACGCTGATATTTCGGCCTATGCTCCCGGCACATCAGAGCCACGGGCCCGCACCAAGGAAACACGGAACCCGAACAAAACTCGCCCCGACTCGGAACCACCCCGGAGCTCCGCACCGGCCACGCCCGGGCGCCACCGACCGAGTGGAACCCGAAACGCCGTGGCCCACACCAACATGAAAAATTTTCATCATGCGTGACCTTCTTGACCGGCTCCCGCGCCGTCTCGTCCAACAATCAAGGCAGATGTTCCCATCTGCCCGGCTAGCTCAATCGGTAGAGCGTGAGACTCTTAATCTCAAGGTTGTGGGTTCGACCCCCACGTCGGGCTCAATTCCCGTCAGCGATTGACATCGTTATCTTTTGCTTTTTTGGCAGGCTGATGCCGTGATTCATGACACTTCTTCTGGTCGCTTGCCGTCTGGTTTTTGCATTTTTCATGAGCGACCTTTTCCTACTGGAGACATTATTAGGTGTGATATTATAACTAGATTAGATCCGGCCATGAGCCTTTTGTCTCTGAGGCCTCCGATTTGTATAAGCATCTTCCATGTTGCATCCCTGCCTCTCACATCACCAACTCTCTCGTTGTGGTCATCAAGGACCGGTGTCAGGTCGTCGAGTGACACGCAGCCAAAAGTCCGTCGTAACCCAAAACGCCGCATCGTAGAGGTTCAGCGGCTCCTGAGGCTTGACTACTGCAAAATCGAACCTCCGAAGTAACTGTGTAATTTCAAGTCAGTCCAGATGTTCTTCCGAGATGCCGAACGCAATCTTCTCACCTCGACAAAGATTTTGTTCAGCTCCATGTATGCAATCGTCTTTCCAAGACACTGGAACCGGCCATAACCGAAGGCGAGCTCGACGACGTCGCTCATATCCTTGAACCGCTCCTCGTCAGCAGCGGCTTCAAGCCATCTCTCCGGGCGGAACACGTCTGCGTCAATGCCAAAAGTCTCCTTGGACCTCATCAGCTTCTGAATGTTGACGCCTAGTTGCGTTCCTTCTGGGAGGAAGTAACCGCAGAGCTCAGCGCCGCCTTTGGCGACCTGCTTGTAATTTAGGCCCGTCGAAGGAGGGTACATGCGGATACCTTCCTTTATCACGGCTTGAAGATAGGGCAACTCGCGGGCCTCGGCGTCGGTGATGGCCGAGCTGATCCGGCCTTGGGCAATGGCTGCGTCCATCTCACGGCGGAGTTCGTTCAGGGTTGCCGGCGTGTTGAGGAGGCAGAGCATGGTCATGCGGATGGCCGTGGCAGTTGAGTCTGAGCCGGCGATGCTGGAGACGGTGTCAGTGAGCTGTGCCGTTTATAAGAGATGTACTCATACAATTCAAGGAAGATCTCCGCCAGGAGCTCTTTGTATGTGACACCGTTACGCAAATGATGTCGGACCATGGTTCCCTTTGAGTCTTCTTCAGACTGAATCTTCTTGTCAGCCAACCGCTGAGCAACACTAAAAGTCGGTCAGCCCAGCTCTAGTCAAGCCCTAAAAGAGGTGTCATACTGCATCAGCTTGCCAAAGCCATACTCATCACTCGAAAACGGCAGCAACTTGCTGAACGGCCAACGCTGCATCATGATGCCTACATGCGGAATATTCAGCATGAGCGCAAGCGCCGGAAAGACCTGATCGTTCGTCGAAACATAACCCCAGAGATCCTCATCATTTGCTAGGAAGCCCAGGGCCTCGCCGAATGCGAGCTGGCCGATGACGTCGAGCGCAAAGTACTGGGACTTGTGGGAGAATTCTATCGGCCGGTAATCGGTGGCTGTGGAGACGTATTTGGACTCGACAAGCTCAACGAATTGGGCGACCATCTTGTCTACGCCGGGCTCGAAGCCGCCATTGTCTCGGCCGGCATACTGCGAGTTTAATTAGAGTGCTGTCTTGTTCGAGCCTGGAGATGGGACTAGACGAACGCCTTCACTTAGCTTCGCCTTCAACTCTTTCCGTTGCTCATCGTCTCTCATTGAGAACAGACTGTGCTGGTCTGGGACTACTTTGGCCAGCTCATACCATGGACCCTTTGTGAAGTCTGAGCGAACCGCCGAGATTTTGCGGTAGGTGTCTGCATCACCGAAAAGGACCTCGTTCGGGCCAACGCGGACCAGAGGGCCTACACAAACATGGTGTCAATGAGGCCTCCCACAGGTGGCCATAGTCTTATTCTTACCATACTCGTCACCCAGCTCCTTCAACATAAAGCTCAACTTCCCTCCCCGAGTCATGAGCTGCATCGGCAAAATTGAAATGGCGTTGAGCGTCGGACCGGGAACGTGTCTCAGGCGGTGCCATGTTCTGAAATACCACACCGCCAGCAGGACCAGCGCAACCGCAGCAGCTAAAGCTGACGGCGCCATCAAAACGAAGCCCTCAAAGGCTCCAAAGACATCGTGACCCGGCATTCTGGGCCCGGCCGAGGATGGAAGCACGTCACTTCTGCACGGTGATGGAAGGAATGTCAAACAAAACGTTAAATTGAAGAGAGAGAAGGGGGACCCGACCCTATGGAACGGGGAGAACGCCCTAGCTAAAAAGCGTCGGCAAATTTGGCAGCCCGTCTCTAACGCGACATCACCACTGTGCGGGGTTGACCCCCATTCCAGCGGATGACCCGTGTGTCGCTACCGGCCGGGTTTGCCATGTTTGCTAGACAGCGCTAGACACGGTTCACACGTCCATTGAGTCGATGGTGATTGGCAGATAAACGGCTTCTGGGCGACGGCACGGCACTTGGGGAAAAAAAGACTGTGTCGAACGGAGGGGCCGTGTTGGTTGAGCCCTGCAGGTTTGCGTGGAACCGGGACCGAAGACTGGGTGGTTGTTACAGGGATTTGGGGGTCTTCAGCAGCTGTACAGCTTGTGTTTGAATGAGCAAACAAAATGACGTATGATTACCAAACATGTTCCATGGCGGATGATCGTTGGAAGCGCATTTAAGAGTTTCTTTGTTCAGACGTCGATCCTTGGAGCTGTGGTTTCGTGACATGCTAGGCGGATGGAGACTCAATCTGAAGAGGGGGAAGTGAAGTAGTCCTTGCATCTGTTTATCTTGCTACCTATCAGTTGAAGCCCGGCAAGCTGAGACATTTCGACGGGCCTTTCTCTTATCAACCAAGGGACCACAGCAGAAAGCCAATTTCAACAAGGGGCCATCCTGATAGCCTTTCAAGTTGCCGGGGTAGCGTGGCACGGCGCGGTCTCGGAGGCCGCTCCGCAACCGCGGGACGTCCCAACGGCGGCACGGAGCCATCTCATCTTACTTATGTGCCCTCTCCCGTCATCCCGTTCGGCTGGACGTGCCGCGCAGTCAGCCGACCCATCTCACCTGCATCGATATTTCTGCTTGTACAGCCTGAAGCGAGGAATCCTTCGTCCAACACCTCTCCATGAACGCCACGCGATTGGCCGCAGCTGGACGACGCAGCTAGGCGAAGCTTTCCCGAAAACAGGCTCCAGCCACGTCTTAGCGCGTCCACGCTGTCAGCGAAAATGGACGAAATGCTGGGCCCCTCTCTCTCTGACTCTCTCCGCTTGTGAACCAAAGGAGCGGGAAAAATAGGGGCTGGACTCCTGGGAGACCAGGGTTCACGTTAAGATTTTATTTTGCCTTAATCATTTATTTGACGAGGGAGAGGAGCTCTCATCCCTGCTGTACATAATGATCCACAGGTCCCTGAAAAAAGAACATCGTGACTCTACCAATCTTTTTTCTCTTCTGTGTAGCAACCATTTGGTATGTCTCCGTCATCCAAGCGCCGATCACCGTTCCACGGACCGGAGCACACGGCGTTCAGCTGCTCTCCCAGACTTTGAACCGGCCGCAGCAAAGCTTGTTCGAGCCAAGACTACGGTCGAAGCCCCGAGTCAAACACACTCAAAGAAGAGAGACCTCGTCCCATCCCGCCGCACCGAACCGCGTCTGCGCCGAATCCGGGGCCACAAGTTGGCATTTTTGCGTTGATTCAGCCCCCCAGCACAACCAAGAACCAAAATACACCACAGCACCGCCACGATTTGCTTGACTGAGTCTAGGCCCTCAGATTCGACCAGGCCCCGAATCCCAGCCGCGTGGACAGCTGTGGGAACTGTGGCATTCTCTCGTTGCCTGGTAGCACATGCAAGGGCGTGTCTTACCTTGAAAAGGGAAACATTCCAGCAGATCAGCTCCATCTCGCATCCTGCCCGCCCACCCCCTCCAAATCCAAACAAGACGTTGCCGCTCGGCACATCCTACCCAGCGCCAGCAGAAGCCGCACCAGCGAAGCTAGCGCGATCCTCCGTCTCATTTGGATCTCCAGCTTGTGAGAGGCGGGTTGGTGTGGCAGCCCCTCCTCCTCTGCCTCTGGGCAGCTTCTTCTTCCCTCGATGTCATCGCCGGAGACAGTAGACATGGGATGGCAACAACAACAGAAACAATCCTCGTCCATCCCACAAAGACCCGTTCCAGCGACGAACGACTCCGACACCAACATTCATGACATGACGAACGCAGCGACGGGAGGCCCTATGGACACGCATGGCATCGACCTGAGCTCGCTAAGCGGATCGGCGCACTACGGCGCCGATCCACTGATCCGAGGCCAAGAAACTCACGACGACCTCGCACACCATCACGACCAACGCCAAGATGCGAGTGCGGCGCTGCTACACAACGCCCAGGAGCCTGGGTATGACGGCTATGGGTTCGCAGGGGCGCAACAACAACAGCAACAACAACAACAATACCAACAGCAGCAGCATGCCTATCACCAGCAGCAAATGCCACCGCAGCCGCCGCCGTACGTCGCAGCGAATTACCTAGGACCCCCGAATGAGCCGGTGAGATCTTTCCGCGTGCGGAAACCGACGTGCGGCTTCTGGCACTCATCATGGAACATGTACCTCTGGCTTGTAGTGGGCATCTGCTTCGCAGTCGGCCATCACGCTTTCTATGCGTCTCTTGACGGCCACCCTGCGGATGACCAGGTGCGGATGCTTCGGTACGGGACGATCCTGGCTTTCATGGCCAAAGCCAGTTTGGGCGCTGCCGTAATATCGGCATTTCAACAGCGCATCTGGGCAACGGTGAGATCGAGAATACTGAGCATCGCCGCGCTTGATTCAATGTTCGCGGCCACTGAGAACCTCATTGCGTTTCTGAACTGGGAATTCCTAAAAGGCGCCAAGGCCACAGCTGCCCTTGCGCTGTTTGTCTGGTGAGATCCATGTCCAACGACGCCACTCATCTCATGAATTGCTAATTTTTATAAAGGCTCTCTCCGTTGGTCGTCATTCTCACGGCCAACACGCTTCTCGTGCAACCCGAAGTCACGATCCAGAATGCCACGTGCCCTGGCGTCCGCAGCTTGAACTTCGCCATGGAAGAGACTGCTGACTGGCGCAAGCCCGTCCGCATCGATGGCCTCTACGAGATGCCGCTGTCATTCTGGAACACCACCAAGCCATCTGACGAGGATCCTCCGGGATGGTTCGACTACTACACCGGGCCTAGCCCCAACTTTCAACAGACCGCAACCCTTGGCGCTTACTTCCAGGAAGTCGTATCGAGGAAGAATGCCTCAGTTGAAGTGTGCAGTAAGGGCTGGAACTGCACCTTTGAGATCCAGTTCATCGCTCCTGGCTACAAGTGCACAGAGCTGGCGAGTGGTGTTGGGTCGAAGCCTACGAATCTCACCCAACAGTCGGGCCAAGCGACGTCGCCTTTCAGCACCGACATCCTCCTTCCCAACGGAACATTCGCCTACTACGCATTCACGAGTGGGGGGGAGTACTCGACGACACAGATGAAAGACGTCGACATCGGCGGTATCCCGAAGATGGACCCGCCATACCCGGAGCACATGGGAGCCTTCCGGACAGAGCCCATCATCTGGATCGGCCACGTCGTAACGGGAAACACGTCTGCGGGCGGGACCGACGTCGACTTCACCCCCAAGATCTTTGCGTGTGAGCACTACGAGACCGACTACACGGCCGTCTTCAACTACACAGACGCAACGCAATCCGCCTACATGAAGAAGAGCAAGTTCCTCCGCCCAATCATCAACACAACATACATCCCCCACGTCGACGCAGACGACGGCACGGCGGACAACGTCACCGCCACCCCTACATCAAACTACATCCTCCCCACCGACGTCGCCAACTACCGCCGCACGGCAGCATACCACTCCCTCGGCTTCATGCTCCGCAAGTTCCTCAACGGCACCGTCCAGACCGACAAAGCGCTCGTCAACCCCGTAACCAACACCGACGCGATCCAGACGAAGCTCCTCGACCCGCGCAACAACTACTTCCCCCACGAGAACCTCATGGAGATGGTGCAGAGCTTCTACGAGGACCTCATCCTCTCCATCTTCTCCATGCCCCAGTTCGTCCCCGTCGTCTGGGCAGCCCAGCCCACCGAGATGACGGGCCCGCTCCTCGAGGGCGGCGGCCCCGGCAATAGGTCCGCGTACATGTACGGCTGCCAGCGCTCGCGGATGGCGAACCTGTACAGCTACCACGCGCGCGACCTGTGGATCGTCTATGCGATTGCGATATTCCTCGCCATGTCGTGTGTTGCGGCCGGCGCGCTGGCGATCCGCGAGAACGGCGGCGTCCTGCGCAATACGCGCTTCTCGAGCATCGTGGCCGCCACGCGAGGCCCTGCGCTAGAGAAGGTGAAGTGGGAAGGTCCCGATCGGGATCGTGGGGATGTACCGAAGGATGTGAAGGAACTGAAGATTGGGTACGGCGTTATGAATAAAAATGCTATGAGTCCCCTCGGCACGGATGGAAGATACCACCAGCAGAGCAGTCCGATCTGGTCGCCTAACGAGGTCAGGTGCGGGTTCGGTTTGGAAGGAGATGTTAATCAAAATAAAAGGGAGGGATCACTATTTCACAGGTAGCAAGCGACAGCAGGTTTAATAATACAAGGTTCAATTCTACACTTCTTGTTGAGGATTCAGAAATACTGAACATCTTAGTGCAAGACGAGGTCGTCCATGGGACAGCCCTTATCAACAGACTGGCTTCTCGTCTTCTCTGTGATAATCTTGCGCGTCAACTCCATCAGCTGATCCGCTAGCTTCTCATCCTGCGCCAGCTTATTGCCTGGCTCAGGAATCGCAGGTGGGCAGATGTACTGGCCAGATTCCTTGATCGCCGTAGCTGCAAATACAGCAGAGACGGCTCCTTCCCACTGACTCTTCTTGAACGGTTCCATGCCGACAGCCATCGCATAGCCTCCCAATGGGTATCTGTCATAGTAAGTTGCTGCACTCAGTGGGTGGAGGTATAAACTCACGGCTCGAAGATATCCTCCTTGCTCATCTTCGTACTCACGAACCCAGGATGCGTCGCATTCATCAGGACATTCGGATGACCGTTCTGCGTCACCTTCCTTGCAAAGTACCGCGCATACAGAATATTCGCAAGCTTGCTGCGCCCATACTGCCCATTCGGACCCAGGTCCTTGTTAAGCTCCTCCAAGCTCTCAAACTTGACATCGCTCGGCGCAGCCTGATGCGCGTTGCTCGCCTGGTTCACAATCCGCACCACATTCCCCTTCTCCGCCGTCTCTTTAATCAGCGGCAGCAGGTGACTCGTCAACACCACATGGCCCATGTGGTTCAGCGCCATGTGCCTGTCCACGCCGTAGTCCGTCAGCTCGAAGCTCATGATGCCGCGCCCGGCGTTGTTGACGAGGATGTCGAGGCGGTCGGCGTCGTTCTTGATCGCCTCCGCGACCTCCTTGACGCGCTTCCAGTCCGACATGTCGCACTGGAACCACTTGGTGCGGTTCGCCTTCTCGGTGCCGAGGTCCTTGGCGATGGCATCCTGGGCGCCGTCCACGACTTCCTTGGAGACGGAGAGGATGTAGAGCTTGGCGACGTTGTGCTTCAGGAGGGTGTGGGTGACGCCGTACCCGATGCCTTCGCTGCCGCCTGTCACCACGGCAATCTTGGACGTGAGGTCAGGGCACTCGTCGAGACTGAACTGGTGAGAGCCGAGGCTAGCAGCGGTGCTGCCGCCAAAGTTCTCGGCGATGGTGTTCTGTACATGTGTTAGGGCTGGAGGGCAGATGCAGCGTTTTTGTTACCTTGATGGTCTCCATTGCGGGAATGTTCACGGGACGAGTATAGTGTAACGATCTCGTGGGTGTTGCAAATTTGCTCGATTGTATTGATGCGGGTGCGGTATGAAGCGGTGCAATTGAGGTTCTCGAAGGGAATAGGTCTGTCAACTTATTCCGCCTCAAGACGTGGATTGGAATTCGCCCAGAGCTCATTGGTAGACGGTTACGCTGAATGATTTCATCCCATCACAGACTCGTTGGCTTGGGCCTATGTTCAATTGCTTATATGGGAAGGCGTTGAGCCGCATGAATCATTATCGATGTCACTGTCTTACCCGGCTCGCCCAGAAACGGCGGTTCTGTCGATGACGCGCTTATGTGAAGTCCGTCCGGTATGTCGCACAGAGTGATGCTAAGACACCGTTTCCCCCGCGTGCTAAGCCCTACGTCGAGGTTCCAGGGCGCAAACATGGCGTTTTTATTCCGCTAGTGGCATCCATTGGTGCCTTGAAATGTGTCGTCAGACGTACGTCGGTCGTTCAGCGATCTTCTGCCCGGGGTAGAACCTCCGTAGTTTCGTCCTCGGAGGACACTGTTGCAGCTGGAGGGTCTATCATGGTGACGGGAACCATCCTATTCTTTCCATCGGCCAGCGAATCCAGAGTCGCGTCGCCGGCACTAGAGCGTAGTAGATGCCGGCTATCAAATGGTCGGGCCAGCCTTTGATCATCCAGACGCCATCAATTTGCTTGATCAACACCGCGAAATACGCAAAAAATACCAGCGCCAGATTTTCCCTCGCCTGGAGTCGCCCAACGAAATCTGCCGAGACGCGATAAAGCCACGCAAAAACCACCTGCGAGTTTGCTCCTTTTACCGTATCTTTGTCCCCAAACACGGCCGCGAATCCGGCCCGAAGGCGGTGGAGAGCGTCTTGGTATACTGCCCTCTCTTCTTCGCCAGACACCTCATTCATCATGATCTGGCGGAGATTTCTCAATGCCGTCCCCCAGGATGTTACAGGCTCATCTCGAGGCAGCGTTTGGAGGTCCAGCTTAGCGATGCCGTACATGAAAGCCAGCGGTCTGGCGGGCTCCGTCATGCCAAAGAGAACAGATGCCTCGGCGACCGTTCTCAGTCCGCGGAAGAAGATGGGCCATTCCATCTCACCGTCGTCGGTGAAAAGCAGAAAGTTGCCCGACCGAGGGCCCAGGGCGAATGTCTGGAGGCATGAGAGCATGGCAAAGATGAAAAGCGGATCGCAGGATTCTGCGTCTATAGCCGCAAGTCTTGGGGTTGCAAGTCGGACTGCGGCTTGCCAATGGGCAGTAGCTTTGGTCTTGTACCAGCCCGAGGTCTCGCTATCGTTGTGTCGAAGGTGGTTCATGTGCAACCCGCCGATCGCAAGGATGGCTCGTAGGAGAAAAGGGTGGGAGAAAGACATCTGGGCTACTGTGATACTCCAAAACTGCTGAACGAATGGAGTTGGGCCGAAGGTCGTGGACGTGACGGAACAGAAGTGGTGGAACAGCTGAAGATCCTGAACATCTAGAGTGAAAGAAGATCCATCGTACCGCTCCATAGCCTGACTGTCAGGTAGAGGCTCAGAGACTTTAGCTTGAACTGTGTTCTCTGGCGTTGGCGCGGGCGATGGACTGGTGTTCAGGCTGCACCATAGCGACCTCTTGACGCAGTTGGTGCAGCAGGGTTTTCTTTCATCGCCCTATGATTGAATTAGTTCTTGAGTTTTCGCCGCACTTCGTCAAAAAGACGTATTTCCTCCAGCTCACCTTGATTCTGCGTCGCTTGCAAAAGCTGCAGCCGCCACGCGATTTTTGGTGGGACTTTCTGAGGCCTTTGCTTCCCATGCCCGCGCCATCATCGTTACTTTGCGTCCGGGTCATGCTGTCAATCTGGAAATATTTCGCTCAGGTCGGCTGCAATGGTCTGGAGGGAGCAGAAGCACGACGGCCTAGGAGTCGCGGCATTGCCATCGCAGCATGTTGCTGTTGTTAGAGCCATGTAGGGGGCAGACTGAATTCTTGTAGGCTCTCAGTGACAGATTTGCCGCGCCAAGGCACTAAATGTTTGCGCGTTGGGTAAAGAACCCGTGTTTGTGGGTATTGACAAGGATGTAAAAGTGGCTGAGTTCCCGACTGAGAGCTGCAGTCAGTATCACTCGATGACGACAAAAGTTCTGCACAAGGATTGAACGTTGTTGTTGATGTATTTGTGAGATTACAATTAACAAAAACAAAATACTAGCTACGGAAGTCGAAATCATGTCGTGACATCCAGTCGCCAGGAGCATCACGAATCTGTCTCAACATTGAATGCCGTCAAGCACCATTGTCGTTTGTGATTGACACGGGGTTCGTTCAACTGGCAATGCTCGTCAACGGATAGCCAAAAGGGGCGGTTTTCTTCATCTTGTAAGGATGGCACCAGTTGAACCAAAGCAAAGCCAACAAAATCGGGGTAGCATCGAAGAGATACGGCAGATATTCATGCTTCATCAAGGAGGAGTCCTGGCCGCCAGAGTGCTCAAAGATCCGAAAGATGTTGCGAATAGTGATCAGTACCATGACGCCGTAGAGCGTCATCAGCCAGCGAATCTCTTGCGAGACACCTGCAGCAGTGAAGGCCTTGCAGATGCGGCGGTGGAAGACCCCCGCGACGAAAGTGAAGAGCACGCCAAAGGCGACTTGTACTACCAAACCGGCGAGGACAATATGTTGACCTGCTTTCTTTGACGACTCCGTCGCGGTGGGCTTTGAGACCATACTTCCTCCTGTACAAGTTAGACATAGGTATCAAGAGATGGATCTCCTCGCCGGAAGTTTTACTTACCGTATGATTGTATCAAAAAAGACGCCACATCGCCAGCCACGAAGATACGGGTTACCCAGCGCGGGGAGAGGATAGAATATGAGTCGCCGTCGGAAAGCCGAATGATTTTCTCAAGCAACATATATACTGAGGCTGCAATGACGGCCGGTGCAACGAGAACAAGGATCGAGTGAGTAATGAAAGGAGGCAGACTCCAGCAGCCAAAGTCTTCGCTCGCAGAGAGACATCGCATAATATAGCCAACTGTCTCGACTTCGTGGCGCCAGTCAGTATGGTCCAATCAAGGCTCATGACAACGGACTTACAAAGAGCTCCGACGACCAGCGGTATCATGCACCATGTCTTGAAGTACACTGCCTGGCTAAGGTGAAGAACAGCAGAAAGGCCAAACGCGGAAGTGAAGAAGGCAGCTGCAGCCATCGACGGCGCGTACGCAAAAAGAGATTGGTATCTGCAGTCTGACATGGTCGGATTTATGAGTTTGGGCGGCTCTTGCTGTAGTCGAGTTGAACTATATCTAGTGTGAGACTGAAAAGCGGGAGGCATGAGATATTGTAGCTACTTATCATTATACATCATTGTCTTTCGAGCTTCTCATTGTAAGTAATACGCCTTTCGAAGTCGAATACGCCTTCACCTGTGGACACATGTGCCGCCGGTCTGTGGAAAGACACAAGTTTTCTATTTATAGACTCCGCCAAGTCGGCCCCACGACTTATCAACAGAAAGATTGGTCTTCCATACCACGTGAAATATTGCAGTAAATCAGCCTAGCTAATAGCTAGTAGATTGGCCAACCCGAACATGGGAAGCTGAAGGCAACGGCCAACAGTGGCCCCTGGCTCCATTAGGTTGTTACCTGTAGTAGAAATCATCCCGCTCTTAGCTGTTGGAATTGAGCTGGGTTAAGTTCGTTCACTGAGAAAGGAAACAAGGGCAAGGGCTGTTTACCTTTCTGAATACGCTCATGAATACGCTCCCACTATCCCGATTAGGAAGTAGGCCGTCGAATACGCTCTGAATACGCCCTGTGGGGCGACCGCGCAATCTATCGAGCGGCGGGTGAGTGACATTGGAGCAGCAACCTCATGAAATGGCAGCTGATGACATCGCTTCCATTCAGGGTACTTCCACCTGCGCGACTGTTTGTTATGATCAAAAGTTCCTGGCTCTGGATCCAAAACATATCAGACCCCAAGTTGTCACAACTTGTTCCCGACCTACTTTGGATAGCTTACGATTGTATCACCCATTGTACTCCAGCTAACTAATTCTTTTTTGCGACAATGCTCTTTTTGCCGCTCTTTTACGGCTTTCTTGCTGGTCTGCCTACGCCATCTCACGCGTCCAGTAGTCTGGCAACTGTTGACCTCGGTTATGAAGTCCACCGGGCTATCTCTTTCAACGTATGGCTTGGAACACACCGCACACAATTATTGTCTACTAGCGGAACTCTACTAAGACTAACATAGGAGACAACTGGCATCCTTAACTTCACCAATATTCGCTACGCTCAGGCTCCCATAGGTTCTCTCCGCTTCCGCGCACCGCAGCCTCCGACTGGACGCCATCCCGAGATCCAAACCGGCGAGCATGGACGTATTTGCCCACAGGCTATGCCCGAGTGGTTCGATATCACTCAACAATTCGTTTCAGCATACGCCGCAGGCAACCAGGCAACTTTCAACTATACCAACGCCGAAGAAATAGCGCGTACTCTCCGGGAACAGAGGGAGTGGCCCGCTCCGTGGGCTAACCCAAATAATCACACGACCGAGGACTGCCTCTTCCTGGATGTTGTTGTTCCCAAGAAAGTGTTTGAGAGCGCCACGAATGTTACGTCTGCGAGTGGACATCAAGCGGTACCTGTTCTAGTATGGTGAGTATGCCTAAAGGATTGAAAATTATCTGAGCAACATATCTTACGACCGTTTACAGGATTCACGGAGGCGCATACGCTATTGGGAACAAGATCTATGACAACAGTGCCGACCCGACCGGCCTCATTCGAGCTAGTCAGGCAGACGGCAGTCCCGGCATCATCTATGTGAGCATTAACTACCGACTAGGAGCACTTGGGTGGCTTGCTGGGCCATCATTACAAGCTTCTGGTGGAGTATCAAATGCTGGTCTTCAGGACCAAAGGCTCGCCCTGGAATGGGTCCAAGAGCACATTCACTTGTTCGGGGGGGACCCCAAGCAGGTGACCGTGATGGGAGGTTGGTGACTTCGTTGAAAACGACTGCTGAGAATCCGTTCAGATGCTGACCGTGTATCACAGGATCTGCTGGAGGAGGAAGCATCGTGCACCATATCACGGCATACGGCGGGTTGAAACCTGCCCCTTTTGCAAGGGCAATTCCCCTGTCGGCCGGTTGGATTCCTGTCACATCTCAGTACGAGCAAGAAAACTCCACAAACAGTTTCCTACAGCTTCTCAACGTCACCACCATCGAAGAAGCACAGAATGCATCAACGGAGGAAATCATCTTGGCCAACGCTAAGGCAGTTGGTTCATCCAAATGGATTTCAACAACCTTTGGTCCCGTCACGGACGGAGGTCTCGTGCCGGCATTGCCCGGGATTTCTCTACTCAAGGGCGACTTTGATCACGACGTCTCAATCATGACGGGCCACGCCGCCAATGAGGGCGCAAACTTCTCCCCACCATTCGTCGAAACCAACGACCAAATGGCCGCGATGCTCCGCGATGCATGGCCCACAATACAGGAACCTGTCGTCAACTACGTTCTCGACGAACTCTACCCGGAACCCGGGATCAATCGCACCATGCTCTATGTTGCCGAGCTGGGTTTTGCATGCAACGTCAACTACCTGGCTCGGGCATTCGGGAACAACACCTACAACTACGAGTTCCGAGTACACCCAGGCGTTCATGGTTCGGACTTCCCCTACGCTTTCTACAATGGTCCAGATGAGGTCGAAGGGGGCATTCACGTAGGCAACTTTGGGCCTGTCATTGTCGATGTCGCTCGTACGCTGCAGGGCTACATCGTCAACTTCGTTAAGTCCGGCAACCCGAACGGGCTCGGCCTCCCCGAGTTCCCAGTCTCGGGCGCTGACGTAAACATGCTGGCATTCAACAACAGCGGCGTTAGTGTTATTAGAGATACGACGGCTAACGAGAGATGTTTGTGGCTCCAGAAGGCACTCTACACTTAGATGTTAGCGCACCTGTCAACACACCTCGACATTCACCCGGATGGCCCACGGGTCTCTGCGTCGAGGTGGCAAGCTCTTGTTTCATTTGCTCCATTCCTTTTCTTCCGCTTCACTCTTTTGCTTGGCCATCTTCCCTTCCATTCTTTTCCATAGCCATCTTCACGGTGGGATCAAGGGAACTTTCACTCATCACTATCAGTGTTGCCCTACAAAGCAACCATTTTCGTTCCAATTGTGACTGGTTACAGCTTCTTATGAAGTCTTCTTTGCTTAATCATGATAGGCTTCGGTACTCGGACGAATGATGGTAAACATGGCGGCGAGAACGTATCTCACCCTGTATGGTGACACGGGTGAGTACCCCCTGCGGTTTGGAAACATCTTAGCAACGCATCTGAGGCGCCTACGCTTTTGGGAATAAGATCTACAATGCGAATAACCTTGTCATGTGTCATCTGAATGGCATGGATTGTAATTTACCTGCGGTGGCTGGGTCATGATAGTCTGATCAAATTCGAGATGGAAAGAGAGCGCCACCTCGTGACCTATGTTGTAACCTCTTGGCATTCCCAGAAGGCTAGATGCGACGATAATACCAGAAAGCGCACCCATGTGGAAATGGAGATGGCCTTGCGTGAAGGACGAGAGTACCTCCTTAACGCCTGAGACATAGAAGTTTCAGCACGCCCCTCTTCACTTATAAGGTCTGCTTGGTTGTGTGGTTGGTGATGTGAAGGCTTGGCATCAGTGATCCTATTCGCTATGCCCGCCGCCACCCAACGCCTCCAGGCTTCACTCTCCCTCTCATGCCCTCCACGATACCCTCACTACCCCTCCAATGTGTGGCTTCGCACTGTGGTCACTGGCGGCATTCCCTTACTAAGTGTACCTCACAGGGACTACAACTACCATGTCTCAGGCGCCAAGGGGATGTGCTTAGCCAGAAAGCCTAATGTTCGGAGTTGATCAGTAACCAGACTAGGTCGAAGACAAATGTCTAACTATGGCGTACCGTCTCAGCCCTGGATGTGTAAGACTGTGAATGGGTTCTCACTCTCCGCAACTGGCTGCGTTGCTGTTGGGTTTTGATCCCAATTTTCTACATTTCCACCTTCGGGGCTGGATCTCAAAATGACGCTTCTGCATGCCACTTGCATTCTGTCGGAATTCGCATGTATCTGTTCATCTGAATAATTGCTCGCCTGTCCTATGCGTATTTGCCAGTATCTGGTGTGCCAAGAGCTGAATTCCATGGAAGAGAGAAGAGAATGCCAAGGGCGGAATAGGAGCATCCTCGTAGATTGAGACTCTTGAGCGGTCTCAATATGTTGAACGTGATGGCGACTGTTGGCAGTAGATATATAGAGGATTGATGGAAGTGAACCCAAACGTCTTCTAATAGTTGCTCACACACGACAGACAGCTTTTCATAGACGACGCTCGTTTCAACTCGCTTGCTCGCGCAGAGCCTGCTTCCACACTCTTTTGCCCACGCTCTTTTACATCGCCAAAATGAAGTTGGCCTCAAGCCCTATCGGCCTCACGTTGTTGGCAATATCAACGATCTGCACTCAAACCGTCTGGGCTCAGTGCTTTAGTAGCGACGCGGTCTGTCTCATTACAAACAGTGCAACGCCTTATTGTGTCAATAACCGATGCGTTGCATGTCGCAACAACAACAACTGTCAAGTTCGAGGTGACAATCAAGGCACCCAAGTCTGCGACCAGACTACCAACACTTGTCGTCTGTGCAACTCCAACAACGAATGTTCTCTTGATGGATCTATAGTCTGTTCCCTAGCAGGAACTTGCAATTTGGCTTACACCAGCGACACACCAGCGACACCCAATGTATCACCGGTGCCACCGGCCAAGCGATCCAGAGTGGTGGCTCGATCTGCCGCGCGGGACGCTGTTCTCCTTGCACGTTGAACACCGACTGCAACACCTCACTTGCCGGCCCCACCTGCGACACTACTACCGGCCGGTGTGGTCTTTGCAATACAATCACCGGCAACGCTGGCTGTACTGGCGCACCTGGCCTTCCGGTCTGCAACCAGAACACCGGCCAGTGCGGTCCTTGTACTTCGGCCGCAGATTGTGCCGGCTCGGCAGTTGGTCCGAACTGCAATACTGGCACCGGTGCTTGCTTCCGGTGTACTCTTGGAGGCAACGATTGTGCCACTTCACCTACCGGTCCGGTCTGCGGATTCGATGGCACTTGCCAGCCTTGCAACAACAATGGAGCTTGTACCGGCTCACCAAGCGGTCCGACCTGTGTCGTTCGCACCGGTCTTTGCGGCCGGTGTACCAGCAATGCTGATTGCACCGGCAACCAGTCAGGCACGACATGCTCAGATGGCATGTGTGGCTTTGCTTGCAGCACCAACCAAGAGTGTGCTGCTCGTGGTCCCGCTGCGGCCGGTCCGGCCTGCGATACTGGCAATCGCCTTTGTCGGCCTTGTACCCAGAACTCTGAATGCATTGGCAACCCTACGGGCACACTCTGCGGTCAAGCTGGTGGTCCCGCTGGAGCCATCGTTGGTCAGTGTTATCAAGAATGTACTCAGGAAGGCGTCGGACAATGTGTTACCGACCCAAATCGACCTTATTGCGCCAAGAACGCTGCCGGCGCTTTCGCATGCGGTCCAGCTCCCGTGACAACGACATCGACTACCAGAACAACCACCACAGCCTCCACCAGCACATCAACCACGGTATCAACAAGTCAAGCAGCTTCAAGCTCCTCTACAGTCTCGACGAACCCGGCGGCTTCCTCGTCCTCTTCCTCTCAATCATCAACGAATTCAGCAGCCTCCACGAGCTCTACGGCCAGCACTTCGGGTAGCACTTCAACAGGCCAAGCTGTTGGCAGCAGCTCTTCGACCACCGTATCCCCTTCCAATAGTGGCATTGCATCCACATCAGCTCCAGTTGCATCCAGCTCAGGCGGCTCTTCGTCCTCAGCCAACTCTGTTCCTCCTGGTTCTTCTTCCCAAGCCAACTCAGCCTCTCCCGGTTCTTCATCTTCAGGCAGCCCATCCTCTCCCGATTCTTCATCTTCAGGCAGCCCAGTTCCTCCCGGCTCTTCATCTTCAGGCAATCTAGTCCCTTCCGGCTCTTCAAACAACCCAGGTCCCACTGGGTCTTCGTCCTTGACCGACTCAGTCCTTCCCAGTGGCTCTTCGACTCCGACCGACTCTACCCCGACAGACACGTCCGAGTTCACTTTCACGCCGGGCGAACCCACTGACACTTCCACTGCCACGTCTGACGAAGTTCTTCCCAGTGACTCTGCAACCATGACCGACTCTAACCCGACTGGCACGTCCGAGTCCACGTTCACGTCCACGTCTGGCGAATCCACTGCTACTTCCACTTCCACGGCCACACCCAACCCCCCCAGTCTCACTGTCGAAGGCAATACCTTGAGCAACCTCGGTTGCTTCGGATCTCCGTCTGGTTACCCGGGCTTCAACCTGACGCTGACCTCCGCGCTCATGACTCTTGAGCTCTGCGCTGCTGCTTGCCCCACTACAGTACAGTACGCAGGTGTCGTAGGAACCGACTGCTACTGCGGTAATGTCGTCGACAGCACCAACGAGGTCAGTGTTGTCGAGACCCAGTGCGATACTCCTTGCCCTGGCAACCCCGACCAGCGCTGCGGTCATGCCGTTACTCCCTCTGGGTCTCGTCTTAAGCGTCAGCTTTTATCGGTTGAGATCCGCTTGACCATCTTCGCCCGTGTCGTTGGCGGCATCTCCAGCACCAGCTCTGGCGCCTCTGGTACTGCTACCATGTCTGGCTCCAGCACTGCCAGTGTTAATGCAAGCACCGTTATCGCCACCTTCACAACCACCGCCGTCACTACTGTGGGAACCACTGTCGTCAGCGGTGTCCAGACTATCACGACCACGTACTGCCCATTGTGCCAGGACTGCATGGGTCCCTTCTGCTACAAGCCGAGTCCATGCGTTAGCGGCATGTGCTTCGGCCAGCCCTGTGTGGATGATGACTGCTGGAAGAGGTTCGTCTCTTACGGCGGGTACTGTGGTTATGACTCCGGCTGCTCTGGTTCTCAATGCCAGCGTCGTCTTGTCTGCTACGACGGCGTCTGGTTCCCTGACGTGTGTGACGGATACGACTGCGGCCGGAAGATTGTCTGCACTAACGGCCAGTGTGAGTACGCTACTCCGGGAAGCAAGCATTATGATGAGGTGGTTATCTGCTACGGAAACAACTGCGAGGTCCAGACGTGCAGCGGAGACGCCTGCAACCAGAAATACGTCTGCAAAGATGGTTTCTGCGGGTTCCAGTCTGGCTCTGCATCTGAAGCCGGTCAGAAGTACGTCTGGAATGACAGCACTGGCAACTACACTGTTGACGAGGGCTGCAAGAGCAATTGCCCCCAGCCTTCAGCCCCTATCCCCGTTCGTTCCTCTCCGCTGCCCGGCGGTGCTCCCTCTCAACCAACCGCCGGTGGTGCTCCTCAACCAGGTCAGCCTGATGCTTCCCAGCCTCTCGCCACTGGTCTTCCTGGACCTGCTAACGGCGGTGTTCGCACCGGAGCCGCTCCGGATGGTGCTTCCCCTCCAGCACCTGCCGGTAGCCCTGGTGCTCAGCCTCCTTCTGGTGCCGGTGGTGCTTCTCAGCCCCAGTCTCCCTCTGGCGGTGCGCCTCCTGTTGGCGGTGCTGCCCAGCCTTCTTCTGGTGCTGGTGGTGCCTCTCAGCCTCAGTCTCCCTCTGGTGATGCTGCTCCCGCTGGAGGTGCTCCTCAATCACCCTCTGGTGCCGGCGGTGCTTCCCAGCCCCAACCTTCCGCTGCCGGTGCGCCCGCTGCCGGCGGTTCTCCCCAGTCTCCTCCCTCCGGGGCCGGGGGTGCTTCTCAACCTCAGCCACCCGCCGGTGGTGCTCCCGCAGGAGTCACACCCGTCAGCCCTCCTGTAGTGACGACTGCTGCGGCTGGCAAACTTGTTGCCGGCTTTGGTGCCCTTGTTATGGGTGTGATTGTTCACGCTATTATCTTTTGAGAGGACTGCCTTTCCTTTTGGTTAGACACCTTCAGAGTTGCTTCTACTCTAAGGGTTGAATGCTGCTTAATACACGAAAAGCTGGCGCGACGATCGAAATGTCGAGGCATCGATTCGATCATGAGGGTGTTGGGAACTAATAGGGCTTGGTTGATTCGGTTATACTCTTCTTTGTAAATATGGCCAGCCATCAATTGTGATACGGTATCAATTTCTTCTATTCGAGTTCCAGCTACACTTAAAACTGTGCATGATCAATTTCGTTGGCACAATTGTATGGTTTTCACCACTCTCTTGTGTCAATTATGTCCCGGATTGACACTGACCTATCACATGGGAAGAATAAACAAAAACAAGATGTGAAAAGTAGAAAAAATAGTAAAACAATTAACAATTGCAATCCCTTCGTACTGTTTTGCCCTCTAGCGCTGTTGCGAGCATTTAGAAGTTGATCTACCCTATACAATCATTTTTAACACCCGTATGAGACCAGCGACTCGCCTTGGAATTGGTTAAAGGGAGTGTATAATTATTCACTCAACAGAAAGAAACAGTGTAGGTGTTGTGGCCGACACTACGGCTATTTGATCTAACAAGAGACGTCTGTGGTCTGTGGTCTCAGAAGGCAATCTATGCTCAAACCCCAACACGCCTCGACCTTCGTTCAAATTCGTTCACATGTGTGAGCGTCTGGGTTGCAAAGCCCAGTTTCATTTGTGTAATTATTTCTCCTCCGCTTCACTCTTTTCCTTAGCTATTTTCACTGTGATCTCAACGGAACTTTTAGTAATTATCATCGCTGTAGCCCTCTGAATGCAATCATTTTTTTCCTAATTTTTACTGCTAACATCGTCTTATAAAATCTCCTGTGCTCTCGGCGGGGCCGAGTTTGATGTCGATGGAGACTCCGCGGAGATGTATTCACCGAGAGAGGTCCACTTGGACTTCACAGGGCCATCAGGGTCTTCAGATTCAGCTTGGTCAGAGCGTTCAGGGGCTGCCTCTCGCTAGTTTGAGTGCAAATTGTGAACTCGAAGCAGCAATCTCGTCGTTGATGAAGGATTTTGACGAAGAAAACACGTAGAATGAAGTGCCTTATTGAGGAAGAGACAAGGAGTCATGCCTAATTGTTCGGTGAAAGCGCGGGATCGTCGGAGACTGGGTTCCACAGTCGAGCAAGTTGGTGACTCTTCTTCTAAACAAGGCTTTCTCGCTCCGGAATCATTGATTTAAATGGTCTAGCACATGACTCATCAGTCAGGCTGCATATTGCATTATCTCTGGTAAGTTGACAGCGGCTTCCGTCCGGCAATGCAATTAGATGGATGACTTTGCTTTTCGCAACAAGAATCAAAAATTGGCTACAACTCGACGATACGCTTGGCACGAAGACATACGGCTATCAACGCCAAGTCCGTTTGGTATCACTTTCGATGCAGCCCAATGCGGGACACCACCTGCATCCGATGTGTAGCAACGCCTTCATCTCACGAATCGAGGACGGCGCTAGCCTGGGAAAACGGGTAGCACGGCCTCCAGCAGCACAAGGCCCAGACTTCAGGCGATCCGCCGACTCCAAACCAAGTCCAAGCTCACGATGACGAGCGAACGTCTTGTCCATGGTCGCCAATTCTTGCCGGTTCAACAGACTTTGCTGCCCAGGCTACACGAGGGTTGCAATCGCAACTTCAAAGTCAAAGACCAAGCAACCAGTTTCTCTGGACTTATCTGCCCAGCACACAACTAGGAGGTTTGCCTGTTGTGCATCTCTCGGTTAGATGCCAACGGCGTCGGTGCGACGTTCACAGGGGTGCACCGTGTTCCATGTGGTGGTAAACGCCACGCCGCGCCTCAAAGCTTGTGACCGCCAGCGTGACATTTCGATATATACAAGGTTTACGCCCAGCTCAATTGACATCAAAATCAACTGATGTAGATTTGATAGATCAACCAGTTATTCTGAAGTTTGGCCAAGTAGATATCAGACGTCTTCGTGGTGTTGAGGGCGTGCAGCTCGGAAATGTCGGGTTGGTTTGCACTCGATCGCCAATCGTACTCGGAGTGTTTCCAAATTGTGGCGGAACATGATCTTTGTCATGTCCCCTCGGAGAAGGAAGCCGGAAACATGACTCATTCATGGGGGATTCTTTCCTCGATGAAATTTCCTGGCGGAACCACAGGCTGGTCTCCCGAGACATGAGAGTCCAGCACGGAGGTCCGGAGAGTTGGCATCGACGGCAAAGCGGGAGCTAGATATGAAAACATCAAAAAGTAGGTATCCCACCGGCATGGGAAACCGAGCGAATGCCGCAACACGGCCGAGTCTTATTTAGACGCGCCAGCACGGCGCGCCAGCTTCTCTGAATGGTCAAAGACGGGCATCAGATGACGAGCTGCCACCTGTTATATAATAGTTTTCTCCTGGATTGCGCTTCTGGCCGTTTTGGGGTCCACATATGGCCGGCGTCCCCCCGTCCGGTACGGGACCTAAACCCTTTTGGGAGTTTCTGTTACCAAATATGACGTGCCCCAAGGCCGTTGTTAACAGTAACAAACAATAAGCCGCCTGCCATTGAATATGAATCTCCGCGGCAGTAAGAGTCGTTAAAAGTCATGCAAGATCCGAGAGATCTGTAGCGGGCCATCTGGTCGGAGGGCTTGAATTGGACGAAGAAACGACTTGCATTTGTGTCTCGGGTTGTGTACGATACCACATTGCCATCACCAGCCTGTGGCTTGTGTCTCCTGGTCTTGCATGCCATCCCTTATCCGACGCATATTCATCCGACGACTTTCACGAAAACAAACGAACGTTAGAAAAAGGACCTCCGTCGTCGATTTCGCAAAGACCAAGGCAACTCCGAAGACCAAAGGAGACAAGGGTGGGAAATTGGCTTCATATCTGCGCGGAATTTATCTCGATTACATCCCGAAAAGTGGCACTTCCCCGGATTTAATCGAACGCTACCCCGGACTTGGCATAGCGACGATCCGGCCCCAATGTTGCATTGCAACCCGAAAAGTTGGAACTTCGATATTGATCGATTTCTCAACCCTTTCGTGCCGCCGCCGCCATGGTCCCATCTCCCTTATCCAGTCTCACACTTCTTTGGCTACCGCAAGTCTAAACCAGACAACACCGGCAACCTCGTTCCGATCTTCTGGGCGTGCATAGGCGTCTTCTGCGGCGTGGCTGCGGTCGCCGCTGTCTCTCGCCAAATCCCTTCCTTTCGAGAACATGGAGCCCCCATCATCGTCGGCAGCTTTGTAAGTGATTATTTCCCTCACCTAACCGCTTCCCGGCTGCATTCCCACACCTCTCCCACACCGAGATTGTCACGGAGAGGCCAAGGATGGGCTCGGGCCTCCAAGAGTCCCCTTCCACCCACCCGTTTCATGCCTCGGCCTTCCCATATGACGACATACTCTCTTCCCGCCCGCCTCATTCGTCGGCAACCTGGTCACCGCTGATAACTTCAAAACGGAGCGCTGACTCAAGACTTGGCCTCTTCCCAGGGCGCAGCCGCCGTGTTAGAGTTCTATTCCATCGAGGCGCCGCTCTCTCAGCCCCGCAACTCAGTCCTCGGGCAGCTCCTCGCCGCGCTTGTAGGGGTCGCAATCTGCAAACTGTTCCAGCTCAGCCCACACTTCCAGGAGGTACGCTGGTTGGGAGGAGCCCTGTCGTGCGCGCTGGCGACGACCGTTATGGCGCTTACGAAGACGGTGCACCCCCCTGCTGGCGCGACGGCACTCTTGGCCGTAGTCGACGACGGGGTGGTGCAGCTGGGGTGGTTCTTGGTGCCTATTGTGATGCTTGGCTGTGTCGTAATGCTTGCCACCGCCCTAATCATTAACAATGTTCAACGGCGCTTCCCGGTGTACTGGTGGACGCCTGAGGACGTACGGCAACACCGTGTGCCGTGGAAACGGCGGGGCGATGAGGAGAGCCATGGAAAGGCTGACGCTGACGAGCTTGAATCGAGGAGTAGGAGCGATTCCACGGTGAAGCCAGACCCAGTGTTGATCATGAGGCCTGGAGAAGTAATTGTGCCCGAACACATGTTCATCACACCTGAGGAGAAGCTGTTTTTGGAGCAGTTGAGTAATCGGCTTTGAGCTGTCACGTCTTTTGAAATTGTTTTCAGCATAGCCTTAGCGATGTGTTCGGATCAGAATCCAATGTAGTGTGTTTTTTGTATCTTCAGTAGCCATATTTCATCTATATTCATGTCCCAGTGTCCGATCAGCAGCTTTCTGTCATGAGGCTGTTTCTGATGTTCTGCTGTTCCTTCGTCGTAAAAGAGAAAGAAAGATGTAGAGACGTTCCATCATTCTGTCAGGAAATAATTCCCGTGACACATTCCAAATCATTAACATCAAATCATCATTAACCACATCCAATTCTCCTTCATTATTGTGCCATTGGTATCATCGTCTGTCTGTCGTGACTTTCTGATGTTCATCATTGCTTGGCAGACTTGGTGCGCGACATGCGCAGCTCAGCCAATTTCGCCGGGTTCTGGGTCGGGTCATTCTCCGGGTCACCGTCGGCTCCCGGGTTGGCCATCTCGTATTCCAAGGTCTTGATGAACTTGTAAAAGACGACAGCGATGAGTGCACCGAGGAAAGGACCAACCCCTGCGATTAAGATTAGCTTTCGGGCTGCGCAAGTCATGTCTTGGAGGGTGTTAAACTTACAGTAGATCCAGTGCTCTGAGTCGAAGGTTGCGGTAATGACGCAAGGACCAAAGCTTCGTGCAGGGTTGAGGGAGCCGCCAGTAAATTGGACTCCAACCAGTTCAGCGATGAAGAGTGTCAGTCCGATACCAACTGGGGCGATGAAGGTGGCTCTGTGCTTCTCCTTGGCCAACATGAAGATTGTGAAAACCAGCTCAGCCGTCAGGATGGCTTCAATAAAGACACCCTGAACAAGAGAGGCTCCGCCGCCAAGGGTAGTGCGGACGTTGAAGTTCTCCGGGAAGAGGAATCGCACAATCACCGATGCAAGCATGCCACCCAGGATCTGGGCCACGAACAAGCAAGCAGCACGAGATGCGGGAATTCCCTTGACGAGCCAAAGTCCAAGAGTAACAGCCGGGTTGAACAGTCCACCGCTGATGCGGAAGAAGATCCAGACGTTGACCATGAGGGAGAAGCCGAAGATGATAGAGATGTAGAGGAGTGTTCCGCTGTTAAAGCCTGTCGAGGCACCGGTGGTGGTGTTGCTGTCGGAAGGGGAGTTGGAGCTGTTTGCAGCAGACTTGATGTTGGCAACCTCTGTGCCGGCAAAGGCGAAGAAGAGGAACATGGTCGTTCCGACCAGCTCTCCCAAACTGGCGACAAAGTGGTTCTTGACATCGGAGTTCATCCACTGGGTGAGAGGTAGACGCATGACTTGGGCCTTCTCCTCGCGGGTGAGGTTGTGCCAGTCAATGCGGGCCGTGTCCCCGTTGGTGCTTCGCACCGGGACGCTGCGAGGATAAGCCGCCATCTCTTCGTCGTACGTCCTACGAGAGGGAGGTCTTCCGGTGTAGTCACCGGGCTCGTAGGAGCGAGTCTCCTCGTAATAGTCCTTGGTATCCGTGTTGGGATCGTAGTTGTTGAAGTAAGGCTGGGGTCGGTTCAAGTGAGCACGGGGAGGCCTTGAGCGAGGTGCGCGGCCTCCGCTGTAGTCTGGGTGGTTGTTGTTGGTGCCCCAGTACCTGTCCGTGTCGGAATCGTCGTCGTAGTCTGCGTTGCCGTTGAAGCGGTTGCCTTCACGAAGGGGGCGGGTTGACTTTGTGGACACTCCCGTAGGCAGAGGGTCTTCAACAGACTCCCTTCCGGGTGCGATGCGGGCGCTGCGTGCACGAACTGATCGTGATCCTCCTCTTGAGGGTTGTTGAGAGTGGCCGTACCTGGGCGACGCGACTCCGTTTTCGTCGTCAGAGAAGGCGTTGGGGTCGACTGCTGTTGCTGGTGATACTGGAGAGGGTTCACCCTCAGGTGCCTTCAAGGTCCCGGTCTGCTGTCCTGACATGATGCGATCGAACGACGATGCTATACTCAGACGCGGAGACGGCAGTAATATAGATCGGGAGGGAACTGGCGTAGTTAAGTTGGCCGTTTTGAAAGAGGTCGTCGTAGACGATGAGGTTAGCCTCTTTCTCGTCGTCTAGTGTTTTTGGTGGGTTCAATGTTTGATGACCTCCATGTTCATGTGAGCCGAAGGTCTCCGAAGGCATAATATACCTCCCTTTTCAAACTCTGACTGGATGCCCAACCAACCACTCTGCCTCTCTGCCTCGACGTCACCGCAGCCCTCGGCTCATTAGGCCTTGATTCCCTTCGTCTGATCAGCCACCGACTTAGTTTCGACATGGACAGCGGGGGTGAAAGCACTCGGAACAAGAATACGGCGGGACGAGGAGCTGGACAGGGGAACGCTGAGCCGCCTGCGATTTCGCTGCGTCGGATCCGTGAGGGCTGTCGAGTGGGAGGCCGTGAGTGGTCGGCAGGCCGAGCAAGGCGGAGCGCCGGCCCCATGGGTCATCCCAGGGCTGATCTTATGCAGGCGGACGTGGTAGCCGGGTAAGGCTTGTCTGGCTGCCCCGGTGCCAGCGAGGGAGACGGGGGGGAACTCGAGCCGAGATCCTGGGAGGGTGACGTCAAAATCGGATTGCTCGCGATGGGATCACTTGGATCACATCAACTCATGTGTGTCGGCGGCGTAGGGGACAGGGTGAAACGAGACCCAATTTTGAGGCAAATGAGGCATTGCGGCGTCTGTGTGGTTGGGGTTCGGTGTTATAAAACGAACGTTATCCGGGCGTCTTGCTGGGATCATCGCCGCTACATCTCAGGAGTCCAAGCCGCTAATGCACCAGCCTTTGACACGTCGACTACAGTATCCCAGCTTGACAGCTTCACGATGCTGCTTTCACGCTTGGGATCCTGGGTGATCGGAAGACGCTAGCACTTAACATCGCCCAGAACACCCATTAGCAAATCCTGATATTGGAGAGGGTCAGTATCCAGTTTTTCCGAAGCCAGGCGTTGCCGAACGATTGAGACGGTTGAGGAGCAGCAGCTGAAGGCAGGGCGTCGCCAGTCGCCGACGGACCTGAATCATGAAAACTGAGGCTGGAATACGCTGAAGGAAAGGATGCTCATCTCCTGGCGTCGGAAACGTCGCAAATTGCTCCACAACCATTTTTGGCTTTTTGGGGGCCCTTTGGGCCCTTGTTGCAGATGATCGACCGACTCAAAGGAAAGGTCCGAGAGGAATATTGCGCGACATTACGGCTGGGCTTAATCATTTGAAGGATGCCTCCGTTGTATCGAGAACATAGGCAGAGTTGAGATGGTGGACGCAGGTGTGGCTCGGATGAGAAGCAGACTGGACGGAATCAAACCTGGGATGGGTCTTGGCTTTGCAGTCGTTATCTCTTTCGCTGGAGCCTGTCTCAAAACGGCCATCAAGTCGTCGCGGCCGTTCATTTTTCCCTTGCACTTAACGGTGATGGGATGACTAAAGTTGGGGGCAGAGCGCTTCACATGCTGGGATTCACAGGCTGAAGAGGGTGGGCTTGCTAGCTGAATGAGGATTCAAGTTTTCTTTTCCAAAATACTACAGCACTCCTACGGGGCCTAGATCTCGATGATGCTCCATATGCTTCGTTGGTGTTGCATTGAAAATTCTTTTCTTCTTCCTTTCGTGTCACCTGCATCTGGCTGCAGCCTCATGATCGTTTGCTGCGCGATGAGGACTTTGGTGGCCGATATATCGCTGCTGTGGGAGTATCCATCAGGTCTCCAGCTTGACTAGCATTCCATGTAATCGACTTTCTCACCGCAACCGAGCAAAGCTCGGGCTCCCTGGCTTCATGCGTTCCAAAGTGGGAGCGCCTAAGCCGAACAATCCCATATCCGGTGTAGCAGGACCTGCGAATTCGAGTACGTATAGTCTTACGAAATTCTCGCGTCGGATATCCGACGCACTTTATACCCACTCCTAGTGACATCTGCTCCTCCGCCCCCTCCACTACCTTCCCCCCACGCTGTCATCTGTCCATGACCAGCCGTCTTATTATCACTGATATTGCTGCCCTCAGGAGGCTGGACGTGCGAGATGGCGCCAAGAGGGAAGCGGGCGCCAACCCCCTTTCTCCATTTTGATTGACCCAGACAAATAGGATCCATCAGAAAGATGACCATTGAGCGGTGAAATATTTCGCGGACCAGCCTCCGGTGATGTTGTCAATTTGATTGCAAGGCGGGAATACCCTCACTTGTCCTGCACGACAGTTGTCCTTGTGACACTAAGTCAAACCTGCCTTTGTTGGTTGACACCAGAATCTCCACATTCAACACAACCTTCAGCCCTGTTTCTGGTAGGGCGAGAAGGTGGTGGCAGGAAAGTTCTTGCAAGAAGACTGACAATCAGCATCGTAGGTTGCCAGTACCTCTCGGCGACCAAGAGGTCGTCCTGAGTTGGCAGTTCAACCCGTGGCTGGGTTGACTCGAGATGGTGTGGTTGGTGTCAACAGCCATGAGGTTGACAGAGCAGTAAAAGGCTCTGGTGTTAAAACGGTTACCAGCCCTCAATACGTGAGAGGTGTGAGGGTGGGGGGATGATCTACGCTCCCACGAGTCGAAATGGCTGGGGTAGCCTCACTTTCCTTTCAGAACCATCTATGGAGAAAGCTAAAAGGGCTGGTAAAGGTAGCTTAGAAAAGGCGGGTTCAATAAGCCACTTTAAAGTTAAACACGGCATACCCTTGTTTCGAGCCCGTTTCTCAGTCTGGGGTTCCCGGGCCACGTGCTTTACTACCTCGCATGCCACGAAATCACACCCGATCCATATAGAGGGGCTCCAAAGTGACAAATGGCAGTTATTTACGAGCAATTCTAGACCGCTACTTACCATTATTCTAGAATGATATTATGGAGCGTTGGGGAGTTCGTGGTTCTGGCGATCGAACTTGCGCAGGTGCATCGGTTCGCCGGCAATCCACTTTCGTGGAACAAATGCTGTGCTTTCGGAGGAACTCCGGTGGACGAGTAACGGATTTTCCTCGTGGATTCCACACAACTCTTCCCCCAATTTCATTCAGGGGATGTTCTCAGGGCCAGTATTGTCATTGGCTGCTCACTCGAAGGCCAGTGCAGATCCCAAAAGAAAGAAGTGAAACGTTTGCCCAAGTTCGGCATCAAGCGAGTGGTGTGCTCAGTTCATTCGAACGAGGCAGCCGTAAAATGTCGAAACATGAGCTCAGACTTGTGGCTCATGCTTCAGCCTTCTCTTGCGCGTCTTTGAGTTTGGAGGGAGACTGTCCCGAGTCGCTTATCTCTAAAACATTCATTGCAAAATCAGAAGCAATTTAGCAGCTGGTTGACATGTGGGGGGGCTTTCTGCCTCCACGGCGTCGAGACTTTCTAAACTCAAGAGAAACTTGGCTAATCTTGGCTTTCCATCCTCCAAACGCTACAAGAAAAGAAGATTGAGCTGTCGTCCTTACTAGCGACGGAAAGCCCAATCCAGAGTAAGAAACCAGGCGCTGAAACGAGGATGTCGCGTTTGATACGAAGTTGAGTCTCCTCAGGACGGAATGAGTGGCGATATGTCAGAAAATCGACCAGTAGCGGTGAAGTAGGCGCTGGAACCGCCAAGCAGATCTGCTACGTTCACTCGAAGATTGCAGATTCTCCAATAAAGCGATCTAAACCCTCGAGCATGCGACGACGTCTCAAAGCAAGATGATAGGCAGAGGTCCTACCACATGCACCAAAGCGCGTTGCGGTAATGAGATGAATTCAAATAGAACCATGAATCTTTAGGCGAGACTCTCCTGCCGGGAACACTGCGTGCATTCTGAGACTCGTAAACAATCAAAAGATCGGTCCAGCCCAACTACGGCTCGCTCCGTATGCTGCCGTAGTAAGGTTGTCAAATCTAGGTCTGTGGCCTCGTCCGCCCCAAGTCTCTCACACATCAACAGACATAACCCTTACGAGCCAATCGGGGCTTGCATTCTGTGCTTTGAATAAGGGTACCAACCACCATACCTGCGACTAAAGCTTCCCCTATGGTCTGAAAATCGGCCATCCAAATGGCTTGGGCAGTATTTAGAGTGAAGCTTGCGCGCGGATACATTGTCTCCCGTACGTGTCAACGCAACCACCTTGCAGCTCACATGGGAAACACACGAATCCCCATGCAGGAAGCATGCGAAGACGGACCATTTAAGCTTCTTCGTTGCTTTTTATCCAGACGAGGACGTGGCCTCCACGTCCGAAACTCGGCCGTAATGGCGTATTCCGCTTTCGTGCGAGATGGACACCATCGCATTTGCCGGCCGGTCACTGACCCGAACTTGTAGGTTGAGGTCTGCACTTCCTCCGATGCAGTCCATCGAGATGCAGGAACGCGGAAGTAAACTTATTGTAGTGGCCAATAGGCATGCAGTTTAACGCAGTTTTGCTGATGTCTCAACATAAGTAAGTCAACCTCCATCTTCAATTAGGCTGGTTCCGAGCCGGAATAGTCTCTCGGAATTTGACGAAATGTTTTCCCAAAAGAGACGCTTGTTCATCAGAGGTATCAGCAAAAACATTGCAATTGTTTTTTAATAGCACAAGCTTCTGGTAATATGTGACCCGTTCGGCTGGAGAAGTGATCCGAAAGTTGAAAAAACAATTGTCATGCCCCGCTGTAGGATCTACGCCGTTCCGCTGCCGGCGGACTCGGAGCGATGCGGGGACGATGTAACCCCGGAGATGGGCCACGTTGCTCCCGCGGTCTGCCCCACGTTGTCCCAGAACGGGGTTATTAATGGAATCATGCAATTTTCCTCCAACGACATGTTTCTCCGCATGGCTCCCCCCTGATGAATGAATGAGGATCGACGGCCCCGTCTACAAGACGACTGAATTAATTGCTGCTCCAATAGTAGTTTGCTTGACGTTGCGCCGGCTGCCTTTTTGGGCAAGCCTCCGTTTCAACCGAGATCTTGATGACTGCCGCCCGAAGCTCACGCGATGATGGGAATAACGTCGTCTCATTTGGGGAATTCTGAAGGTGTCTGGGATTCCACCTAAGAGACCGTCGTGGGCTGACCATCACCTGTGAAAGACCAGCGAGACTGGCGGAGCCCACGCACAAGGCCAAGAAATGAAGTCGTGTTCCCCTGCATTCTGATTGTTCCTTGGTCTTGGCTATCATCTTTCAAAAGGTGCAGCGGGGAAATAGGTCGAAATGATGATGGTACGTAGGTCGGTAGTGAGCGGCATATAATAGATCGTTAAGCACGATTGGAACTAGGGATGTTGTTCTTCGTGGTGCTATTCGCATTTGACTTGTTGTCCTTAGTTCTTGTCCATATTTTATTCTGATTAACGGTTCTTGCAATGAAGTTCACGAGTTTCACATCCTGGGCTCTGTTGGCTGTGGCCGCTTCTGCCTCGCCAACTCCCACTACTGAGCAGGGCCATTCGCTCAACAAGAGAGCAGCCGTCACTGATGCTTGCAACATCGGCTACTGCACCCAGAACGGCGGGTACGTGGCGATGGCACAAATGTTGGAGTCTGTTCTGACTATGTCATTAGAACCAAGGGCGGTGCTGGGGGCACAACGACAACTGTGACGACTCTCGCTCAACTCTCAGCTGCAGCAAATGCGTCAGGTCCTGGAATCGTCATTGTCCAGGGCAACCTCGTGGGTGCGGCCAAGGTCCAAGTTGGCTCCGACAAAACCATTGTGGGCAAGAGCGGCAGTTGTAAGACTGATACCAATGCCACAACGCATCCAAATAGAGAGGCTAACTGTATGTCTTATAGCGCTGGAAGGTATTGGCCTGACCATCAACGGACAGAAGAACGTCATCGTTCGCAACATGAAGATCAGCAAGGTCGAGGCAGATTATGGAGACGCGATCACTATCCAACTATCCAAGAACGTGTGGGTCGATCACTGCGACCTTTCGGCTTCCCGAGGGGACGTGGACAAGGATTTCTACGATGGACTCACTGATCTGTCCCACGCTGCTGACTGGGTCACGGTCTCGCACACCTACTTCCACGACCACTCCAAGGGCTCTCTTGTTGGCCACTCAGACAACAACGCCGCCGAGGACACTGGAACTCTGCATGTAACTTATGCGAACAACCACTGGTATAACGTCCGCAGCCGTGGTCCTCTCTTGCGCTTTGGTACCGCTCATGTCTACAACCAATACTACAATGACATGGATACTGGTGAGTCCTAGGCCCTCCATGATAGGACAAACCGGTCAACTGCACGGCCTATCAATAGCGATTCCGGATCAGTTCGGAAGAAAGAGTTTTGCTAACTAAGGTCAGGTCTCAACTCCCGCATGGGTGCCCAGGCCCTCATTCAGAGCTCCCTCTTCGAGAATGTTGGCAAGAAGGCAATCTTTTCGGAGTCCAGCAAGGAGGTTGGGTATGTTGTCCCCTTTCTTTTGCTTGCATTTTTTCCTACGTATTTACCGTGCTTGTCTATCTTTATGCATGAACATCTCGATCGCGTGACTGACAATCGGCGATGCAGCTACGTGGTCGCCATCGACGTGACCCTCACTGGCGAAAGCGCAAATACCGCGCCTGTCGGCACGCTTACCGCCAGCAGCTTCCCTTACTCGTACTCACTTCTGGGGTCTGGCAACGTCAAGGCCGCTGTCACCGCGGAGGCAGGCCAGACTCTCGGCTTCTGATTTCCAATATTCTATGCAATATGATCATGTTGCTTGACTAGCCCTTCTATTCTTATCAGCTGTAGTTTCACATTTATGAGTACACCTCTTTCATCCAAACTTGCTCATTCGTCCTCACGGACCACTTTCAAAGTCTAGCAATCCCGCGCTTGTCTCAAGGTTTTTTAAGCATGAAGGGCGAGCCCGTGTCCTGCAGAGTTGCCGCCTCCGGCAGTGTCAGACAAAGTGGAGAGCCGGTTGACATGCTCCGACTCTAGGCATGCTTGTCCCCGTTCAGGTCATAGGCTTAACCGCTACACGCGGCTAATGGCACAATTACACAACTGCATGTAGACGTTCCTCGATAGAGTGTCACTTACAGCATTTCTATCCAAATTCATTGCCGTAACAGGTGCGTCGCCACGTAGTAGGCGATACATAGCAACAACCACAATATCAAGTGACTTTGCAACATGTGACGCATCATGCCGAGCCTGGGGCCTGATTGCCGATTCAGATCGATGCTCCCTACAAACTTGAATCAATAGTTCATACAAATAAGCACACTCTTGTTCAGCCCGAAGATGTGAGAGGCCCCTCTCAGAGGGGCCAAATATACATATTGCTGAGGACTTTTGAGCGTGTGGGCATTCACGGTTTTGCAAACTAGCAGTTTCCACCTATTATCGCAGCTATCTATGACTGCATCTAAGAGCACGCATGCAGACCGCCAAGAAAGGTCATACGCCTTTCAACAACGGCCATTATACACGAAATGAAAGTGTGATTGTCTTTTCGCTCTTCGCTCGGAGACGTATTGAGTACCATCTTGGCCTGTACTAGTGGTTCATGATTATTGTTTGGCCACACCTACCTGCTGACCTCGTAAGATGACCAAGATACTAGCAGCGCTTCGGAGAACTACGGGTGCTCTATGACAAGAGACAACACGTTTCGAGGTGTTTAGCAGCGCTTAGAGTTAACTGCGGGTTGTTTATGAAGGCCTATCAGCGTTTAGAAGACATGGCGTGCGCCTTGCATTGAATGCTATAGTGGTTTTCGCAACTCCGGCATATTCTCCAACACACAGTAAGCATACATGTCACTAGCCTCAGTCTCCATTGCGCCGGGCGGCTCTCAAGACATCTCCAAGATTCTGTTCCGACTACGAAGCCATGGACCATGATGTACTCACCAAGTAAAAACAAGACCAAGTGTTATAGAGGTTTCAACTCAGCAGACCTAAAACACCGAAAACTGTACGCCTGGATCGCCAACTAGGACTTCGATGCCCTAACGTCACTCGAACGCCTCCGTTCACCCAGACCAATCATATCTAGAAAAGAACCTCTCCTCTTCTCCTGTTGCGGCGCAGCAAGAACCATGGCCTTTAGACCAATCTCCTCCTTCTCGCCGGGAACCTGCACAACGACATGCCCACAGTCGGCGAAGCCCAGACCAGAGAAGAAAATGTAGCCGGACGAGCTCGTAACCGCCGACACAGCCAAGCCCTTTTCTTTGGCCAAGTGCATTCCGTGCTGGCAGAGAAGCTTCGCATGACCCAGACGTTGATACTCTGGGTGGATAGCAACGACATGGAGGTGCAGCTGCTGGCCGTAGCGGGCGAGTTGACGATCTCGGCAGGCGGCAACAGCGTTGCTGAGCGCAATAATACGGGGATTTTCAGTGTTGCCAGTGTTGATTCCAACAGTCGGCCCTCCGTCTGCGACAATACCTCCAACTCCCCCGAGGGCCTCCCCCGCTAAAATCCAATTTGACAATTAGCGCAGCTTTTTTCTCAGACCAAGTCTCTGTCCACGACGGCAACACTTCCTAGAATGGATCGGGAAGTGAAGGCGTTCAACCGGGCGATGACTTGGGGACGTTATGGACGCGCCTACCTGTCAATCCTTGGGAGCGAACATTATCATCGGTGTGCTCTTGTATTCTGGCATCTGTCCAGCTCCAGACGGCAACGCCTACGGGCTTGCGACTTCCAGGATCCTCCGTTACGCAGACAAGCCAGTCGCCATTACCAGGCGCCAGAGTCTGCTCCAGGGCGCGCTGGACGTACATGCCAGAATCATGCTTGACTGACGAACGGGCGGGGAAGCAGTACTTCCATTGGTAATCAGCCGGCAAGGCCTTTGTCATGATGACTTGAATTGCCGGAAGGTCGGCTTGGGTGGCTGTTCGAACTGTCATTGTGTAAGGCTGGCAAGACACCGACTTTGTCGTGGGCTTTCAGGGTTCACGTGGCCGTGAGTGTGATAATAGAAGATTAATGTACGGGAAGGGAGGATATCAAGACTACTTGTGGGCTCTACTGCAAAGAGAACAGGAGCTCGACAAGAGACACTTGTGGTTGGGCTTCCAGATTTTGAAATCAATGTTCAAGTCTGACCAAGCAATGGAGGTATTTATGGGAATGAAGTCGATCACGGAGGCGAGGGAAAACTAACGCATCGACGT
This sequence comes from Colletotrichum cordylinicola, assembly GCA_027406065.1. Taxonomy (NCBI): domain Eukaryota; kingdom Fungi; phylum Ascomycota; class Sordariomycetes; order Glomerellales; family Glomerellaceae; genus Colletotrichum; species Colletotrichum cordylinicola. The sequence goes on along the minus strand of JANVYD010000001.1, from coordinate 5,806,943 downwards.
GGATTGGAACTTGGCGGGCCAAAACAGAACAAATGCCATAGTAGGCAAAGATGGACCAAACTATTACTTGCGGTTTTCTTGGATTGGCTGTGGACGACCCGGTGACAACACACGGTGCGACATGGACACAACAACAGCGGCAGACGAGGAGGAGGCCTCTCCTTCATGCCAACGTTGAAAATCCCTCACAGACAAACGATCAGATGTCCAACTTGGGCAACGCCAGCAGCCATGCAACTGTTCTCAGCCGCTGCCGGCTGGGATGCTAAGCGCGTTCTGACGCGTCACCACTTTCGGCTCCGGGGATGAGGACTTGGCACGCCCGCTCACTCACTGCTAGCCAGGAAAATGGGCTGACCAACAGCGGAGAAATGCAGAAATACGCACACGTGCCCCATTTATTTACCTTCCCTCGTTCATGAGGGTCTCCCACCTACATGACGATGGTGGTATATCGCTAAGTGTGAACACTCCGTGGAATAACAAGCCTCTTTGCCACTGCGACACCTCTCGATGCACGAACCTGGGTAATGATCGACCGTGTCGACGTGGACATGCGGGTATTTTGTTTTTCGGCATGCTGTCTTGGGCCGTTCCGACGGCCAGATGGCGGCCGTTGATGCATGCGTTTTTAACTGAAGCGCCTCAACCGAGCCCGAATGAATACGAATACGGCAATCTGTTTATGTTATAGTGTGACGATAATACACGCATGTCTAGTGCGACCCTGCTTTCGCTCTCCATTTCCATACCGTTGATGTCAAGGATTTGCAAACCCACGAGCTGGTTTGCATCCAGATGTTAAACTTGGTGTTGATAGTCCCAGCCCCCGAGCCACTCCAGTAGCCTCTTGAAAAGACTCAAGATGGCACAGTCGTTGGGCCAGTTCCATCATTCCCCATTCAGATTGACCATTACATAGGTAGCATACTCAGACCCGGACAAGCTTGACCGCACGCTTGTCCTGATGCTGACAAGGCGGCATATGGTCAAGTAAGGTACTATCCCATGATTAGCATCAATGTCAGCTCCCTCATCGCATAAATGGTGCGATGTTCAGATCTCCATCAGTCGTCGATGCTTTCGAGCTTTTCCTACTTAGGATGACGGTTTCTCGAGGAAGGGAGTAGAAACTACAAAGTGAACACATGTGAACACATCAACACTTAAAGTGTATTCATCTCCACTGATAGAATGGGAATGCGCGTTGGCGTCACGTTGGAAGTCACCTGGAACTTGTTACTATTTGAAGCCCATTTGGAAGCTATTTCCTACATGGACAACGTATTTCATGGCCAGACTATAGGGCTGAGGTACCACCAAGGTTTGCCGAATTACTGCAGGCTGTAGATCAAGGGTTCACACCCTACTCTGTCCATACGGGTCAAAGAAAGAGCCAGCCAATGGCTACTGTATCCTCAGGCTCAAACCATTTAGCTCATAGGTCTCTTGACCACAGTGCGTGACTACATAGGTTGAGATCGGCATACTATTTGCGTTTTTGGTTTGTGAATACTAGTAGTCGCTTGAGTAGTCGTGTCTGTTATGACCTGCAAGACAACGATGGAATTTAAAAATGTCAGACTCGGCCGCCTCAAATGAATTCTTTCTCGGTCGATGTCGAGCTGGCATGCCTCATTGTTAATGTTTCTAGACTTGTGTGATTGAAACATGCATGAGGAATGGGTTACACCCTCACTCGACTCCACCATCCATGATGATGAGGCGACTAAAGGTGTCCGTTGCTCAAAGGTATATCTTGTACATGACTGATTTGGAAGTCTTATCGCCGTGAGAATGCTGATTTGTAAAATCCATTCACGAACAAAATCGTAATCTGAAGGTGAGGTACTTTGGCTAGCTTAATTATATACCTGCGTCCTCTTTCTCCTTCACAACTACAAATCTAGGTCTTTCTCTATCTGCACTAAAACGTGCTACTGTTGTGTTCGCCAACGACTTCAAGTCGCCGAGTTGCAGTAACGGCATTGTACTCCGATGGTGCGTATCGTCTTTAGCTCCCGTGAACGATTGGTTCACATTCACGTCGTAAAACAACAGCGGAAGAATTGACGACTTCCATATCGGGCGCTGGCTCCTATCCCTGCAACTCTCTGCGAAGGTCACCAAAAGCAAGCAGGCGGACACCATGAGGAGAATGCCTGGATAGGTTAGCCACGACCATTCCGCACGGATGCAGATCGTTGTCCTTTTCCCTGTTCCGTTAACGGGAATATGAACACCTTCAGGGTCGAGGGTAGTGGCTCTTAAGTGACTGGTGATGCCTTGGGCCATTCCGCTGTACGCATCTAAAATAGACTCGTATGTCAGATTCCCTTGGCTGAACAATGGACCCAAGAACCATTTCTCTCCACAGTTAGTATCATATCCTCCTCCACCGGGCTGATCATCTTTAAGGCGAGTAACCTCTTTTAGGAAGCATGTGCCGTGAAGCGTTGAGCTGAGACCACGGGATATGCTTGAGAACGTCTTGTAATGCATCGCCCTTAAGCAGCCGCGTGGTATCTTGACTGGACCATCTGTTCTGTTCAAGACTACCCAGTCATTGTCTCCATTTGCGGCGGTGATGTTTGTGGCATCGTACCTGGTGCCATTGACAATGCACGGCTCGACAATGTGTTGATAAATCGTTATGTTGGATGCTCCTGCACCTTGGAGTTGAACACCTGAGATATTCATCTTTACTGAGGAAATTTCTTGCTCGTGCAATCTCCCGTTAAGAATGCTCCCATGGTAGTTGCGAAAGCATGGATAGAGGCGACATTTGGCTCCCATAATCTCAAAACCCTGACCATCTTTGTTTGAAGTGAGCCCTGGACTTTGGCCGCAGTGTCGGGATCCCTTTTCGTAGGAAGACATGCCCTCACTGCATTCCACTATCTTCAACGAGAGGAATGATGTCTCGAAATCACGCTCTGATTCCTTCGAGTCAGGCGGCTGATTGGAGTCCATGACAAACACATCTGAACCTTCGCTCATGGGCCAGGTTATGTTCGGCCTCGGAGATTTCGTATCGTCATCCGTCCTACCGATGGAGAACGTTGTGCGATTTTCACTTGTCTCGTTGCGGACAACCAACTTGTCACATCTGCTGTATATGCCAACAGAAGAATGCGTTACTTCTGCGATCGAGTCGAACGTGCAATTTCCCGACTCGCATTGAAAACCCGTCGGGCCGGCTGCTGAGATGGACGGACCGTATATTAGACCCGTGATAGCAGCAACATGGGTCTTCGAACTTATGACCGGCATTTTACCGTCGGCCCCTGTTCCAATCCATTGAGCGACGTCAATTGATGCGGTTCATTCCACATCGATCTCGCACGGATATGTGGTTGCGGCTTGTTGAGAGAAAGGGGCGATAGCGAAAGAGGCAACGATAACCAGTGCTCCGAGGGCAGTAGTCATTCTATGTGATCCTTTAGTGATGATGCATGAAAGATTGTGCGAAGAGGTGACTTACGGTTTCCACAATTTGAACAAGAATTTGAGAGAGCCCCATGCCCCTCTACCGGCTTCGTGGAAATATTCCACGTGACGCAATTGCTGGGGACTTTCTACCCAGGCCCATTTGGATTGGCCGACAACTATTGCTCTTAGTCTGAACTCTGGCTGCTCATGCTAGGGAATATTCACCTTCAGCCACCACAAAAACCAGGGTAGCTTTGACAATCGTAGATAGAATGGCGATAATGGTGTTAATATTGATGCCTCGCGACAGGTCGAATTGTGGCTGTTTATCGTAGGCGGACAATATGATGAAGATTGTCGTGAAAGCTACCACTGAAGCGAGAAGTGCCATGACCTCAAACGCCCAAGCTTCCAAAGCTTCTCTTGCGCCTCGCGGTTCGGCTGGAGAGTCTTCCCACCTTTGGGGCATGGGACATTCTGCCTTCGTGATGCTGTGTGGAACCGTTGATGAAGCGCAAGGTTCTGACGAAGGAATGCGTGCGTAACTTCCTACTTGAAGAACTAGGGTCCGTTCTGGTGAGATGCCTGTCAAGGCTTCCGGACGTTCATCATCGCGATGTATCGGCCCTTCATCCGCATCATTGTCAGTTTCCTCGGACTGCGATGGGACGCGGTGCAGAAACGGTGCCGATGGCAAATCGCCACCAATAGGCGAGACCTGCGGAGTTGGGCTTGTGGCTGCCATATTGCGTGTTGGTGAATATTAGAACACAAGACTCTCAGGATTTAAAGGGTGGGAGCAGCATAATATGGATTTGGAAGTTGGATGTCTCCTTGCGCCACACTCAAAAACACATAGTGCTTTTGCCATGGTAATGAACTAATTATGTGCGCCCTGGAGTCTATGTGCAGTTCCTTGTGTCTAAGACTCTTAACTCAGCTCAGCTTCGCCACGTGCTACTGTAGGGTCCAGGTTAGAGAGGGGTCCAGAATCTGCACGTTGATAGGATGAAAGCCGCCCTGCCAAGTCGAAGCCTGGGTCTATTGGCGAATGTGAAGCGATGGGTCAGGCGTGAGAGATGAAGAGGCTTGAAAATGAGACAAAAGATTCAGCCCTAAAGGACAAGGCTGGCGAATCAGAATTATTCCTGCAAGTACACACATATTCTCTTCTGCTCATCCGGATCAGGCGAATTCTATTCTGGGGAACTTTGCCTCCCCCTGTCATTCACGCGATATTGTTTACAACATTCTGCGCTTCAAGCCATCCCACACGGGTAATGGGGTCTATGCAGCTGTTTTAGAGCAGATTGTAACATTCAATCAGCTCGCAAATTATAGTTCAAGAAATGATACACATGAACAACTGGATCGAAAAATATATTAGGATTGATGATGAGATTTAGCCTATACCCTACTAGAGCTATCCTATATAAGTAGTATATCTAATCAGTAGAGCTATTAAACCTCTATAGGAAAGTAATAGTAATAGATATAGTAATATAAAAAAGAAGATAAGGTCTATCCTCTATCTTCTAATTAAAGTTATACTTAACGTAAGAACCTCGTGTAAATAGAATTTACAGTAGTTAGTTAATACTAACTAGTAGAAGAGAAATATATATTTTATACAGATATAGGAAAAGGTGGAGGTTACCTATTACATTAGCGCTTAAGCGCTATGCATCGGCCCCGGAGTCACAAAGGCGGTCGAGAGCAGCAAAAAGAACTACTTGCGGAGGAGCAAGCCACTTAACAGGTGCACTGCCGATCATCGCTGGGCCACCGAGGCCTTCCGAGTGGGCAGCTCTCACCCGTTGGAGAATGCTTAACTGACCAGAAGTGTACTTAACGTAACATAACAGTTCCCGCACCAGATCTTAAAGCTAAAACGAAAGAGAAAAGAGGGCAAGAAAAGCATCAAGATGGTTTTCGACATTTTTAACGTTCGTTAAGTAGCTAGAGTCTAGAACTACACTTTCAGCTACTTGTAAGAAGGGTAGGAGCCCGGCTGGAGCTCTCCGGACCAGGCCACGTGCCGGCGATTAAACAATACCACCACCACCACACCGGACCAGGCCGGAATCTCCGGAGGCACGGTGGAGCCCCGCCGGCCGGAGCCTACAACGGAAGGTGCAACCGCCGTGCCCCACTATCCCCGGCCTGGCAATGTCTACCGGCTTGTAATCCAGAAGCTAGAAATCTCGAAGCGAGGGGCAACACCGTCAAACCCAAGACTAACATGTCAGAAAATGGACTTGTCGAAATGACACAACAACTTCTCAAATACATCGTAACCTGTACGTCAACTTGCAGAAGGCGACATGAGGTCCCGTGCTAACTGGGCCACAATCTCGCGCTTCTCTTTGTGGCTTGCCCTGGAAATCTTCTGACTCCTGTCGTCAAGCTTCCGCCACACCTTGACGAACTTGTTCTTGGTCGGGTCCGACGTGCTCATGCCAAAGTTCTTGATGGTCTGCACCATGGTCTCGGCCTTCCGCAGCTTGAGAATGTCCTCGTCGCCAAGACGCATCCCGGACCCGAACATCTGGTTGATGCGCGCGCAATGCATGATGAGTGCCCCTAGCCCGGCCGCGAGGGCCGTCGCCACGGACGACCCCGACTCCGGCGCCAGCTTCTGGACGCCACCCGGACTGCGGAACCCATGCCGTTGCACTACCTCGACTCCGGGCATAATGAAATCCACGTTGGCGAGCGAGCCCACCCACTCATACGGCAGCCCCGTGGGCTGCGCTGCCCCGATCTTGATCACCTCGTCGCGCCGGTACCCCGCCGGGTAGTATGTGATGTCGCTGTCGTTGTGGCCCGTATCACGGCTCGAGCAGAACAGCAGCACGTTGTTGTCTAACGCGTACTGGAGCGCCTTGTCGAGCAGGTCGCGCATGTTGTTGGCCGGCCGCGTCACCGACCACGACATGGAGATGATGGACGCCCCGCGGTCGACCGCCGCCCGGATCGCCTTGGCCGCGTATTCGGGGTTGATCATGGCCCCCGCCCCCGCCGTCAGCTTCGCTCCCGTGTTGAGTCGGATCGGGTAGATCTTGGCCATTGGGCACACGCGCGCGATCATGCTCGCCATGACGGTGCCGTGGCCCGTCTCGGAGGCGTACCACGGCATGTTGCGGCCTTCCTGGAAGCAGAACGTGCGTCCGGGGAGGACCCGCCCCGCCAGTTGGTCTTCCATCGTGTCGACGCCGTCGTCGATGAGCGCGACGATGATGTCCTCTTCTGACCCGTGCTGGCTCTTGAGCGGTGCCGAAGTGTTGGCCGCCGGCGTGCCCGCGACATTGTCGCCGCCGGCCGTCTTGCGCGAAGGCCGCTTCTTGGCCTCTCGAATGATATCCTTCCAGATGTTCTCAATGTGGTCGGCGAAGGTGTCGGTGGATTCTAGCCATTGGTGCGGCGCCGTGGAGATCGTATTGCGCTCACCGCTGGGAGCCGACGCGCCGAGCGAACTTTTAGCCTGCCGAAGCCCGAATGCATTCTTCACCCAGATCAAATCGACGGTGGGGACTAGTTTCGAAAATGGACGTAGCTCAGCCTGTCCCGGCGGAGGCGGCGGCCCCATTGGTACCACTGGCTTGTTCTCCTGCTTTGGTTGAGATTCAACGTATTTCTGGACATACTGCGGACATCCCTCTTTCAGGCGTTCCTCGAACTTGGCGATGTTGGTCTTGATACGGTCCATAGACTCTAGTGTTTGTGTCTTTCGTTCAGAAAAGTCAGCGCTCATGTTTATCGTCTGTTACGATTTGGTGTCTTGCCTCGTCAACAAAAAGGTAAACCTTCTTCAGCTTCGGCAGCCGTCGGAGCCCTTCTGGCTCGCCCCAAGCGCGCAGGACTGCGTTGTTCCCACTCCATCGGAGCATGACTTCGGACAGCTTCGAGGTGGGAGGAAGCTCCGGACTTGTCTTGGTGAGCGTCGCATTGTACAGCGTCTCAGGGTCCAGGTCCAGCTTCGACCACTCGAGAGACTCGACCCCGAAGCCCTCGAGCGCCTTCTCTATGGCCGCATCCGAATGAGGGTCCTGCGACGAGTCGTCGACGATGATCTTGAGGATGCGCTCCACCTTCTTCTTGTTTCTCAGCCAGTCGAAGAAGAAGAGCATGTCCGACCGCCCGCGTCTCCCGGCGCGAGGGAGAAGCTTCTCCCCCTTCTTGTCCCAGTTTAGCACTCGTACCGGCGGGAAAGCCACGTACTTGAGCACCGTGTCAAACTTGACGTTCTTGAAACAATCCTCGAAGACGTCGGTGTCCAGCTCCGCCGCAACTCCCTGGTAATCAAACCAGGTTTGAATGTCTAGTGACCGGTCAACAGCAAACCAAGCATGTTCTACGATTACAACTTACCCTTCGGGTTGTCGCCGTACAGGAACCGCGTGGATGCCTCGTGGGACCGGGTCCGGAGGCATTGCATCTTGAGCAGCATTTGAATTTTGTCGGACCACTCGTCGCGTATCTTCTTCCGCTTCTCCAGAGTCTCCTGGGCCGTCTCCTTATCCTTCGCCGCTCCCTGCCTCTCTCTTTCTGTGACCCGGTGGCCTTCCGTCGGAGCTCTCTGCAGCCCGTGTCCTATGGGCGAGTTGAGGTTCTGGTTGTCGCCTCTCCCGTTTGGTCGCTCGCTGCCGTCTCGGCCTGGGATGCGGATCGTCGGCAACGGATCCCGACCACGCCCCGGGGCCTCCTTGGCACTCGGCGCTTCTTTAGGTCTGCCGGGTCCTTCCTTGCCTCCCGAACCCTCTTTACTTCCGGGTCCTTCTTTGCCACCAGGGCCTTCTTTGCCACCGGGGCCTTCCTTTCTCGAGTCAGGCGGCGGTCCGCGCTTGTGGTCCCGGTCCGTATCTGGGCCTCTGACTTCCCGCCCCCTTTCCCGGATGGAGACCGGTCCTCGTTCCCGTGAAGGGCCGTTGAGCTCCTTTTCTCTTTCGTTGTTGCCGTCCGCGGGGTTACGAGCGATGCTGGAACCATCCGCGCCAGTTCGCCCGGTCGTTGGCGGCTGTGCCTTTGGTCGGGGAGCCGATGCGCGTATCTTCGGGGGTTGCGACGAGGGCTCTTTGTATTCGTCGCGCGTCCAGCGATGGTACTCGTAGACCGACATGTCGTGCTTCTTCGAGCGGAGGTCGAGGACGGCCTTTTCCTCCGCGATGAGCTTCGGGGACTCGCCCGCGGCCAGCAGCAGCTCGACGATCTCGTATTGTTCCTTGGAGCTCCATTCATAGTCGACGGCGTAGTGTAGCGGCGTAAACCTGCCCCTATCCCGCGAGACTACGGCTGCCTCGCTGGCGCGGCCCGCCAGCCGCTTGAGGAGCTTCATGTTGGATTCTGCGTTGCTGGAAGCAAAGACGGCATGGTTGCGCATCGCCAGGTGAAGCACCGTTTCGGTGCGGTCGTTGCTGACGGACTGGCACTCCACGGCTAGCGCCTCGGTGAGCGGGTGCGATGCCTCGTCGGTGTTGCTTGCCGCGTCGTCGTCTCCGCCGTCTCCTGCGGCCGCCGGCTTCGGCGCCGTGGCGTCCTTGGGCATCTTGCAGTTCCGGATCATGTTGATAGCGAGACGGTTGTCGTTGATCGAGGCGCAGCACTGAATGGCGCTGTACAGCGGCGTGATGCCGTCGGCGGTTATGGTGAGGAGGTGCGGATATCGCGCCGTGATGGTCTTGACGGCCTGCAGTAAGGCACGCCTGTGCGCGACGGCCTTCTTGACCCTGATGAGCTTGGGGAACTCTTCGACTATGCAGTGTAGCACCGTCTTGCTGTTGATTTCGGACTTAGAGTCGAGTTGGTAATCGCCGAATATCTTGTCCGGTTCGTTTGCAAGGTAGCTCTCCAAGGTTTGACAGTCTTTTTTGATATCTTCCATGAACCTTTGTATACTCGCTTCATTGGTTTGACCTTCGGCGTCGTCGACGTCGTCGACGTCGTCGAACTCATCCTGGTCCTCATGGTATTCCGATTCGCTGTCCTCCTCGTCGCTAAGGCTACGGCGTTGCATGTTGGTTGCTGATGAGCCTCGATCCCAGTCGGACCGGTGAGCGCAGTCGTTGCGTCGAGTGTTAATTTATTGACTGTGGGCGATTGCTATGTTGGCAGCTTGGTCGAATCCGGCTTACCGAAGCACTGCTTGAGAGTCTCGAAAAGATTGAAAGGAGATTTATCAAGTTCAAAGAAGGGAGCGTTGACGTCTCACCGCACGGCAAGGCTGGCGGGTGAAGTCCTCCTCAGACTATCAATGGGCTCGGGGTTATGCCCGGCGCTTCCAGCCCCTCTGTCGCAAGATGGATGCCACCATCGGATGCCGATGATGCCAATGGGAATATTGCTATGGAACTTTCATGCAGCCTTACTTATCGCGCCGCATTGGAACATCGATAGCGGATATTGGCAGCCAGGGTCATGTGTGGGATTGTGGTATACGACCTCAGATGCTTGCTTGGGGCAGTGCAGGTACATGACGGTACAAGTGGCTCCGAATACCACATGTGTTAGCTTGCAGCATAGTTATCCTGGGTCTGTAAGACACCAGAGTCGCAACGGGAATAACGCAATTCATGGGATTGCCGGACCCGTTCCAATGTATGTAGTCATAGGGAATGTATCCGTATATCTACCACATATCTGTAGTCTCTAAATAGACACGCGAGACAGGGTTCACGACCCCTCCAGATTCCCTCATTCTCTCAGCCAAGCCCCGGGCACCCCCGTCTCACTTCTCTTTGACAGCATTGCTCCTCACCGTGGTCACCGTCACATCCTCGATCAAGGACAAGTCAAACTCGCCGAGATTCTCGGCGTCGTACTTCATCAGCTTGCGGGTGGGCGGCAGGCTCGTCCTGAACAGGATCGGGTCGTCCAAGTCGCGCCGGCCAAGCAGCTGCTCGATGCGCGTCTTGAGATCGACCTCAGTCTCGATCTTGACGGTACAGAAGAAGTCGTCGTCGGCGGATCGCTTGAGCAGAATGCCCACGCGCATGGCCGCGGGGACGCCCTTCTTGGTGGTGCTGTTCTCCTTGAGCGTCCACGTCGCGGCGTTGTCCGGTCCCGCTGGGGCCTTGAGCCGGTCGATTGAGCCGATCACGTAGGCCGCATCAGTCGTCTCCTCATCTACCGTGCGCTCCCACTTGACGGTGCTCGAGAGCTCGGCCCCAAGAGCGCCGACGCCGGCCGTGCCCGAGGCGCCCGTGGTCGTCGACTCGGTCCGTTGCGTCGGCACCAGGCTGAAGCTGTCGTTGAAGGAAATGGCAGCTACCTCAGGGTTCTTGCGGGATCGGCCCTGAGAGTCGAAGAAGGCGAACTCTATGTTGGCCAGAGCCACGCGCCGCGCGTGCCGGCGCGAGTCGAAGCGGAAGAGGAGGACCAGCAGCGTCGCGGAAGTTTCGGGCTCATCGGGACCCCAGCTGCCGTGGACGATGTCGACGCAGGTGCACTTGACGTCGACAGCGCCCTTGCGCTGCACGACGTTGCTCCGCTGGAAGCGGTCCTCGCGGTCGTTCTTGGTGTGGAAGCCCGACTTGCGGTCGCCCTCGGGGAGGTCCACGTCGATGCTGAGGACGTCGTCTCCCGTCTCAAGGAGCTCAAGCTCGCTCTCATCCCTGACGGCCACGAACTCAGTCATGGTTGAAGGAGTGGCTGTCTGCAGAAGAGTGTAAGTCAGTAACGGGCTCGTATGGTGTTTTGTTCCTGACGTAGATGAAAAACCCGGAGTTGACGGCCTTGACTGTTACGTTCAGCTAGTCTTCTTAAGGCTGGTTCCTTAATACGACGACACTTCCCTCTCGCGCGGCGGTTGATCAACGACGGCGGCACGGCAGGCCTCTCGCCTGTGGTCAACTATTCAAAGTAGCTTGCGAGACGAATCGGCATCACATGTACTGACACGTATCAGTACTCTGGCGCAGGGGGAACCCCGGCCGTGGAAGCCCTGAATGGTTTGATTTGTGGTCTATGGAATATTGGAACATGCATCATGCAGTCAGCAGTGGAACAGTAACAAGGGGGTTGGGACGCGGCTCAGCCCCCATATCTTCCCAATCCGTCGCAGCCTGCTTCGATTACCATGACGATAGGCATGGGGGGCTTTGGGTTAGGGTCCCACGGCTCGACGTCCTTGACTCGCCAAACCACCTCCCGTCGTGCCCGGCCGACGCCAAAATAGCACCTAGATCTTCATACAAGCAATCAAGGCCCCAAACCGTCCATAATACCAGCTCGTCAGGTCAGGTCCATAGTTAGGCCAGAGGCTGCGACGACCACCAAGCATAACGATAGCTAACCACCACCATGTCTTCCGTCAGGAGCGACGTGGACGATGGGCAGTACAAGTTGGAGGACGTGGAGAACGAGATACTCACGACAGAAACAGCGGAAAAGCTCGAAACGGACGATGTCGAGAGACCGCCTTCCGAGCACGGCGACAATGAATCTGTCGCATCGGAAGCTCAGAGTGTCGAGAGTAAAATCGAGTACGGGCTCCTGCCAGAGAACATCAACGATGGTGAATTTCAACTCGAGTAAGCGAAAGACTTCTGGACCCGCACGATTTTCACTAATGGAATCGTAGTGTCATTACTGTCCACAGCATCTGCCATACCTCCTGGTCGCTTGAATACATCACCGGTGGCTGGATTCCGAACCAGGGCCCTAAACCGAGCGCTTGGTGGCTCAGGAATCTGTTCAGTAGCAGCCGCGTACTTCATTATCACTACAACATCGATTGCACCGATTTGGACGTCCCCCCCGATGTCTGGACCCCTGGCGGGATCGAACGCGAGGCGCAAAAGCTTCTCGATGCCGTCTTGAAGAACTGGGAAGAGAACCCTCCAAGAAAAACCCCACGGCCAATTGTGTTTGTCGGTCACGATGTCGGAGGAATCATCATCAAGAAGGTATGATTTATATTCAACTTTAAAATGCCTGCCAAATCCCATTGATGCCTCCCGGAGCCGTGTGTTTGAGTTCGAGATCAATTACTGACTAAGGAAAGGCCCTCGTTCTGGCCTCTCTGAATCCTGCAAAGTACAAGGACATTCTGTACTATAATTCGACGCTGGTAAGTTCACAGCCGCTTCACTCCCATCGCATAGCGTGACTAAAGTCCCAAGGTCTTCCTCGCCTGCCCACACCGAGCCAGACGCCTGGAGTTGGAGGACTCATTTGCCCGACTGCTTTCCATTCACCCTGGCACGTTCACACCTCGGGCCACAGAGACAATAGCCAACCTTGCTTCAACTACTCAGCAAATCAACGCCGAGTTCCTCGACACAAAGGCGTTTCTACGTGCTGTAATGATAAACATTATTGGCGAAGAGCTTGACATGTCCCCCGGCTGCACCCAGATTTCTCTGCCCACCCCTTTCTGGACGTCTTCATGTACGACTGGGCTGCTCTACGAAGAGCAGCTCATATGGAACACCCCGCATCTCCAATTGACCAATGGCGATGACTTTAATGCGTCTCAAGCGGAGTTCTCCGAAGTCTTCGGCACTCGCATAGGCCAACATCCATTCAGTGAGTCCGCATCCTTTGTGCATTGAACAGTAAGAATTTTTCGCGTCGATTACACGGCCTGTGAAGCTGTCCTGTTGGGCTGCCGTGCCGAATCGTCCTGTGGAGACAGTATATTTACCGTCCAGTTGTGGTTATGGCAAGCTAACTAGGATAATAGCCATTGAACCCGAACCTCGAGATACGCCCATACACAAGGTTCTCATTTCAAAGTCTCCGCCGGCTGCTCCTTGGGATTTGGACGAATTCATCTGGCTCACGCGTGAGGTGAATCACTGGATTGTAGGCCACGCAGAGTACTGGAAGTGGCAGAATTCTTCCGGTCTGGGGATTCTGCATTTCCGCTGTCCCGAAGGGCTCACCAGGATGTTGTCGCACAGATTCTACTTCCGCATATCAAACCCAGAAGCAAGCAACTTGTTCCACATCTTCTCACGGCGGGACGACAGATGCAACAACCTTGAGAGCCTCTTCGCAAATCTAGACTGTCAATTAGTAGGACGTCACTCATTGTGCTACAGATACTCGTTCTGCTGGGCCGCACTGGCCACACAGAAGGCATGTACAGCTCAAGACCTTGCTCAACTCTTTGCGTCCTACAGCCGCTCCGTACATCTCAAAGAGGCCATCTACTTCGTCTCCTGTCTCGACGAATGCGACGAGACACGGTACAAGCTGGTTGAGTTTCTCAGCGAGATCAGAAAACACTCAGAGCAGGCCTTCAGGTTCGTGGTGACCACCACGAAAGGCCGCGATGAGCGCCTCGAGTCTCAACTCGCCTCCTTCCCTACCATCGACGCCGGGGAGTACCTGGCGCGTCCCGAAGAACAAGCCGCATCTACGAAAGAAATGAAGAAGATGGTTGAAACCCAGATCGAGCGGCTTCTGCGTCTGAAACCTGCATTCCTCCAGTTCAAAGATCGCATCCACGAGGTGCTCGCAACTTGCGGCCAAGATCTTCAATTGGCCTGCTTTGTAACCCGGTGGTTGGCCGAAAACACTTCGATCCGCAACAACCGATCCTGTGTCCGTAGGACTTTGGACAGACTCACGCCTCTGACTACAGATACGTTTATCACTGCTATCCTGGAATCCTTCGGGCACCGCGCCCCCAGAGTTCGCAAAATGATTTTCTGGATCAAGCTTGCCTTTGAAAAGCCGACTTTTCGGGAAGTTGGAGAGGCCTTGTATATCTCCGCCGACATGAAAAACCCAGACATGGAAGGGCTCGAAGACATTGCTTACGACGAGCTCAGCAACGATATACTCCATTTTGGGGGGCTCATCGCGTTTGATGGGCACGAAGTTGATCTACTCCGCCCCGAAAGCTTCCCGTCTAACGACACTCCGATCGCGCATGCGGAGATGGCTTCGATATGTCTAGACTATCTTGTCCTTCCAGAGGTCTGTAAGAATATTGAGGACATGATAGAGAAGAATTCGTTGCTTGACGAGACGCCCGTGTCGCGACCACGTCACAACCTAGTTTCCTACGCCGCAAAGTACTGGACGAAGCATTACAAGCTGGCTGGAGAACATCGGCCCAAGGCCCAGGCGCTCAAGCTATTTGAAAACCCCAAGGCCCGCAATCTGTGGGCACAGGCTGTCTACGTCTTATCCGATCCTTTGTCCCGGATACCCAAGGGATACATCTCGGCTCTACCTATCGTCTCCAGTACAGGCATCGAAGAATTCGTCAATCACCAGCTCGAAGCAGAACGGATCTCGCCTGCCCTTAACGCCGCCTCATTTCCGGTTGATGTCGGCCTGTCAATTGTTGAGGCGGCTCGCGGCGGCCACGAGGAAGTGGTTCAGCTGCTACTGAAAGCGAGTGTTCCTAATAACGGTCTCCTAGGCGAGGCACTCCTAGTTGCCGCGGCTTCTGGCAGCGAAACCACCCTCAATCACTTGGTTGGCGCGGCAGTGAAGATCAAAGATTTCGAGTGGCCGCAGGAACTATTTAGACGAGTGGCGTGGCTGGGTCTCATGAAAACTGCGAAGCTCCTACTCGCCTTGGACGTTCCTCTGCCTCCAACCGAGAGCAGTCTAGAGACGTCGCTGGTGCAAATGGCGCTCGAGGGAAACCACCCCGAAGTGGCCAAACTGCTGATTGATGCCGATCTCGAAGCTATTATGAATGACAGACAGGGGTCTATTCACTCTGCAGTTTACCAGGGAGAAGTGGACGTTATTGAGTCGCTGCTGACCGGCGGCGCCGACGCGAACGCCTTAGACACCGATGGTTTCACACCTCTACAGTTTGCCGTGTTTGGCGCAGACCCACAGGCGACCAAGATTCTCCTTGAAGCAGGTGCTGACGCTAGTATCGGTTGTGACACCGCTTGGTATGGCAAGCCAGAATTGTCATGGGGAGCCAGGCCTCTGCTATATGCAGTCATCAGCGGTTATACTGAGTGCGTGAGGGTTCTACTAGAACACGATGTCGATATCAACGTCAAGCTAGGAGGGAAGAATGCCTTGTGGTACGCCGCTTCAAAGGGAGATATCGAACTTTGCCGTCAACTCCTGGAGCATGGAGCGAATCCGTGCGAAACCACGAAAGACTCGGAACCTCTGCTCATTGCAGTCATGTCGTTCTCGATACCGCCCGGCAAAATCATTGAGCTTCTGGAGCTGTTCATTGAGTTCAATGTCGACCTCGAGGTTCGAGATGAGTCACAGACATGGCGCAACAATGTGCTTTCAAGGGCCGTCGGTACGCAAAACAAAGACTTGGTTGAGTTCTTGCTGGAGCACGACCTGCCGACAAACATGGGCGCCGAGACTTCACAAACCCCTCTTTACGTCGCGGCATACATCGGCGATGCTGATATCGTGAGGCTGCTGCTGGACCACAAGGCCGACCCCAACTTGAAGAGCGAGTGGGATTGGACTCCGTTGCACGCTGCCTACGACAACGCAGAGATCACGGAGCTTCTCTTGAAGGCCGGCGCCGACGTTGATGCGGTGTGCGACTCAGGCACGGCAGCGTATCTGGCGGCCAAGCACAACCAGAAGGACGTGCTCCAGCTGCTCCTGGATCACACCACGAAGCCAAACCTCGAGATCGAGACACCTGTCCTGTCGGATGGCGCTCAGTCGGGTGTTGGGCGACCCGATCCCGAAGAAAGGGGCATGACGCCACTCTGCATTGCTTGCCAAAAGGGCAGCACCGATTGCATCGAGCTACTCCTCGGCGCCGGGGCGGATGTAAACCACCGGACCAAGGACGGAAGCTTCCCGCTAATGTCCTGCGTAAAATCCACCTTTACCTGGTTTACGGCCTTCTCAATAGAGCTGCTGCTCAAACACGAGTCGGAGCCGAACCTGAAGCTCACCGACAACAACGGTAACACGATCTTGCACCACCTGGGCGCGTACACGGATGAAAGAACCATGGAGCTGCTTTTCAGGCTCGGTGCCGAGGTTGATGTGAAGAACCTGCAAGGAGAGACTCCGCTGCTGGTAGCCGTGCTTCGCGAAAACACAGACGCATTCAAGGCCCTCCGGAGGCAGGGCGCAGATATCAAGGTGTGCTCACCAACTAAGGGCACCCTGCTTCACGTGGCCGCTCGGACTGGCCGATGGGATCTCTTTCAGGAGGTCCAGGCCGCGGGGTGCGACGTCGGCATCGCTCGCTCTCTCGGGTTCAAGGAGACCTTGCTTTATTCGCTCGCAAGCAGCAACTCGGACGGGCCCGATCAACGTCAAATTGCCGAATATCTCATTGAGGAGGCCAAGGAGGATCCCGACGAAGAATCCCTCGGCACCGCCTTCGGCTTCCCTATCATCGCCGGCCTCTTATCGCCTGCAAAGGTGGTGACGGACTATCTCATTGAAAAAGGAGCCAAGTTGAGCGTGAAGGATGCTATGGGTCGGACCCCACTGCATATCGCGGCGATGAAGTATCCAAACGACGGCACTGTCGGGACGCTGCTCAGGAAAGGAGCCGACGTGATCGAGCCCACAAAGGTCGGCTTGTTGCCGGTGCACTTTGCGGCGGCGTACCCCTGGTCGAGTACGCCGTTGGTACAGTTGCTAAGGCACATTGAGGGTCCGGGAAGTGACCTCGATGACGCCAATAACAGGGAAGACGACACGGAGTCGGTGGGCCATAGAAGTGATGACAGCGATGAAACCAGGGTGACGCCGTTCGAGAGACGTGAGCCACCAGCTCAGACGATCGCACGAGACGGGGAAGAGACATCTAACGAAAAGCTGAAAAATGGGAAGCTCCCGTTCGATATTGAGGCCAAAGACAAAGACGGCTGGACGCCGCTGATGTGGTCTGTTAAAGGCAACTACAACAATTTCGACGTCCCGAAAGCTCTCCTGGAGCGCGGCGCCAGCCTCTGGATGATGGCCGAGGGACCCGGTCAGCAATGGTCGCCGCTGAAGATATCACGATATAATGGGGCGGCGGATGACATGTTTGAGCTGCTGACACCAAAGGAGAAGTCGCGGACGCTCCCCGACGGCACGACGGAGGAATGGAGGGACCAGGATCACAAGGAGAGTGAGGGTCACTATAAGCCCGATTGGGTTTGCGGTCACTGTCCAATGGTAATTGCACACAGTTGTTTGATCGATGATGGAGGTGTTTACTGACGCTGGATTTCTAGGGAATCATCGGCAAGCGGCACAGGTGTCTCGAATGCGAGGCAGATAGCTTCAACATGTGCTACAAGTGCGTCGCAAGCAAAGATGTGTTGCATCCTAACCACGAGTTCGAGGCATTGGGGCCCGAATATTGGGCAGGAGAGCAGAAGCCCGACAATGCTATACGTGAGGACCAGACGGATGAAACTGGGGAAGGGGATGATGATGATGAGGTCTCCGACCTTGAGGATGATAACGAGATAAACACCGATAGTGATGACGACTGAGGTGAGACTAGTAATCGGAACAGTTTTGCCATTGGGCCTTACGAACTACCTAGCTATGAGGGCCTTCCCATACTCTTTGAAGCTAATTTCGTAAGAAGATCATCGCGTGACACCCATTACTAGCCTCTATTTGCCGTTATTAGGTTTTCTAGTTATTGCTACACTTTCTTATCGACATTAAGCTCTACTCCAATCTAATTGCTCATACGCTTTTTCTGTTCATCTGGATCAGACAAATTCACTTTCTGAGAATGATTGCCTCATGCTTTCACTTCTTCTCTTCGCCGGCCTTGAGGGTCAGGCGCCCATAGAAATAATGAAGTAAACCGCATTCACAGGAGTGGTTCAAGGCACGTGGGAAAACATTTTAGCATCCGTGCTCGAGTGCAGTACCAGCATACGCACCGTCATTTGGTAGGCAGAAAGCTGGAACCAGTTTGCTTAACATATTTAATAAGAGCAACATTGACAGTGGCAATCACATAATGAAAATCATAGATCAAAATTACAGCCATTCTTGACCTGAGAATCCCGCATGATTGGCGACCGAACGACGGAAGCGGAATTCATGTTCCGCTCGGATATGGGAAAATGTGGAGAGTGTCCGTTGCATCGGCGCTCAAACGCCATGCATCGGCCCCGGATTCGGAGTAGACAAGCGGGGAACGGCATGTTCGTCTGATTTGAGACATGCAGCTCTTATCAGTGGAGGCGCCACGAGTGACGTCTCGATTGCTTGGCTCATGGAAAATTCACTCACAGCAGGATCAACGCTCACGAGGAAGTTGCAAGTACTACAATTACGATGTATTTATACGCTGGAGATGGCTCTATCTATCCGTACCAATATGGCGCCACGCCTGACGACGCCGAGCACTCGTTCGACTTATCTCTGATGATGAACCAAGGCCTTCATCTTGTTTGCCTGGCCGGCATCGCCAGTGCCTTGGCTCTGCGAAGCCCGCTGGTTCCTCTTCAGGCCATCAACGGACTTGATTATGTTTTCCAGCTTGGCAACAGCAGCTTCTTGGCGACGTCCGCTTCACCTCTCTTGGAAGCACCTGTCAACTACAAGCCTGCCACCATTGCAGCTACGCACATAATTGCTCCAAGCCCGCTCATTACAGCCCAGTTTCTGCAGGCTACTCTGGACACGTATCTCGCCGAGGACGATGTCTTAAATGAAGACTTCCTTGAGACCATTATCATCAGCTCAAACTACTCTTCAGGACTGGACTCAACGGCCCGCAGCTTGATTGAATCTATCGGGTCGCAGATCCTCTTCTTGCCTGCTTCGACCAACTCGACATCAGCGGTACCCCCTCCCGGACCAGTCCTTCTGGAGTCCGACGGAGGAACGATAAAACTATCAAAGGTCTTTCGCCTGTACACGGATGTCTACAGCAATTTCGTACACGGAGTTTATGAAGTAGGCGGAGAACACAAGATTCTGAACCTTGTCGATCCTGCATGGGGCTACCCGCTGGTCCCAGTTCCATCGCGTCTTTACAGCCAAGTCGACTCACGGCCACTAGCTGGCAAAAGAGTTGGCGTGAAAGACATCTACGACGTCAAAGGTCTGAAGACGACGTTGGGGAGCAAGGCTTGGACGAGTATGATAGGCGAGGCAAACGCCACCGCCCCGTCCATCCAACGCATCATCGACCTCGGGGGTATCGTCGTTGGAAAGCAAAAGACGTCCCAGTTTGCATCCGCAGCTCACGCTTGGGAGTGGACTGATGTCTACTACCCCCTGAATCCCCGTGGAGATGGCTATCTGAGCTGTTCCGCATCATCCGCTGGAGGTGCTTGTTCGATCGCGGCCTACGACTGGTTGGACTTTGCCATTGGCTCCGACACTGGACAATCCATGCGCCAACCGGCGGCGTTTGCAGGCGTGTACGGGAACCGACCTTCCCAGGGAACCATGGACTTGACCGGGGCTATGCCGATATCGTACGGAACTGACACTGCGGGTGTGTTTGCCCGGAATCCCAGAGATTGGGTTCAGTTCTCCAAGCTCTGGTACGATCCAGCGCTCCATCAAGGCAGCGATCTCAATGACCTTCCTGACCTCGATATTCTGGATGCACGCACCTTTCCGAAACGCATCTTGTACCCCGTGGATCGTCTCCCGCTCAAGAACCCAGCGGCGGAGGCCGTTCTGCAAAGCTTCTTGGATCAAGTTGCGCAGACCATGGGCCTAGCAATTGATAGAATCAACATCACCGAGAAAGTGGAAACCGTCACTGGACGGGTCTACGATGAGATTTTGACTGATCTTAGGACTCTCTGGACCTACACGCAGCTCAAAGTCGTGGCCACGCCTCTCCTTGAGTATTTCAGCCCCAGCTTCCCTGCCCTGGACCGACCATTCCGTTCGTCCTGGTGGAACGCCACACTGGACGCCAAAGAACACACGGAAGCGCTACGGCGAAGACACGACGATTCGGAGGCTTGGCACCGTGAAGTTCTTTTCAGCACGGAAGACAGCTGTTCAGAATCTATATTGATATACGACATCGGCACAGGCGGCTTGCCCTCGTTTCGAGAGGCCTACCTGAACGACTCGCCTGGCGCAGCACTTCCAGACGGAACTGGGACCAAGGAGGCCGGATCGATCCTGGCTTCCTACTTTGGGAGCGCAGACTTTACGATTCCAATTGGACAGGTGTCGTATTACAGTAACATAACTCACCAGGAGGTGTCAATGCCTGTTACTATCAACATGGTCGTAAAGAGGGGATGTGACTTTGTTCTTTTCAACTTTATGGAAGAGCTGGCGGAGCATGGGATTTTGGCACCTGTGGGCACAGGCCCTAAGACGTTTGCCTCTTGATAATGCATCGAATAACCTTGATTTGGTGGCTGTGTTTATATTCTTCAGAGGTCTTCACAATCTAAATTTGCCGTACACTCATATGAAAATTCAATTGACTCTGTCTAAATCTTTTCCTTCTTTTGCAACCAGTTTGCTTTTTCTATAGAAGAGAGTCAATATTAATCGTCCAAAGAATAAAAGAAACGAGAATAGACAGCGCTGTCTGTGTTAATGAACAGTTGCAGCAAAAATCAAAAAATAATGATAGGGCTCAATCGGGAATCGAACCCGAGACCTCGCCCATTCCCGCTGTGCGGAAGGGTTGTGATGTTGCACAAGCACCCGAAGGGCGAATCATACCGCTAGACCATTGAGCCGATATCGGATTTCTGTAGATAGAAACCAATGGTTGCTCACAATCGGTGTGGTTGCAGCTGATAGATGCAAGATGATGAGAACAGCGGGTCATGAGTGGGACTTATTGTGAACCGAAAGCCCTGAACCGCAGCCCAACAGAGGGAAGCGAGGGAGGATTGTGAGACGTGCTGAGATGTGGAAAATAGTTCAACTGGACAAGTGTTGTTGGAGTCATTCTATAAAAAGAAGAGCACAGATTGCATTGAATTGATATCATGCATCTCGTACAGTTTTGGGAGTGGGCGCAACTGGTCTGACCGTGTTGTGGAACGCCCAAACGCTAATTCTATTGACCCTCTATGGCATGAGTTCGCTGTCAGGTTTACAAACATCCACTTTCTGCGGCTACAGCTTCTCCTTCGAGTGACTCCGGTCCATGAGATTTCGCTCAGCCGACAGGACCATATTGACATGATTGCTCAAAGCCACCACGTTCTGGTCCTGATCTAGGATGATCACCTCTAGGTCTAATCTTCCGTTCCGAATGACCTTCGCCAAACACCTGATAAACAGCCACTCAACGCCGTCCTCTGGCAGCGCCCTCTTTACGTCGAGATTCAGCGACAGCGTGGGATACCAAAACATCTCATCCGACCGGAACGGCGTCTGTTCCTCGCCGCGTCGTGGCCGCCACGCCTCCACAATGGTCGGATAAGCATCGGCAATGTAGCCCAGCGACGCGTTCGTGAACCTCTGCCCGGCCTTGAAGCGCAGCCACATGTCCGCCATGCCGCGGCGCACGCCCTCACGCGGGACGTAGTGCTCGAGGTTGTTGTGCGCGCGGGCGAACGACACGGCGCGGGCCGTCATCTTGTCCCGTCGGAACCAGTGGGGATCCTTGTCCAGGCCGAGCGCGGCGAAGTCCACCGGCTTCAGCGGGGGCGTCATCGTCCACCCGCTGTCGAGGGAGAGGCCCTTTTCGAGGCTGATGCGTGCGTTGGTGAGGTAGGCGAGGACATTTCTGCGCGACTTTGCGCTGAACCACGGCGAGGACTGGAGGAGCTCGTGCTGGTAGAGGGTGATGTGCACCGTTGACAGGTTGCGGCCGAGTTTTACCTCTTCAACGATGAGGATGGCCGGCCCGACCTCCGTGCGGTTTGGGTATTCAAAGTGAGCTGAGATGGTGTCTGGCTGGCCGCGCGCGGCGAGGTGGATGGACGCGGCGCGGAGGATGACAGAGGCGACGTAGCCGCCGTTCGGTACTGTGAGAGCTGCGTCAGATGGGATGGGCTGAGTGAGATGTGCGCATCCAATTACGGACCTGAGCCTATGCACCAGGCAGATGCGAGATTGGCGAGGTAGACGTTTGAGTCTACTTTTGTTACCTGGGTCGCATCGTTGAAGGGGACCAGCTGTTCTGATGCGGATGCCATTTGAGGTCGCAGGTGAAATGACCTGGGTGGATGGAGGTCGAGGGTACACGCCGAGGAGTACACAAGGATGCGTTGGAGACTATACTTCTTGATATAGCCACGTAAACGGGCAATAAATCAAGGATTGAAGAAGTACTGTGTACAATGAACAGTTGCGAAATCAAAGGATCAGTAATACAGTCTGTATGAAGATGAAGAAAGCTATGGCAATTGATGATGCATCCCACGTCACCAGAATCCGGGGAAGCTCCTCCCCCAAAACACAGGGGTCACAGTGGACCACGTTCTGGAACAGCACGGCCGATGTTAACGATTCAGCGGACTGAATCTCTAATTCCGCCCTCTTGGGGCTGATCGGCAGCTGTTTCGCCCGACATCCCGCTCTGTTGTGCCTCGGCTTGTAGACTGTCACCTGACTCTCCCACCATCCGCTGAATCCTGCTGTGCTTGTGCTATCGGTGAGTCCTTAAGCCGAGGCAAGTGGGCCGGAATCAGACGTTTACTGACATTGGCCGGCTGATATTTCAGTGGCGCTCTCACTCAAAAATCTCACCTCATCCAAGCCACTCACTAAGAAAAGGGGGCTTGACAAACACGGACAACGCTGCCGAATTAAGAGATGCCGCGTCTTTTGTACGCGCCGTACCTCGAATG
The DNA here is from genome assembly GCA_027406065.1 of Colletotrichum cordylinicola. Taxonomy (NCBI): domain Eukaryota; kingdom Fungi; phylum Ascomycota; class Sordariomycetes; order Glomerellales; family Glomerellaceae; genus Colletotrichum; species Colletotrichum cordylinicola. Next base: position 5,783,838 of record JANVYD010000001.1, on the reverse strand, counting down.
AAATCCCCACGGTCCATCTAGATGAGGACCCTCGTAAGGCTACAGAATGCTCCGATTCAGTCCCAACAGACCGCCGTAGGATCCACGGTGTCCCAACAATGCGGCGCCGCCGCGTAGACCCGTTCCCTTGGCACTGGGTTCGGAGCCCTTGATAAGATATCGCCGAGATGGAGCGGATCACTCATCAGGAAGTCTCTGCTTGGCTGTCGACGACATATGAATCCTGTCGTTCCCTGCTGACGCGCGCTGCACTTTGAAGCTTATTCTCATCTTTAATCACTCACAGTACTCGACAGTCACTTTACGCTCATTTTCTGCATTTTTTGTGAACAAAAAACGCTCACGATGGCACCAAAAGCAGCCCCCTTCCCCGGCTTCACTGCCATCAACGACCAAGTCTTCGTCCGCGACGGCGAGGAACTCACAGAGGGCACGACGCGCCCTTCCGGCCATCCGAGGGTCGTCATCATTTACAGCTGGGGCGACGCCGTACCAAAGCACGTCGTGAAATACATTGAGGGATATAGCAAACTCTACCCGCACGCCAAACAAATCGCCGTTCTCTCGCCCATCGTCAAGGCCATCTCCGAGAGCCTGGAACAGCGCGCTGCCAGCATGGCCCCCGTCGTTGAGGCCGCCTACCCGCCCGAGGTCCTCGGCACCCCCGACGAGGACGCCGTCCTCACGCACGGCATGTCCAACACCGGCGCCATCAACTATGCCTCCGCCCTGAAGGCGTACCGCGACAAGTACAGCAAGCCGATGCCTCACCGCCTCACCGTCTGGGACTCGACGCCGGGAAGCCCGTACATGACCTGGGAGACGCTGAAGCGCTGGGCAAACGCGGCTGCGATGGCCGTCGCGCCGTTTGTCCCGCTGCCGTACATCGTCACACAAACGTTTGTCGGCTTTCTCCTGGCGGTGCACCGTGGGTACCAGCTCGCCACGGGCTCGGAGCCAGCTCCTGTCTTCAGCATGAAGGCGTCCAACGACATCACGTATGTGCCGCAGAACTTGCGCAGGCTGTATTTCTACGGCAAGAGCGACAGGATCATCTCGTACACCGAGATTGAGGAGAACATCGCCGCCGGAGAGAAGGCGGGCTTTGAGCACAAGGCAGTCGTGTTCGAGGACAGCGACCACGTGGGACACATGCGCATGCACCCCGAGAAGTACTGGGCTTCGATCCAAGAGTCTTGGAAAGACGTTGCATGAGAATATTTTGCCGGGTTATTGGGTCTTTGGCGTTGGGGACTGAATGGAGAAGAGCGGGATTTTGGCCTCGAGGAATGCATAAACGCGTCAGCTTTGATGGAGAGTACACAGGGCCACGAACCCCTATCGTGGTCTTACGTTGGATGCCTAATTCGGCGTGAATTGCAGGCGCTGAGGTCTTGGAGTGTCTTGATTGGTTGCGCGTCGGTAGGATTTACGATTTCCTCTATTAGGAATTATAGTGAACTGGGAAATGCCTATCAGCCTGTTCGTTCGAAGGAAAGGAATTAGAGTTAATTATAGATGCAGTTTTCGGTACCTGCAGCGGCACAACAATTCGGGAATCGGTAGTCACGAATTAGAAGAACAGAATTCCAAGCTTGCTCAACATCATCTTTCTCAAGGCTGGACTTTGAGTAATCCCCGAGCTCGCTTTCTGTGAAAGCTTTTTATGTATTCTTGTTTATCCGATCCTGTCTTGTTAGGTTTCCTTTAACCCTGTAAGATTTATGACTAAAAGCAGCAACGACGAACAGGAGTTCAGGCATGAAAGTCGTTGGAGATGACATTTGCATTCACAGTCGACATTCATGGATGACGTCACACTGGCGTTTTCTCGACTACACCTACCCGGTGTCGTCTCGAATCTTGACGGTCCAACTTGCGAAGCGATCACTTCGCCAAAACTATCAACAAACCTCTGCAACTTAATTTCAAAGGCACACAATGAGCTCCAAAGTCTCACTAACGCCGCTTTCATCTCTGCGCGTCTCCAAGCACTTCATCCCAGCACAGGGCCTACTTCCAAATACCAGCATCCAGAATAAGCCATTGCTGATCTATCATTCCGCCTTCCCGTCCGCAGGCGCATCCGCAATTGAGGCGCATCTTTCCTCGATCGGCGTCGTCGAGCCGCAATGGCGATATACGATGTATAGCATGTCTCACTTCCACAGCACAACCCACGAGCTGCTCTGTATCAGCAATGGGCGGGCAAGGCTGTGCTTTGGAGGAGAAGAGAATGAAGGACGTGTCGAACCGGTGGTGGAAAAGGGAGATGTAATTATGGTCCCTGCTGGAGTATCTCATCGACTGCTAGAGGATATCGACGGACGGTTCGAGATGGTGGGCAGCTACCCTGTTGGATGTCATTGGGACATGTGCTATGGCAAGAAGGGAGAGGAGAGCAAGGTTGCGACCATCAGCAAGCTTGAGTGGTTTGCCACAGATCCGGTTTACGGGAATTCGGGCCCGGTGCTGGATGTGTGAGACTTAGTACGAGGTGAAAGATGGTCTGAGGAGTGATGGAACACTGTTCGTCGACTGAATAGTACCGATGAATACACACGCACTTCGCCTGCATCCGAGGTTGACACAAACGGTAAATCGTATGAAACGGCCTTCCGATACATCCTAGGGCTTACTAAATCAACTGAACGCAACATCTGCATGTAACGTGAAGTATGCTGTCTCATATAGGTCACATGCATGATCGGGTGGGATCACATCACCGACCTACACGTATTTTGGTTTAACTCGGTGGAGATCAGGCTCCGCGGCTGACATGGATGGAAAAATGCAAGTTTTCTTTTTCCAGGAAGCATGATGTGACAACTGACCTATGTACGAGGCTCCAGATCCCATATACCGAAACAAAAGTCCTGATTGGTAAACCGCGTAAGATGATTGGGGCACCCTCTAGATTCACCGGTGAACTTGAGGCTCAAAGGCGAACTCCCGGTGATTTCTCCTCGCCAAATGCCGCGTGCCCACGTAAGCACCATATGCCCGTGATATGGGCCGCTGCAGTGTGCGGTCACTGCAACGGCCGAATGCATGGCCCGGAGCCACTCCGCTTCGCATGAACACGGAGCTAGCGGACGCAGCGGATATCTTGCCGATGTGATTCGCGCGACCCAACTTCAATGAAACCCTCCACTTGTTCAAACCTTTTCCCACACGGGGTATGATTAACACTTTAGATCTCGGCACGACGGTAAGCTGACTGCAGTTCACACCACACGATTATCTTGACCCAATCTGTGGAGCAATGCTTCTTCCGCCATGTATGAGGTCTATCTCATGAGTTCGGCACTTTTATCATCTGCGTATGATAGAGGTCCCGCTGCCCATGATTTCGGCAGCGGGGTCACGGCTGGGTCTGGAAGACCCTACTACATAATACGAGTAACCTTCCCTGGTTCCCGGTTTTTGAAACTGTTGACTAAAGGGACTTCCGTTTCATGCAACATAACTTTTCCTTCTCGCAATGAAAGATTCTTCTCTGTTCATTGGCTTCGCTGCCACCCTTCTCGCGGTCTTCATCGTCGACAAGCTTCTCCAGGCGAGGAAGAATGCCAACCGCCCCCCTCTCCCACCTGGCCCCAAGGGGCTACCCCTCGTTGGAAATATTCGCGACTTGCCTCAGCCGACTGAATTCGCAGCTCGCTTTTGGGTGAAGCACAAGGACCTGTACGGTGAGGATGCAATACACCGCGTCCCTATTACTCACTGAGTGTATTGGCTCACACCCGCTGCGCAGGCCCGATCAGCTCCGTCAGGGTGCTTGGTAAGACATTGATCATCATCAACGATGCCCAGGTAGCATCTGAAATGCTTGACAAGCGTTCCTCCGAGTTTTCGTCTCGGCCAACCATCGTTCTTGCAGGCGAAATGTAAGGACATGGCTTTCCTTGCACTTGTCACCTCTCTTCTCAAGATCTGACTTGCTACCAGGGTCGGGTGGAACGATGGCACAGGGCAACTAAGATACGATGACACTCTGCGCCTACATCGGAAAGTATTTTCTCGGATTCTTGGAACGAGATCAACGGCAGCACAGTACAATACATTGCAAGAGGCCGAGGTGGGCCACTTCCTCTTGCACGTACTGGACAACCCGAAGAAACTCACGGAGCACATTGCAAGGTCAGTGAAATCTACCAAGGGACATGCCTCTACAACGTAGCTGACGGCAGATGTGGGTTTCAGGGAAGCTGGCTCTGTCATTTTGAACATTGTCTACAGCTACAACGCCGAGCAGTTCAAGAAAGACCCTCTGACCGGTATGATGAACGACGCCATGGAGCACTTCGCATACGCAGCTACCCCTGGAAACTTTCTTGTCGACATCATCCCGATTCGTGAGTGAATCCGTTCAATTGCTTAAGGGAAGCGTCCTTGAGCTAACACTAAACTTCTATAGTGAGATATGTTCCCGAATGGTTTCCCGGGGCTGGATGGAAGAAGATCGCCAACAAGTGGGCCGCAGAGCTAACTGAGACTGTCGACGCTGGATACAAGTTCGTCGAAGACCAGTTGGCTGCAGGGAAGAAGAACGACTCGTATCTCTCACGAGCGATGTTGAGCAGCGAAGACACCCCTGAGAATGTGCACAACAACAAATGGACTGCGGCATCTCTGTTCGCTGGTGGAGCAGATACGGTACGATATGGCTCGTCCTGGCAACTAATGTCGAGTTGATGATGCTGACATATCGCCTAGTCCGTCGCATCAATAGCCACATTCTTTCTCGCGATGGCAAAGTACCCCGAGGTGCAGAAGAAGGCACAGGAAGAGATCGACCGCGTCATTGGCAGCGAGCGCCTCCCTAATCTGGACGACCGCGATAAGCTACCGTATATCGAAGCAATCGTTTTAGAGATCCTGCGATGGCATCCCATTGGGCCTATGGGTCTTCCACATTCATGCGATCAAGATGTCGTCTTTGGCAACTATTTGATCCCGAAGGACTCCTGCTTGATGCCAAACGTATGGTATGTGTTGTATTCTCTTTCAACTTATACATCGTCTTTGCTTCCAGGCTGGGAGAGGTGAAAAGAATCTTACTGTACCATATACTGACTCTTAAAGGTGGTTTACCCATGACCCAGAGGTCTACCAAGACCCCATGGAGTTCCGACCAGAACGATTCCAAGGTCCTAAACCAGAAAAAGACCCGAGAAAGATTGTTTTCGGCTATGGCCGTCGCATATGCGCTGGACAGATTCTTGCTGAGAACTCGTTGTTCCTCAACTTCGCACAGTCGCTTGCCGTGTTTAATATCGAGAACCCTGTTATAGACGGTAAAGTGGTTGAGCCCGAAGCAGAATTCAATCCGGGCGTAATCAGTCATCCAGCGCCATTCGAGGTCTCCATCAAACCCAAATCTCCACATCATGAGAGCCTCATCAGGTCAATTGAGGACAGATTCCCGTGGCAGGAGTCGGATGCTAAAGATTTGAGATGATCACACCAGTAATATTGAGATTTCCGTAGGTAGAGAACCTGGATGTTGGTATACCTAGCTTTGGATAGTATTCATGACAGTCTTTAAGCCTTGAGGCACGCGCTACCTGAGCATGCACTATCAATGTGCTGGTGAATTATATCTCTCTTTCTTCCCTTCTAACTTTTCTTCTTTGCAGTTTGCCGCCTGGCGGCGCACTGGTGACTCATATACTTATGTGCTATAACGCCCGTGGCGGATTTGCGATCTTCAGGACAGTGTAAGATACCGTTATTTTGCGTATTCATGTCACATTGGGTGGGACGGATAAGTCGGTTCGTATCAAGATTTCGGACGATCCCGATGTCTTAGAAGCAAGGGAAACTCGATGAATCGAATGCGGTCGGAGACTACTACGCCTCAAAAGTCCCTCAAACTTGGGGCGGACGCAAATGGCTAGGCTGATGAGTATTAAGTACATTGACTATTGATTAAAAGAATGCCGAGCGTGCCTTGTTATTGATAGTGTATTGCTGAATGGTTGGTGGGCGTGCTATCACACCAGCCCTTGTGTATGATGCCTTTGTGTGCAACTTTATCCAAAGGTCGGAGGAAAAGGAAACAATTAAAGGTAAGAGATAATATTGAATGGGTTATAACCTTGTAGCGCCAACCCCGAGCAATCGTCGGCATAATCCAAGCTGACTACGTAAATCGCAGAAAGGCAACACGGCCTGAGGGGTATCCCAGCGCCATCATCGAGCCCCAGGTCGCGTAGGTACCAGTTCGGTATTCTGGAGGAATCCAAACAATGTATTCCCCGTTATTCTTGACCCATGACTCACGGTCCTGGATACTGTAGCCTGGAATATGAAGTGGTTCAAGTGGCGCGACTTCAATTCCCATCGAGGCAGCAACTGATTGGCCTACCAACCGAATTGCATCTTCGCCGTCTTTCCAATTGTCGTGGTAGAGGTGTGATCCTGTCTCTGAGAATTTCACGTAATAAGATAGGAAGTAGGGTTCAGGGTTTCCGTAAACCACCCTGCAACTGCCTTCAGCAACATCCCAGAGACTGACGGTGTTACTGGCTAGTATCGCAAGTGTGGCGTTGTCGGGCGAGAAAACGAGTCCCTCGATCCTTCCAGAGACTCTTTCATCCGCGAGTGACTGCAGGCATGTTTTGGTGCATACGTTCCATATCTCAGCAACACCGATTTTGTCTTCAGATATGATCGCAAGGAGGATACCGTCGTTGCCAAACGTCACCGATGCTCCGGTTGAGCGTTTCCCCCAACCGTCGAGCTTCTCCAAACATTGCCCCGTATTGGCATCCCAAATCTGCACTGCGCTTCCCGATACCACCGCAAGCTGCGTCCCATCAGACGAGAAAGCCATCGAGCAGATGCATTGATCCTCTTGGCTAGGCGCCATGAGACTGGTCTCCATATAATCTCGGACATCCCAAAGCTTGACAGTGCCATTCCAATGCGTGGCAGACATGAGCATGGCGTCGTCTGGGGAGAACGCCAGGAAATCAACGCCGCCTTTGTGGTCCAGTGTTGCGAGAAGGCAGCCGGTCGTGGAATCCCAAAGTTGAATACGATCAAAAGATGAGCTCAAGGAAGCAACCTTACTCAGGTCGGTTGAAAATGCCACATTTCCCCACTCTACAATGGGAATATTAATCGTCTGAAAGGCAGAGTTTGTCATGTCCCACATCTTCACAGCACCATCAGAAGATGCAGACTGGACGTGGTAATTATCGGAAGCAAACGCAACCAAAACGACCTTACCCTCGTGACCGACAAATGTCCGCAGGTGCGAGCCCGTATTCAAATCCCACACCGCGATATTATTGTTTGCGGCCGCTGCAACGTAGAGCCCGTTCGACGAGAAGACGATTGACTCAATAGAGCCCCTCTGGCTGTTGGCTTCGAGTATGCGCACACATTCGTGTGTTTGCATGTCCCATAAAAGTAAGCCTCCTTCTGTCGAGCCTGTCGCTAAAATTGCTCCATTGGGTGCAAAAGCGACAGACGAAACCTTAGTTTCCCCTGTTTCGATCCTTTCCTCCACGTCCTCGCCCGTCAACATGTTGAACAAGAAGACGTCGCCCTTAGAGGCCGTGGCAAGTATACTACCACAAGAAGTGGCCAAGATTGAAAAGTCTTCCCATCCAGCCTCAAGTACATTGATACAACCCCCTGTGTGGGCGTCTCGTACCTGTATGATGCCCATACCGAGACTCAATGCCAGGGCCTTTCCATCTGACGAAAATGCCGCGGTTTCAATTTGACACGATTCACCCAACTCAATAGTTTGTAAACATTTGCTCCAGTCATTCTGTGGGGGTGCCATCTGCATGGACCACCAATGCGGCACCTCATGCTGGTACAGATTTTTGATGATGCTGCGAGTAGGAGCAAACACGACAGATGAGTATACCTGCAACGGATTCTTTTCTATACCAGCACAAAATTGTTTCACAAATCGAAAGGCGTCGTGAATAAGATGTGCGAGCTGAAATAACTCTGCAGAATTCTATAGACAGTTAGTCACCATGTGTGTAGTGGCCTCTGGGCTTCTCTTTGTCAATAGCATACCTGGGTCATATCTTTCAGCCAGACAATGCAAGCTATTCCCGCGTTCATGCTTCCAATCAAACTCATTGCCTCCAGCCAGTGCAGGTAATGTTCCTTCAGAAAGGCGAGGACTTGATCACACTCCAGCGATGTGATTGGGAATCCCTCGCTTAGATGTTGAGCCCAACGAACACACGAATACTTAATCGGTGCAAGAGGATCGGGATCGGCTTCCTCTGTTTCCTCTGTTTGACCCCCGAAAAACGTTAGGTTGTGTATGTTTTGCCGAAGGGTGGTTGACATTGCTCGCAACGAGTTTGAGAACAGCAGGGTATGTTGATGGCCGATTCCCAAAGGTATGACCTCATCGAGACGATATCTCCACAGGAAGTCCTTTGCGGACTGGTGTACGAAGTAGACAATATTGTCCCTGAGAACCAGAAGAGACCCGCATTCGCCAATGATTTCTATAAGCAGCTCATCTTCCATTGGCGGCTCGATCAATGTGGCTAATTCTTTCAAATCGAGTGGCCGGAAAGCAACCAAAACCACCGCAAGTACCTTCTTGCGTATATCCACGTCCTCTGACTCCAAGGTCTGATCCTCTGACTCGAAGACCTGATCTAGCATTCGGCCATAAAGTGCATCGAGCCCTTGTGGGAATTCTCTAAGTCTAGTCAGCGTACGCCTCCTGGGAAGCCTACGGTCTTCGAGCCGTTGCGTGACAAGAGATACCCATAGGAATGTACCGTCTGAGTTGGAGAGTAAGTAGTTCTGCACTTCATCTCGAAGTGCCTCGTCATAGCCCTTCTGTTGCGCGAGTCGGTCGACTTTGTAATTCGTATATGTCACCACCGCTGCAGAAATAGAATCTTCATTGAGTTCCAGGCAAATCTGACGCTGCTGCTCAGCTGTCTCCATGCCCCGTTGAATATTTAGCCAATTACGGCTGGATACAATCACTCTGGTGTGCGTTGAAGAAAGTTTGACAATGAAGTCGACAAGATCGTCTAAATGTGTAGTGCATTCGTCCAGCGCGTCGATAATTAGGACGATATTTCCCATTGCTTGATCTTCATGGTCCAGCATTTTAGCCAAGATCTTTCCAAGAGCAGTCCAGCTGTTGGCATCTTCGAAGAATCGCTTCCCTCCGTGATTGTGTTGTTCTCTCACAAATTGTATCAGAGATGGCCTCTTTTCCAGCAGTAGGTATATCAGGCCACGAAGGACGGCGGTGGCAGTGTTGAGCCGCGAATCGGTCGCTTGGCAGAAGAAGTAAACGGGTTCGACTCCCTCATCTGCCAGCTCGTTGATGAGGCCGCATAGGAGCATCGTCTTGCCCTTGCCGGGGTCACCCCTCACCCAGAGTAGTCGTTTCTGGGAGCCATTACGCCACTCTTGGAAGTCGGGATTCTCCAGGATCCAACTATAGGAGTCGCGGAGCAATCCGCCCTTGGTGTGCTCGATGCGATCTTTGTCGTCGCGAGGATCGGTAATGCGTAGGTCGGCAAACAGACTTGCGTCGCTATCTTGAGCTGCAAAGAGCATTCATTGATTAGCCAGTATACTCCCACGACCCAGAGCATAAATGCCGTTGACGTACCAGCGTTGAAGTTGATGTTGTGTGCGTTGTACTGTGTTCCAGACCCTGAGTTGTTGTTCTGGGGCCCAGCGGCACTAAACTGGTTGCCAGATCCAGAGTTACTGTGCTCGTACTCTGTCCCTGCCATGGTCTTGTGACAAATCTCTCAGGGACTCGTGTCAAATGCTTTGAACATCAGGATCGCTGTCGACTGCGAAAACGTTGGAACCTCGAGAGCTGTTGTCTACGAGCTGACAGTCGGGGAAAGAGGAGGTAGCCTACTTTTCCATGCGGCGCTGACGGGCACATGACCACATGCAGCGAAGACCTCCCCGCAGCCTTCTGATCTGTCACGTGCGTGAATCGTTACTCAATGTTGCCTAAAGAAGTTTCTGTAATGTGCTGTCTGTTCTACTACATCGTGCATGCCGTTCCCACGAGGGACCCCAAAAGATGCACCGAACGCACCGGGAATGATAAGTGCCCCGCATGAATGCTGGTCAGTAGTTAGGACTTGGTTTTGTTGCCTAGTTTCTTTTTGCTCTGGAAAGCCATTTTTAGTCAGTATTTGTGATCTACAGATACCTTACGTATGACAATACGAATCAATAACGAAAGAGGAATACGAATAGATATGGTACGCCAGTGTTCACGCGGGCAGAAGATGCATTCTTCCAATGATTCGGCAACAAAATATATACACATAGACAAGCCTGACATAGCGAAATTTCCTTTCCTATCGGTCATACATGTTGCGCCGAAGTGTGGCAAACATTGCCTGAATTAAGCACGAGAATAGGAGGATCTTTCAGCACTAAAAATCAAAGCTACAGTCTTTGATGACTTCCGCGGGATATTCTATGTTTTGTATCAATGCGCCCGTTAAAGGCGGCCAGCTCTTGAAGACGTAGAGGGCGGAATGCGATGGGGCTGCTGCGAAGATATCGCTCAGGCGTCCCCATATCCACTGCTGCTCTAAATCTACCTTAGTGAGCACAGGTGATTGGGGTGAGCGTGTGTGCGAGGAATCGGATTATGAGAACGAAGTTACTGTTATCAAGACTTATGTGGTTGGACAGTAAGCTTTTCGGAACGAGTGTGGCGCCCAGAGCTTGACGTCGTAATTAGAGCCATGGGCGGAAGGTTCGGATGAACGACAGTTGTTTATCCTAAATAACAGTGCATACAAGTTATTTCGGCAGCTGTCGGGCCCGCGACCGTGCGTGGACGAGCTTCTGCTAATTGTGCGGTTACCTTCTGAGCCCAACCACATACAATTTGTGTGCTGTAGGGGTTCTCGCCACTATAAAAACTCTGTTTAGATATGCTGCAGGGAGATCCACTACTAGTTATGTATCCACGTGGTATCGTGATGCTGCTGTCCATGGCAGAGACATCCACTGCCTAAGCCTGCTCCCCTGCCCTCGTGCTAGTCCGCGGAGACCCGAGCGATCGGTGCAGACGGCGCCTCCGGTTCGGGTGCCGAATAGGCACATTGACCGTTTGTTTGCGAGCCACTCGGTCTCTGTACGCTTGGCGTGCACCTCTCGCTACCGGAGGTAATATATGATCCTAAGATGAACCTCGAGACTGTTCAAAAGGGGGCGGTTCTGCGTCACCATCGTCTCTAGCACACCTGTTTCTCACACTGATTTCCACCTGAGCCACGATGGGCTTCTCGTGTTCAATTGCTGCAGCCATTCTGGCTGGCTCCACTGCGTTTAGTTACGCCAATCCGACCCCTTTCCATGGTTGTGACGGAGTGGTAGGTGCATTCTAGCGGCCTTCTTGGTTTTCTCTAAGCGTGGAAACGAAGGGCAACAAAAAATTGACGAATGTGTACTTACGGTGCGTGAAAGTGTCGAAACCTCCACCAGGAGTTCCCGAACCAGGTTCTTCTGAGAAACGAAACTGCGTACGCCTTGGAGCAAACATCCTTCTGGTCGACTGTCCAAGGTTCTGCCTCCCCGACCTGCTTCTTTGAACCTGCGAGCGCAAATGAAGTTTCGAGAGCAGTTGTCATTGCTCGAGATGGCCAGTGTCAGTTTGCTGTCAAGAGCGGAGGTCACTATTCGTTCGAAGCATCCACCATCGACAACGGTTTGGTGGTTGATCTCGCCCGTTTGAACGAAACTGTCGTGAGTGATGACAAAACATCGGCTGTTGTCGGACCTGGTGGTCGGTGGTCCAGCGTGTATCCCATCCTACAAGAGCAAAACCTCACCGTCCCTGGTGGGAGAATGTTCGGCGTTGGTGTCGGCGGTCTTACTCTGGGCGGTATGTCTCCTCCTTGCTGCGAGTCTCCGAGTTGCATACTGACCGTCTGCAGGTGGAATTTCTTGGTTGAGCAATGTCCATGGCATGACGTGTGACAACGTCCTAGACTACGAAGTTGTCTTGGCCGATGGCAGCATTGTCACAGCATCTCCTACCTCCCACCCTGACCTGTACTGGGCTCTTCGTGGCGGTGGAAGTAACTTTGGTATCGTCACTAAGTTCACCTTCAACGCCTATGAGCAGGGAAAGCTGTGGACGAGTCATCTGAAATACGACAGCGCCGCCAACGCGTCCTCCATCACAGCTTTCGTCAACTGGGGCGATCAAGTTGTGTCAACCGATCCCAAGAGCTTCAGCGTACTACTATGGGACTACAACAAGGACGCTCCTCCGACTGGCACAGCTATCCTTACACACGCCGACACCTTCACCGACAACAAGCACCCTGCAGTGTTTGACGGGTTCTACAGTGCCGGACCCAACAACATCACGGAGACCAACGCATACCACGCTGAGATCGCGGACGGTCTCGTATTCCCGGGCGGTGTGACCCGCAACTCCTTCTGGACGACCTCATTCGTACTCGACGCAGAGATGATGCAGACAGCTTTTGAGATCTGGCGCGAAGAGGCCAAGGCCATCGAGGATATCGCCACACAGCAGTTGCAGCTCCAGATCTTCACGCGTGCCGAGTTCGAGTTCGCGAAGCGTAACGGAGGAAACCCCATTAGCTTCGCCGAGCAAGATCGGCCTCTCGGGTTTCTGAACATCATCGCCATGTGGAAAGACGCCGCAGACGACAAGATTGTCTACACCACGCAGCAGCGTATCGAGGACCGCGTGAATGCTGCCGCAAGGGAAAGGGGGCTGTATAACGGGTTCAAGTACACCAACTACGCCAGCCAGTTCCAGGATCCCTTCACCAGCTACGGAACGGAGAATAAGGCGAGACTTCTGAAGATTGCGAAGGACTATGACCCGGACGGTGTTTTCCAGAAGCTCGTCAGTGGCGGGTTCAAGCTCACGCGTGGACCTGAACATGTCTAGGTTATTACACAGAGAGGAATTGGGGTTGCATCGTCAACGGAAAGAGCTTTAATAGAAAGACGACATTAGCTCTATAGGAGTCTCAGGTCAAAGCACGAGGCTTCAGAGACGCTGCTTTGTCTGTCGGGGGAGATGCTCGAGCATAAAACGGTAACACTGATCCGTAATGCGAATCCACACAATCTGCAGACTGCATCCACCCTTTGGTGGTTGTCGCCTGTTCATTGGAGGCTAGCACTTGAGAGAATTATTATTAATTGTTTACTGCTTGATTATGTCCTATTTGAGAATCATTCGCTCAAGCATCATTAGATGTTGAATACGTCTAACCACCATGCATCGGTAGCCCCATACATAAGCATAGCCGGCAAGCTGTTTGGTACAACCCCTAAATTGCCGCTACCAAAGTCCTCGAGCCCTGTCATTTCATCCTTCCAGGCCTTCCTCATGCCTTGAAAGACGTTAATGGCCCACGTAAACGCCTCGTCTTCCCCTGTCCCGCAGGTGGGAGACCACAGAACACTGGCAGCTCTCAGTTGCTCGAAAACTGCAATGAGCTTGTCCAGAGTCGGAATTAGATCAAGCGTTTGCCTCACACTTGAGCGCAACCAAGCAGTGTCATCCAATGTGTTCAACTTGTGCAGGGAAACCATAACTCGGACCAGCTCAGAGTAGCTGAAAAGTGCCATGTCACCGTACAATCGAACGTCGGTCGTGTAGAAAGTGCTGAGCCATGCTCTGACAGCATTCAGTTGCCCTTGGTAGACCTCAAATCTCTTCAGGTCCGGCTCTGCGGATTGATGTGAAGAAGAACACAGGGATGACTCGAATATGAGAAGTTCAGTGAAATGATAGTGCTCAAGCACAGCAGCTATGAGTAATTAGTGTTATCGATGTTCAAAATACCAATCATATTGTAGGCCAAAGCAAACTTACGGTGAATGGAAGCAACCGGGCCGACGTTCTCGCTGCCAATGATTGCTTGAAGCTGCGAGCGTAGGGTGGATGTGTACAGTTCGCGTAACTCCTGATTCGGATTCGAGCCCATCAAATTCACACTCTGTATTTGATTGATGATTAATTGCATGCGAACCAAAGCGACGAGACTTTTGTCCTGTTCGACGTCGGTTTGAGCGAGGAGATTGGCATATTCGTCAAGAATCGTAGACCAACGCACCCCTTCTGGTCCCTTCGTGGCGTACGAGGCCCTGTAATTACGCATTTGTCATTAATGAAGCTCAACCGCCTGCCGGGAGTAGTGTGGCATCACAAGAAACAATCTAGAGGCCGGGGAGACAACCTACATGGAAGTAATAAGAAAAGCACCCAGCACTGCTCTGCGTTCGTCGTCGGTTCTCTCCCGTCTGCCACCTTCGGAGTGGGTATGCGATCCTGGACTGCAGTATTCCTTCGGAGGGGCTTCCGTGGGAGGGATGTTCAGTCCCAAATCATAGATCATAAGAATGATCAGCTGGGAGAACAAAGAGTTGTAAAATTTATCTCTTCGTTGTAAATGTGACCTGCGAAAATGAGCAACTCTGAGAGGGCATATCCAGGTGTCGACGATTCCGAGTGACTCACCATCCCAGGGTGGCTACTAAGCCAAGGAGAAGATCCAGATTCTTCTTTCGTTCTATAACGATTCTTTGAAATATGATCTCTCGGATCTTGTCTCCGAGAGCCAGTCGTCGCTTGTTAGACCTAGAAGTCACGCTCATGATGTTCAGCCACAGGAATGGATGCGTCTCCTTGAGCTGATGAGAGGAGGCGTGCGGTGGTATGTAGTGAAATGGGAAGAACAGCTGTCGTGTTTTTGTCAGCAAAACTCCCGTTCTCCTCAGATTTGTCTGTCCATGCTGGGAATCTCACAATTGTCTCTTCTCTAAACTTTCTCAGAGACTCCTCTGCCTCAGCTGGGGATAACTCGTCTGTTAAAGGAACTTCCCATCCACTGGGCGATCCAGATGTAGAGGGCCATTTGGCGACAGTCGTTGCAGGTGTTGGGATGGCGGCATCGGGCGATGGGTTTTGCAGCACCTCCACCTCGTCTGAGTTGTCATCTTCCTCTTCCTCGCAGTCATCCTCGATGGCATGTCGATCCGATTGTGCTGGTGGCAGGCTTTTCTCGGCCCTCAGGAACGAGACAAGATCATCGAGCTTTTCCTCGAGGCGTGTCACTCGGTTCGAAGCCTGAGACCTGGGTTTATGACGGTGCACAATCATCGAGGGTATGCATTCCTTCTTCAGACGAGAGCATCTGCGAGTCATTTCTAATTAGTTTAATTGTTATTCAAGTTGGAGATACTTTTTGACATTTCCCAGCGCATTATCACGGCGATGGTAATGTCAATAATAGATATTCAAGGGACGATTGTTCAATGCAGGAAAAGGCCGACGTGCATTGCCAGGAGCCTTACCTCTCGCAGGGCGCACCATCCTCTCGATAGATGCATTTGCACTTCACCTTGGCACAATTCATGCATGCCTTCGAGCCCCGTCCGGCCGGGTATTCCGACACCAAGGGCCGGTTCATGTTGTAGCCCGGTCTGACTAATGACAAAGCGGCTTGATTTCAAGTCAATTTGGACAGCAAAAAGTGACAAGCAGATGGATTCGGGATAGAGCAGACGGATGGAACAGTTGGACGGCGCCGCTGCGACGGCGGCGGAACAGGGTCATATTTGTTGGGCCGTCCCTGCGGGACCGCACCAAAAGCCTGCGCAGGTTCCGCCGCACTCAAAGATCATCCTTCCCGTCTGACATCCCACCTCGAAGCGGGCGTCTGAGGGACATATATGAATACAAGGTCATCTGGATCCTCTCATTGGATCGCATACGGAGGTACGTACTACCCGGAGCCGGGGCTGACGTGGGGCCTGCGGACCCGGCACGCGTGCCTGCTCCGGTTCAAGACAAGTACGTACAAGCCGCTTGAGATGAAGCTGTCGCAACATAAGTGCAAACAAAATGGAGGCTGATAGAAGGATGTTATCCTACCCAAGAAGAGAGGGGAGGGGGGAGGAGGGTGACCCTGAAGTCTCCACATTCTTCGCATGCCATCCTGCCGTACATGTACTGTCTTCCACGTCAATCGCTACCATACTTCTTCTCTGATTTTCTCATTCCCACGCTTCCAATTACTGTTCAATCAAATTCGTTGACACCTACACCCTCCTAGAGTCAGCAGAATGCCTCCCGAACAGGTTCACGAGTCTTCCACAGAGCGTCGCGACCGCCATCCCTCCGCTGCCGCGAGTGAAAACGCTATCACGGTCTCCGATACCGTGCAGCCGTCCATCAACGATATTTCTGATGACTTGGAGAAAACCGCCCAGGTCAAGTCTGAAGGCAGTGGCCAGGAGTATGTCAGCGGAGTTAAACTCGGTCTGATCGTGGTTTCGGTCTCCCTGGCTTGCTTCCTGACAGTGATGGATATTTCTGTTATCAGTACTGTGAGTATTCGTCGATCAAGTACTCCAGTGCTTTTGTTTTCGCGTAATAGCTAATGGACTGGTGGACACAGGCAATCCCCAAAATAACCGACGACTTCAAATCTCTAGTTGATGTTGGGTGGTACGGCAGTGCATATAATCTAGGCAGGTAAGCTGAGGTCTGTCCCGGTGGCCGTTTCGCAGCTCACAAAACCCCAGTGCAGCTCTTGTGCCTCTGACTGGCAAAATGTACAATCACTTCAACCTCAAGGTATGTAACCCCTGACGGAATACTCTCTGCCTGCAATGACGAATTCTAACGAGAGTCCTTCAGTGGTCGTTCCTTGTCTTCTTCTTTGCCTTCGAACTCGGCTCTGCACTTTGCGGAGCAGCACAGACGTCGGCGATGCTTATAGTCGGTCGAACCATCGCAGGATTGGGTGCTTCCGGTATCATCAACGGATCGTTCACGATCATCTCCGCTTCAGTCCCCCTCGAGAAGCGACCACCTCTTATTGGGGCCTGCATGGGAATTTCCCAACTTGGCCAGGTAATAGGGCCTCTTATTGGTGGTGCCTTCACGACGGGCTACACGTGGAGATGGAGCTTCTACATCAACCTTCCCCTTGGGGCCATCGTCGCTGTTCCGTTGGTCATCATCCACATTCCAGAACAAGTTGCAAAGCAAAACCCACTTCACGTCCTCAAAGGCCTCCACCGTTTCCTCGACCTCACCGGCTTCGCTTTGTTTGCTCCATCAGTCATTATGCTCCTTCTCGCCTTGCAGTATGGGGGAAACCAGTTCCCATGGAAATCGTCCCAGGTTATTGGTCTTTTTTGCGGCGCGGGCCTCAACGCCGTTGTTTGGGCATTCTGGAACCGCCACAAGGGTGACGAAGGCCTCATTCCGACTTCCATGGTCAAGAGACGAATTGTCGCTATCAGCTCCCTGTACTATGGACTCTTTATGGCCGTGGTATTTGGTGGTGTCTTCTACCTGCCGATCTACTTCCAAGCTATCAAAGAGAAGAGTGCCATGCTTAGCGGCGTTTATCTCATGCCGAACATCTTACCACAAATACTCACGACGATCCTGACTGGTGTTCTAGGTAAGACCCATATTCAAGCATTGTCCAGCCATCGCTAACATGTCTTGCAGTTCCAAAGGTCGGCCGAATCCCACCGTTTGCTCTATTTGCGGCGGCCACGACAGCAATTGGTAGTGGCCTCTACGGGACCTTCCAGCCCAACACTTCAACCGGAAAATGGATTGGATACCAGATACTGGCAGGGGTCGGGCAAGGCTTTGGCTTTCAAATGGTAAGTCAGCTCAGATACCCTAGGCAGCCTTCCCACCATGTGCTAATCGGGATAGCCGCTGATCGCCATCCAAAACGACACGAAACCGGAGCATCTCGCCGAGGCAACATCTCTCCTTGTCTGGGCGCAGTATGTTGGCCCGACGATCCTCATCGTTGCTTACAATACTCTCTTCACCTCCAGCTTGCGGTCTGAAATTCCCAAGCACGCACCTAATGCGGATGTAGAGGCTATCGTTGCGGCTGGCGCTACGGAGTTCCGCAAGCTCGTGTCTGCTGAAGATCTCCCATCTGTCCTGGTAGCGTATGCAAACGCTATTGACCACGTGTTTTTCTTGGTTGCTGCAGTTGGTGTTGTCGCATTTCTCGCCGCCTTCGGGATGGGCTGGAGAGATATCAGGCAGAAGGCGGCTGCATCAGAGACTAGCAGTGGGGACCCATCCTCTGGTTCTGCTCAAGCCTGAGAGGGGTTCTCTTTGCTAGCTGAGGGGTTGAAACATACATGGCATGGTGCGTTAACGTTGATAACATTTGCTGGGGTGCAGATATCGAAGGTGGGCATGGTCACGCGGCGTCGCGGGTAGACTGTATTTCACATGTCATTACTAATGAAAAGAGAGACGTCGAAGACTCGACTGAGAAAAGGCGCGCAAGAAAGGGATTGACACCTATTCTGTAGGCCCGTCTATAAAAGCTCAATGGAAATCGTTTGTGTGAAATGTCATGGGCCAAAGCCGATACTATCATACATCGTGGGCTCAAACCCTACATGCTGTCTATAAAAAGGCCTAAAAGAATGCAGAAGGCCGATGAATCATTAAAAGCAACCGCTTACTATAAAAACAAGCCCTGACCATTCTTCAACCTCCATAATAATCCATGAAACGAAACGATAATGCAAGACTCGTTGTTCGTACCTTACGTTGATGCTACCCCATTACTTTCGAATTGCAGACCAAACTCCAATAAGACCTGCAAACGGCCAAGTGACGGCCACCTTGTCACGAATAGACTTCCTTTCCTTTTCCTTGGTAACGTCAACCACAACCTTGTCGTAAACATCCGGTAGACTCGTCGCACTATATCGCTCTCGAAGTTTCGTGTACCAGTTCTTGTCGTACATGTCCCAGAACTCCTTTTCCGTGTAGTAAGCATGCGAGTACAACACCTTGCGCCCGCCCAACTCCATCAGCTTTGCCTCTAGGTCTCGGTTTTGTCGCATGAAGCGGTCAATCTTTTTTGACGAATGGCCCCAGACTCCCACGTTCAGCATCGGCTGAGGCGCCTCTCCACCCGGCTCCGTCGTGTAAGGGTGAAAACTGGGGGCCTCGATGGCACGCAGAGGACACAGCCAGAGGGGCCAAATTTCCATGTTGTCGGCGACGTAGTCGATGAAATTTTGAACTGTTGAGTATGGTAATGACAGATCGTGCACGAGATATTGAAAGGTCATTCGACTGCCGCCACCGAGGCCAGCCTTGTATAATGTCCGGGTATCCATGAGGCGATTCATCACACGTCGTGTTATGCGGTTGAAAGGGACGAAGCCGAAGTACTTGAACGCCAACTCCCCCATCCAAAATGCGCCGCGATCATACCGGAAGAGATAGTCTTGCAATGGCACATAATCCGGAGTTGGTACCGCATTTGTAATGCGTTTTCGCGCATGCAGATAAAACCACGGATCCTTTGCTTTGCTGAAGGTTTGCGGCTTGTGTTTTACTGGCAAGTCGTCCGTGAGTTGGCCAGTCACCACTGCCGCGCTGGTTCTCGAAAAGACCAATCCCTCAACATAGTCGTTGTGCGCCAAGTTCGTCTCACGCTGGATCGCAGCTATCGCATCCGGGATCCTCGAATATGGGTGATAAGTGACCTTGACAAACTTCCTCGCCGGCAGCAGCCGCAGCTCCAGTTTCGTGACGATGCCGAGTGTCCCCAGCCCCCCGGCCGCACCCTTGAAGAGATCCGCATTTTCCATCTTTGACGCATTGACGACCTCGCCAGTGGCCAGGATGATTTCCACCGACAGCACCGTTTCATCAAAGTAACCGTACCGAAACGAGCTGCTCTCGCCGGCGGACCCGGCAAACCCGCCGCCGACGGTGATGCCGGGGAACTCCATCACCACGGGCGGGACCATGCCGGCGCGGTATGTCGCGGCGACGAGCTGGTCCATGGAGACGTTGGGCTCGACGATGGCGACGGCGGCCGCGGTGTCGATGTGCAGCACATGGCGCAGCTCGCTGATGTCGACGACGCGCTGGCCGTGGGCGGGACGGGTGCTGCTGGTGGAGCCGTGGAAGATGCGGAAGGGCTCCCGGCGCGAGTGGAAGTCCTTGACGATCTCCGAGATCCGCTTCACTGCGACGTTGTGATCGTTCATTCCGCCCAGTCAGGTAGCCAACGAAGGCCGGATATTACTGGATACTGGAGCTGGAGATGTAACGATCTGGGGCAGCCGCAGAATGGAACTCTGCCGGACTGGTGCTGGGCCTCTTCAGCAGTACCAGGGGGAAGAAGAAGAAAGTTGTTCGCTTGGAGGTTGGAAAGGTGTAACGAGGATTGTCGGAAGTTCAGGGCGACCCACTTTGAGCATCTTGCGGTCACCGTCATTGGCGTCAACGCTTGTTGGCGCCGATTCAGTCGTCGATGACTAACGGCTCGCTGGTGGTGAATGTGCATAATCTTGACCCTAACCCTGCATAATTGTACAGATTGCACTAGTGTTCGAAACCCAGCAAGCGCCATGAACAGACCTCTAGAGCCCCTTAAATGGATACTGTCTGTAGTCATTGGAAAAAAGATTCCGATTTCATGTGATGGTTTTTCCTAAAGATAGCTGGGCGGTGCGGTTGAATGCACATGTGGCTACTGCTATGCCTCAACGCACCATGGTCTCTGGCGAATTTCTCATCAAGATCAACGTCCGCAAGGCAATGAGGCAACTATCTCCTCTAAAAAAATCATTGGTAGGAACATCGAAAGAGGAGGGTTGTAGTCAAATCCGGAAGCTTCTCGGGGAGCACAAGAGCCCTTCGCTCTCAGGTTCTAGATTCCGCCTGTTACACAGTCCGCTTCATTTGGCCCAGCAATCGCCGGTCTCGCCTCTAGGATGGCCGGCCGGTGTTACGCAGAAACGCGCAATATCACTCTCGGCGTTACACAGCCATGCAGCCATCACCATTCTGAGGGTTGCAAACTTCTGGCTTTTCGGGATTTGGCAAACACTGGAAAAGTCACAGCCTATCCAGGCAGCATCAACGTCGGCTAGCGACTTGTTTGCCTACAATTAGTGCTTACATCAGTCATATCTGAGATTTAATGTGCAGTACTCCAAATCCAGAGCAATTCTGGTTATATACACCCAGAGGCATAATGTCAGGCCGTATTACGACGGGAGTCCATCGCCTACCGTGGTCAGCTTTTCGCCAAGCTGCGCTGCCGTTGGGGTAACACGATAACACGCTGCAGGGAGCCGCGCCAGTGACGTAGCGGGCGATAATGCTGGCATTGTCATTCGCGCCCTTCTATTACTTAAAACCCCGCGTATCACCGAGTTCCAACTCGACTTTCACAACTCAGCTCTTCAACAAACTTCAACAACGTTCAAACTCTGCGTTAGTGCCAAATATCTAGTTCACTTGAAAATGGGCGGCGGCGGCTATGATCGCCCCTACATCCGCGACAGAGTCGTCATTACGGCTCAATGTCTGTGCAAGGCACACACCTTCAAGGCTCAGACTTTCAGGTCCAACCTGCCGCTGAAAGCCTCGTGCTGCCACTGCAACTCATGTCGACACGTTTCAGGCGCGCTGTACACCGCGTGCGTCAAGTGGCCATCGCCTTCTGAGCACTTGGCCGATCTCAAGAAGTACTCTTACTCTGACAGTATCGACCTCTACTCCTGCGGAACATGTTCGGCACAGATGTTCTGTCTCGGCCCAGCCGTTGGAGATGTCCCTTGGGTGGTTACCGGCGCGCTTGAGAATGCCGAGGACTTGGTGCAGTACGCAAACCACATGCATGTCGGAGACACCATCGATGGAGGAGCTTCTGTCTGGTTGCCTCGATACGCGGACGGAGCGCCGGTCAAGCGGTGGAGAGAGGGCGTTGGGAAGAGTGAAGAGTTACCGCTGGACTGGCCCGGCGCCAAGGCCTTGTCATCTGAGACTCTCAAGGCAGGGCCGACTCCTGAGATCACGCCCTTCCGATGCCACTGTGGCGGCATTGACCTCAAGCTCAAAAGCGGCGCTGATCTCGGAGACTTCCCGGAAGAGGACCTCGACACCTGGTTCGTCGACAAAGAAACGCTGAAGTACTGCGGAAGTCTCGAATGCTGCGATTCTTGCAGACTTAGCTTTGGAGCGGACCTAATGGCGTGGACCTTTGCTCCTCTATCGCACATCCAGTTTGGCGGAGACAACCCACCAGACGCGGCCAAGTTTCCCAGGAACGTCAGCTATCTGAGAGACGCGGTCACGGCTAAGGACAAGGATCCACGCCTGGGTACACTGGCGATGTATGAGAGCTCTCGAGACGTCCAGCGGTACTTCTGCTCAAAGTGCTCGGCTAGCGTCTTTTACGCGGTCAACGACCGGCCTGGCATGGTCGATATCGCAGTCGGCCTGCTGCAGCATCCTGATGGTGCTCGCGCGGAAGGTCTGCTCAAGTGGCTTGACAAAGTTGGTTGGGCGCAGGATGTCGCGGGAGGATGGCGGGAGGGTCTTGCTAACACGTCGAAGAATCTTCTTAAGGAGTGGACTGAGAAGACTCGAGGACCTGCCCACTCAAGCCATTAGTTGCCAAAAGGTTGCTCTCACAATTTAAGACCCATCTTGTCATCTAGTCCTGTCAGCCTTTTTGTCTGATCTTGAATCCTAAAGAGTCTCGTGTACACTTGAGGACATCTCGCACACGACCCACCCAGTTCCACCGAACTGCATAAGCCTTCCACTCCTGGCAGCTCGGCATCCACAGCGGGATCCAGATCTCGCTTCAATCAGCAACAGCGCCGATGGTTTAGTGGTAAAATTCTCCGTTGCCATCCAGCAGCGTCGGGGAGCCGGGGGTTCGATTCCCCCTCGGCGCAGTCTTTTGCTTTGTTGTGGATGTGAACGTCCAGTTTTGTATTTTTTGACCTGGCAGGGTGTATCTCGGGGCGACTGTTAGCTAGTAGCGTTGAATATGACAACTGACTATGCTCTGAGGATATTGCACATGTAAATAATTGTAAGGTGGACTGCGAGCGAGTGGATATAAA
Source organism: Colletotrichum cordylinicola (assembly GCA_027406065.1). Classification (NCBI taxonomy): domain Eukaryota; kingdom Fungi; phylum Ascomycota; class Sordariomycetes; order Glomerellales; family Glomerellaceae; genus Colletotrichum; species Colletotrichum cordylinicola. The sequence continues at coordinate 5,760,894 of JANVYD010000001.1, read as the reverse complement.
GCATTAAGGTAACGTTGTCATTCTAAGTAACGACCCGTATCCGAATTGACGTAGTCCGTCCGACCTTTCCTGAAAAACAGCTGTCCATCTATGCCCTAAATTGTGCGATAGACGATCATATGTTCCCCTCGCTTAAGCAGTCTTTTTTTTCCAAAGTTGCGACAGCGAAAACTTCTTCGGCACCCGAGCCAACCAGTATAACCCCAAAGCAGCGAACAAGTTGAAGATGATGTACGCAAACATCAGTCCGTAGTTGCGCCATCTCTTGTCATACGAGGTGGACGTTGTGGCCAGGAACGCATCGGTAGTGGCCAGCGAGCAGAACTGGCAGGCATCCGTGCTTTCTGGGTTATAGATCCTGCCGCCAGCAAGTTGCATGTATGGCTCCATGTAAGCTCCGCAAGTGACATTGGCAGGCGGTGCGAACTGCAGAAGTTCCAGCGACGAGCATTGCACCGCGTTGTGAGCCAGGCCGGTAGACAGAAGTCCATCGACGAGATAGGTGAGTGGAGAGACTCGGTACATGAACTTCCAGAATCCGGGAAGAGAGTCCATGGGCACGATGACGCTGTTGGTGGTTAGCATTCAGGCCTCAAGGGTGGATTTCAGAGGAGGGAGATGTACTTACCCGCAAAAGATGAGGCACATGGCGAACAGAAGCAGAGACAGCGTGGCTCCAATCTCGGCTGTGGGTACACCGGCAACGACCATGTCCGCAAAAGTCGACTCAAAAAGCATGAACGCCCAGACAAGCAAGAACATCAAGCCTCCGCGCTCAGTCACCGCATCTGTGGGAATGGCGTTGCGGTACATGCCGACCAGGTAGTAAAAGGGAAAGAAGATGACCAGCGCGGCCAGGGTGTTCCAGGGGAGCTCGACGATGATGTTGACCAGCATGAAGACGTACCACGAGTACGCGCGCGAGGCTCGTTCTCTGGCTTCGTATTGCTCTCGCTGGAGGATGAAGTTGGGCATCGTCTGGTAGACGAGGAAGGCGAAGACGACCAGGAGCATGAAGATGGAGAACATCTGGCTTTGGAGGCCTTGCATCGTGAGTTCTGCCTTGTAGAATGAGACGCCGATGAAGAGACTCTGTGGTTTTTGTTAGTTATCGGGCCCATGCACCGGGTGGTTGGAAGACTTACTGTTCCGCCTGACAAAATAAGCTTCGAGTAGATATATGAAGGCGTTCGCCAGTACTGCTGGAATACACGCTTGGTGCACATGACCAACTGCGTGTAGAATGGCGTCGCGTAAGTCGACATCTCTTCGCTAGTCCCCAGATTTCCAGATGCAGGCGATTCACTCTCCAGTCGTGCGAGCTCTCGCTGCACCTCAACAGACTCGTCGCTATCCTTCCATGTCTGGGGCCAATCCCTCTCCGCCTTGGCACCCGGCGCCGCTCCGATGACCTTCAGCATCCACTCGGCAGGGTTTTCGTCTGGACCGCAGGGGGTAGCTCCGTACTGCTCAAAGTAGCCCGTGAGCGTGCGAGAGTTCTCGCCGATGTCGCCGAAGTAGACCGTTCTGCCGCCGTGGGCTAGGAGAAGAAGACGGTCAAACTGCTGGAAGAGGAGGGCGGAGGGCTGGTGAATGGTGCAAAGAATAGCTTGGCCGTTTTCGGAGAGCTTTCGGATGAGAGATGAAATGGACCAGGCCGTTTGGCTGTCGAGGCCGGAGGTGGGTTCGTCGAGGAAGAGAAGAAGGTCTGGTTTGGCGGCTAGCTCGACGCCAATCGTGAGACGCTTTCGTTGTTCGACGTTAAGACCTGTCATGACAAGTTAGTCTTCAAAATATTAGACCAAGTTGGGTATGGGAAATCTCACCTTCACCGGGAACGCCGACAATAGCATCCGCATAGGCCTCCATCTCCAGAAGCTCGATGACCTCTTCTACATAGGCGTATTTCTCCTGCTTGCTGATAGACGCAGGTTGTCGAAGCATTGCACTGAACTGCAATGCCTCGCGCACCGTCGAAGTCTCGAGATGGATGTCCTGTTGTTGCACGTAGCCCGTCTTGCGTTGGAACGATTGGTCCCTCGGTATACCATTGACCAGCATATCTCCCGAAACGACACCCATCGTGACTCGATTAGCTAACACATCCAGAAGGGTGGTCTTGCCAGCGCCAGTAGATCCCTGAGAGGGACGGTTAGTCTAACATCCACGAACGATTGTGGGATGTCCATACCATCAATGCAGTAAGTGTGCCAGGTTTCACCCATCCCGCAACGTGAGAAAGAATGCGTCGATCTTCCCCCTTAATCGTGATGTCGTAGCACACATCCTTCCAGTGGAAGACAGCCTGGTGCTGTTGGCGAGTTGGTTGTCTGGTCGCGGGGTGGTGCGGAGAAGACACAACTTCTTTCTCATTGCGATAAACGCGATCAGACTGCCCAGTCTCTTCATCAGACACCGCCTTTGGAGAAGTCGTAGACTTGTGTCCCTTCCGGAATAGGAGCACCTCGCCCTTGGAGCGGTTGGTGGTGATGAACTCGGCTGCCACGAGGTAGACGGTGAGGAAGAAAAGGATGTAAGCAATGAGAATACCAAAGTTTCTGGGCTGACGTTAGTGATACTAAATTGATCTTCCGCTCAAACGGCTCGCTTACCTCCACATGTGAGACTTGTAGTAGCTAAAATGAGCGTTCATGTAAAAGTCGCCATCAACAAAGTCAGCCCCCGGCATGGCCCCAGCCACAGCACATGCACGCTGAGATGGTGTCGCATTCGGATAGGCTGGCACATATTGAGCGCAAGGAAACTGTCGTCCAGTGAACTCATTTGCTACAAGACTCTCGAAAGCGTAGGCAATAGGGTTGATGTAGTTGATCCAACGAAGCCAGCCCTTCATGCTGCTGGTTGGGAGGATGAAGCCGGTGTAGATGACCAAGGCTAGGATGAAAATTGCGGCAGGCGTAAGGGCTTGGTGGATGGTTCGAGAGGTCTGGCCGATGGTGCGCAGGATCATGGACATGGATAGCGTGGTGGTGAAGCCGAAAAGCAGGAAAAGGAAGAATGCGTCTGCTTCCTGACGGAGCTTGGCCATGAAGTATAGGGGAATGTTGAAGGCGAGAGTTGAGAGGATTTTGCTGGGAAGGTCGCAGATTGTGGAGGAGATTGCTTCCGAAAATGGGTGATAGAGGGCGTATTGTGCATGCTTCTCGACGATAGGTCTTTGTACGTAGAGTGTGAGGATCTAGTACCATGTCAGCAAGCCCCGTGCATGTCTGTGATGCGCGCGAATCTCACCTCGAGAGCGCTGCTCAGCCCGTTGAACAGAATAGCGAAGAAGAGAAGAATGCAACGGGAGTTCATGCTCGATGCATCTGCCGGCAAATCGAAGAAGATACTGCCCAACACGAGCGAGATGACGAGATTTCCGAATACCGTCACAAAGAAGAAGAGCTTGTCGCCAAGGAGCCGTTGATACCCACGCATCATGCAGAGCCAGACTTGCATCGGCACGGAGATGGTGTACGGGGATTTTGAGGACCTGGCAGAGGATCAGTATGAGCAGTGGTGAGGTCTTGCGAGTAGTGGTGGACTTACGTGAGAGATTGCTTGTGCGCCTTGCGAACTTCGGAGAACTTGTTGACTCCTGACCCGTCCATGGGATACTGCTCTTCAAATGAGTGGATCTCCTCCATCAGACGAGCTCTCAGTTGGCTTCCCTTCCACACGGTCGCAAATTCGTCTGGGCTTCTGGGCACTCTGTTCTCGAAACCAGTTTTGACGACACGCTCAGCGGGGTTGGTGAGAGATGTGAGGAAGTCGGCAGTGGTTTGGCGGTCAGGGCAGGCATAGCCCATTTCGACAAAGTAGTGTTTGGCGAGTTCCGTCGGCCCGAAGTAGATCTGTCTGCCCTGGTACAGGACATAAACCTTGTCAAACACCTTGGTTGGATCAGTCTCAATGTTCGAGGTTGAAGTTGGGAGAAATAGACACCTACATCATATGCTGGCTGTGAAGCCTGGTACATCGCCACGACGGCTGCTGTCTTGGCCACATTGGTAGACAACCGCAGCGTCTTGGCAAACTCGAGAGCGGTAGCACTGTCCAGGCCTCTGGTGCTGTTATCCCAACACTGGATCGGGCTCTGGCTGAGGGTGACCTCTGCGATACTGACACGCTTACGCTCGCCACCACTGACGCCTCTCACAAAGTCGTTACCGACCTTGGTGTTGATGGTGTGAGAGATACCGAACACGGCCATGACGACGTCGCGGAGGTGCTCAGCGTATCTCTGTCGACTTACACCCGGAAGACGGTTTTTGGGTGTCCTGGCCAAGGCAGCAAAGAGAAGCGTCTGTCCGACCGTGAGGTGAGGGAAGTGGATGTCGGTTTCGGCCTGGTAGATGACTTCGCCTCGGAATGCTTTGTGCATCGTCTCCATCGGGATGCCTAGCAGAACCATCGTTAGCTTCTTCCATGATTTCAGGAAAATGTTGAAGCAGACCGACCTTGATAGCTGAGGTGTGAGTGCGACTCAAGATGCAGGCCGTTTGTCTCTCCAGCGATGGTCTTCAGCAGAGTCGAAACCCCACTTCCCGGTCGTCCCAAAACCAGAAGCATCTCACCACTCTTGACAATACCATCAAACTCCCTCAAGATGTCAATCTTCTGCCTCCTGTTGCTGAAGAACTGTTTGATCATCATGGGACCTTGGAGCAAGACGTTGAGGACATCTTTCTGGTAGTCCGTGTCAGTGCCAAACCCATGGACGCTCAGGTTGCGCCACGCGACGCCGGCTTCCAATCGAGGGAACTTTTCGGGGTCGTGATCAGAATGTTGGAGCAGGGATCTGGTCCACTTCTTGGCGTTGAAATGCTCGCGACTGCTTGGGTCGAGGGAAGGATCCTTGGAAAGGAAGGGGTTGACGAAGGAGCTGTTAGGACGGGTAGACGTGTGGACAAGCTCTAAGCTGTAGCGGCGGACGAGCTCGTTGACCCCGTCATCGCTAACCTCCAGATCTGTCTCGTCACTCTGGTGGTGCTGTTCTTGGATTGTCTTCTCACGAAGAGTGTCGTTGGATGACGCTGGCCTGACGTCCTTGTGAGGACTGGCTAAGCCTGAGTCCATGACTGAGGATGTCTATGAACCCTTGAAAAGTGCCTTCAAACGAGCGAAAAAGAAGAGAGTATGAGATTCGATGATTGAATTAGGAATGGTTCAGTGATTAAGAGAAGGCCTTGGGGAAAGGGTCATCCGCAAAGGAATCTGACTGAAGTAGCGTAGGATGACCGTCACATTAGTACCTTCAACTGCCACAGCCATGAGCAAGGGTGACTGATATTTACGAGTATTTACGAGCATGTGAAATTGTTTCTTGACAAATTGGAGACGCCATTGATGCATGCAACGAGGAAAATACAGGGTCTCGTAACTTCGCCAATCTTGATACCGAGCCATTTTTCCATCACCTCGCCCGAGCTGACAATACATGTGCCTGGTGTGCGAGTCGAACATGCATCTAAGTTGCCTGAAAGCCTGCCAAAACTCTCCGACATGCAGCCCAGGGTCGCCGAACAAGACATGTCGGCTCCGAACGATCTTGAGCCGCAGATAGCATCCACCGGAACCTCACCCATTCGTCCAGACGTGGTGTTGGCGTGATGATCAGGGGGTCCGCCCGACGGTATTAGTGACGCCGCCGGGCGCCCGGGCTTACCGAATGCGGCAGTTCGGCGCCGAAGGTCCACACCATCACCGCTCCACGAGGAGGGCCGAACCTTCAGACGAGCTCCACCCCCTTAAACCAAAAAACATCAGAGCTCCCAGCGTTTGTGTTTGTGTTTTTCGCCAGTCCATCCTCGTCGCCGAGTTCTTGCACATTCTTTTACTGCTTTTGTTCTGGCTGCTTACGGGTTATCTGAAAAAGTCGGCCGAGCATGGCTGACAAGCCTGAATCTAGCCCCAGCCCCGCTGCGGGTGCCCGAATCCATAAGTCCTGTGATGCCTGCAAGGCGCGCAAGGTCCGCTGCCCCAGTATGTTTCCTCGGCCGACTCTCGCTGCACCAAAGGGACACTGGAGTACCTCGACTGGAAGATCTTGTGCTGACTTTTTTTCGACAGGCTCTGGGCCACCGGGCCCTTGTGCAAACTGTGTGGTAATTACACTGTGGTCATGCATGTTTCCAAAGTCTTGCTTGCTGACACTCATTGAATCGGGAAGCGGCGGAAAGCAGATTGTCGCTTCAGCGTGAGAAGACTTGCTCACAGACGAAATGGTAAGTCTTTTAGTTTCTCTTACACGATACCGCCGAGATAGCTTTGAGGTTTATCGCTGTTGAAAACATTGCGCGGCGTTGGGTTTTCGTGCTGACTGCTCCCACGTAGTTGCGGGCCAACTCCTACCAACAAACTACTCTACCGCCGGGCAACAAGCCCCAGCTGCCCCCGATGCGAAGGCAGTCCTTGATCTCTCGACTACCACCACTGGTGAACATAAGTCAGTTTCATCTCCTTTAGGCTCGCCGGCGCCGAAATCTCCTCCACATCGCATTCAAGAGCTGTACGTCGACCGAGCCCTCACGAGGGCACGGAGACCACCGACAGCCAACAGCAAGAACGCAGAGGACTTGGTCTTTGTGCCTGTATGTAATGACGTCCTTTATTTGTGGTCAAATACTGAACAGGTTCTAGCGCAACGGAATTTTCGGTACAAATCACGTCCCGGCATCAATCAACTTAGACAATCGTCACTAACTTCAACAGGTGGCCGCAACAGCTTGACCTTCTTCTCAGACAGCAGACTACTTTCGCTCTCAACTCGACTCCGCAACAACAAGGTCAATGAACTCGTCGGCAGAATATCAACAATCGTCAATGGCCGATTGAGGCGGGCCGACGCGACCGCCAACACCCGCCGGATGCCACAGCCTGAGTCGGCCACCGACAGTACCAAAACATCATTGTACATCCGAAGTAAGGTCTTTCAGTGTAGATATGAGAGTTGATGGCTGATATTCGCCAGTGTACTTCGAACGCGTGCACCCTGTGTTCCCCTTTCTAGACAAGGGGCTGTTTGAGGCAACGGTGAATGGGCCCAACTTTCTCACGCTCCTCGAGCGCAGCAAGCCCTGGTCATGCCTGTATCACACCATCCTTGCACTGGGGTCGCAGTATGCGGACGGCGGAACATTTGAGGCGGGAAAAGGTGAATCATGGAGGCTGTTCTCGGTCGCCCTCGGCGGTTTCTCAGACCTTCTGCTTCTTCCCGACTCACTCACGATACTGCAAGCTTTGACGGCAATGTCAGTCTACGGGTTAGGAATATGTGGATTGGCCGTCGAACCGGTCATCATGTCCGAGGCAGCAAGGCGAGCACAGATCATGTCGACCAACAACTTCACGGGGACAGCCGCTGTGGCGTATCAGAAGGCCTTCTGGATTTTATACACCATCGAGAAGATTACCAGTTTTCACTTCGGGAGGAGCTCTGTGAGTGTAGACCTCTTGAACGCCTGATACATGCTGACTCTCGACAGAGCTTCGTTGACAGCGACATCTTCTGTCCCATACCCCTTGTCCCTGAGGCAACGGTGGGTGACTTCAACTGGTTCCTGCACTTCATACGGTTCGGGCGCCTGCTATCACGCGCATACACCTCGCTTTTTTCAGTAGGGGTCTCCGGCAACTCCAACTCGTACTACCTCGACGTAATAAGCCAGCTGGGAGATGAATTGGAAGAATGGAGGTCCTCGCTACCTGATAACGGATTCAAGCCGGACGGGCTTGTCCGTCCACAGATCCTCTTGACACCCCTAGCCAGAGCTCTGACTCTGATAGTCCACTATCTTTACAGTAGCCTTTTACTGACACTGTCGAGAACAACCTTGGTATATCTTCCAAGTACAGAGGATGCGTCTGTCTTGGCAAGAAAGAACTTCAACATGAAAGCGATTCTCGGAGCATCTCGGTCTATCTTGGAGTTGACCACTATGATTGAAGTTGAGCCGTACACGGTGACATGGTAAGCAAGCTTGATTTCCATTAGGATCAGCTTACTGACAAGTAATGGCAGGGTAATTGCGGGAATTCCAATCACGGCACTTTTTGTCCTGTTTGACATCGTCGTTCACGACCCGCGTCAACCGGAAGTGGCTTCAAACCTAGCTCTTCTCGACATGGCTGCTGGTCACTTCAGCAGGATCGAATACGCCAGTGGTGGAACCCTGCCAGGCTCGCTCATCGCAGAATTTGCCAAGATCGCGAGGGACTATGTAAACGAGATTCAACATGGCGACATCAGAATATCTGGCCTTGGGCGCTCATCCACGGCAACGCAAGACCTGAGCACATCTCTCCCCAGACCGCCGACCAGCAGAGGCAACATCAAGCCTATGGAAATGACGCTTGATCTATCAAATGTGAGTCATGCTGTAGGGTACGTGATGAGTTTTTTTCTGACCAAAGCTGGCTTATAGACCATGCCTGGCGACGCTTTCACGACCACCGCAATGACCATGCCGTCAAGCTTCGCGGACTTTTCCTTCGACAACGGCCTTGATCAAGTCTCGCCCGGCGCATTGATGGGAACAGACGTGATGGGAATCTTTAGCTACTTTCTGCCGGACCTGGATCCCATGTTCTATCAAGGGCTTTCAGCAGAGTACGACTTCTCTCAAGGGGGACCTGTGAATTTGGACAAGTGAGGGGTGAAAAGTCCGCACCGTCTACAGATGAGCGTGTATTTTCAGTTGTCGATACCCCAAATATTCTCCGCATCTCTTCATCTCTCACATCTGATCATCAAATCCGATATGTAACAACCAATTTCCGTTTCTGTAGTGTCCTTGGGCCTTTCTGAATCAATCACGACACCTTGTAGCGTGACTCGGCATTTCTGCCCGCTGCACAACATGATCACAAGTCGTACACAACTCTCAAACTCCGCAATGTAACCTCCCATCCCGTCCGTCGCCAAGGATCTTCCGCCCCTCTATTTGTCGAATCAGGGCTAGTGATTCCCACAAAAAAGAGGATAATCTGCACAAGTCGCCTGACCCCTGCCCAATTTACTCCGAAAGATGCACAAACCGCAGTGCAACGTCATTCGACCGGATCGTTCGAGAGTGCGAAAGTCCGTCTCGACAAAAAAAAAACGGACGAAAAAAGGTCACATCAGCACTGTCAATGAAAGATTGCAGAAAAGCAGTCTCAAAAGGGAAAGAAAAACACAAGCCAAAAAAAAGAAGGCGAACCAGCGTTCATGGCATCCGAAAGCCCAGTCTCGCGACAAAACAGCAACGCGACACCCGGAAAGGGCCCTCACGTCTTGGCCTGCGTTTTCTGCCATCAGCGCAAGATCAAGTGCGACCGAAAGTCCCCCTGCGCCAACTGCATCAAGGTTTGTCAGCGGGCATTTCTGCCGATGGAGCCGGATCCAGTGTGCTGATGCGAGATGGTGTTTCTCCCCCCCTAGGCCGACCAGCCGTGTATCCCCTCCACGCGGGCGCCCGCCGGAGCGGGTAGGAGACGCGTAGTTAAGGACTTGTTGGAGAGACTCAATCAGTGCGAGTCGCTTCTGAGCCAGGTCGCGCCGCGCGATGTGGAAGGGCGCCCCTTCACGAGCGAGACGCCCCCGGCCTTCCGCGATGTGATGGCGACGGCGTCAGCGGCGGATAGCCCGTCGATGATGTCGTACGTGAGCTACGAGGAAGCTCGCAAGCAGCCGGACCAGCGGCCCACGGGCAAGATTGTTGTTGATGAGGGCCGTCGTACGTTTATGGACAGCCCCCTACGCTCTAATGTCGTGGATCATGTGAGTTCCCATCCGATGAAGAGTCGCGCAATTCTCATGTCGTCACAGTTGCAATTCTCGAAGCTCAGTCTCAACGATCAACCTGATGAGAGTACCGGCGCCTCAAACACCCCTTCAGTGGCGAACACTACTGAGGATGGTAGCTTGGACAGCCGTGAGTCCATGGACTTTGATATCCTGGCCCTCGGTGCGGTAGAGATGCTTCGCCTATGGCAGGTCTTCTTGGAACGGGTGAACCCGATGACTAAAGTCATCCACGTCCCGAGTCTAGAACCTCTCGTGTTTGAGGCTGCTACAGACCACGGCAATGTGGCCCCTGACTTCGAGGCTCTTCTGTGCTCCATTAACGTACTAGCAATCATGGCTTTATCCGAGGCCGAATCCGAACAGATTCTAAATGTTCCAAAGAACGCAGCTCTAAGGAAGGCCAGCCTTGCTCTGAAAAAGGCAGTATCGAAAGTCGACTTTCTTCGTAAATACAACCTTACCATATTACAATGTCTAGTCTTATACTTGGTAAGTGTTCTGAAGACGAGGAAAGGATCTTTCCCAGTAATATCACATTAGGTGTCGCTCCAGGGGCAATTCGATCGCCACGCGTCATGGATTCTGACAGGGATGCTCGTCAGGATAGCCCAGAGAATGGGACTTCATCGTGACGGAGAGCTAATCGGCCTCACACCGTTCGAGACTGAGATGCGTAGACGGATATGGTGGCAGATAATCATGCTCGAAACCAAATACGCCGTTCTCGCAGGATTCTGCGATACTCTACTGCCGCCAAACTGGGACACGAAACTGCCCAGTAATCTCAACGATGCAGACCTGCTGCCTGGTTCCTTAGAGCCCCTAAGGTCCCGGGAAGGCGCCACTGAAATGGCATTCTGCCTAATGCTGTACGAATCGCGGCACTTCTTCTGCGAGAACCCCGTCCCGGAATTTGAATCGGTTGTCTTGGGCCAGGGAGATCTCAATGCGGATAGATCAAAGGCCATCGAGGGACCACAATCCCTGGACAAGTACCGTGTGATAGTGGACCAGCTTGAAGAACGACTCATCGTGGCCGAGAAGCGATACTGTAACCCAACCATTGGGGGGATCCACGTCTTGGCCTGCAAGCTTCGACCTCTCGTGGCCCAGCGGATGCGCGACATGATGGCCCACGCTCGGGAACCCTGGAAGGAGGAGTCGGACAGTCTCGCAGGCCAACAATCATTATTCAGGCTCTGGGTCATCCACTTCGAGAGCGACCTGAACTGGTACGACACCATTGACGACCGATTCCGGTGGTACCCCAAACTCCACCTCCAAGCAGACGCATTTTCTGTCATGATCGAGTTATTGCAGTGGCAGCCGGTGGGAACTTTGGTCGATAGGGCATGGAAAGCTATTGACAGGGTCTACTTTTACCACCCGGAGCTCTATGATCTCAGCAAACGGGAGAATGTGCAACGTGCGGAGAACCTGCTGGGTGGATGGCAAAGACGCGAGCTGGCGTTCCGCAATGTTGGCCAGAGCATCGAGACACCAGTTGTTATTGAGAGACTCAGGGGCAGTGGCAACTTCCCAGCAAGCAAGACGGAATCCTTCCCGGAGTCTTTTCCAACGGCCACAGCAGACTCCACCTTGTTTCCTGGGCTTCACAGCTCTGGGTTTGAAGGGTTCGATGGGAACGTGCTCCTCAATACGGACGCGGCTTCGTTCTTTTGGGATGGTGCAGGGGAACATCATGCGCATTAGACATATCCTTTGGAGTTTATGATGTACTAAATTCACTTTTGAAGCTTACTAGTCTCGTGTAGAAAAAAGCGCAATTCTGCCAGTCTCTGCTCAAAAGCTCTTTCTTTTCTTACCGTGACTCGAGGTTTATCAGTTATCTCAACGCGCGACCAGCTTCAGGTACACGTTGAGGGGGACTCGGTCCCAAAGTCCATAAGCTCTTTGCCGGTTGATCCAATCCCCATTGCCTGGGGCTAAAGCCATGTCGAAGTCGAAGATAACTCTGGCCAGAACCATTCTCATTTCGGAGTATGCCAGACTGTAGAGCTTTAACAACAGTACCGTGTTCGAGAGTACAGAAGCACACTTACTTGCGGCCAATGCAATTGCGAGGTCCCACGCTAAACGCCTGCAAAGAGTCAAGACGGTTCAAATTTGTCTTCTCACTCTCCAAAAAGCGCTCAGGATCGAACTTCCATGGATCTGTCCAGTTGTCGGGACTGTGGTTTGAGGACCACTGCTGGATCTCAACAAGTGTCTGCCTGTCGTTAGCTGTCTATATCATTGAATCGAACTTGGATTTCTTACGCCCTCAGGGATGTGTTGTCCACCGATTCGACACCCGCCCTCTGGCGCCTCTCGGATGATGCCTGACGTCACTGGCGGATAGAGCCTGAGAGACTCGTTCAGTACCGCTAGCATGTACGACAGCTTGCTGACTGAGCCAATGTTGATCTCGCTTGAGTCTTTGAAGGCAGACCGGACTTCCTTCTTGAGCTTCTCGTAGACTTCTGGATGAGTGAGTAGGAGATACGTCGTGCCTGAGAGGGTGGTCGCGGTTGTCTCTGAACCTGCTAAGACGAGAATGAGTGCGTTTGCAGAGAGTTGGTCGAAAGACAGATTCTTAGAGTAAGTGGTCGATCAGCTTCAGTCTCATATAAGGAGCGGCACTCGGTGAGTCTAAATAATACTTACCCACTCTTTTCGCCTCTTCAAAAGCCCCTCAAATAAATCATTCCGATCGTCAGTCATACCCATCCTGTTCTGCATCATCTCATCGGTGTTCTCCCTCACTTGGCTCATAGCCTTCATTCCACCCATCTTGAACAAGGCTTGCACAACAAAGCTCAAGCCGATATACTTGATAGAAGTCATGACCGAGCCGAAACGAATCGCTCCGAAAATGAAGGCCACCCATGGATGATAGTCAGCCCGCTCGAGACACTGGAACGACTGCCCAAAGATGAGGTCGCCTGCAACGTCGAAGGTTGTCCAGTTATACCAGCCCGCCATGTTTTGAGGGCTTGTACCATCATCGGCGAACTCCTTCAGCCTATCAGAGAGCTTGTCAATGTACTTGATAATCATGCCCTCCTGCTCTCTCATGGAAGCATCCGAGAAGCCGTGGGCCAGCGCTCGGCGCAGTCGCTGGTGCTCCTCTCGATCGGCATTTATGATGCTTTTGGGCAGTTCTTCCACAGTCTCTGAGAAAATTTTGGATTTGTTCATCTCAGTTGACCCTTTGCTGCTGGGCTGGAAACCATAAATCTCCTTCCATGCGTCTGGTTGCGTGAAGGACAGGTGGTTCGGGCTGATCCGAACGACAGGCCCGTATCGGTCATGCAGCTTTTGGGTAAGAAAGGCCTGCTTTCCGATCGCATTTTGGAATGCCCAGGGCAAAGAACTAGCACGCTGCAGTAGAGGTCCTGGATAGTCGCGGAGGGGATGGAAGAAGACGTTGTATCCTGCTTGGAGCAATTGCCAAAGGACAGCCTGTCAACAATTGATTAGAGGGCTTCCTCTTAAGTCTCTCAACGTCGCCCAATTGCGTCACTTACTGTGACGAGAATGATTTTCAAGATCGGTACGTAGTGCGCCGCGAGCGCGCCCGTGATATCGGCTGCCTTCAACATCGTGAGTATCTGTGTGCAATGTGTAGCGACCCCGCCTGAATGGTGATGAAGGTGAAAACTCTCGAGAAATTATATAGCGAACGCGTGTTCGCCCAAGTCTCCCAACAAACACCCCCTCTGCCTCCCGGAACTGCACATAATTCGTCTGTAGATGGGATGGGCCTCTCAATGCACAGGGAGTATAAGCTCTTGGGATGGGCGTTTCGGTGTATTCAGCCACCCCGGACCAATCCCATCACTCCATTTACCAACATTCATGCATGCAGGAACCATATTAAAACGCGGGACGAGCTCGGATGGTAGATCCCGTGGCATTTCTCCGCACGTACGTCGCACCCTTCCAGCAAGTGCCGTCGTTACGAGCCACGCAGCGTCGCTGCAATTTACGCAGGGCAGCAGCTAGGTTATCCTTGGCAGTTCAAAGCGAACACGGGGTATGTGGGACCTTAGTTGCTGGCCTGTTGTGTGACTTTGGAACCCCATGTGATTTGGACGTCGATACTGTGGAACAGCATCACTATCACTATAGTGAGATCATGGACCTTGACCGTCACTAAGGTAGACAAATTTGATTACCAGAGCTATTACTATGGAGACTTCTGGACGGCACTTTCCATTTAGGATTCTAGGAAGGGGAATGCGCTTGTTCAGTGGCAAATTAAGCGGCTTGCGTGTGTCAATAGAGCGGTGAGCGAGGCTTTTAGCACTTCCCAGGGGTTTCTTCCACACTTCAAGCCGCAGGTGTCATCGTCTTACAACTGACTGGGTTCATGGGAGTTGCACGCGTCATACCTTGTGTATCCGGCTGGCAGCAAACAACAGGTTGAAACGTTACTTGAAAATCTCTCGCCTGTGATAGGCTACGTCCGCCGTTAATAGAGTGCATTTGTTCGCTTCGAATTGAGAAGTGTTTGTTGATTCATATGTGCATGAGATAGGGACGTATCGATAAACAGACATTTGATTGGCTCATCGCTCATTCGTGTAATCTCGTTGACTATGGTCATTGATCTAGTAGAATACAATACGATTGGTTGACAGAATTGGCATATCGCACCCGGAAGATTGCACGGTGAAATGCAGACTCTGCGAACAAAGAGGGAAGCCAAGGATTAATTTAGGTTGAAGGACTCAAGAAGCGCAAAACTCTTCGTCGGCTATTCTGAAAACATTGCAAAGATGAGAGAGACAACCAACACCAGCCTGATCGTCTCCGTTTCAATTCCGTGGGATGCAACAGCGGACAGTCCCAATTGGTGCGTGTGAGATTGGGAGATGGTGTAATTTCAGCGGAGAACAACTCTAGGAGGTAGTAAAGCATTCAAGAGTCTGGTTATGAGAAGACGACCCTTCAATGGTGGTCGTTGTCACATTTGGCATTCACATGACTGAACCACTGAACACTACAGTGATTGGGCAGAACTTATTTGATGGCGCTCAGAAGGTCCCCTCGATAAGGTGAATAACTAAGCTGGAAACGGACACCTGGCTGGTGCTCTCAATAAGTCTGGTCAAACCATAAGCCTCACTGGGTTTGGTGGTCTGTTAGTGTACATATAACTTTGGTTTTGTTGCCCAGTTTTTTAGTGTTCTACGAAGAGAACCTCTACTTGCCGAAAATACAAGAGTCCACAAGCAGTGGAAAGTCCAGTTTGGATCCGAGTACGCGGACATTAAGTGCGATGGATGAGGTCATGGGGTGACATTCCGGCATGCGACGGTCCAGCGGCGCGCCATCCGGCGGGTTTTCCGGGGGTCCATGCGGGGTTGCGATCGATTTTCCGACCATTTCACCAACAACCCCGCTCGCCAACATGTGCTGCCATCGAAGTTTTGCCGGTCTGGCGGTAGAATTGGCGGAATATCTTCTTGTCTCGTTCTCGGGTTCGTATGCACTTAGCAAGATAACCGACAGGCGGTACTTTGAGCGGCATATCTAGCGTCTTATTGGAGCGACTCAATGGACCATGGTGCGATAACTATTTAAATGACGGATAACGCAGAAATAGTCAGATTTTAAGAAACATTTAGTAGGCTAGGAACACAGATTTCACCGTCTACGTGTTTAAACTCAATTCAATGCGATTCTCCAGCCTCGCAGGGCTGTTTGTAGTTACGCTGGCGACTCACGGCCAGGCGGAGGTCAACCAGACCTTCCACAATCCGATCTTGCCAGGCTGGAACTCGGATCCCAGTTGCACATTCGTCAAAGAGTTAGATAACACCTTTTTCTGCACGACGTCATCTTTCTTGGCCTTCCCTGGTGTGCCCGTCTATGCGAGCAAAGACCTGGTCAACTGGAAGCATGCGAGCAACGCTTTGACAAAGGCGGACCAGTTGCCGGAACTGTACAGAAATTCAGGACAGTCAGAGGGTATCTGGGCATCAACTATTAGATATCATGAGGGAACGTTCTACCTGATCACATCGTACGTCTCGTGGTTCGAAGGCTGGGGACCGAAGATTCTCTTGTTCACGACCAAGGACCCATACGACGACAACGCCTGGACTGGACCCCTTCACATCGAGAATCCGGCCAACGACATTGATCCTGACATTTTCTGGGATTCTGGCAAGGTGTATATGTCCGTTGCTGCGGGAATCTACATCAGTGAGATTGATCTCACGACAGGCTCTGCGACGGAACCACTCAAGGTCTGGAATGGTACTGGGGACCGTAATCCGGAAGGACCTCACTTGTACAGCAAGGATGGCTACTACTATCTCTTGATTGGAGAGGGTGGTACAGAGACAAACCACTCCGTCACTATTGCTCGCGGAAAAGAGATCGCAGGGCCTTACGAAGGATTCGATGGCAACCCAATCCTCACTGCCAAAAACACAAATGATTATTTCCAGACGGTTGGACACGCCGACCTTTTCCAGGATGCGGCTGGAAACTGGTGGGGTGTTGCTCTTGCGACTAGATCTGGACCGGCATGGGAGATCTACCCTATGGGCCGAGAGACAGTTCTTTTCGCGGTCACTTGGGATGAGGGTGAGTGGCCGGTCTTGGACAGGGTGCAGGGGACAATGACCGGACCACTACCACCAACAAACAAGAACATTCCAGGGAATGGACATTGGGCAGATGAGCCCGATGTTGTCGACTTTGCACCTGGCTCAGACCTCCCCAGCCACTTCGTCTTTTGGCGCCCTCCCAAAGAGTCCTTATTTGCCATTTCTCCCGACGGACACTCGAATACCCTTGAAATATCGCCTTCGCCCGTCAACCTCTCGGGTACACCAGACTTCAATCCTCAAGAGGACGGCCTCGGCTTCATCGCACGCAAACAAAGTGCCACGTTGTTCAACTACACCGTCGATGTTGACTTCAAGCCCGAGGTCGAAGACGAAGAGGCTGGTGTCACGGTGTTCCTGACCCAGGTTCAGCATATTGACCTTGGAATTGTCAACTTGCCAGGCTGCTCCGGAACAACTCTGATCCCGCACTTCAGATTCCGTGTGGAAGCATCTGGGAAGCCCAACATCACCGTACCAGAGGAGATAGTTACTCCCGTGCCCAAAGCCTGGCGGTCTGACCCGGTTCGTCTATTCGCGTCGGCGGTTAGCGATTCCGAGTACGTTTTTGGAGCTGCTCCAATCACTAAACCCGAGGAGTATGTTCAAATCGGATCTGCAAGTGGTTTGATTGTCTCTGGGGGTAGTGGCCCATTCACTGGTGAGTAAAGCTGCTTCTGGTTCAATCTTTGCGTTCGGTTTACTTATACGTTTGGAAACAGGTACGATCGTCGGAGCGTATGCAACGAACAACGGCGGAGAGGGCAAAACGCCGGCGTACTTCAGCCGATGGAGATACACGCAAGTTGCGCAGAAGATAGACAATGACGAAGTTGTACCAGTCAACTGACTTTAGTAAACCAACAGCAGCTATTGGTAGGCGAGCAGTTAGATAGACCAGCCAACTATTCCTAATTCCAAGTAGCAGCCTCCTAGGTGTAATACCATTACAAATAGTAGGTAGGCTACATGTACTGTTGTAGCTAGCTCTTATATACGTTCGGCTGAATTGACTGCTACTAGAAGTTCTGCTGTTGCTGATAGTGACCATCTTCAGACAACAACATGTCAATGACTGTGACTCTCGATTAGGCATCCAAAGAGTTATGCTATCTGGGCGATAGTGGATCAGACCGGTCGGAGCCCACACTGGACCGACAGCCACTCGGCCCCGCACTAATTCGGGGTTGCCAAATCACCATCACGTCATGATTGGTGTCACGTCATTCACTGCAAACAACTCCTCTTCACTACATGGCGACGGAATTCTTCGTAGATAGCAAAGCATCTCAACCGATATCACAGCCCGAATAGAACATCAGCAAAGATGCCGAACGTTGACACGTCAATCTACCCGAACGCCACAGGTGCAGCCGCCCAGCTCGTCGCCAAGCACTCAGACGAACATGCACTGAAACTCTACGCTGGCTGGTTCTGCCCATTTGTGCAGCGCACTTGGATTGTTCTGCATGAGAAGCAGATTCCATACCAGTACATCGAGATCAACCCTTACAAGAAAGACCCAGAATTCCTCAGATTAAATCCACGTGGACTCGTTCCGACTCTGGCTGTTCCGGTTGACGTGAAGGGCAACGAGCAGAAGCCGTTGTACGACAGCACGGTTCTTTGCGAGTACCTGGAAGAGGCTTATGCGGGAAACAACTGCGGGCCGCATCTTCTCCCGGAGGAGCCTTACGAACGGGCGAGATGCCGATTGTGGATCGATCACATCAACTCGCGCATTGTGCCGGCCTTCTACAAGTTCATCCAGCATACTCCTGAGAAGGAATTTACTATCGACGAGGCCCGAAATGAGTTCCTAAGTCATCTCAAAACCTTCGCTAAAGAGCTTGACCCTGAAGGCCCTTGGTTCTTGGGGAAGACGTTCGGCCTTGTCGACATTATGCTGGCACCTTGGGCGATGCGCTTGTTTCTCTTCGACCACTACAAGCCTGGTGGGCTTGGACTGCCACAAGAAGGGAAGGGTGGCGAAGATGATGCGGTTTGGAAGCGCTGGCGCCAATGGTATGATGCTGTTGAAGGGAAACAAAGCATCAAAGACACTTTGAGCGATAGAGATGCCTACATCGACGTGTACAAGAGGTATGCAGAGGACAAGACAAACTCAGAAGTAGGACAGGCAACAAGAGGTGGCAATAGAATGCCTTAGACAACCAACTCAGAGGCATAGCTTATCAACTCGAAACCCCTGTCAGCCGCCGTTGTCGGAACGGACCATGTTCACACAGACTGAATCATGCATCGAACTATAGTCTCTATCCCGGCCCGGTCTAAGTGATATTCGTGACTAAACAACAACAAAGCAATCCATTTCTTTACTGAATTCGTCACGGAAGGATCGAGATAAGCCTTGGACCCTGCTGCTGCGCCGCTTGCAGTATCTCAGATCCGAGTCAACTGACAACGGAAGATACTTCCAGATACTCGTCGGTCTCGTCTCCCGGTCATGCCCAGCACCAACGGAGGCGCTACCGGCCACACCCAAACATGAACCTACCCCACACTCACGACCATCGGATTTAGGGGCCGATTGGTTTTGGGGGTCTAGATCTCAGCTCAGCGTTTGGGCATTGTGCTGCATGCACCCCTATCTTGTGATACGAAGACCCAAGACAGATGGGCTATCTTACCCCGCGTTAAAGAGCGGGGTATCGATAAGCTGGGAGCCCAACTACCGCCCTGGTCAAGGCTCGAGTTTCCTGGGTCAGTCTGTATACGCATTGGGTACCGGCGGACGTGTAAGAGAAGGGGGGGTAGTGATCATGTGTTCGTAATGGATGAGGAGTTCCGAATCGGATGGCTGGCTTGTCAGGTTGTCACGATGCACTTTATGATAAAGGAGGTGCACCTTCTTTGAATCAAGAGGTTGTCAGTCTAGTCAGTATACCCAAATTGTCAGCGAGAGTTTGTCTTTGAGATGTCTTCCCGCGCACCACTTGTCAACACATGGACTCGTTCCAGCCGCCATGCCTCTATCAACTTTTCGAGGAGACCAGTCTTGACCCCTATGAGGGTATGGCATGCCTCTGCCACTTCTATAGTTGCAGAGAAGACGCTCTCCCCAAACAAGCCTGCCACACTATCAGCCCTTCCAACACCAGTCCTTTTGAGATCACTCCTGGTCTCTGCGATATCCTCCAAGCCATACCTCCTCGGCCCCTCTCTATCAGTTCTTTCCTTCCTCACAAGACCAAACAGAAGCCTCCTGTTTGATGTCGACCGAAACCCCGTACTACACTCCGTCCTCAAGTCACTCTTCTACAGACAATTCTGTGCAGGAGAGTCACCAGCAGAGACAAAGGACACTATGCGGCATCTGAGATTTATGGGCTTCCGTGGCACAATTCTCACGTATGCGAAAGAGACTGTTTTTGATCACAAAACCAACACCGAGCACGGCCTCGGCATCGATGCGGAAAAGGACGCAAAGTCAGGGAACTGCTCCAACATTGAAGTATGGAGGAAAGGGGCGTTGGAGACGGTGGACTTGCTCGGCGAGGGTGACCAGCTGGCGTTAAAGTGAGTTCCCGTCACCTTCTGAATTCTACTCTTGCGAAACAGGACAGCTAACATCGCGGAAACAGACTTACTGGCGGTGGACCAAGAGTGACGGCCGCTTTTGCAGCAGACGAGCTTCCCCCCCAGCAAATGATGGATGCTCTTGACGAGGTCTCCATCCGCTGCAAGGAGAGGGGCATCCGTCTCTTGCTCGACGCCGAGTCTCAAAAGTTCCAGTGGGGCATCTTCAGAGCTGGTCTCGAACTGATGCGCAAGTACAACCGCGACGGCTACGCAACCATCTACCAGACCTACCAAGCATACCTGAAAAGCACCCCGGCGACTCTCGCCAAGCATCTCGAGCTCGCAAACAACGAAGGCTTCACTCTTGGCTTGAAGCTCGTTAGAGGCGCCTACATCGGCTCGGACGAGCGATCCCTCATCCACGATACGAAGCAGGACACAGACGACGCCTACAACATGATTGCCCAGGGAGCCCTCAAGCGGCAGATTGGGGAGTACGGCACACCGGGAGGCAAGCCGTTCCCGTCCCTGAACCTCTTCCTCGCCAGCCACAACAAGCACAGCGTCGTCACGGCCCACAAGCTGCACCAACAGAGAATGAAGGATGATCTCCCGACGGTGCCGGTCGGTTTCGCCCAGCTCCAAGGAATGTCGGATGAAGTCAGCTTTGCGTTGCTGCAGCTGAAGGATGGCCAGGACCCGTCGCCGCAGGTGTGGAAGTGCTCGACGTGGGGGACCATGGGAGAGTGCGTGGCGTATCTATTGCGGAGAGCGGTAGAGAACAGGGATGCGGTTTCGAGGACGGTGGACGAGTATGCGGCGCTCAAGGCGGAGCTGGGCAGACGGTTGCGATCTAGATCGTTCCGGTCTCGGCCTGTTGGCTAGAGATAAAAGATATGTCCCTCTTTTTTCGGTAATCGGAGATTTTTTGACAGATCAAGTGGATCACTGCTGCCTTGTGACTATCTTTGGACTGCTATTTTTGAATTGTGTAGCATGACCGGGAGTGCTCCCGTTGCTTCTCCACTTCCCCCACATCCTTGGGCCGGGATGCTTCCGAGCGTGTTGCCTCTGATGAGGGGAAGTTAGGGTGGCTTGTGATAGTTGTGAACGACAAAACTCAAATCTCGATCTGTTGGCGAGGACTCGAAGTTTGACCCTTGCCTTCTGTTATCATTGTGACTCTGGTCAAACTGCTCGCTGAATTGTCATCAACCACGACTTTGGCATAGCGACTGCCGACAGCCATGGCGGACTTGAAAGATATTACTCTTTGCATCTTGGGATGCGGTAAGTTAAGATTTCGAACAAAAAAGAAGTTATTAGTCACTGATGTATACGCGTTAGGGAATCTTGGGATCCCAATTCTCAAGGCACTATTTGATGCTTCGAACAGCGAGAATTACACGCTTCCCATCACCAAGTTCATTGCCTGTGTTCGAAGCGAGCAATCAGAGAGTTCTCTGAAGAGCAGGTTTCCTGATGCTGGAGACAAGCTCAAGGTCTCGAGGGGCGACAATATTGCCGCCCTGAAAGCATCTCAAGTCGTCATTCTGGGTGTCGACCCTGGCGACGTGGAGTCTGTCCTGTCCCAGCCGGGCACAGCCGATGCACTGAAGGACAAGCTCCTAATCAGCGTTGCCGCTGGGTGGACTAGAGGAAAGTTGGAGTCGACTCTGTACGGAAGCGAGACAACATCCGATAACACCGAGGGTCGAGCCTGGGTTGTGCGAACCCTGCCCAACATTGCCGCAATGGTCTCGCAGTCTCTCACCGCAATCGAGATCTCAGACCCTCCGGTCCCAGCCCCCTACATGGAGCTCACGGAGGCCATTTTCGAAAAGATTGGAAAGGCGGTGAAGATCCCTCCCAAGTTGATGAACGCTACGACGGCTGTTGGAGGGTCAACGCCCGCTTTCTGGGGCGTCATCTGTGACGCGATGATTGATGCTGCGGTCGCGGTGGGCATGCCTAGGAACCTGGCTTCTACTATGATCTTTCAATCCATGCTCGGAAGTGCAACTTTGATGCAGAACGGCCTTCATCCGTCTTTGCTGAGAGACCAGGGGACATCGCCCGAGGGATGTACGATTGGAGGTCTGATGGTCTTGGAAGAGGGAGCGGTTAGAGGCCACATTGGCAAGGCGCTCAGAGAGGCTGTTACGATAGCTCGATTGATGGAGACAACGCCCCATCTCAACGACACGAGGCGTTCATAGAAATAGGGATCGATTATTAATAACAAAGTCTTGTTCACATTTACTTTGGATATTCCATGCACAACCCATAGCCGAGAGATGCCGCCTTCTAACCCAAACAGCAGCAATGACATTGGCTTCCTGTTGAAATCTCATCAACCTGGCTTGGTTCCGCAATCTCATGTAATCAAGAAATGCATATTCTATTGTACCATTGAACTTATCCAATTATGAAAAAAGGACCTAAATTCTAAATTGGCCACGCACCCAATACTGAATGCCGGAATGATCCTAATGCACCGCATGACTATCGTCGATGGCACATGCTCTTTCGTTTTCGCAACCCGGTTGGAGAATGGCATCTTCCCCTGCCTCTCATAGTAGTCCAACGCGATCAAGTGTATCGGAGACGCCACCAGCTGAGACATCACCGGCACGGTCAGCTGCGTAATAGTCGCCTTGGCGTGTGGAGAAGCCGTCACGCTGTCCGGGATACCAGCCGATACCCACGTCGGGAGAGTAAACGACCCAAAGATCGTCACGGCATCTCTCACCAGGAACGTCGCCGTCGCGGCCCTCGGGAGCACTCGCGGCGTCGTCGACACAGCCGTCGCCCCGGAAGCAGCAGCGGACCCAAAGATCTCAGCGAAGCGGAGGTCCTTCCACACGCCGAGGGGTACGTTGACGAGGAACGTGGACGCGAAGGTCGCCGTGCTCACGGCTGCGGCTCCGTCGTATCTCTCCGCCAGCGTCGTTGCGGCGTTTGCTGTGGCGTATGTCGCTGCATACAGGGTCCAGACTATGCCCAGAGGCTTGCCTAGGAAGAAGGCCCGTGGGTGGCGGAGGGCGGACGATAGCTGGGAGCGGAGACCTCGGATGAGGGGCCGTCCGGTCGAGGTTCTCTCTACCACCGCCCTAGCTTTTTGTTAGTCAAAGATTCAGGGTCCTTGATCTGTGTGTCTTACCGATCTAGTATCGTGACGGCCGGAGAGATCAGAATTGCGGAGAAGGCCCCGGCTGTAAGGTCCCCTGTCAATTGACCCAAGAGAGGGCAAGGGTCGTGTGCTGCGCCCTTCTTGGCCTCTGTGTGTGTCATTGGTCGAGATTCTGACGTTCGCAGGTCGTATATGCTTCAGGCGGTTCATCTCACGAGACGTGGGCAATGTGCTACTTATCTGCGAACACCTGTACGGATCCGCATTTGATAATATCAATGCTCATGGCCAACCAAACAACAGCAACAACACCGTTAAACTTAAGACAAACTCTACAGTTGATGCACTCATGTGACTAATAATTATACAGCTGAAAGACATTTTACATAGTCGGTCAAATTTATCTGCAAGCTTTGAACAGATCAAGAGCGCAAGTATGAATGATCTTCAGTGAGAAGTTGGTACATCGGCGGCTGGGCAAGCGGTCCTTCGCTGACATCCGGTCTCACAAGGCCGGCTCACGATACGATGGCTATCATCGGCCTGTAGTCGGGCGTCACAAGACGCCGGAGCTGATTCAAGATCCCAGCCCCCGGTGTTTGCGGGGAAATGTAACACACGCTCCGTACGGCGGGGAAGCTGCATGTAAAGATATCGGCTGGGTGCCCGTCGAACACCCCGCTCGGAGATCCGCCCCGTCCGATCTCGGCATCACGCACGGAATGACATTGATCTTAGATGTGATTGGTCAATGGCACTCGACCACGGTCGGGAGCATGGCCGGCATTATTGCTATCAAATAGAGCTCTCAGACGGCGAAAGTATGGGAGGTGATATATCTGTATCAGTATTCCAATCAGCTTTAGAGGACCGGCTTGTCGTACTTGTGAAATATCTTCAGTCTGGTATCACAAACCCTTTCGCCCCCTCACCGCGAACCTCACACATTTTCTTTACATCACATACTCGACAATGCAAGTCGCCAGCGTCATCGCGAGACCAGCGCGGTCTATGAGGGGTGCCCTCCGTCCTTTCGCAGTTCCCGTCGGCCTGCAACAAACAAGAACTAAGGCTACCGTGCCATTCAGACTACCAGACCCTAGAAATGAGCCTAACGTAGGTGTTTCCCTCCCCTAAAGTAGCGTCTGAAAAAATAACTAACAATCGACACAGCCTGAATACAGGAAAGGCTCTCCTGAGCGCGCCAAGCTGGAGGAGGCCCTGAACAAGCTCAAGTCCGAACTCCCCGCACGCAGCAACCTCTTCTATAATGGCCAGGTTCACTCCGCCTCCAAGTCTTTCGACACCGTTATGCCCCACGCGCACGGAAAGAAGTTCTCCAACTTCCCTCTGGCGTCCAAGGAGCAGGTTGCCGCGGCCATCGACTCCGCACTGGAGGCTAAGAAGAGCTGGGAGAACACACCTTTTGTCGACAGGGCGGCGATCTTCTTGAAGGCCGCCGAGCTGGTCGTCACCAAGTACAGATATGAGCTTATTGCCGCTACTATGCTCGGACAGGGCAAGAACATGTGGCAGGGAGAGATCGACGCGGCGGCGGAGTTGGCCGACTTCTTCAGACTTAACTGCAACTTTGCTGCTGAGATTCTCGAGAAGCAGCCTGATCGTGGCTCGGACGGCATGTGGAGGTAAGAGGCTTGGCACTCATTAACCCTTTTCAGACTGTTAAAACTAACTGATAATTAGTCGTCTGGAGTGGCGCCCTCTCGAGGGATTCGTCTACGCTGTGTCCCCCTTTAACTTCACCGCTATCGGTGGCAACCTGATTTCCGGTCCCGCCCTCCTGGGTAACGTTGTGCTCTGGAAGCCTTCGCCCAGCAACATCTACGCCAGCCAGCTTGTCTACAACATCCTCCTCGAGGCCGGCCTCCCTCCCAACGTTATTCAGTTTGTCCCCGGTGACGCCGAGGAGGTCACCGACGTCGTCCTCAAGCACCGCGAATTCGCCGGCCTGAACTTTGTCGGCTCCTCTGACGTCTTCCGCTCTCTGTACGCCAAGATCGGCGAGGGTATCGGCAACAAGACCTACCGCGACTTCCCCAAGATCGTCGGCGAGACCAGCGGAAAGAACTTCCACCTCATCCACCCCTCGGCCGACATCGACAGCGCCGCCCTCCACACCCTCCGCGGCGCCTTCGAGTACCAGGGCCAGAAGTGCTCTGCCACATCCCGCGTCTACATCCCCCAGTCCCGCGCCGACGAGTTCCTGTCCAAGTTGACCGAGAACGTCAAGAAGATCACAATCGGCAGCCCCGACGGCGACCTGAACGCCTTCATGGGCCCCGTCATCCACGACCGCTCCTTCGAGAAGATCAAGCGCATCATTGACGAGAGCAACAAGGACCCCTCTCTCAAGCTGCTTGTCGGCGGCACCTACGACGGCTCCAACGGATACTACGTCAACCCGACCGTCTACCTCGCCGACTCCCCCGAGCACCGTCTCTTCAACGAGGAGATCTTCGGCCCCGTCTTGGCCGTCAACATCTACCCCGACGCCGAGTGGTCCTCCACTCTCAAGAAGGTCGACCAGGGTGGTGGCGGCTTCGCCCTGACCGGCGCCGTGTTCGCCAAGGACCGCACCGCCATCCGTGAGGCCGAGGACACGCTGCGCTACTCTGCAGGCAACTTCTACATCAGTAAGTCCCCAATCTTCCCATGCTTGACTGCCTCTCTCCAGGTATTAACTCATTTCTTTCCCAGACTGCAAGACCACTGCCGCTCTCATCGGCCAACAGTCCTTCGGCGGCGCCCGTAGCTCCGGAACCAACGACAAGGCCGGCAGCGCTGACGTCATGAGACGCTTCACGAGTCCGAGGTTGATCAAGGAGGAGTTCTTCCCCCTGACCGACTTCGAATACCCCAGCAACAAATAAAAATCGCGCACGGGTGGTCAAAAAAGAAAAATGGCGTGACGGGGCCTGGTGGCATGTGCATTCGGGATAGGCGAAATATGTAATTTAGAGAGTTATTCAGTAGTCCAATGACGTTGATGATTACCGACCCATCACAAGCATCACCCTCGAGTTTCACAGTGCTCCATTCTTCGGGTTTCAACTGGGCTGATCCGACTGTTGGCTTAGTCGGGCAATGTGCAGGGCAGGGTAAACACGCCGTATTCAGTCAAATTGTCATTGGCAGCGCGTTTATGCTGGAGAGTCATGTAAACTACAGATGGAAATAGCCCGCGATTATGCGTTGGTTAAGCCTGGTTGGGCGACAGGGGCCACACCAACAAACAGACGCAGCCTTCGTTTGCTCAAGAATTTCGTCCACAATGTTCGTCTCTATTGCCTGGTAATTGCTGTCTTCTGCAAAGGACCACGCGGACCGAACTCTGCCGTCGCTTGTCTCCGGACTTGCCAGTACGTTGCGTGATCTCATCTCCAGGCAAACACCTGGTCATCGTGTCTGGGGTCTGGGGAAGAGGGCCTTTGGACGACGAAAACACGGGTGAAGGTCCCGATGCCGATACTCCAGCCCCACATCGGCTCCTTCAGCCAATGATGATGATTTCGAAAAGTCGGAAGTGCTTCCGACTGTGTTCATGAAGATTGTGAAGATATGCGGTTCAGCACCCGTCTCGAGCAACCGGTTCGATAAGCGTGGTCTCGACCGCCACATGGGAGACCAGCCGACGTGGTCAGCGTCGTAAGATCACGTTGGCCCGTCACTCGGTCCCCCGCATTGTCCGGGAATAGCTTCACCGCAACACCGCAACCATGGGTCCGAAGCCGGTCCATTTCCCGAACGGAACCGGCGGTGGACTGAACGGCTTAGACGGCCGCTGGACGTTACATACATCATAAGGAGCAAATTTCAGGTTCCTCGTAGCAAAGATTCCCTTGGAGTCTAGTACATCAGCCTTTAATCCGCGCCTCTCAGAGTTATCACCATGGGTATCAGCAAGTCCGATCCTATCATCATCGTCGGCGCCGGCGCCTTCGGCCTCTCGACGGCCTATCATCTTACCCTGGCGGGATACACGGACATTTCTGTTTACGACAAGCACGACCAAATACCCCCGCAGGACTCTGCCGCCAATGACATCAACAAGATCCTGAGGGCGGAATATGAGGACCCGTTCTACACCGATCTTACCCTCGTAAGTTGCATTCTCCGAAATGAGCTGATATACTAAAAGGCTTACTCTGGGCAATAGGAAGCTATCAAGGCCTGGAAGACGCCACTTTTTGCGCCGCATTTCCACCAGGTCGGCTTTCTTCACTGTGTCTCGGGTAAGGCCCCTGACAGGGCCATTGAGACGCTCAAGAGATTCCAAAAGGCCGCGGAAATCAACCCGGTCTTGGCTAAGCATGTTGTCCCAATCGACAGTGGCAAGGACATTGAGGAGAACGTCTGGCAATACAAGGCCGGACACTGTTCCGGATGGAAGGGTTATCTCAACACGTTTGATGGTTACGTCCATTCTGGAAACGCCCTGATCGCCCTGTACAAGGCGACGCAGGTACGAGGTGTCAAGTACTTCCTCGGCCAACACGGCGGCGTGAGGGAGATTGTTTACCAGAACACCCCGGGAGGGAGGAAAGCCACCGGCATCAGGACGCAGCAGGGCCGCCACGTACCGGCGAAACTCGTTATCGTCGCAGTCGGAGCTGCTGCCGCGCGGCTGGTGCCAGAGTGCGGCAAGCAGGTGGTCGCCAAGTCGTGGTCCGTCGCACATGTCCATCTCACCGAAGACGAGACGTCCGCCCTGCGTGGCATCCCCGTCACCTATGCCCGCGACTACGGCTTCTACTTCGAGCCTGACCCGAAGACCAACCTCCTTAAGCTGTGCCCCATGGGCGGTGGATACGTGAACACGGATCCCAAGACCGGTGTCTCCCTCCCGCCTTCGCATGCCGAGAGCGCCTTCATGCCCCTGCACGACCAGGAGAAGGTGCGGCAGCTGCTCCGAGAGACGCTGCCAGAGCTTGCCGACAGGCCTCTGGTCAAGCAATCGCTCTGCTGGTTTGCCGACACCAATGACTCGGACTTCATCATCGACTATGTGCCCAAGTCGAGCTCGTCCGTGGTGTTGATGTCTGGTGATTCCGGACACGCCGCCAAGCTTATCCCCCTGATCGGAGACTGGGTGAAGAACCTGCTCGAGGCCGCGGACGGGAAGCAACCCGTCGACAAATGGCGCTGGAAGGATGTCGGCGGTGATGACGGCAAGTGGGGAGACACTGTCAGCTGGCGTCTCGGAAATACCATGGAGTTTGCAGAGCTGCAGAACCCCAAGGCCTCCAAGTTGTAGAAGATATGTATTCGTTGTTAATAATAGCATGTGTACTTTGATACTTCCAAGCTGTCAAGCTGAGAACTAGGTGTGATCGCCCGTCTGCTGGTGAAGCTGCATATGGACCCGAGCCTCGGGGTCGCCGAGGAGCCGAAACGAGTCGTGGCTTCCGAGGCCCACAGAGGTTGAGCAATCAGGAGGCAGCTGAGAGACAGAAACGGAAGGTCTCGATGGGGTTGGGAGACTTTGAGGTGATCCTGTACGTTACGCAGAGTCCGATCCTGCAGAGAGCATGCATATTGTGTTCTTCATGTGGGAAAAAATAAGCCAAATCGCTGTTGCCCAACCAGACTACCAAATGCTATGCTCGACAATTGTTTGTGACATCCATTCCGTATCCTCGTGCTCTATCGAATTCGCCATATCCAGCAATTGAGTCATGGTCAAGCCGCTATCAAAAGTCATTTCCTCCAGATTCCCCGGCAACGACAAGGTGTAGCTCTCATTCTGGGACAGATCCGTGGCCAGTGAAGAAATCACAGTATCATGAGGGCTCGTGTCATCCGCTATTTGCTGCTGTTGCTGTTGACACGCCGCCTCATTCGCCACGCCCGGGTCGTCAGCTGCTGGCTGTGGGTTTGTCTGTGTTAACTGTTGCAGCATGATTTCGAGTTGTTGCAGCTCTGCTTTCTGGAAATTTGCCACCGCATTCCCAGCGGCGATCATTTCATCAAACACAGCATACGCCTTTTCAAGCGAGGGAACCACGCCTTCGAAGGCCTGCGGGTCGATAGCGGGTCCCAGCAATAGACTTCCCGTAGAGACGAAGATCGCCTCCAAGTCAAATGGAAGGAAGGTTTCTGGTGGTGCGTGTTAGAATGCAGTGCAGACATACTTGATTGTGATAAAACCTACCCAAAAGGCCCTGCGACTGTAGACAGTCGAGGATAGCAATCATTTGTTGGGAAGAATCCATGCACATTTGTATCAAATTTCGCACCGTCTGAGACGATCCCAGGAGCTCGGCGCATTTGCTCTCGGATTCGAATCGTATCTTCAAGAAGCAAAATAGTAACGGTCTTGTGGCAAGGACGATGCACTGAAACAGAATTGTGGTCAGCTTCCGTGATGACTGGAAATTGTTCTCAGGACGACTTACCTGATGATGTAGTAGGTGTAAATGGGCAGATGTCCTGGAGATGCAACTTGTATCCCTCTCGAGCGGGAGCGCAAAGGACTGTTGAAGATCGTTGGCGACGTGGGCCATACTTTCCAGTACGGTTTTAGTCCCCAGCATGAACTTGTTGTTGAGTCTTCCGTCTCGACCGTACACCTCTGTTGAGTAACTTGATTAGTCCAAGCTCTGATTATTATCGAGGTGGCAACTTACTTCTGTTGATGCTGCCGATAACCTCGGACAGTTTTATCCTCATCCGCAAGGCCGCAGTCCTTTGCGATGAACCAGAATATGTTGGCAGCTGGCACTGCACGTAATCGTCGTGGATTGAAGGAGGAAGGCCGAAGAGGGACGTCATCTCTCGATCTAAAATGTGCGCTGTGTACCAAATCCTCCGACACCTCTCGACGTATGCTTCTCCTAGCACTTGGGCCGGCATATCTGTGTGCATGCCCTCACCCAAGGCCATCCGTATGGCTTGGCCGATGAAGTTGTGGGAGGCATGCCGAAAGTCGACGCATTGCATGTACAGGGCAAGAGAGCAGAGAATCTCTGTCGAGAGGGCGGCTTGCTTGAGCAAAACGCTGAGGTCGGGAAGAAGCTGCACAGCTTTGATGAAGTAGTCGTGGCCTGGGGGCTTTCGACTCCTGTTGGCCTTCGTGGTGAATGCCTTTCCAAAGGCGAGTATCAAAAGGAAATGGATGAACCAAAGGTCCGTAGGGTCAGCCCTTGGATTTGGGTCTGAGTAGAAATGGTAGAGGGATTTCATAAAGGACTCTTCGTCGAAGAGGTGGAACATCTGGCTGCAGTGAAACTTCACCGCGTTGACCAGGTAGATGGCATAGTCTTGCGTAGGTAGGGCCGGCATCTCGGGGCCCTCCCCAATGCGGTAGCCATCCCAATCGAGGGTGTAAGCCGCGGCATCGAAGATGAGAGCGCTCGTAGGCAGAGGAGTTTTGTTGACGTATTGATGTGTGATGTTGAGGACGCGACGTGTAAAGGACCAATTGGATGATGTTCCCAAGTAGACTGCATGGCTGTCAATCACCTGTCAAGTCGACGTGCTTTTGGGAATAACTTACATATCCTTCCAGTCGGCGCTGTCATAAACTCCGACTGCCCAGTAGACAACGGGTTGATGAGCGTCGAGGCCACCGGGTCCATGGGCGGCTTGGGACGGGCGTCCTGCTTCTCGGTGCCTCTCAAAGGTTGGGTTGAGTCTGGACCTTCCGCCCCTGCCATGCTTACATCGCTCTCAGACCCTGCAAGGAGTTAGTTTGCTCATTTCGGATGAGAAGCCAGAGAGATAACAGACCACTCTCAACTTTGTCGGCAGCCTGGCCGCCTTCGATCGAGTCCCGCGCCGTCGGCTCATTGGTGCTCTTGCTTCGCTCCCATCGCTCGATCCGCTGCTGTAAGTCGATGATATAACTGGAGCGGCCGTGTAAGTGGGTGTTAATTCTTCAGCGGACGGGTGAAATGGGATTTTACCCTCTGGTGACCACTATCCTCTGGTCGCGCTCATCGAATGTGCAGGACTGTTTGCGCTTGCCGCATGCATCGCATGGCTGCGACCCCGAACATTTGATCTTTTGCCTCCGACATCTTACACACCTGTCCAGAGAGGGTCAGCGGGCGGCCCAGAAAGTCGGCCGGCAGACGCGCCGAAGACGCCGAACTTACGCGTTTGAAGATCTCTTGGTAACCTTGTTGCGTCCAGTCCCGGGTTCCATTGCGCCGTTCCAATAACACGAGATAGAAAAACCTGCTCCCAAAGAAGAATAATTCAATCAAACCGAGATATTGATACAGTCTTTGGACACGCAACGGTGGTGCGAGCCTCAAGGGGTGACGTGACGACTATCGTGGAACCAGAAACGCGGGGTAGCGATTCCGAGATGGAGAACTATTTTTTTCTTCTTCTGCTGGGCACTGACTAGGGGGCTTATCTGCACTAAGTTCCGCATGCTATCTAGTCTCAAAGACTGCGTCGGTGATAAAGCACGATGTGCACTATGTATGTGTTAACTGTTTTGCTGTTACGCCCGATAACGGACGCAGCTAAGAGGTATCAGTTGCTGCAAGATACCCCTTTGAAGATAACAGTTAATGTTCCTTTCGTCGACGACGATGCATCCGGAGGGCCGGTCGTATGTCGGTTTTCGGGGGCTAAAGACACACACCCATGCTGTCAGAGTGCAGAAGTAGCGATAGGTATCTCTCCGACGGTGGAAACAACAAGAGTCTCTGCCAATGAAGCGAAACAACTGACAGACGCCTCGGCCGGTCGAATGCGGGGGAAGAGAGCGAACGGCTTCATTCTCCGTGCTCCGTGTTGGCATCTGCCATGTACATGACAAGTCAGTCTGCCACACTCAAACTAGCGCAGTGTCTCATTAGAGCCGCCGCGGCTCATCCGATATCAGTGGCAAGCCAATACAACGCTCCCATTTATTGCGTTAGTAGAAGGCTAAGAAAGGCCAATCGCGTCTTCTCTTACAGAAGTCTCTGTCTATCATATCTAGAGACAGTCCACGCACCACACGTGCGGGCTTTTCTCTAGAAGAAAAAGGCCGCGGACATGTCCTTCTGCAAGCAACAATGCGCGGCGGCCTCTGTATTAGAGTCCGTATTTTTCGCCGACTAATCTGGCGACACTGGTGGCACACGCTCTGTTCGCTTAGACTGGGCAAGGTGGCAGCGCATTCATCTTTGTACGTAACAGTTTCTCCACGACCACGCCGTCATCTCAACTGTCTCTGCGCTCCCCATGGGGAAGCGGAAAATAAGCGTCACCACTGCATTCAAGTTGAGTTCACGTTCCCACCGGTCTCCAGACACGCGGGAAGCATCCGGCAGTGACATCAGTGAGTCTGGCGCTTGGGCTAACTGTTGTCATCGTAGTGGTCACGCGGCGGCTGTCCAGACTCATGCGCTGCCGTTGATGGCTTTGGTGGCGCAGAAACGGCCGGGCAGGTTTTTTCTTCGTCGGAGGAGGTCGGAACCGCTTCCGTTGGTACAAGCTGATGACCGGATCCTCACCCGATGGTGTTTTACTTCGAGACACCCCAGGGACGGTCCCGCAACGACAAGGATTCGTGCAGAGCGAGACCCTGAGATAGACCAATGCCAGACGAGTCATGGAGCCGCCGATCTCCGCTTTGTACGCACTGCGCCTGGAAGACCGGCTGACCGACCGCCTCATAATCCGCGATGAGAAAACGGGTACAGCCGACCCGCAAAAGGCTGTCGGTTCGACCAGGGCAGAGAGGCCAAGTAACCCTCTGCTATCTGCGCGTTTTAACTGTTGCCTGCTATCCGTACGCGTTATTGCCGACGGGAGGCATGTAAACTCAGCGCGCGCTGTATCCGTGTTGCCCCCGGAAAACCTCGCTGACCAGGAAGTTTTCGTAATCTGGTCCGGCTGATCCGTGGGAGTTCCTTGTCATCCGTCAAGGGGTTGAGCTGAAGGGGGCTATCAGATGAATGTCGCCTCAAGTGCCGCCAGTAACAGTTGTGTGTGCGTCGGAACGGGTCCCGACTGCATATTTTATCAAAATTATCGAAGCTTTTGACAATTGCTGGACAACGGACGAATGTGCACCATTGCGCGCGACCCTGAAAAGGAAGTGCCATTGCGAGTCATTCTCCCCTTGAATCCTTGAACATCGTCCCGCTGTGACGTATCTCCCAGTCGATGAAGTCCGGGGAAAATATGGGGTTTCTCTCAGAAATAGGTGCGTAATTTACCTCATGCAGTGGGTTATGTCCTATCTGCTCTTGTCTTCTTGTTGGAGGAACCTGTCTGTCTGATAGAAGCGTGAACCTTGCGGCCCTACCTTGGCACCATGCCCCTGACGGCGTTGGACCTTGAGCTGGGCGAAGCTGAAGAGAAGCGGCTCCAGCGCTAGACCAAATCTTGTTCAAAAGCGCGTCGTTCCCAACTCCAAAGTCTCGGACGCTTGGATGTTTGAATTATCCATCTTCTCGCAGTTCGCCTCGAGTCGCTCCATTGTACTGGGCTTTCGATCCCTTGTCTTGACAAACTCATTTTGGTCGCACTCTATCTTTGGTCTTCTTCAAGGTTCACCTCAGCCTTCAATGTCTTACGGCAATTCATTAAGTCTTTTCACCTCCTAACCGCCAACCTCGATCTCTCCAAGAGATTTGAACACAAAACCTCGACAATCGCACCCTCGACGCTTAAAGTGACTGCTTTCAAAAGTCTTGAAACATATTCTCTTGCAGTGACTTTGACGTTGCCTTTCGAATCGAGCACATATCCACACTCCATCGACCGACAATAAAACAAAAATGGCTCCCAACATGCATAAGAGCAAGGAGAGCCACCTCGACGAGTTGGGCCAGGTCTCAACCCAGTCCCAGGTCGGCGTCGTCTACGACGACCCGAACGCTAGCTACGATGCAGTTTTCGGTGAAATCGGTGAAGGTGGTCCCAACTACCGCAATGTAAGAAATTTCAGGAAAAAGAAAACGACTGGCCTTCCCCGTACAGCGACTAATCTTCCGACCAATATAGGTTGGGTGGCTTGGAACAGCCGCTCTCATGATGAAGACCCAGATCGGACTCGGAGTCTTGTCCATCCCGGGAACCTTCCACGTTTTGGGAATCGTGCCGGGCGTGATTGCGTTGTGTCTCGTGTCGGGCGTGACGACCTGGTCCGACTACATTGTCGGAGTCTTCAAGTTGAACCACCCCGACGTCTACAGCATTGACGATGTTGGCCGCAAGCTCTTTGGCCCCATCGGTCGTGAATTCTTCGCCGTGGTGTTCTGTCTCTGTAAGTCGATACGCGTGTTCGAAAGCGTTGAAACGTCCAGTCCGCTGATATCTACGACAGACTGGATCTTCGTTGCCGGCTCTGGTATGCTTGGTGCCTCCATCGCGCTCAACTCGGTATCCACCCACGGTGCATGCACTGCAATCTTCGTTGCTGTGGCTGCTTTTGTTGGTTTCTGCTTCGGTAGCATCCAGACGCTTGGCAAGATCACTTGGTTTGCTTGGATCGGTCTCGTTGCTATTCTCAGCTCTAGTACGCACAACCCCTGAATTAGCAAACCTCACAAGCAGACATATAGCTAACAGCTCAACAGTCTTGACGCTCACCATTGCCGTCGGTGTTCAGGACCGACCTGCAGCGGCCCCTCAAGGCGGTGTCTGGGTCTCTGACTATGTCATCGTCGGCAAGCCGACCTTCGCTGAGGCATCCTCCGCTCTCTCTACCCTCGTCTTCGCCTTCGCTGGTACCCCGGCCTTCTTCTCCATCGTCTCCGAGATGCGCGAGCCTCGCCACTACTCCCGATCTCTGTTCATCTGCCAGGGTGTTGTTACCGGAACTTACATCGCCATTGGAGTCATCGTCTACTACTTCTGCGGCTCCTACGTTGCTTCCCCCGCTCTTGGATCTGCCGGAACCACGATGAAGAAGGTCTGCTACGGCCTGGCTCTTCCCGGTCTCATTGTGACTACCACTCTTGTCATCCACGTAAGCTAAAATCCATTCTTTGCTGCCCTGCAACACAGACTAACGATTCTCCAGCTCCCCGCCAAGTACGTCTTCATTCGCATGCTCCGCGGCACCAAGCACCTCACTGCCAACACCGCGAAGCACTGGATCACCTGGCTCGGCTGCACCTTCAGCGTCGCCGTCATCGCCTACATCATCGCCAGCTCCATCCCCGTTTTCGACGGCCTGGTCTCGCTCGTCGGCGCCCTCTTCGGCACCCTCCTCTCCTTCCAGCCCATGGGCTGCATGTGGCTCTACGACAACTGGAGCGCCGGCAAGCTCGACAAGAACCCGCGGTGGATCGCCATGGTATGCTTCAGCGTCTTCGTGGTCATCAGCGGCTCGTTCCTCATGATCGCCGGCGCCTACGGCTCCATCGTGGGCATCATGGCTACCTACAAGGAGTCTGGAGGGTCCAGCGCGTTCTCTTGCGCTGACAACTCCAACTCCGTCTCGCATTAAAGGAGTTGTTTAGTGGTGAAGTTAGATACCAATTTGCATTTTATCAAAGTCAATCGTTACCCAAACAAATGGGCCACAGCCTTCATGATCTGCTCTTGTGACGTGTTAGGTGATACGAGTCAAGAACCGTTGAATGCAGGAGAGACCGATGACCGTCTGTGGATAAGAACACCGAGTCAGCTTTAGGAGGTAGTCCGAATAATCCCGCTATGCATGTTTACGACTGTTGCCAAGAGTCTCAGCGTCCAAGACGGGTCCACCCGGCACGGCGTGAGCTGTTCAACGGGCGACCTGCATATCTGCGTTCAAAGACGGCAATGATATTCGCGAATCTCCACACTTGGCTTCGACAATCTTGACCCTTCGTGGGAGTGATCTGGTACCTGCCGGCCTTGTGTCGCATTGTCCGAAACTCCGCTCAAGAGCCGCAGATGCAGATAACAGCCGCCTCCAGCCACATGATAAGAGCATAGGATTGGTCGAACTGTTCGGGTAAAACATTAAACTCGACATTTTCGTTGGCCTAGGAGCCAAGCTCATGAATGCTTAGCTGACAGATAATACACTAAAATACATGTCCAATCCAGAACAAACATTACATCTCTCGAGCCCCTGTTCCCCCAAGTCTTCTCGCGACATTAATCCTCCCTTTCCTGCCCATTACCGAAGAACAGATCAACTTCTTCTCCAACGACAAATACACATTTGAACAACCAAATCGATCCATCTCCAGCGAGCCTCCCTCAAGTTTCGCCCACCAGAGTCCCTCGTTGTTGCCCCTCCTATCATCCCGGTCGAGTACACACTTGAAAGCGCGCACTTATTTCTCTCCCCAGATAATGCTCAAAGCGCTGTCGGCATGGCGCAGATCAGGAATATCCGCGGCCGACATCATCAACATTCCTGTATCTGAACGCTTGATGATCACCTTGTTCTCGTCCTCGGACCAGCAGGCTCCCTCAGTAACATTGTCGCAGAACTCGTACAGCGTCTTGGTGGGCATGTAGCAAAACTTCTTCTCCGCGTACGAGACGAAAGAACGCCCCAGGGCGCCGGCATTCCGGTCGCAGAGCTCGCTGGCACGGTGCTCGGGCCAGTGGCTCTTGATGACCGAGGGGCTCATCGCCATCTCCTCCGCGAGCTCAGGGGAGCCGATCCATCTCCGGGCGAGGCGGGCGAGGCGGGCGAAGCCGTGCCTGTTTCTCTCCTTGACGGCGGCGTCGCCAAAAGTCCCCATGACGATTTCTGACTGGAGAGGTTCCGTGGTAATGGGTTCTATCTCTATCACCTCAGTGTCGTCGTCCTCAGCTGCGTATGTCGGATCATCCAAGTAGGGGGCAGTTGAATGATTCTTTCCAGCAAACAAAGGGTCCACCTCCCACTTCTTGAGTTTGTGAGGGTACGTCTCAAAGCGAAAGTCAAGAACCGGGAAGCCACTGCAATAGTACTCCATTGGCCGAATAGGGGCTTCACTGGCACGGAATTCTTTCATCCGGAGCTGCATACCGCTGACAGGTGGTTGGTTACCCCCGCCTCTGCCGATCCAGAGGCATTTACTCGGTTCTTGCTCAGCACTCTTGAGGGGTATGTCGATGTTGCCGTAGAACCTGTTTTACTCTTAATGGCAACGAAAAGAAACATTGGAGAGGTAAAACAAACCATGGAATCTTCTTGCCGGAGATCTTCTCGCAAGCTGCCGCCCAGTTTCCTGGGGCGAACCCAAACTTCCCCTCAACCTCTGGTATCTGCACACCCATGAACGCAATACACGTTGGTTTTTTGTTGCCGCTGAGAAGAACGTATGAAGGATACTTATTAGTGTTGACCGAGACTTTACAGTGGATGCTGCCGGCTTGACATCTGCCAGCCTTGTATTTGTGGCCAATGAAGGTTCCTCCGTCGCCAAACAAACGAATATCGGGTACGTCGCCACCAGCGTTCGTCAAGGGGGGTTGCGTGGGGTCCACGGGGTTCGGTCCGTTATTACCAATCCAGAAGTTGACCATCGAGCTTTTCGGGGGGGGTCCTGGATCCTTCCCGTTTTTCGGAAACAAGGCGAAGCCGGGAGTAGAAAAATCCTTTACAAAATCCTTCACAGTACCAATAAAGCCGACGAATGAAAAGAAGAACTCCAACCCCTTCAACAACCCCCCCTCGAAGCGGGTGGTGAGGGCGGTGGTGGTGAGGGCGGTGGTGGTGAGGGCGGTGTTGGCGGTGTTGAAAACGGTGTCGGCGATGTTGCCAGCAGGGGCGCTAGCGTTGAACAATGCAAGTCCCGTGGCTGCCAAGCCCGACATGGCTGGGATTGCTAGACCAGACATGACTTGTCTCCTGTTCTGACTGCAGGTGCTGATGAGTGATGGGGTTGAAAAGATTGGCCTGAGCCGGCGAGAGCTTCCGTGCGTAAGGTAGCGGGAGCAAGTTGACCAGAAGAGGATCCCCCACGAGGAGCAGGAGGTTATTTGGTAGAAATCCTTGGCAGCAATGGAGTCTTTTTTTTATTCGAAATCCTGCGCGGTTGACCCAACGGCTTTATGGAATGCCTGACCTTCTCTGCTCTAACTTGGTCGTAATCGAAAGGGGCGTCATACGATATCAAGCTCTCATCAGGATAGTAGTCTGCCTGCTCCCTTCTCGCCTATCGTCAGACAATGCCGATGCACCCCGTCAAGCGAGGAGCCACAGGTCTGGTAAGTTTGGAGTTTAGATTTATTGAAATGGTGCATCATATCCACATGTTGAAGGAGTTTCGTCCATCACTATTGGTGCGGTACCGACGATAGTGTGGCCGCCAAGGTGCCATCAACACCGGTTGCAGCCAAATCATTCGTCTTTGGAAATACAGAAAACTTTATGTCGACCTGAATCTTCGCTGAGCGTGGTGGCTGTGCAGACGTCGCGGCTATTGAACGCCTCCAAGTGTAATTCAGATCCATGGATGACGATATCTACGTCTCCCACGTTCCGGGACATCAAAAGCATCAGGTGAATCCTTGGCTTCGGCGACAACATCGTATCTGCCATGATAGAGTCCCATATCCAGCCCAAATAGCTTCGAGTAGCTTGGTGAATGCTGTACGAGGATGGCCTGCGGCATTTGGACTTTGGCGGAGTGGCGTTCTGCTAGTTCTTCTAAAAGTGCTCCGCATTTGGACAACTCCAAGAAAGGTCTTCAAATGAGTTCAGCGCAGCGTCTTCTTATGCCACAAGGACGAAATTCCTCTTCCCATTTCTACGGATGAATCGAGAAACCCAAAAGAGACTTCTTCTGTCCGCTAAGCGGCTGATACGTCTCCTGAAGTCCAGGCCCAGCCCCACGAAGGAATCCGGATAAGGTAATCCCGTACGAAAGAGCGGGATATGCCCTGGTAGCCTATCGGCCGAAACCGTCATTGACGGTATACATGATGACGATTGTTTGACGATTCTCTGAGGATGTAAAGGAAATTTAGGCTTGTTGAAGCTGTAGTTGCTGCTGTCCGCCAAGGAGATAGACACTCATGCTGAAGATATGGACATTGTTAGGTAAAGACAACTAGGAACGGCAGGGTCGACGGGGAACACAAGTAGCAACATATCAAAAACAAAATCAACTCAAGGTATTGTGTCTGAAACTTGGGACTACATGAAAGCTACCGCAATGACAGCCCAGGTATCTTCGGTTTGCCGATGAAAAAGAATAGGGGGGTGGAGTCCCGGCGACATCCCTCGCTGTCCACAAATTTAGATGAAATCAAAAATTCCAGTGACCGCAGTCTTGCTCTGCGCAATAAAAGTACATTGCTGTATGCGAAGATATCATCGCCTCCCCACGCGTCCAGATGCACCTGGCCTTCTGCCTGCTCTTGACCCCTCTCCCGCGGGAACAAGATCCTCAAGGTTGTCCGGATGAAACCGGCAATGTGGACTGTGTATGCTGTTATCCTCCAACAAGATGCGCCTGTGGTCTGCCCCGCACTCGTAGCAGAACTCATGCTTGCAGCGTGAACCTAGGAATAGGTCATCCGGGTTAGACATTATTCTATCCGTCTCTGGTGCTTGGGGGTGCATCGTCCAGTCAGACAGTCGCATAGCCGCGACATCGGACGTTGTGGCCTCGCTGCCAGACGGTGTAGCATCCCCAGCAGAACTGGAAGCGGCACTTGATGCCTGCGATTTTGTTGGCCTCAGTATGAAGGATGCTTCAGGGGCTGGCGCGAAGGAGGGTGAAAGGTGATGCAAGGGTGACGAAGAAGAATTCAGTGTACTTACAAGTCATGTGCGAACTGGGTTCTCGCAATTAGCATCCGTCTTTCAGTTGGGCGATGGAATCACTTACCATCCTGCGTTCTTTTCTATCGCCCATCCACATCCGGGGCAAGGCTTCGTTGTCCTACTCACAGTGACCTTGCTTTGGTCCTCTTCTTCTTTGCGCCGGGCCGCGACTTTTCGTGCCAGTGCCGTGGCTCTCAACGCCCTCTCTCGCTCGGCTCGTTCTCGTGCTTCCTGTTCTTGGATCTCTGCCTGTTGTTCCGCCATGAGACCCTGCGCCATGGCGCGGTCAGCGTCTTCTTGAATACGCTTCGCAGTATCCATCCGCTCATGCTCCATTTCAATCCTTGATCGAAAGTTTTCGGGGTCGCGAAGCAGCGAATCATACTCCTCGCATGTCAGGTTCTCGTGCCACGCGACATTATGAGTAAAGCAGGACCGCTGGCCGCAGTGCAAACAGGAAACGATGGGCTGCTCGGTGCCAGTGTCGTGGAGCTGACCGGAACCGCAGTTAGCGGTGCACCAGATGAAGTTTTCAGCTTCAGCCATGGCAGCGCGTAAAGCCAACGCTTCATATCTATGGACTTGTCAGTTTGGCTCCGTCAAAGTGTCACAGGCGTAGCTTACCTGGCGAACGTCTCCTCGTCTGCGTACTTCTGTATGTCGACGTATTCGAGGAGCTCTCGACACTCGGGACATCGGATCTCGGTCCAGAGTTCGCTATTCAGGTCTGATCTGATTGACATTTGGAGACATTCCAGGCACGCCTCTGGTGGGTGGGTACACATCGAAGTAACGCTTAGGATCGGAAAATCAGAAGCCTCCCTGGTCTCTGCGCAGATAGGACACTCTCTTGATCCGCCCAAGTCATTCGCTGGTAGCCTTTGCCTCGTAACTACGACGTCTGTCGTGTCAGCGGCTCTCTGATAGCGCTGACCGAAACTGGACCGGGTTAGCAGCAATACCACGCAAGACTGGATTCCCTGCAACTGGCATTGGGCTCATCACTTTGTGGCCAAAAGAGCAAGGCAAGTGGTGATGGATGGAAGTATAAACTATGGCGTGGCTTACCTGAAATCGTCGGCAGCGAGATCTGTTGAGCGGGAGCCAGTGGCGACGTCATGGCTGCGCAGAAAAGCGACCGTCATCGCCTGCTCCTTCTGCTCGAGGAGGGCGATGTACGGATTGTTTGATCCCAGAAGCAAGGCCGATCTGGGACGAATGGGGGGAGACATCATGGGGGGTGTACTTGCAGCGGTACTGCCGCTGCCGCCAGTCGTCTGTGGAGAGAAAGGCGCAGGATCAAAGTCATATAGAATAGATGCCGCTGTTGGTCGGTAGCCTCTTTGAGGTGCAGAAGACGACGCAGGTGCTCTCGTGGTCTCCCTGGCCGCGGCCATCGTGTTTGGTGGTGGTTGGGGAAAGTCGAAGTCGGCCATGATGTCAGCGCTAATGGTGCCATATGAGAAAGCTCTCCGCGAGGCTTCAGAGGCGATAACCGACGACGTTGCTTCGTCGTCAGTATCTGGCTGTGGTGGGGCTGGCCGCTGTTCCTGCTGGCCTCTGTCCCCCATCATCACCGCCCAGTCGTATAGAGGGGGCGGATCGAGGACGTCGTCGCCAAAGCTGTCCAAGGGAGAGGGGTTCGGATGCGCGTAGTAGCTGGGCGGCAGCCCGCTGTCTTGCGTGGCAAACATTCTCGTCACGGGAATAGAATCAACGTCAGAAACATAACTGTGGGCTGGCGCCCTTCCTGCAACCACTGGTCGACTCCGATTGCTGTTCGTCGCTCGCGGTCGTTCGTCTCCTAGACGTCTGGGCTCGCTGGGGCTTGCGTCGGTGGTGAAGTCTCTAGGTGGGAGAATTTTGGCGGGAGAAGTTATCGTGGAATCCGCCGGCGCCGCAGCTGTTGTTGCCAAGACTGGCTCTCGAAACAGAAGAAATGCGTGAAACTCTTCAAGAGATCCTTGGTCGAGTCCATTGGCTAATCGTTCTCCCCTGGGGGGCAATGGCCAACTGGACGACGTAGAGGACACTCTCTGTCGCGACGAATCGTCCGTGGTGCCGGGATGCTGCTGGAACGAATCCTTCACTTTTTCTCTCGACGACGGGATCATGATGGGAATGTGGCAGCGGGTTCCTGGGATGACCCTACTCGCCGCTTGGAACCGTCACTCGGGCCCTCAACCTTGCATCACCGTCCGAGCATGTAGTTGATGCAGACGGGCCACGAGGCAAGGTACCTAAGTATTGGTCGTGCTTGGTTGGTGTTGACGCGAACGGTTGGTCTGAAGGAGGGACGACGGATAAGTAAAGTGTAGTGACAAAGCAGTAGGTATTTCTGGGCAATTCCAGGCGATCAGCGATGTTCAAGGTATGATCTTTTTGCCTGGATATTCAACAGCCGATGGGTTTTGAAATCAGCGAACGCAGGGCCGTTGCTGTCGCGTTTGTAAGGTCAAGTGACTCCTCTTCGAAGCCAGATCCTCAGTAGGTAGCCACCTTTGCTTTGCTGTATTGGTTGATGGCTGAAAGATGACGGCGGGCGCATAGCAAACGAACCATAAAAGGCATCAGATGAGGCTGTTTGGGGCAACCTTGACGGTAAAAGCAGTTCCAGCTGGGAGTCCAAGTGGTTCATGGCCTGGCAAGTGGCACTGGATGTCAACCCGCAGGGTGCCTTCCGCACTGTTCTGATGTCGCAGGTGCCTGCCCCCGCCTGTTTGGGGGACCAACCTTCCAGGCGGCTTCCGCAGGTACCGGGCACCTTCTATGAGAACCCCGCCACCTGGGCAGTTTTTGGGTGGCGGTTCCCTGTTGTTCCCGCCGAAGATCACCCCGCCCGCCACATTCAGTGGATCCTTAGTAGAAAATGGTGGGTTCTCAGGATGGTGCCTTAACTGTGGAGGCACTATAACTTAGGTGCTAGTATAGTTCTATCCCTAGTAATAGTACTAGGATAGTGCTACTAAGTACTATAAAATACTAGGTACTAATAGTGCTAGTAGTACTATAGGGTACTAGTAGTACTAGTAGTACTATAGTATTAGTAGTACTATAGTACTAAGTACTATAATACTAGTAATACTAATAAATACTAAAGTAGAGCTCTACTTACCTACTAGTACTTACTTCTAGAGGTTTCCTACTTAAATTATTAGTTAAAATCCTATATATTATAGTTAGTAAACCTATAGCTTATAATATTTTAATTCTAAAAATTATAAGTTTAAATCTATAAAAAAAATTACTTATAATTAAAAAATTCTTTTTATAGTAATTATATATATATATATAAGTTAATTAGCTATAGATATATATACTACTTTTTTAGTAGTATAGTACTTTTAGTATTATACTAATACTACTAGAACCCCTTAGTACCTCCTAGTACTCCTTAGTACTACTTAGTACTTACTAGCACTATACTAGCCTATAGTACCGTAACTAGGTATAGTACCTTTAAAGCATTTATATTACTTTTTTATACGTGCTGTATACGGGTACTGTGGCGGCACCGTTCTGAGAACCTACCATTTTCTACTAAGGATGGGTTCGTTCGGTGTGTCCATCCGCTGTAGCTTATCTGTTAGCGCCCGTCCATTCCATTGCGTGGAAGGCCTCACCTCAACCCCGGAATGCCTGGCCTGGGGCTGTGACAAGCACCATTTACACTTTGGAGAATTGGCCATTCGCAGCTCATATCAGGTACTTGATGGCTCGTATGGGCTGTCGCTGGAGTCTAGAACACCAAGAAGCCAAGCCAAAGTACCGATACATCATGCACATTGCAGGCCTCAATGAGGGGTGACAAGGCTTACAGCGATTGAGTTGACAACACGAGCGAGCTTCGTTGGACCACCGTCCACCACCTCCATTTTCATTCCACTGAGCGCACAGTCGACAATCAAGAGAAGGAGCAAGATGGCCTTCTTGGATGACATCATTTTGATTTGAAAGCAGTCTGTCTAATTCTCGTCACGAGCACCCTCGGCTCAGGCCATGGCTACTCCATCGGCCTCCGCTGGGTATATGTCAAGCACCAACACCAATGGGAAATGTCCAGCCTATGTCTTCCCTTCTGCAAACGCCCTGAAGCCAAAGCTTAATCCCGTGAACATGGGACTCCCAATATGAATGACCGCCTGCGACGCAT
This sequence comes from Colletotrichum cordylinicola, assembly GCA_027406065.1. Classification (NCBI taxonomy): domain Eukaryota; kingdom Fungi; phylum Ascomycota; class Sordariomycetes; order Glomerellales; family Glomerellaceae; genus Colletotrichum; species Colletotrichum cordylinicola. Next base: position 5,716,968 of record JANVYD010000001.1, on the reverse strand, counting down.
CTAGCCTGGCCAACGGAAAGTCGCCCATCCACCTGCCTCTGCCTTCTCGCGCTCGTTCCTAGCAGTGTACAGGTGGTTGAGCAGCGTTTGTTCCCCATCTCGAATAAACGAGTCCTTCTTGTCTTGGGGGCCCCATGCCACTAACATTTGTTGACGGCGGACAATTTGAGGCTCTCTGATGGAGTCCTTGCGCCCGATCTGACGCATGTAGAGTGCAGGGGTGAGCGTGCACACGTTGAGCAGGCGGTGGTAGAGCTCCTTTTTCGAAGGTGGCGGGTCCATCTTGGACATGCTGAACGCCTTGCGGTTCTGCAGAATGTTCTTGCAATCCAGATCTGACACGTTGTCGAGAAAGTCCGTCGATGTCTGGAACTCGCCTTCGGATCCCCACAGGATGTATGGATTGATGTCAAAGTAGAAGTGGTGGGTCGAAGTCTGAATCTTCTCGTAGAGTTGCATGGCAGGCCGGACACAGTTCTCTTCAAAGCTCTTGTAGAATGACTCGAGTTTGTCCTTTTTGCAAAGGATTTTGAAAATGCTGGCAAGCTCAATGGTCATCTCACGCATTCTCTTCTCTCGCACGCCTCTGAACTCCCGAGAGCTCATGATGGCGTTGTAAGCCTCCGCGGTCCATGTTCGAATGGCAAATAGATCTGTCGGCTTGGTCAGCTACACGAATGGTTATAAGATCAGCACATCTCTCACCTCGCTTGGGCTCGACAGTGTTCTGCAGCGCCGTCTCTACGAAACTGAGAGTCTCCACAAATTGTGTGATGGAGCCGTACAGAATCTTTTGGAAAATGTTGTCGTTGAGAAATCTCATAATGACGGAAATGATGACATCTTCATCTGTCTCGGGGAACATTGTGCCGTGGACTAGATCTGCGTGGGTTTGGATTGCGTGCTTCAGCTTGTGCGCCTCGGTCGGCCGCTTGCGTGAGTTGGTCAGGAGTTCATCGACGCCTTTGGCATGATTGTCGAGGAGCGGTGCCATGAACTTGGCAACCCAGTCGGTGATGCCCTCGACAAGATCGTCGTATTGCTGCTATTGTGTTAGGCAGGTGAGTTGGCAGGAAGGAGTTGCATTCACTTACGCGACCGACCTCCTCGGGCGTCAGCTCCTTGCGATAAGGCTGCAGGCTGAAGATGTGCGACTGCGCGTCCCTCAATTGCTCTTTCAGAGCCGAGTTCTCCGTCTTGAGCTCATTGACATTTGAGTAGAGCGAATTGATATCTCTCTCCGCCTCCGTGAACTTGGGAACCTTGACGCACTTGATCTCCTCTATCCTCTTCTCCATTCTGTCTGCTCTTTCCTCGGCGATCTCAGCCTGAGCTTTGGAAGACTTGAGCTTTTGGCGTAGGTCGTCGATCTCGCGGTGCAAACGCAGCTCCAAGGACGAGGCAGGGACGTTCTCGTTGCATCCAACTCGGAGAACCGAATCCTGCGACGAGGTATCTCTTGTAGATTGCGAAGTGTCAGTTTCGAAGTGGATCAAATCTTCGCACTCGAGGAAGGATGCCGATGTGGTGGTCGACGGGGGTGATAGGGTGCGCTGAGGGGGAGGAACATTGGCAAAACGAGTAGCAACGAGGCCTTTGGGTAGAGCTTGCCTTGGCCCCTTGCTCTGACACCCGTTTTCGAGAACGGTGGCAGGCATCTCAACTTTTGTGAATCCCATGGCGTCGGACTCTGAGCTGAGAGACGGGCTCGGGGGCTCTATGTCGGTGGATGGCGAGTTCTTGAGGGCTGAGCTGTAGGTAGATTTCATATCCCCGAATGGAATGGAGGCAGAGTCAGCTTCAATGGGCTTCTTGTCCGGGACCGGGGGGGTTTGGCTGTCGCGATGGTGCGGGAGGGTCGGCTCCAGTTGTTTGAGGTCGTCCATGATATCAACCGGGGATGCTGGACAGCGGGAAAGACGGAGGGGGTGTTTGGACGAAGGATGTGAGGTCCGAGATGGCAGGATTCTGGGAGGAAAGTGTGTCGAGATAAGATGAATCAGAGGCAGTCTACGCTTTCTTCACAGTGCTGTTGGGGAAGCTGCTGGCATTTCCCAACTGCCATTCTTTCACATAGGTTCGGTAAGATAAAGGAAGGAACAGCGGGCAGGCCGGGTGTAAACTTCAAAGACACCTGTTTGGCAGGTGCCTGTTGTCATTTTCCACCTCTCCGGGTCGCTCCTGCCGCCGATAAGACATCATTGAGGGAAGCAGCCCTCGGTGCTTCCATTGAGGCACACCTTGGTGGAGCAGTGCTGGCGACACTGTGTACCGACGTAGGGTGCGGGAAGATGGCTCTTCGACACTATGAGTTCCAAGACAGGTACCAATGCAATGAGATTCAGCTGAAATGCCGGGCGTTTAATGCCAGTCCGCCTATCCGTTTTCTGCTGTCTGCCAATGGCATAATTTGACGACGTTGGACATGCATCAAACACCCTGAGCTACGGAGCATCAAGTTAGCACGGGCTTCCCGCAACATGCCTTACTGCTTACGGACAGGTTCGAGCCTGATCCAGAATCAGCCCTGCACTGAGTGAACCCCACCATGCTGCCTACCCCCGTGGCGATCACCAAACCCTGCAGCAACCCAGCTCTTCTGGTAACCAGCAAATACCTAGGCTGGTCACCCATTGTCATTGAGGTAAGCTTATGACAGGCCAGTAGACATAGTCAGCCAGAGGATGCTTCGGGGAGGAAATCAGCAGTCCTATCCCCTAGTTTCTTGAATCTTGTCGGCGTAGACCGACGCAGCGTGAGCCATGAAGGCAAGCCGTCCTGCGTTGAAGTGGGCAGGGATCAAGCCTGCTTGAGCTGCGTGTCCTGGGGTAGCAGGGTTCTGGAAACCAAGCTCGGTACGTACCGCATATCGAGCTTGCATTCTCCCGGTCGAAAGCCTAAGCATACCGTTGTCGGGCGGCGCTAGCGTCTCTGGCGGACTTGTATCATCCAGATCGATAAGGTACTTAGTTATGGGGCCCTCATTACGAGCCACCGCACCGCCTGATCTCGGTGACCTGACCATGTTCGCCATAATGGGCGCTTTGGTTCGTTGAAACAAGACGAGATGCTTCAGTGCCAGTGGAGGGCTTTCCCCGGCGAGTCACGGAACCGTCCAGTCATGGCAAGAACCCAAGACCACTGATGCCCTTGCCCTCCCGGGTCCTTCCTTCCACCTCTGCTTCGACCAGGAAGGCAGCTTGGAAGGCGCCTTCCATGCATAAGCTAGCTGTTCCTGCCGTGTCTGCCAGCCAGCCTCACACGTACTAAGTACCTTCCTTCCCTTACTTGGATTTATCATCCCAACAGTGTACTGCTTGAAGAAGTTCAGCTTATGCCTCCTGCTGGTCACGCCGCTTGCCTCTCCCCACCAGAGCTTCTTCTCTCTTTTTTCAAGGCAGATTTTCATGACCTTGCGGATTTCGAACCTTACACCCTTCTTCTTTCAAAGATTCGAGCTGTTTTGTTTCCATTCGGACATCGCCTGCGCCTCTTCATCATCGCCCCGCAGTCCATACTGGTCACACTTGCAAGATTCCACGTCTTTCGAGCGCATCCTGGCTGCATCTCGCCAACTAAGGCACATCAGTCAGTCCTACAGCCACCAAAAACGAGGCCCTCTCTTCTAGGTCCCGGGACGTGGCAATTCCTTAGCCGGCTACTGCTGTCTGCTTCTCTGCATATTTCATTTGCCATACTGCTAGTTCCGAATCGTTCCTCCTCACCACGACACCCCGTTTCTTTCCTTCTTTTGTGATACCCAACAACACAGCGCGCCATCATGGTCGACACCTTCGACAAGCTCGCCATCAGCGAGCGCAAGATCATCGTCGGCATCGACTTCGGCACCACATATTCCGGCGTGGCCTGGGCGGAGACGCAGCGCGCCGATCGACGGACGGCCATCACTACCTGGCCCATCAGCAAGACGGTCCGCGAGGGCGAATCGTCAGACAAGGTTCCCACCAAGCTCAGATATGCCGGCGACGAGATCCAATGGGGCTTTTCCATTCCCATCACTGCGCCGCAAGATGAAGTTGTCGAGTGGTTCAAGCTGTGAGTCTACTGGTTCTGGAGATGTCGACAACCGCCAGCAGGCTGTGCTAATATTTTTCAGCGATCTTGATCCTTCCCTCCAGAGCATGGGACAGGCCGTCTCTTCGGAGGGTAGGGGAGGTCGAAACGTCGACAAACTGGTCACCGACTACATCTCGGCTCTTGGCGAGCACCTCACATACACATTGAGAGAGAAGCTTGGCGAACAGGTCGTCACAACAACTCCCCTCGAGTTTGTCGTTACAGTCCCCGCCATTTGGTCCGATCTGGCCAAGGAGAAGACGAAGCTAGCTTGCCAGAAGGCCTCGGGTCTGTCCAGCTCCAAGACACCCATTCACCTCGTCTCTGAGCCCGAAGCGGCAGCCATCTACGCCCTGCACGGCCTCGACCCTCACGGACTCAAGGTCGGCGACACTGTTGTGGTAGTCGACGCTGGTGGCGGCACAGTGGACTTGATCTCCTACACAATCACCGGCCTGAAGCCTATCCTGGAGGTCCAAGAGGCTGCTCCAGGATCCGGTGCGTTGTGCGGCTCGACCTTCCTGAACATGCGCTTCGCGAAGTTCCTCAAGGCGAAGCTGGGCAAGGAAGAGGGCTTCGACGACGAGGTAATGGCAGAGGCCATGGAACAGTTTGAGAAGAAGGTAGGTTCTGTTTCCTGACTTCGTGACTAGAGCAGCTGAAACTAACGGCACGCAGGTCAAGCGTCAATTCACCCTAGGGGCTGCCCCGGACGAAACCTACACGATCCCCGTTGGCGGTCTCAACAACAACCGAGAGCTTGGCATCAACCGTGGTCGTTTCGCCCTGAAGGCATCTGACCTGCAAACTATCTTTGAGCCTGTGGTTCTCGAGTGTATCAAATTAGTGAAGGACCAGATCACAACCAGCGGTGTGCCAATCCGGGCGATTCTCCTAGTCGGTGGTTTCGGTGCCTCCAACTACCTCAAGGAACGTTTGCGCAATGCTATCGACAAGAACATTCAAATTATGCAGCCTCCGAACGCCTGGCAAGCTGTCGTTCAAGGTGCCGTCATGAAGGGACTTGCTCAAGTATCCCCTGACCGCCTTACTCAGGTCAGGGTTCAGAACCGGAAGGCTCGCAAACACTACGGAACCGAATGGCGCACCAAGTACGACCCCAAGATCCATAGCCACGTCGAAAGCAAGCGTCACTGGTGCGGCCTTGATGGCTGCTACAAAGTCTACACAATGGAATGGTTCATCCAGCGCGGAGACAGTGTGTCAGAGAACGAGCCGTTTTTTACTTCTTTCGTGTGGACTGGTCTCGTCAGCCAAGGTCGCATCAAGAAGATCAAGATGGACATCTACGCCGATCGCACACCTCGAATGGCTCCTGTAGCCCGCGACGATAACGTCTCCATGCTCGTGCACGTAGAGGCTGATGTCAGTCACATTCCGGAGAACATGCTCGCGCGTCGCCAGGGGTCTGATGGACAATGGTACTACGAGCTGAGCTGCAAGATCGAGGCAGTGTATCTGTCCGCCTCGACAACCTACACACTACTATACAACAGTAAGTCTCGGTCGCTCTGAACACTTAGCATATAGTCACTAACAGTCTGCAGACTCTCGGTACAACACAGTTACTGCCGAATATGTTTAACTGCTCGTAGACGAATGTTATGTTGGTGGTGGAATCGGGTTGAGGTACGAGAAGGGACTTAATTCGTAATCAGTAACTTTTCGTCCATTCTGTGTGAAGCAGGGGCACTGGTGAAGTAATTATTCAAGTGGTTCTCTCGCTGGCACACTGATAAATAGTCATAGTGGATCGCAATCGTCAATTCCCATGCTTCTCTTGTGGAAACCCGTGCTCTGAATACTTTTCTATGTATGCTGCCGTCTCAAGATATTTTCTGGGCTACAACGGCGTTGTAAAAGAACTTTCTCACTTACACAGTACCTTGAAGACCATCTATCAGAAGCCACTAACGTAAAGAACCATGACTTCCACCACACGTACGAATGCAAAGTACCACCCCGCTGGTGATTGGGTGTAAGGTAATTGCGGCATTCTTATTCCCGGTCCTTAGCAAGACTCAGATATCCGCAACACGTCAAAGCCGGGCTTTTGAACGGCATCTTGTGCAATATTTTCGAAATCTGAGACGTCTGCCCACCACACCCTCCCCCCGTGGACTCTCGAACCGGCCAGCAGGGTAATTTGACCTCGCCAATGAGCTTCTGTGGTTGGTGCTGTCCATGATCCTGAACCGGCAGAGACGGCAATCGTTTCCTTTCAAAATCGAGGTATCTGTTTGGCAGGCTGTCGTGACCCTGGATTTGAACAGGAGACTGAATTGATTGTAGATAAGCACGCGGAAGGGTTAATAGTTCGATCCCCAGACTCTAGTCGGAGTAGGATATAAAGATGACTGCCCAGGGAGCAGAATCGAGGACGGGGCCAGGTGGAACTTCTCTTTGGGATTGAACTAGAATTATAATCGTCGAATGGCTGTTCATGGTGTTGTGCAGAATCGCCTTCTCCATGCCATTGTATGCGTCTTTTGCCTTTCGTTCTTGTCTCTTACTGCTTGAACTCCTTACCCAAGTTTCAAATGACCGCGTGGGAATCTTCACAGTGATCCAAACTCTACAGCTCGGAGATATCGACGTGACGCGTTACGTTAAAAGATGAAGGCTCCCCGATTATCGAGTCATTTGCGCAGGGTTATTTTCACCGTGATTTGTATCACTAAGTACCGTCGAAAGCAGACAGATTGTTTCAGTAAACACAAACCTTAGCAAGCCAGAACACTACTAGGCTTAGATCCCACCGGCTTCTGCCCATCAAAGGCCTCTTCTTCAAACAGCCTCATGACTCTACGATTCTAGTCGCCGTTGGAGTCTTTTACAGGTGAGATATAGAGTTCCTGCAGTTCACCTGAAACTTTCAGAGTTTAGGGCGGGCGGGTTGGAATTTCGCAGAATCACTCAGCTGCTCTTAAGAAGTCATGCTCTTCATCTTGGGTATAAATGGTCACTATTGTCTCTATGTTATGGTATCTTTGGCAGCAGGAGCATCACATTCTGTTTTTGACTATTTACACAACCTTGCTAGTTTAAAGGTCCCGTCTTTGCAAACTACACCGTACAAAACAACCTCCACCATGCGTCCCGTCTGGATTCTAACCCTATTCCTCGGCGCCGCCATGGCCGTTCCTGTTAGTTGGCTCTATCAAGTCACGAAATATTACTGACGCCCGTAGGATGCCTCTCGCGCCCCGCACGCTGTACAGGCCAGAGCCGAACCGGGCGCCGGCCACGCCTTCGTCCATGAGGGATCTGTAGTCAAGCGCGCCGAGGGAAAGGCGAAGAAGAGCAAGCCGAAAATACCGGGCCAACGTCCCGATCCTCCACGTTTCCCTGGCGGCGGCCGGGGTTAAGATTCTGATAGGCTCACCCGCCCCATCGTCGTTATGTGTTCTATAAGGACAAATGCATCTGAACGGACGCATGTAAATAGGTATCGGGTGGTCTAGACAGGACATTATTGCACTTTCGGGAAGCGTTTCCATGACCAGTGACACACAATTGGGACTCGAAGAACGAATCAGTTGCAGTAACAATGGACTAGAGACGGGCGGTCTCAGGACGAAAACCTGTTCATAGGCTTACACTACCATACGTAAAGCGCTACCTGAGCCTGTGCTTGAGGTCAAACTTCCATAGGTCTCTAGAAACCAGCTATTAACTCAGTTTTAACTACTCCCATTTTACCTTCACTACTAGTATCAAGCTTTTATGCATACTCTGAAAACACTTAGAAAAGTCGTGTTGCACCTATATTACAGCCCTTGAGTCCAGGGAAAGTTTACACCTAATTTTCATAGTAACCTAATCGTATTGACCGCAAGTATTCTGTGTAGTAGCAGTGATAGGTCTTAGCTTGCATATATACAGAAATTGCAAAACCGGCGGTACATAAATCCCCAGCAAAACATTGATTCCCATCCGACCCAACCTGACACCATTCGCGCCGACAGTGATGCCGCCTCTCGTATTTGATTTCCTACGTCGTGTTTAGATCGCATTCATTTATATCTATCCTACGTGTCTACGCGGCCGTCAACTCGGCAATGCGCCTCTCAATCTCTGGCACCTGTCGCAACAACACCTCGAGGTCTTCCTTCTCGTCCTCAAGCTTCAGCCGCCTGTCGGCGTCGAGCTTGGTGAAGACGTAGTTGCCCTGTCCGTCGAACTGCAAAATGCGGGAATGGTACTTCCACAGACTGCGGCGATGGCTGACGGTCATGAGGGTGATACCGAGAGCCTTGGCGTTGTCGTACATGACCTTTTCGGTCTCGAGGGTGACGGAGGAGGTACACTCGTCGAGAATGGCGTAGCGGGGGCGGTGGTAGAAGAGACGCGCCATGGCAACGCGCTGTTGGAGGCCGCCAGACAGCACATCGCGCCACTCGGCCTCGGCGTCCCAGCCCGAATCGTAGAGCTCGGGGAGGTGCTCGAGGCCGAGGATGGAGAGGATGGACATCAGGTCGGCGTCGGTGACGCCCTTGGCGCGCATCTGGCGGAGGGAGTCTGGGTAGGTGATTTGCTGGCGGAGGGAGCCGCGGGACAAGTATGGGCGCTGGGGGATGTAGAAGATGTCGGAGAAAGGGGGCTTGTAGACGGTGCCGCCGTAGACAGGCCAGAGCCCACCGAGAATACGGAAGAGGGAAGACTTGCCGCAGCCATTGGGGCCGAAGACGAGGAGATGGTCGCCCTGCTTGAGGGAAAAGGACAGGGCTTTAACCAAGACATCTCCATTGGGCGAGATGATTGGGCTAGAAGAGTTAGCGACGAGATTCGGGGAAAGGGCCTGGTTGACTTACACGTTGATGAACTCAATGTCCTTGCTCTCGACCACGGTACCGCGGCCCTTGAGGATGGCCTCGTTGTCGTCAGTGCCGGAGGTCGAGACGAGCTTCTTCTCGAAGCGGCCGGCGCGGATGTCGTTCATAACCTCAAGGAGGGAGTCGACGCGGGAGGTGTAGCCGGCCAACTCCATGATCTCGCGGTAGGAGAACATAATGCGGCCAAAGGCGTCTGACGCAGAGAGTAGCATGCGGCGGTTGGTGACGAAGCTCTCAGTGCGGTCACCCATGTTCATAGAAATGTGGCCGGGCATCTTGACGAAGACGGGGACGGAGCAGAGGAGCAGGCCGAGCGCACCCCAGAAGTACTTGATGACAAAGTCCTCCATAAAGCCGTGGTAGAAACGGCGTCGCAGGATGTAGTTGACGTGCTTGATGAGGGTGAAGTAGCCCTTGTCGAGGGTGTCCTTTTCGGCCTCGTGGCCGTGGTACAGGGCGACTTCTTCGGAGTGGTCGATGAGACGAGAATGCTGGAAGCGGAACTCGCCCTCGAGGCGGGCTTCGTCGGCGACGTACTTGCCAAAGGGGGGCGTGAGGGCGCGCATCACGTTGGCGGAGAGCTGGACGAGGAGAGCCATTGAGACAACGCCTTCGCCACCGACGCTGCGGGAGAGGGAGTGGGTGTAGATGGTCTGGAGGTCAGTCAGCACTGGGTGTCAGAGTCGATGGGGGGACATGGACGTCTCGTACCATGTCCAAGATGGGCTTTGCCAGATTGCTGTACAATTCGGCCAAGCTGTTTGAGAACTTCGCGACATCGACAGCGATGAGCTGATCGGGGTTGTTTATCCTATCGTCGAGGGCAGAGATGCCGTAGAAGGTCAATTTGGAGAGGTACTTGTCATGGATGTGCTGGGTCAACCGTGTGCGGTACTTGAGCGACAGCTCTGCTTGGTGGTAGGACAACTGCGTTCGTCAGCAAACTCCCTCCATCGCGAGGAACACATTTGGTGACATACCATTGAGTTTGTAAACGTCGCCGGGATGGCGATCAACATCCACCACACGATGCGCATCAGGAACTCCCGCCCATTACCCTTGACCAAACTCTTCACAATCGCGCCGTCCATCGCCGCGACCTTAAGACTGATCAACGTCCTCACGACGAGGAAGAAGGAGTGGCTGATGAGCAGACGGGCCTCCTTGCTCCTCCAGCCGGGTATGACAATCTTGAGCAGGCGCAGCAGCGAGCGGAAGAACTCGCGGTTGAGCTCGACCTTTCTGCGCTTCTTGGTCACGTCCTCATCGGACGGGGCGGCGAGGGTGGCGCGGGACTCGCGGGCGGCGGCGTCGCGGACGGAGGCGGCCTTTTGCTCGGAGATGGCATGGCGGATGCGGTTCGCGAGGGCGACGAAGAGGGTGATCCAGACGGCGCGGGAGATGCGCGTGCGGTTGGAGAGGTAGAGTTGGGTGAGCTGGGCGATGAGGTTGCGGACGTTGCGGTCGCCGGAGGGCAGGAGGAGAGAGACTTTCGATTGGGCGGCCATGGCTGGGCGAGGGGGGCCCCCGGGATGGGGAGCTGGCGTTTGTTATCGTGGGGGGTGGTCCGGAGATGCGATTGTCGTCGTTCGGATCGGGTGTTTTGGTCGCGGACTGGTGGAGGGAGAGAGCGACGGCGAACGGCGAAGGGCTACTCGGCTACGTCACCGGCAGCGACTGGGGAATTGGAGAGGTCAGCGCATTCGGCGGTGATGTCGATTGAACGGCCGGTCGTCCAGGGTTATCGTGGGTAGGAAATTCGGAGGTGTAGATTCGAAGGGAACAGGTTCGCTGTCAGCAGCAAAAGGAGGACGTTGTTGACAATGGCGGCCGAAGGAGCATGGCTGGTCACACGGCTCTCTTCGGACGACGAGGCGCTGGCCGGTAGCAGCGTTGAAGGTACCTAGCGACCTACGCTGCAGAAGGTAAGGTTCCCCCACGACTCGGTTCGGGTGTTTCCTTTGCGCGCGTCTTTGTCCAGCAGTGGAACTGGCTGGGGTTGGCTTCCTTCAGTGGCTTCTCTGTCCCTCGGCCCCGGAGTTGCAGTGGACACCTTTGGTGCAGAAGGGGCCCCCTCCAGCAAAGCCGGCGTTGTGATTGGCGAACCCCGGAAAATGCTGCTGTGGCCCGTCCCCCAACTTCCCATGTGAATCGGATGCCGGTTGCATGTGATTTGGTGCCTGGGGAAGAGGGAACATGGCTTATGTCAGCGGCAGTTGAATGTGGCTGACTCATGTGGCTGTGTTCTCTATCGATTCAGATCAGCCACATCGCGGGGCAAACACCTCCGATGACTTTTTTTTTTTTTTGAAGTTCCCCTCAGCTGCGAAGCGCAAAGAGCAACTGGCTGACTCCATCACCAACTTCGACCGACACAAACCCCTGCAAGCCGCAACTGTCAGACAGCCAAACAGCACCGACACCATGGCCGACGAGAACATTTCCATCTACGACGAGATCGAAATCGAAGACATGACCTTTGACGAGGACATGCAAATCTACCACTACCCCTGCCCGTGTGGCGACAAGTTCCAGATTGCGCTGGCCGACCTGCGCGACGACGAGGACATTGCCGTGTGCCCCAGCTGCAGCCTCATGATCCGCGTCATCTTCGACAAGGTAGGATCGCATCACACGACTAGGAAATGGGGAAATTGTGGAAACTAACAGGAGCGCAGGACGACCTCCCGAAGGACCCCGAGGACGATCCCGAGCCGGCCGTCGAAGAGGCTTCCGCCCAGATTCCCGTTGCCGCCTAAGCTGTGAGCCGACCTGGTTCATTCCGTTGGAAGCACAGGAAAAGGGGATTCTATGAAGACACGGACCACACAGACCACACAGACGGTAGCCAGCGTCGTCTACCCACGGCTACGACGTGCACCCACCGCACGCCGTCCTCTGGGACAACAACATACACTGAATGCCGCAAGAAGGGAGGCCGCCGGTCTAAACGACACCGGCTCGCTCCCGCGCAGCCTCCGCAGCCCCTGATCGGACGATACACCCGTTCGGTGGCACAAGGTCGGGGTGGAACGGCGCACGTGGGTTACTCTCCGTACGCTGAGCCCGTTCTCGATTCGTGGGCGGGGAGATTACGCCGTAATGAGATGGTCGCACCTGGGCAACACGCATTCGACCGCGGCCGCTGTGGAGGAACGACTGTCCCTGAAGTCTGAACTGGTACACTGGATGGGCTTGAAAGCGCTGTGTTGAGGGCGACGGCGCGCCGGGGAGCAAAGACCGGAGTCGAGCTGAACCTGGCGCTGTCGGATTACCTTGGGTGCGGTCGATTTAGGATTCTGGCTCTAACGTCGCTCCAAGGTCGCCTTGTTGGCAAACCCCTTGGATGAAGACCAAGTCCAGACGACCAGGACGCTGAGTTGACTTTCAACACACAAACATCACGGTTATTAAATATGAGAGTCTCAAAAGTCCTTTGAACAGGTATTCTATTAATTACCACAATTAACCCCAAACCCCCCATGAATTAATCCTCATCAAAACCATCATCCCCTTCATAACATTCATATGCAAGAAATTATTAAAAAGTTCCAACGCCGTTTGTGTCCCCTTCCCTTAAAAACTTCATCATACACATTTTTTGCGCTCGTCATTAAAAGCGTGAAACCCGTGAAAAACCCATTATGCATGTTTGCTTGGCTTTGCTGGCCCCGCTTACAGCAAGAAGAGACCGGCGACACCAAAGGCGAGGAGGCCGGCGGCGGAGCCCTTGAGCGCGACCTTGTCGGCGGCGGCGGTGGGGACCGTGACGGGGCCGGAGGTGGTCGCGTTGGGGGCTGAGGTGTAGTAGGTCTGGGTGGCGGTGGAGGTCAGGAGGGTGGCTGTTAATCGCTGTTAGTATCCTGTTTTCCACTTCCAGACACCGGGGAAGAAAACTCACTGTTGATCGGGGCGGTGAAGGTAGGCAGCGTCACGACGGGGTCGGAGACGGAGGAGAGGGAGGGGAAGGGGACGGGGGGCACGGCGATGGTGGTGGTGGTGACGCCGCTCTCGACGGTGGAGGTGCCGACGGAGACGGTGACGGTGGTGCTCGGCTCCGGGGTGGCGTCGGCGGCGGAGGAGGAGGCGCCCGGGGTGACGGTCAGGGTCGTCTCGGGGACGGTGGCGGTGACGGTCACGGAGGGGGTGGGCTCCGGGAAGACGGGGAGGGTGATTGTGGTGGTGACGCCGTTTGTGAGGACGATGGAGGTGATGTCCTGGGCGGTGGCCAGGGTGGCGGCGGCGGCGACGAGGATGGAGGCGGAGCGCATTTTGGCTTTTGTTTGTTTTGTCTGGTGGGAGTGTGTGGTGAGGCGGAGAGGAAGCGACTGAAGCTGGCGATGGGGCTTGTGAGGAGCGAGGTTGTTGATGTTGTTGGGGATGAGGCACAAGAGAGGATGGAATGATCACGAAGAGGATGGGGATGGATATATACTGGCGGGATTCGCACAAACACCAAGACTTTTGAGATGGTGTGACGAGAGAGAGAGAGTACCTAGAGAAAGAGAGTAGAGACCGACCCCCCGTACGACGACTACGTGTGTTTGCGCATCGTGCGAGTCGGTGACAGCAGCGATGCCAAGAATGGCGATTTCTGCGCGTTTCCCTCCCCCCCTCCCCCCCTCCTACGTCTCCTCCCCAGGCTTGCACGACGTCATCTTGAGGACTGACAGGGTGGAACTCTGCCAGCTGGGTGGTGTTTGGTTGGTTACAGCAAGGCGAACAGGTATCCGTCCGGTAGGTATTCGTACATACATCATGGGTAATCCGTAAAGAGAAGGGTTGGGCTCTTTCTTCCAGGTGTGGGGGGAGGGGGCCAGCCGTTTCCCGTGCATGCAGCAAGCAGGTTGTTTACCCAACGGTCGATTCGACGACGGGCAAAGCAGGACTCGGTGATGTCTACCGCCTGGGTTCCTGGTTCTGGACCGCGGGTCGCAAGGCCGGCGACCTCTACCCCCCTGGCGCCGACGAACCAGGAACCCTGTTTTCCCTTGAGCCCGCCTTACCATGACCCCCCTGCTGGTCGACCCGGTGGGCTACCTACGGATACGTCGAAAGTTTGCACAACCTCGAAAGAGGTCGACAACGACGCGAGATGGCTGGGATGTGAAGTGGTGGTCGTGATGGAGGGGGATTTACCCGATGGCTGGGGGTGGTGGGATGGGGCGATGGGGATTGCTTCAAACTCGCACCCAGCGAACAGGAATCGTAGAACACAACTCCGGTATGAATGAAATCGAGAAGTGATGGACGCCCACCACCTCTTTTTTTTGCGCTTCTCCCGTCCGAACGTTTCATGTAGCTGCCATCCCATCTCATTGGCTGAACTCGATGCACATCAGCTTAATTCTGGGTGACAGACTTCTGACGAACACCGCGAAACCCTTTGCCATAAGAAAGAAAGCCCAGCAAAAAAACAACCCAGCCTTTATTATTATCCCATCGCAGTGGTGACGCCTGCCAACACTCTCCCGCCCTGCCGAAATCCCGTCCTCGCACCAGACAACCTCGAAGCATTCAGCATTCATCTCGTCATCTCGGGTCCAGGGTAGATTGAGGGGTTTGTGTGTGACACGGCAAATCATGAATGAGCAAACGAATGAGAACCCAGGGCCTCCCTCACAGAAACCCAGATTGCTTGTTTTCCTTTGCTGCTAAGATTCCATGGTCGCGCCGCGCAACCGACAGACCAGGCACTGCCGCTCCGGACACCAGAAAAAAAGTTGGCGATACCCGATGTCGTGCTCTGTTGCGTCATACCCGGACGAGAAGAGCTGCCAGCGAAGTGCACCCCCCAACGGACAGTAAACAGAAAAAAAGGACGTCTGCCAGGGATTGGAGGAGGGAAAAGGGCCTTGGAAGGCGGCTGCATCGGCTCTCTGCCATGGCATTTCCCTCTCTCGCTCTCTGGAAAGACCTTCTCCCCATGCATCACATCATGCCCGAATTGACTTCACAGGTTCCTGGGACCTGAACCTGAACCTGACTGGACACGAGCGAGGTGACGGAAACAAAAAGAGGGTGGCAGGGACAGGGAAGCGGTGTCCCGCCCATCTCTTGCAAGGATCCCAACCAGGTTTTGTCGCCTTTCCCGTCACCGCCAGCAGCACCCCAGCCACGCATCAATCCCCAAAACGAACATCCATCCAATGAGGCCGTGAGAACAGCACACCAGCCACCTCTTCATCCTGACGTCTCCATACAACAGCTGCACAAACCCCCCGGTCTGCAAGCCACATCATTTTTCGCAGCAACCACGAATGAGAGCCGCGTCAACCGCGTTCGACTCTTTCAGAAGCAGGCCACAAGCAATTCACATTGGCAAATGGGAGTCAAGGATCCTTCGAATCAATCCCGCCCAATTGCGCCAAAGACACTAATCAATTGCAGCTCAAACTAAGGTGTGTTCAATGGATCAGGTACCTGAATGCTCTTGTTCCATCCATGACGAAAAACGTCGCGCGGTCGCGCCCACTCTCTGATAGCGTCAAAGTTCCGACAGCTGTGCACGATGTCTGCAACTTCCCTGTTCTCGCCGTCCTCCCAGATCCATGGGTGTGGCGTCACATCAGCAGAGCACATGACAGCTTGTCTGAGGGCATCAACGCAGTGTTCTAGGTGCGGGAGAGTCATCGAGTCGTCGGTATTGTTGTCCCAAGTTTTGTTCCAATACAGGCTTTTTCGCAGCAAGTTCTATAGCGTCGAAAACGTTAGACGACCATGTACCTCAAAGTCGGGCTAACGTGCGACCTACAACACAGTGAAGCTGGTGAAACACTCCCAACATCACGACATACTTGCCGTCATATACACCATCGTCATTAGGGATTGGTACAGTCTTATTCACCAGTTTTGCGGCTTCGTCCCGACTGATTATGCTCGTGCCGACTGTTGCGTCAGCGTAATCATGTAACTGGATATAGTGTAATTCACGGCACCTACATCCGTACAAATCATCCCACAGAGCCTCACGTTCAGGTGTCGGAACTCCCATATAGGCCGTTCTACGCTGGTTGAATCCATTAGTGAACAGTACGTTCTGATGGCGCACAACACTTTGTACAGGAGCTATAAGTTATTAGAAACCTCCATATCTGTGCGATCATATGAGCTTACAGTATATTTCGCTGGCGACATCAAGTTTCATTTGTTGGGCTCCTTAGTAGACCCATATCAAAGCCACAAATAGCACAGCGTTGAGAGCTAATGAGAAGCGAAGATATTCTCTGAGGCGAATGAAGGGACGAGAGGAGGACATATGCTCCAGGCTAGGGCGTATGAAGTTCTCCGCTTCGAGTTCCGGGACGCTGTACGTCATGTTTTTGATCAATATGATATTTGAGATGTGAGGGAAGGCGTCGGAATGGTTGATCGGCAATGAATGCAGTAGAGGGAATATTTTGCCCACGATAGCATGCCAGAGCTTTCATTTATCCATAAGATTCCGGGCTCGAATGCTTAGCACTGAGCTCGTTTCGACGTTATCATATCCGTGCGTAATTTCTAAAGTCCCGAGTTTGTTCGAGTTATACCTGAATTAAGTGAACATCTGATGGAGTCAGGAATACCCTCGTTTAAGCGAAAGTTGTCGTAGAGAGTACTGCTATTTATCTACTTGCTTTAGATGAAAGAGAGCATTGTAACGCACGCTTCAACGAAAAGAAAGCGAGGAGAAGCATGTGCAGCATCAGAGCCAAGCTGGCACCAACAGTTCACAGCGTCAATCCTCAGCTTCTACCACTACCCCTCTCCCTGAGGACTTCCGCTACGTGAAGATGAAGTTTTTAAATTCGAGCGGTTTTATACAAGCTGTATTAATGACTAGAATCCTTGTTTCCGGGCCGCAACACTGCGCTGGCCATTTGGCGAAAAGGAGTGTGCTAGGATCTAGAATCTGATACTGGAACAATCTTCCAGGCTCAAGTTCCTGATACCACCTGCCCGAAAGCTCCAATGCACAATCCATACGATGCCTCACCCGGCTGACCCATCGGATGGCGAGGAGCTTTCTTTGCTAAACTTGCTCCAACTTCTAGAACCAGACCTTAGCCCGGCATCTGGAGTCACCCTTGGCCCCTTCAGTGTGACAAGCCTCTCGAAATTTGCAGTTATCAAAGGCCTCATGGCCTATGAACTTCGCCGTGTAATGTTTACATTCCAAGTACCCTTTGTCCGTAATGTGAGCCCAAGAGCCGGAGTCGCAAATTTTGCCAGTGATCTCATCATTGGTAGTGCCGTCTTCATTTGTGCATGCACAATATTTGTACCCGGCGCAGGCCTGGACACTGAGCGCTGCACCTAAAAAAGAAACAATGGAAATAATCCTCATGTCGACGATCAGCCAAAAATTGGAAACCGCTTTGGATGTCAGCTGTTGCTCTTGCATGTGATGAATATACGACATGGCAATTCATCACCTACCTTGGAGTGAGAATGAGGAGGAACTTTGGTGTAATCTGTAGCAAAATTGCGTATCTCTGGATCAGACAAATTAGATACCATAAAGAAATCGCGCGGCGGACATCGAACGTGGTAGAGACATCAGTGGATTTATAGGATCAAGAGTCCGCCAGTTGCTGACTTTTGCTTGTACTGCGGTAGTCAAGGCCAGTTCAGACAAATCAAGAAGACCTCCTTTTCTCCTCTTCTGCATTAATGAAATGGTATCTACTAAATTGACGAGTTCATTTTGTTAACGTAGAATCTCAAATGAAGGAGGATCCGCACTGCCCTGTTAAACCTACCAAATATTCTTCTCCCAATTCTCATTAATCCTCTTGCTGTTTTACGGCCAGAGATCACCAATTGGATCTCAAGCTATCCCTGCTTTGCAAGGAGGCGCGGTAACAGAATTACCATGTCTTCGGTAACTGAACTACCCTTTTTGTAGTTCTGTTACCGAAGACATGGGTTGAGCGGATTACAGCACTTTGTACGAGTCGTTTGACTTTCTACGGTGGCAGACAGCAACACTCCGCTGCAAAGCCATAGTGCCTCCGCCACAGACAGCCAGCCTGACGCCTCCGACAACGTCTCTCCAGTAACAAAAGGACATGCAAGCCCTTCGAAAAGGTATCTGGTCATTGCCCTGTCTGTTGACAGCGTTGTCGCTGGCTTTGATGGACCCAGGAAGCAGATCGCCAAAAGGAGCCACTGCGTACGTGAATAGGCTTGAGAGACAAATCATGGCTGAGACGGGCCCAGCAGCGATCCGAGCCTGGGCAGACAACCGAAACCTGAATTTAGGTCATCGGTGCGGCCGGATTGGCATCCAGGACTGTGGTCATGCACTCGACCTCACATGCTCACCTCCTTCAACATTGCTTTTGCAAACGCACAGATGTAACTTCTACAAAGTTTGACCGCGTCGTGTATCGGTAGCCCCTAGCGAGGGACGGGGATTGTTTGTTTAACATGTTGTGAATAATGATGGCGCAGCTGTATACAGCAGAACATAATGGAAGACAACGAGATCAGTACTCGTTAAGTCGTCAGGCCCGTTTAGCAGGCCCGGCAAGGCGAGCTAGCCCATGCGGTGACGATGATGGAGCCGGCTCTCTCAGTTTCACGGAGGGGGCTGCATTCCCTGATTTTTTGGCATCTGCATATGAGGCTTGCTCTCAGGCGGCGATGCCGATGCATCGGGACCTTGCCTCGCAGGTTCCCTCCGTGGGCTTTCCCTTCCCGCCTTACTTCAGCCGGCCCTCTCTCGCAAGGAACCGAGACGGTCTGGGTTATCCATGTTCAGCCCAGCCCAAGTCAATCAATCCTCTAGTCTCGTTGTAGAACTGTGCGTTTGTATGCAATCAGGATGGACCAAGGCAGAGACACAAGCACCATGCAAAGGGCAGACCTTCTAGAAAGCCATCAGAAACACTGGTCCAAATAGCGCCAAAGTCCGGATCCAAGCTTAAATCTCCAGCCTCACATCGAAACACGCATTGTTAGAAACAACAGCAAGACAACGATAAAGCACATGGACATTGATATCTAACTCGTCTTGTATCTTCTTTTTTTGGTCCTTTCATCCTCCGCCTCCACACATTCTAACACCCGTTTATGACGACTCCACATTCGCAAACAAAAAGTTGGGCGCGCCGGGGACCGCTCCCTCGGCGTTGGGCGGCAGGTTCTCCACCGTCGCCCCGGAGATCAGATCCGTGCCCTTCTTGCTGCCCTCCTCGACCGCCACGATCGACACCTCAACGAGGTTCGCGCTGCGCTTCAGGCCGTCCACCATGTCCACCAGCACCGCCTTCTCGTCGAACGCGAGCTTGCGCTCGAGGACCGCGTTGGCCGGCTCGCCCGCCTGCAGACGCCTCTTGAGGCCCTGCACGAACGGCATCGCCTTCTTCATCTCTCCCATCTTGGAAATCTTGCCGTTGAGCGCCTTGTCGTCCACTGAGTTGGTCTCCGGGTTCCACATCTCCTTGAGCAGGTCGATGTACGCCTGCTGCCACTGCGGGAAGCTCTCGCTCATGAAGACGGTGAGCTTCTTGGGCTTCTTGGGGTCGAACGACGTCTCCTTGCCCTTGGCCTTCTTCTTGAGCTGCAGGGACTCGGCCGAGTTGACGTTGGACGCCGTGACGGAGATGTACTTGCGCGCCGCGGTGAGGGCCGCGTCCGTCTCGGGGATCTCGGGGAAGGTCGCCTGCTGGATGGATGTCGGCTTGCCGAGGATCTCGACCCACACGGACTCGGCCCAGTGAGGCGCGACGACGGCGATGAGGAGACACTGGAGCTCGATGAAGCGGATAACCAGGTCGTGGTGCATCTTGATCGACGAGCAGCTCTCACGGTAGAAGGACAGGGCGTTGTTGAAGCTGTGTAGTGTGTTAGCTTGCTTCGTGTGTCATTGATGTGAAACTTACTCGTAGAAGGAGGCCTTGAGGGCCAGCTTGTAGGAAGTGTCGGTGTACTGCTGGATGGCCTCCTTGGCAATGACGTTCATCTCGTTGTTGAACACCTTGTCAAAGAAGTTGTACTCGCCAGTGCGGAGCTCGCTCTTGTTCTTGACGGCATCGTCGCACCATTCTCTCAGGGTGTAGAGACGGAGAATGGCCTGGTTGGCAACGTCCTCCTCGAAGTTGCTGTCACCGTTGGTGTCACCAGCGTCGGCAAGACCGATACGAGCAGCGTCGGCACCGAACTTGCGGGCGACGTCCTGCATGGTCAGGAAGTTTCCGGTAGACTTGCTCATCTTCTCGCCGTTCAGCATCAAGTGGCCGTTGGTACGGATACCTCTGGGCCAGTACTCGGGGGTAAAGATGGCGAGATGGATGTACAGGAAGAAGGTCAAGTGGTTGCCGATCAGGTCCTTTCCGGAAGAACGGAGATCGAGGGGGTAGAAGTACTCGAATGAGCGGCGCATGCTCTCGAGAGTGTCCTTGGAAATCTTGCACTCGGAAAGAAGCTTGTCGTCGAGGTCGCGGCGACAGAAGACGTAATCCCAGACCTCGTCGATCATCTGCTCAGCGGAGATGTCACCGGTACCCTTTTCCCTGCCAAAGATGTCCTTGTGCAGGTAGGGAGCGATGGTGTAGTAGGCCATGTAAATGGTACTGTCACTCAGAGACTCAACAAGGAACTGAGGATCCCAAGGCAGCTTGGAGCCGAGACCGTAAGATCTCGCGCACGCCCACTGGTTCAGCCAGTTGAGGACACCCTGGAAGGCGTTCTTAGTCTCGTGGCTGAAGGTGTTAAGACCCTTTCCGTCGGTGTTTTCGACCCAGTCAAGAGCAATTTTCTTCCAGGACTCTTCTCCGTAGTCGAGGTACCACTGGTCCATAAGGGAAACGATACAGTCGTCGGCAGAGCGACTCACGACCTTGCGCTCGGGCTCGGAGTAGGCAAAGGCAAGACCCTGGTCAATGAGGGACTGGCGGACCTTGGGCTTGGCAGACTCGACGGACTCGCCCTTGAAGTCACCAATCTTCATCTTGCCCTTGTAGTATCCCTCAGAGTACGCCGTCTCCTTGGCCTTGTCGAGCTGGACGGTGTCCTTGGGAGAAGCGATCTTTAGCTGCTCGACGAGAGTCTTGGCAATCATGTCACCAGATGGGGTGTCAATGATGGGAATGATCTCGAGCTCGGCCCACTCCTGCTCAATGCCGTAGTAGGCAGCCTTCTTGCGCAGGTCCATGGTCATGACCCAATCGGCGGGGGAGTCTGAGGGAACAGAGGTGACAACACCAGTACCCTTTGTAGGCAGGATAGAGTCCATGGGCAAGACGCGGACGCCGGCCTCGTGGATGGAGAAAGGAGCGTGGACACGGGTGCCGATCATGGCAGATCCATCGATATCGGCCGTCTGGTCGACGACACCCTCCTGAAGGAAGAGACCCTGGTAGGCCATGTTGCGGGCAGCGCGCAGAGTCATAACGTAGTAGTCCTTCTCTGAGGCCTTGAAGACACCGTAGGTAATCTTGGGGGAAACAAAGACGGCGTTCTGGCCGTACATGGTCTCGGGACGCAGAGTAGCGGGGATGAGGAAGACGTTGGCGTCGGCGGGCAGCTTCGACTTCAGGGCCTCCGCGGCCTTGGGAGCCCACTCGAGGACCTTCATCTTGAGGCCGGTGTACTCCTGAGGACCGACACCCTCACCCTCGGCACGGTCGTGGTCCATGCAGGGCTGGCCATCCTTGATGGAGTAGATGGTGTATCTCTTGCCGAACTTGATCTTGTTGAGCTCCTTGAGGCGGATCATCTGCCAGCGGACAAAGGCGTCGAAGTAGGGGTTGGCCTCGGTGGTGATGAACGATCTGCGCCAATCTGCGGCTGTTAGTCATGTACCAGCATTTGGACAACATCGGAACGAACCAATTCTGAAACCAAGGCTGGTGAGATCCTCCTGGGCAAGAGGAGGGAAGAAGGTCAACCAGTAGGAAGCATCGGCGAAGAGGTGAATCTCTTGCCTGGGGATGCCCATGGCCTCCATGATCTGGAACTGGTACTTGGCCTTGACGGTCTTGGCATTCGCCTTGCTCTTCTTGGTAGAGAACTTGGTGATGTCCTCGCGGGTGGCCTTGGCGTCGGCGGGCTTGTCGTCGACGGGGATTTCCTCCTCCTCCTTGTATCCCTCAAAGTCGCGGCCGAACCACTCGACCTCGTTCTTCAGCTTATCGGCGACAGCCTTGATTGGCATACCGGTCGCGTGCCATCCCATGGGGAACAGGGCGCGCTTTCCCTGCATTCGGGCGACCTAGGTATTCACTCAGCTTCCATCCCGTCAATCGTTGATGTTTTGGGGGGTCTCTTACACCGGCGCTGAACTCGACCTTGGACACGGAGAACAAGTGACCGGCGTGAAGACGGCCGTTCATGTAGGGGAAGGCCATGCATCCCATCCTGTATCCTCGTCAACAAAAATCCCCCACATCAAATATCTATCTCGATGCGCCATACCACTTGGGCTGTTGCTCGCGCAGCTCCGCGGCGGAGACGGAGTGCAGGGGCACCTCCTTGGTGGAGGGGGCATCGACCTCGAAGATCTTCTCCTCAGCCCACTTCTGCTGGTACTTCTTCTCGAGGGAGATGAGGAAGTCGCGCTTCTCGGTTCCCTTGAGTTCCTTGGTCTTGGAGACCTGGAGGGCCTCGAGGGCCTTGGCTGCTTCGTTCGCCATGATTGCGGGTGACGAATCGAGTTGTGAGAGAGGGGGGACACAGGGACGAACCCGGTCGATCCAATCGCTTGTTTTAAGGACCGAGTGTGACTCTGCTCGTCGAGGCGGAGGGAGTCACTCTCGTTGCGGCGTAGGTCTGTTCGGAACGGGAGGTTGCTGTTCGATCGCAGGATCTTGAGTCACAACCGGCCACACACAGATTTCGTCGCAGCTCCGATGTTTTTTTCGAGGCTGAGTGTGCCCCGCGATTCGACTTTGGAGGGGGTCTCGCTGCTTGCTGGCGCCGGTGCGGTAATGGCGGGGTACCATCGGGCCACACTGGTCACTGGCCAGTCACTGTTGGAGCGCTGTCTCGGTTTCAACGGTCCCTTCCAGAGGGGTCGGTACGTACCGCTATCCCCGACGGTCGGGAGTCATCAGAGATGTGGCTAGTGAGGGTCTTGATGTGGCGTCCGTGGCTTCGTCCATCGCAGAGCTTCCCCAGTCGCAGATCCAGTCGCCGCACCACCGAGATCTCCAAGTCTTTCAGGCCCCGGGTGCGCAACTCCAGCCATTGAGCCGCCTTCGCCGTCGACTTCCCGTGAGACAACATCGAATATGCTTCCCACATTACTACGGCGCACCGCCGAAGCGGCCGGCCGCAAGTTCGACGTCTTTAGCAACCCGTACCGCGCGAAAAAAGTCTGGCCTCCCGACTTCACGGGCCTCTCGCCTCAAGCACAGCTCCGGTTCGAGAAGAAGTACAAGCGCCGTCTGGCATTGGTGTATGCGCGGCCGAGATGGGACAAGGCTATCAAACTGATTCAGCTGGTGACCGTCACCGGTTAGTGCAGAGCATGCGAGGGCTCCCAAGATCCGTTTCTGACGAGTAGCAGGTTTCCTGGGCTGGACGTTCTTGTTCTCAGAGTTCGAGTTCTGGGGCAAGCAATATCGCCCTTCTGAGGAGGTAGGCAATTCCTTACACTCGGCATCCAGGCCATGCTAACCTGCCATAGATCCGGAAGCACTTCCGTAACCTATTCGGCACCATCGACGCCGAGAAACGATACGAGCGTCGCAGAGACGCACCCGAACCCGGGTCCGCCGAGTCCCCCAAATAAGGCACATATCTAGGTCGCATGCATCGGAAGGAGTTTATCGCGTTTTGAATACCCGGCACCCAAGGGCCCATGTACAACATCATCCTCCGCAAGAAAACAATAATGGTATTAGGTTTATCTCATTCAGAAGTGGTCACTCCTACCTTCCGTGCCAGACAAAGTTGCCTCCCATACCCAGGCCGCCGCCAATACCCGCACCGCGACCCTCGTTGACAGGCCGCTTGGCCACCGTACCCTGCGCCCTGACGCCCGCTACTATCCTGTCCAGATTTGTCTCGATGACGACTCCTCCGTTGATCATCTCGCCCAGTGTCGCGTGCAGCGACTCAAAGTTGAAGATCAGATCTAGCTCGCACACGTTCTCGAACAGCTTGTCCAGCGCCTCGACGTAGACTTGTATCAGATCGATGAGGGCGAGAGGAGACTCGGTAGATGTCGAGATGACGATAAAGTAGAGCGTCGCGTAGTTACGGTACGTGACGAGGGAGGGCACGTCGTTCTGCTCTTCGGAGGAGGAGTGGGAGGTGCCTGATGCGGCAAGCAGGGGCGGGAGGGGGAGGAAGTTGCAGGACCCGGCGGGGCGATTCGATACGAGGGTGAAGATTTCGGAAATCAGGCGCTGTTGCATGCTCGTTTCCTGTGACTGCGTTAGTACTCGGTGAAGCTGCACGACGGCCGCGTGCCTCCAGGTGCCCGCGTTGCATACCAGCTGTGTGTAGAACTTGGTCAGGCGAGGCTGACCTTGGCCGTTGAAGACCAAAAATGCGTTGATCATTGTATCCTGTCCTGCCTGCGCATCCCGTCTCTGCGATGTTGAGGTGTTGTCCCGCGGGGTGCTCGTCGACAGCTTCGAGGTTGGGAGTCTCTTGGTGGGGTGGCCGTTGCCAGCCGCTCACTGCTTCGAGTCCCTTGCGCTCTAGAACCTGCCGCCCAAAAATCGGAGGTGCGCCGCGGTGCCTGGCACATGACTTTCTGATGTAATCCAGTTCAGAGCTCGGACCATTGGCCGTCCCAAGCTCGCGCCTCCCCTCAACCGCTTTACCGAAGCTGCAGTCGTCAAGCTGCAGTGACGTGGGGAAGCAAACGGCAGCTACCACTTTCATCGCTCCCCTCCGTTCGCATCGCATCGACTTCCGACTTTCAACACAACATCAACGCCTGATCAATTCGTCACCCCACCCACGAAACTTGCGATATCGATCACTGTCATCCCCAAACCGCGCAACAATGGCCCGCAGCAGCATCGCCAAGCTCTCCCGGGCGGCATCCCGCTCCCTCCGCACCTCCACCTCCTCCGTCCTCCCGCGCCGCTCCTCTGCCCTGCTCCTTAACGCCACAAAACCAGCTGCCACCGCCGGCCTCCTCGTCCCGGCCCGCAAGCTCTTCACCACCTCCGCCGTCGCGACCCGCGGCATCATGCCCGACACGGATGACCCGAAGGTCAAGGAGACACCCAAGGAGGACGTCAAGACGAGCGTCGTCGAGCTCTCTGACGCCGACTACCACGACCTCGCCGACACCTACCTCGAGACGGTCCTCACCAAGCTCGAGGAGCTGCAGGATGCCCGCGAGGGCGTCGACGTCGAGTATGCGGTACGTTGCAAGAATTCAACGTTCCCTGCGTGGAAGCTTTCCCCGAAGTCCCTTCACATACCCCCAAAACTGAAGCCTCAAACTGGCCCGGGCTTCCTCTCATGATATTTGTCCACAAACAAGACGCTGACTCACAATCCAACATTCACAGGCCGGCGTTCTCAACGTCACCTTCCCCGGCGCCGGAACCTACGTGATCAACAAGCAGCCCCCCAACAAGCAAATCTGGCTCTCCTCCCCCATCTCCGGCCCCAAGCGCTACGACTGGGTCGTCGTCGGCGACTCCCAGAACGAGAAGGAGGGCACCGCCGCCGGCGCCTGGGTCTACGCCCGCGACGGCAGCACCCTTGACGACCTCTTCCTCAAGGAGCTCGACGTGGACCTTAGCATAGCCCCGTCGACCTACGGCGAGGACCAGTCCTAGTACGACGAACATGACGGTCCCGAGAAGGGTGCCCCTTAGGCCTAGGTCCTTCACTTGACCCAGTACTATCAGCCCATGAGAGAGTGGGAGCTTGGGTGTTGGGGACGGCATTTTTCTTCTCTTTTCCCCTCCTGAGTACTGGGGCCGGGCCCGCGCGGACTTTCGTCAAGCTGCGAGCGCGGACATGACGTGATGGCTCTTTGACGGGTCAACATACGTCCGTCCGCATGCACGGGCGGGAAAGCAACGAGCTCGGTGTGTTTGTGTGTTTGTGTGTATCCGTATGTGTGTACTTTAACATGGCAATTTGGGGGAGTTTCAAGGGTGGTCTGAAGGGAACTGGCAGCATCCCCTTCGCTGGGAAAACAAGGGGTGTTGACCAAAGCTCGAGGAAACGGCATTTCTAGCTGTGTACACAACTATTCTAGCGCTAAAATTGCGCCAAATTCAAATCCGTAGGTCTGGCTCGACTGGGCCGGATCCTCCGCCTCATGGCGTGACAGTTCTGACACTTTCGCCGATTTGTGGGATGGGAGCACAGTAATCGCCAAGCATTCTCTGTCCTGAAATAGTAGAGTCTTCTTTTTGTTACTCCATCTACGAATCTAAGCGGTCCTTTCTTTTCGCTTCAGATGCCATGCCGTCGCGGGATATGAATCAGCCGCTGTCGCCACCTTTCCTTCCAAATATTCTTGATATTAAACCTGCCCAGCCCGATTCCATACTTTTTGCTCACGGGCATACCACCACATCCTCTCACCCTTTCACACATCCCCGCCTCCCGGCGACGACAGCGTCCGACTCTTGACCATGGCGTCCATAAAAATGTGTGCTAAAGCGACAAGTGATGCTTAGCGAGGGTATCGTTGTGGCGGTTCTCGTATGTGCCAGTAGTCGTCAGGACCTGCTCTCCTTTTTCTGTCTTCATCTCCTCGTCTAGTCGTCGTCCATCCTCATTTACCCCGGCAACTCCGACCTCTCCACCGGCGCAGGCAACTCAATCGCCGGACCCTGCTGCGTCTCCGGCATCTCATGCAGCCCCCTCGGCGCGGGCAACTCCAGCGTCTCGCCCGCATTCTGCGCCGCTCCCATCGTGCCTTCGGGCTTCTCCGGGTCGGCGTTGTGCATCGCCGTGACGAGCGCGGCGTCGCGCTTCCTGAGCTGCCTCTCGCGCCTCCAGTTCCAGAACCAGCCGAGGGCGACGACGAAGAAGACGAGGCCCGCGGTCGCGCCGACGGAGATGCCGATGACCTGGCCGGGCGTGAGGCCCGACTGCTGGAGGATGTTGTTCGGGAACGCGGGCCCGTCGTTGGAGGAGCTGCCTGTGGGGAAGGAGGTGGCCTCGGGCGTGCGGGTGGCTTCTGTCGAGGCGGTGGCCGAGGGGCCCAGCGTGAAGCTGGGCCCGAACCGGTTGGTTGGGAAGGGCAGCGACATTTACTCGGTTCGCAGAGCCCAGAAAGAGAAGGATGGGGGTCCAGCCGTCTGGGAAGGCCGAGATGAAGTGGGTATCTGAGTAATGGCCTGCGTAACTGTTTGGGTTTTTGTTTACTATAAAGGCGAGACTGGAGGCGAAGTCATGCTAAGGGCCGGCCGGAGTCGTCGTGGTGGTGGTGGTGGTGGTGGTGGTGGATGTGTAGTGTAGGTCGGGTGGGAAACAACCAGGAATCCAGGAAGAACCAGCTTCGACCCTCCCTTCTTCCTTTCTCCCATCCAACCTGCGGAAGATGACGGGGGGAGCACATGCCTTTTGATAGAGTGTTTCCCTCCCCTCTCCCCCCATGTGATGTCCGGCGACCATGGCGGCGTTTGGGTTGGGCTTTTCCTTGGGAGGAGGTGGGCGGGAGTGAGGGAAGAAGGAAAAGAAGGAACGAAATGCAGGAGCAAAAAGCTCTCGGGCCTCTGGCGTACTGAGACGAAGCCAACACGTCAGATCGCAGGCCGTGTGTCTTTTTCTCCCGGTTCCTTGGGTTGGGCCGGTGCTGCTGACTGGCTGTCTCTCTGTTGTGGCGTGCTGCCAGAAAGATTATAAACAGGCTCTGGGGCGCCTGTCAAGTTTCCAAGCCCGGCAAGACCGGCTTGGAAGTGCTGGCGCAAAGACAAGAGCGAGGAGTTGTTAGCGTCGTTGATGATCGATCGGGCTGGCTGTCAGTAGGCCGTTCGGTGGTAGGGGGTGTTTCGGACCTTTTCTGGCGGAGACTAGCACGGCGGCGCAAAGCCCGAAGATGGGATGAGACCACCCCACCCCGCCGCCGCCGTGCGCCGTCTTTTTCCCCCAGGAGTTCGTCAGATGGAAGGGTCTGGCGAATCAGAAGGCCGAAAGCTGTCAAACTTGTTTGCTTTTTGTCCCCTGCCCATGCAGGAGGTGTCACTGGGATTTGCTTTTTTGCTTTCAACCTGCATGTTGCTGCTGGCAGTCCTCGAGCACAGAGTTGGGGAAGGCGAGCCATTCCGACCAGTAATCGCCAAGATGCGCCGAGATGGAGCGGATCATGAACTGACCCGCGTCGCAAAACACCCAGTACCCGCGGCACCAATGGAGGAGCACGGCGTAGTAGGCTAGGATGACGAGGGCCTCTGGGCGGCGCTGCTTGAGGACGTCGATGAAGCCGGTGGTGATGCGGACGCCAAAGGCCATGACGCCGGAGGACTGGTGGCTGCTCCGCTCGGAAATGCTGCGGTAGATGGTGTAGGCATCGCGGAGGACCTCGGCAGCCCCTCGGCAGGCCTCGAGGGATGCCGGGCCAAGGTCGGCCTGGTCGAGCATGCGGTGAAGGGCGTCCATCTCGGGAACCTGGGCGTGGGGCTGTCTTTCCTCGAGGAAGTCGATGAACTTCTTGGCGCCGGACTGGCGGATAATGTGCCAGGAGCGGCTGGTGACGGCGCTCACGCCGCGGTGGAGGCTGAGGTACCAGGCGAACTGGTCGAGGAAGGCGTTGAAGTCGTCGCGGTTGGTGCGGAGGGTCTCGCAGAGGACCTGGGTGCCGACGGTGGAGGAGAAGAGGAACATGGGGATACAGGTGTCCTCCGAGACCTCCTCCTTTGCCTCGTTGAAGAGCATGAGGCCGCGTGTCTGGAGCTGGGCGGCGTGCTGGTGGTAGGCCTCTGCACGGGACGGGTCTGTCTCGGTCTCGGCCAGGTGCATGGCTGCGTGGGAGAGCAGAATGTCCATGAGGTAAGGGGCGCCGAGGGCGGCCTCCATGCTCATGTCCAGCATGGGCCTCAGAAACTTCTCCTCGCCGATGAAGGTAGGCATACCAGTCTGTAGGTGGCGGAACAGGCGCAGGTGGTCGAGAGTGAAGAACTGGCCGTTGGCAGGGCGCAGGACCTCGTTGAACTCGCCGGAGCGGGTGACAAAGTCGTTGACGACGGCGGTGATGGAAGGTGAGGAGGCGGAGGTGTAGTTGCCGACCATGGGTAGCTGGCTCCCGCTCGCGCTCGTGCTGCCGGGGCTCTGGGCCGGGCTGTAACCGCCGGCGACGAGGACCCGCTTGGCCGGGACGGCTGAGCGGGCCGATGGCGGGAGGGAGTCGAGGTAGGAGCAGTGCCGCTCGGCGGTCGCGCAGTTGACGCACGTCGGACGCGTCTCGTCGCACTTGACATGGCGGCGCTTGCACTCCTTGCAGCCGTTGCGAGACTTCCTGTGCGCCCGGCGAAGCTTGACGTCACCGGCTGCGGTTGCCGCTGGGGTGGCAGCCTCGTCGCCGTTGGTTGAGCCCATGGCCGGGGAGTGGTTGCGCGTCTGGGGTGCCATCCTCGCGCGCGGAGAGGGAGCGGGACGGGAGGAGGGGTTAGAGGACCGGTCGTCGGAGGGTCAATGGCCGGACACAAGCCATTGAGAGGTCGCGGCGACGAGAGGAGGTCTTGGTGCGGGTGCGGCGAGAGGCGGTTCTTTTAAAGGTGGACTTGGAGGTGGTGATGTTTTTAAAAAATGCGAATGCGAAGCGGACTTTGTTTGCTTCAGCCTTTTTTTGGTGGGGGGAGAATATGCTTAGTCTTAGGTAGGTGGTGAATAATACAACCTGATGGGAGTAGGTAGGTGAACCCCGCCCACCTCACCTGAAGAAGGCGCCCAGGCGGTTCGGCAGATGCCGCTAGAATACAGCGATCCCTGTTAGTGGGCTCTGGGCTTAATGCACCGAAGCCGCCCCTGAATCAGCCCGAGCTGCGCCCTGTCCACGCGTCCCCTCCCCCTATCAATGCCCTAAATGGAAAGTCCCTCCCGCTCTAATGTGCATTCCCTGCTGTCGTTACTGCATCTCTAATCCTGCTACCGTGCCTTAGGAGCCAATGAAGAACGCGGCGAAACCAATTACACCGCAGTTCTGCCGTCCCATTCCCGTCAGTCCATGTTGCTTCTCTGCCACCTTGATTATTATTGAGGAACTGTGCGATAGTCTCCAGTCTTTCCTGTCTCGTCATGGCCTCTCTCCGACGTTACACCATCTCCGTGATCCACCGAGCCCAACATTGATTACAATCTCTCCGAAATATCTCGTCCTCCACTAGCGATGTCTGCCTCGCTGGCTCTCGCCCTTCATCTCATTGACTTGCGCATCGACCGCTGCTGCGTGTCCTGCTCCGTCATGTCGAAACCCTCTACATCAGAGGTCGACTGGCTTCCGTTCTTGCGGATCTGGAACGCGCTGGGGAAGCGCCAGCCGAAGACGACCATGACGAGGAACATCAGCGTCGCGTCAAAGACGTAGAGCGTCCACTCGTTCTGCAGAGGGTATCCGTCGCCGCCCATGAGGTACTCGACCAGGCGGAAGATGGACCGCACCATGATGAGGCAGCTCACGGCGTACAGCATCCACAGGCCAGACTTCCACGGCGAGTTGCCGCTCGCAGAGGCCTCGGTCGGGTACTTAGCCAGGCGCGAGTGGAAGATGACGGACGTCAGCCAGAAGATACCAAAGAGCACGATCTGGATGACGAGACCGGCCACGATCAGGTTCTGGCCCATCTTCTGCTTGCCGGCCGTGGCCATCATACCGCCACCGCTGGCCTGCACCAGGAAGGAGAAGCAGTCGCCCGCCACGAAGATGCGCGTGAGCCAGTTGACGCGGATGACCGAGAGCGACTCGCCGTGGACGGAGCGGATGATTCTTCCGAGCGTCATGTAGACCGAGGCGGCGAAGAGCGCGGGCGCGACGAGAATCGTGATGCTCTGCATGACGTAGGGGCCGATCTCAGCGGTGCGCTCGCGGGCAATGGCTCGGCCTGCGTATCCGATGATTTCAACTGCGAAGGGAGGCTTGTTATTACCCATGGCAAAAGTCAAAATCAACGAGAAACCCCGTCTGGAACTTACGAATGCCGCCGATGACAAACACGATGCAGAACCACGTCTTGGTCCTCGCAATCATCCACGCGTGGTACAGAGTAACCAGGACGAAGAGCACCTCGAAGATGATGGCAGCCACCATGCTGGGCACGTAGTGCCAGAGGTAGTACCCATTGTGCGACTGGAGCTCCGGCATATTGGATAAGTCTCAACTTCCTCTCGTGTCGTAGTTGTTGTGTTCCGGGTAGGGGACTCTCGTCGACGTCTCTCGATCAAGTCGGCTCGTCGATGATGATGGATGCTCTTTCTCCCTTTCGTGTTCGTGTTGCAGCTGTTGCATCCGCCAAGGCACAGGGGAATCGAGTACAGCCATCTTTATAGCGGAATCCCAGGTGTCTGGGAAAGGAAAGGAAATTTGGTCTCCCGTCCGCGAGGCCGGATCCGTGTACCGGAGTCTGGAGAGGCTGTCGCCATCTCCCCCATACGCGTTTCTCGCCCAGGCAACATTCGACGGGCGAAGCTTTGGACGTTCAGCGAGGCCCCACCAGGCTTCCCCATATGGACGTATACGTGGATGGAATCGCCCGTGATTGGACACTACGTGTGATCCCTACTAGTCCCTCGGGTGGACGTCGCCGATTTTTAGTCTCGGCTCGCCAATCACGGCTTGGCCCATACGCGTATCCGCAGCCGGAGGGCTGTGGCCCAACAGGCCCGACTCAAACAAGCCTTTTTTTCTGATTCGTTTGGTGCTGGGCATAGGGCCATGATAAGGATCACCCCCCTTTGACATGCTGACGCAAGCCCCCTTATCCATTCTTATTCCCTCCTGCAGCTCTTTTTTACGAGTATTACTAGGGTCTGCTGCGAAACAAACACCCCACGCACGTCGATCGGGGCCAGATACACGCGTAGAACAGCACCCTAACGTGCGGCCTGGAGATATTTCCGTGTCTGTCTGATTCCGGGGAACCATGCCCGTTGGGATAGCCTGCGGCATGCACGCTTCGTATGCTGCCGCTAGCCGTCGTTTGACACCCTCGCAGTCAGCCTGATTCAGTGATTATTGGGACGAACCCCCAATCTGCCCCGCCGAGATGCCGCCCCGCCGCCTGGGTCGCCACCATACCTTACATCGGCATCCGATGTTTAGCTTGTCGTGGTCTCCGAAATTGTCTGATCATGAGTTCCCTGGGGCAGGCGTAACAAGGAAGCCAACCGATGCCACCAATGTCTGGCCTTTCCCGGACTTCTCCGGGCGTCGTCCACTTTGACGGCGCTGATCCCGCCGGACATCCTCCGATGCTCAGGGATCTGGTGAACTTCATCAGGGACGTCCTGCCATACAAATGATACGGTCATGTCTGGTCGGAAACGAAACGACACCAGGTTGAGCAGAACGTTCTTCTTGTAAGTCCTCTCAAACGGTAAATTATTCCCGTTCTGTTAGAATCTAGCCCTTCGGACGGGTAGGAATAGTATGAACGACAATAGAAACAACGGGATGACGGCACCTCCCATCTCATAATATTAATTCCAGTACCGCGTTTTGGCTTCCAGTAAAGCAGCAACACTAGAAATGGATCCTGAATTTGCAGCGGACGTTGACCTGCTATTCCTCATGTCGACTTTCGTGATGATGAATGAAAGCATTATGGATTAGAAGAACTAAGAAGATGTAAGAGCTTATGCTAAGAATGTTATTTGTTTTAAAATAAAAATTACGCCTTATGAGACAATGATCTTTCGCATTAGCCCTGGAGTTATTAAATCGTCCCGTTTTAGAACAGCCAGAAGAAACACCTATAGTGCAGTATAAAGGGCGGACAATGTTGCTCAAAGCCACAAAGAGTAACAATGAACGGCTGCGATTCAGGAGTCTTAAGAAGCGGCGTACTCACTGGAATCATAGAACCTGAAGTAGTTTGGTCACACGATTTAGGATGATTATCAATGACAACGATGTTGCAGACAGGCAACATGGGCCAAGTGCCAAGAGCTGACCGTAGAAATGGAAGTCTAGCGTTGTCGTGGCTACATCCTTGGTGGCCTTGGCGCATCCTAGGGACTCTAATCCTAGGTGGAACCGCTCGAGGTTCTGCTACACATGCCAAGAAGACCAAAGTGCCTCCAGCCTTGCCTATTTGCTTGACAAGATTCTCACGATAGATGAGCAGGCAACAACCTGCTAGGCTGTGAAAAGAACAGCACCGCCTAGTAAAGGGCCGTCCGGGCGGGAGGTTCTCGCCCCAGGCCCGCGCGCAGATGAACAAGAAGATCTCCGTAAAGCAGTTGGGTTTCACAAAGCCCAAGTGAAGTCGGATACATACAGCAGGAGAAAGTTCATCCTAGGCCATCAGTACAGCTAGGTACTCTTTTGCTGTACTGCTATTTCTAGCAGACCAGCAGAAGCGCCGTACGTTTTACAACCGGATGCAGTGTGTTCCTTCCTTGATGATATTCATACGCTAAGCCGAGGTCTATAGCCTTCAATATGGCTGTCCGGAGAGGTGATTCCTTCCGGCATTCCGGCCTAGGGCTTACTGTCGAGAGCCGAGAGCTCAGAGCTGAAATTTAGATCAGCTGTAAAGTAGCAATTCAGATATGTAGCCAGTGATTCATCATGCATTGAGGTCTGCACTACTCTCGTGCCATGATGTTGAAAAGAGACCTGGATTTCTTCCAAGATCTCTATTGACTTGATTACACGCCGTTGAATGAGAACATTCGAGTCGCGTGAGTATCGTCATTCGAGCACCATTTACAGCGAAATGCCAAGTCCCCCGAATAGATTCAAAGAAACAAAGTTGCACATGCCACGTTGATCCCGCACTACAGCTAACCATCCGTGGGGAATTAAATTTAGACTTGCTCCCACCACTCTCATTACCAACGTTCTTCCGCTTCTATTACTGCGCGACCGTGGCGGAGCGGTTGACAGCTGCTCCGCCACACGCCAGCGCCGTTCATCTGGTCAGACGCGGTCAGCACTCTCTCTCTCTCTCCCAAAGCTGCGTCTTGCGCGGCAACTGACCAATCACAGCGCTTGACGTTTTCGTCTGAGTGAGAACATGGCGTCGAGAAGGAATTAGTGCAAGTTGGGAGTCCCCGGATTATTGGCCATCCGGCTGGGTGTTTCGGCAGTGCGACTGTGTAAATGGCACTTTTCGGGGACTGCGGGTATTAGTGCTGCTGACAGTCATAGGCTAACAGACGCAAAGCTGGAGAAGCATGGCTGATTCCTCAACTGCGTGCCGGAAGGGCGTGATGCGGTGGAAGAGGATCGTTCCGTAGGGCTGTACAGCAGCACTTGCGATATTGGCGAAAATAACCATGACAAAGTACAGTTAAGATGTTGTATATAACCGAACAAGAAGCCCTCGAGACAAAATTTCCCTTCTCTCATCATCACACAGTAAACACAACATCCAATCCAAGATCCCAACTTTTCCTTTCATCTTTCCTATCTCATTTCCTTATTTCCTTACGTCTCTATCAGAAACTTCAAACCAACCAAACAAAATCCACAAACATGTTCTCCATCAAGACCCTCACCGCC
Organism: Colletotrichum cordylinicola; assembly: GCA_027406065.1. Classification (NCBI taxonomy): domain Eukaryota; kingdom Fungi; phylum Ascomycota; class Sordariomycetes; order Glomerellales; family Glomerellaceae; genus Colletotrichum; species Colletotrichum cordylinicola. The sequence continues at coordinate 5,682,453 of JANVYD010000001.1, read as the reverse complement.
ATCCTCCTGGCCTCCGCCGCCGCCGTCTCCGCCGCGCCCACCACCACCACCGGCAGCACCAAGGCCACCCGCACCACCCACCTCACCGGCGTGACCCACTCCGTCGTCGCCGGCCTCGGCGGCCTGCGCTTCGACCCGGACAACGTCGTGGCCGAGATCGGCGACGTCGTCGAGTGGCACTTCCTCCCGCGCAACCACACCGTCGCGCAGTCCAGCTTCGGCAACCCCTGCCAGCCGCTCGCCGACGGCACCGGCTTCTTCCCGGGCTTCGAGTTCTTCACGCCCGAGGGCCAGGCCCCGGACGTCTTCCAGATTGTCGTCGAGGACAAGAAGCCCATCTGGTACTACTGCGCGCAGCCCGCCATGACGCACTGCAACGCGGGCATGGTTGGGGTTGTTAACCAGAACTTTGACAACCAGGACTTCTCGCTGGCTAAGCACAAGGAGCTTGCGGCCAAGGCGACGCTGGTCATCCCGCCTGTTAAGCATGTTGGCAAGGTTATTCCTAACCCCAATCCTCTTGGTGGCTTCTAAGCGTCTTGGTGGTGGGATACTCCTAGAGAGGGGATTTCCAACTTCGCGGTGGTGATACAGGCATGGCGGGGTCTATGGTTGCATTGCATTCGGCGGTGTTGCGTCTTTGTCTGGTTTTTCTCTTTTAGTTTGGATTTCGTTGAGGTAGATGATCACTCGCTTCTAGTACATAGTAAATAAACTGTTGTCTTCGAGACCGAGCTCATCTGTCGTGACAAGCCTGTGTTGCATTAATTGAACCAACAGGTGCGATATTTTAGTCGAGATGTTGTATGGGCTGAATTACTCCTCGGTCAAAACATTAAGGATGCTCAGATTTTCGTTGCCAGCCCTAATAACAATGACTGCCGAGCGCGCCGGCCCAGCTAAGCTGGGGGAAGACAATCAGAGTCAGCAGAACCAGAGTTGCCAAAATGATGTTATTCCTGAAGGGTGTATGACAGCGACTAAAGGTATTCTGAACAAGAATCCAAATTGGGATTGCGATTGTGGTGGCTATCAAACACCACATTTGTGCTCTCCTGGCGCAGTATGGGATTCCATACCAGCTGCAAACAAATTAAAAAGGCGATGGAGACCTCTACCATCCTGCTTTGGTCAAAATTCCCTTGAAACCTAAATTGAGTTGCTCAAACTGCGGCAAAGTTACTGCCGCTCGTGATCCCCTGAACAGGATTGGCTTGCAAGAGTTGTCGTCAGGGGCAGTTGCTCTAGCCTGTCGTCGAAACCGATTGAGATCGCCAACGAAGGATTCGAAATCTTCCACCTCGGTAAGACTTTCGGAATCAATCATCACGTTGTCGGGCAAAATGCAGTCGAGCTCCTCATCTGCAGACCACCGATTACGACCCCGTGTCAGCAGTGTCCCTACAGGAAATATGACCAAAGTACGAGTGCGTTGAGCATATCAGGATTGGCTTCCATACCTGAGAACATGCCAATGATAGCGGAAAACAGGACCGGAGTAACGTTTTTTATCGGTGACATGGCCAATGTCATCAGGGCAAAAGGTAAAGCAAAATTGTCGCCAAAGCAGGCCTGCGCCATGGCGACGGCCTTGCGGCCCACAGTCCGCTCGTCTGCTTGGAAGCGTGCCGTGGGCAATTCGACGTACATGTGCTTCCGACGTATTTCGACAACTCTTGACGCTAGGGCAGCCCAGTGTCTTTTCTCTTTGAAGTAAGGACAGAACCAAATAAGGTCGTGGTCAATCAATTTCTGGAGAGAAGTTTGACTACACTTCCCCTTCACCGAGAATCGTCCTTGGGATAGATATTCGCCGAAGTAGAAAGCATTTTGGTCGATCTCCGTCCTGATTTGATAGAATGCCTCAAAGTCGGCAGTCTATGAGTCACTGGTCTCACGAAAGAACTGCATGGCATCTATGTCTCGAATAAAAGTTCCTACCGGGAACTTTTTGGTATCGATCATGAGGATAAAGATTTCCGATAAGTCGTTCTCGTTTTTCGAAACAGGTCGGGTGCTGTGCTTGTAGAGACCTAGCTGAATGGCGAACAACAGCGAGCTCGTCCACGATGTCAGATTGCTGTCGCAATCCCTCATCTTCTGCCATTTCAAATGATCATAGAGTTGCATGATGCCGAATCTAGAAATACCGCCAAAGAGAGGTTTCTCGCAACTCGACGTGTAATGTTTCCAGTAGCTTGATGAGACCACTGATGTCGATGTGATCCCGCGCGAGTTGGCGTCATGAACACGAAACAGGTATCGTGGCGTGTAGGCAAAACAGACAGAGAGCCATTCATCCCATTCAGGCTCCGTCGTCTTGAAAACCGTGGGGCGCGGTTGCGTCTTCTTAGGCATGACTGAACAATTCGGCACGTTGAGCTAAGCGTAGAGTGCTTGTGTTGTTGGACAGTTTGTCCTCAAACGTGAAACTGAGGGAAAACACGAGGCGGAGTATCCAAGCTTCCGCATCCAGGGCACGGCAACGTGCATCATCCAGGCACTGCCATTGACAAGGATGATGCCCTTGTCTTCCGAATGCGAGGCTCAATCACCAACGAAGTAATAGAGAGAAAAACCTCATAACATACGTTTGGAACCGCTTGGGGCGCGACGTACGGAGATTCGTTGAAATACTTGGGTCACCATCGCACCTAGATCAGCTAAATAGCACTCCTAAGTACTCTTCGCGGAAGTTATCGCACTTACCATGCCATATGACCATGCGCGTTGGGACTTCTCAAAGCTTACTGGTATTACTCGTTAGGTTATAATGTCTGCCAGATATCTCGAAGCAACAAATATGTGCAGTGGCTAATGCGGGCATTGGTAATACTAATCATTATTATATTGTTGACTCAATCTTCACAGATGAAGCAGCCTCAACACGGCATGTGTCGTCTTCAGGTTGCATGCAGTTTCACGCTGTCTCCTTTGTCCATCATACCACAGATCTTATCTAGTGGGAGCTTCTTAGCCATCTTTGCGACTCCATCCTCATACTTCTTCCTCGTCTTGTGACTCTTGAGTCGTGGTTTGGCCTGTAGAAACCAGTCATCCACAGCCCGCTGGAAATGTAATTCCAGGGATTTTATGCGAATGTGATGTCTGATCACTGCTTCAGCGTAAACATGAAATTCTTTCAATTCATATGTGCTATCCTGAAGGCCAGTAGACGGATCTCGAAGTGCCGATGGGGCTTCTATCGGAGACAAGCAGAATATTGTGAGCATCATAACACAGTTTGAAAGAACAGGATTCTCGAAATGAGAAAACTCTATAAACGTACCTGGGTAGAGTTTCAGAAATGCATCCACGCTGTCGTCTTGAAAGCCTGAATAACGCGACAGGGACAGCAGCATGACCGCGAAAGCAGGCGCCAGATTACGGTTAGCTGCATGAGAACCGAAACAGGCTTCTGCGATGGCAATGAAGGTGCGAGCGTGTTCTAGTGATGCCCATGCTTGATGTTCAAGTCTGAGCGAATTCACCTCTTCCCGTAAGCTCAAGACACGCTTCGCCAAACGCGACCAGTGTAAGGTATCCCCGAGATAGGGGCAGACGGATTCGTTGAAGAGTCCTGTGTCGATGAGCTTCTTCAGGGTTGTCACGCCAGAGGCTCGACTGACGTTGATGCAGCCCTGACTGAGGTATTCGCCGAAAGAAAAGGTTCGACCCCATTGGCCAGTCCGCAATTGGTACAGCTGTTTCAACTGATAGTTCCTGTTGCGTAGGCAGTACATGACCTCAAGATCTCGTACAAATGTGCCTTTTGGAAACAGCGTGGTATCAATCATGATAATGCAAACATTGCGTTCAGAACGTTTCTTCCCTCGTTTGTTGTGTCGGTATAAAGCATATTGGAAAGTGAACAACAGGGAGCTTGACCACGAAACAAGATTATCCACGTCTTGTTGCGATTTCCTCCAGTTCAGGTGTCGATTCAAGGTAATCGCGGCCTCTTTGGTGGTTTGGTCGAGCATGTTGCGGCGACAGTCAAGGCCACCCAGGTCTGCAAGACGAGAGGAGACATATTCTGCGTTTGTGGTGCCAGAGGAAGTGTCATCATACACTCGGAAGAGATAGCGCGGGGTCTGTTCGAATGAGGGCTTCAGTCTTTCTCCCCAAGCTTGGTGATTGGGCCCGGGGGCGAAGTTGAGGGTTTCCCCTAAACCCGGTTGCCACGGCGGCATGATAGAGCGGGCTTGATTCTCAAAGTTTGAGTCGGAAAAGAATGTGCGGAGAGAAGTGTAGCTAGGTATCAATCTTTTTGAAGCAATTGAACGTCGGGAGAGATGGTCTGATGTTTCAAGGGAGGATGAAGCTGGGCGCGCCTTATCTGTCCTCGAATCTGCGGAAAAAGAAACGTGGAGGAGAATTAGAAAGGCGGCAGGCGGCCCTTGCTTGTCGCTGCGTTCGGCGGGGTAAGAGAATGACTCAGAACAAAATCGAAACGAGAACGCTTCTTGACCAATGCTCCAACCTGAAACTCACAAGATGTAGATGGATTTGTGCCTCGATTGGATGGCTGGGGCGGATTTGGGGCTAGACACTGACATGCCGCCTTTACATTGAAGGGAGCAGTCTTTGTAGGCATGACTGGGCTGTTGGGTAATTCAAGGTAATTAGCTGTGAGGGAATTAAAATAAAAAAAAGAAAACTGGGTAACAAAACAAAAGGGAATTGTGCTGGCGGACGGTTTCTCATCAACTGGGGAAAACTGTCTAAGCGCAGGTGGGTCGTGGCAGCACGTTGACAGGGGATAGGAGCGAATCGCGGATACGTCCTTAAGTGAACACCCATGTCGCAAACGAGATATTTGGGGAAACACCACTGGCGATACAGGAAGAGACGAGAATCAACAGGGAGGTAGCTAATATGTGCTTGACAACGACATCATATCGAGGTATTCTATGCATCCTGTGTCGGAAATTCATCTGATATTCCCAAGTCTCTGAAATATTAACCTACGAGAGCCATAATTGAGTATTGAAATGCTATAATGATACTTCCGTGCGCGTGTGCAAAGGTGCGGTGATGAAGTTGGGCGGAGAGTCCAGTTCTCGTGCGCAATACATACGAGAACCAGAAGTACCGGGTAGAAGGAGACGGGTTCATGAAATCGGCCGCCTTGCACAGGCAAGGTTGCAAATGTGGGATCTACAGAATTGCTGCAGCAATTGCGCCTTTTCATCGCGACAGGCAATCGCCACTATCAGTAAGCTCGCCGTCGACTCGTACGTCAAGTTGATCATGCAGGAATCAAAGTGTCTCGTGACGCAGCTTACGCCTGACCGATGGTTGCAAGAGAGAGCCATCCATGATCCAGTCCAATACTGAGCCAAGGTACCTAGTACATTCAAGAAGATCAGTAGGTATCGATTGGTTGTGATGATCGCGTCATCCGGCTGAGCTATGCCGGGCAGAATAGGCTGGATTCGCGGCCCTACATAAGGTACCTTAAGGTGAGCAGGGTCATCCTCAGCTAATTGACAGAAATTATTTTCCTGCCGCAAGATTTCAATCCTGAGTTTCTTAGCTAGACCACACCCCGACGCTTATCATGACCTCAACCTCTAGCTGGGAATACTTAGGCTACGAGAAACACACTGGCCAACCGGAACCAAATTCCAAAATTGGCAATAAAGGGGCGAGTTGAATTGATTAAAGTTCGGTGCGTGGAAGACGGGCACAAAATAGTTTGGAATACTCGGAAATTCGGATATTTACAAAGTAAGCGACACATGAGCCGAAAAAGGACTATTGACCTTCCGTGGATGATCATTTCAGCGAATAATATGATTTCCTTATCTCAAACCACGACGGCTGATTTACCTTCGTGCCAATGGGCCGTGTACTGAAATATAGCCCAATTCCCAAGCTTTCACCAAGAGTGTATGACACGCATTCTGACGTTTCTCTCTTTGCCAGCCCGCAGTTTGCTAAATCCCTAAGTCCTCTTGGATTTCAGTGCACAATAGAAACAATGTTTGAATACTTGCAAACGATTTTTTATGTGGTCATAATTTATGCAGCGATTCGCGTGGCCAGCTGCACCTTTTATCAAAACCCGCTTCTGAAATTCCCCAAGTTTCCTACAACCCATGACACTTCGGTAATACGACGGACAGCAGTCTCGCAAGGAGGGGATCGTGAAATGTTCCTGCAGGGTTACCAAATGGTCAGTCTCCAATAATCAACTCATAAGGTACGCAAGACGAAACTAACCTTTTGCCCAGTTCAAAGATAGGCCGTGGCGAACGACTGGCGCGACGTGTGCGTGTTAGAGGCCAATTCCTCGCTTCGTCTTTATCTGATCTGTCACAGCCATGTCTAGTATCATTATTCCATACAAGTTCATTCCTGAACTACGGAGTCTCCCTGACAACGTGTTGAGCTTTCACGGGGCTGTTCAAGCGGTGCGCTAGTGGTCCTGTCGCACAGTGGTCGTGCCAAAACTGACAATATCCAATGTCATAGCTAACGCACTCGAAGTATACGAACGCACTATCAGACGTTGGCATGTTGCCATACGCTGTCAAAAAGTTCCTCACTCCGTCACTGCGTGGGTTCCAAAACGAGGAAGTATTTGTTTGGAGCGCTGACGGAAACCCAGCAAAATTAAACCTTGTTCTCGCGGAGGAAATCGCCGTGGCTGTCCGTACCAACTTGCCAATGTCTACCCAGTGGGCAGAGATCAACATCGCCAAAAGCCTGGTCCGGATGATCGCTTCTATATCTGGACGCGTTTTTGTTGGCTCGGAATTGTGCCGCGATCCTGAATATCTCGACGCCGTACTTGAGTATAGTAAAGCTATGGTAATGGCTATTCATGCGGTGTCGGAGTGTTCACCTTACCTCCGGTGGCTGAAGGCTTCACGACTGCCTGAGGTCAAATTGGTGCACGAGCGGATCGAAGCTGCGGGTCGCATCCTTAGGCCTATAGTGGCAGCAAGGCGAGAAGCAGATGACAAGCCATATGACATGCTGCAGTGGATAATAGATTCAGGACAGAGATTCGGATTTACAGACGACAAAACCCTTGCCAGATATCAGCTTGGGATTAGCTTCGCTGCCGTTCACAACACGACCACTGTCACAAGTAACGCGTACGCCAGTCCAGTCGAGCTATCATATGCGTTGGGGATACTAGGCAAGCTGACGTTCAATATGGCAGACTCTTCACCCTAGCAGCTATGCCTGATTTGATTCCGATGCTGCGAGAAGAAATCGTGTCTTCTTTAGCAGAGAGCTGCGGGCAATTTACCACGGCTGCGACGCAGAGAATGCAAAAGTTGGACAGTTTCCTGAGAGAAATTATGAGGTTCTACCCCCTCAGTGCAAGTAGGTTGACGCCTGGAAAAGACTTGAACGGTCAACTAAAGCTTGCTTAGCGTCATTCCATCGCAAAATATTGCGAGACTTCACGTTGTCTAACTGCGAAGTCATGCCAGCAGGAGCATTTATCGAATTACCTGCCGTCGGCATATACAACGATGAATCCATTTTCCCCGATCATGACAAGTTTGATGCCCTGCGCTTCTATTCAGTGCGCCAAGAAGACATCAACCAGGAGACACCCACGAAACGGGCTAGTAAAATGGGCAGCGCTCAGGCTGTGAGTGTTGGGCCAACTAATTTAGCGTTCGGGTATGGTCGGCATGCTTGCCCTGGTCGATTTTTCGCTATAAATGAGATCAAGATACTCTTAGCCTTTATACTGATGAACTACGACATCAGCCTGAAAGACGGTCTGGGGGTAACGGACAAAAATAAATTGTATCGCCCGCTCGTAAGACTCCACTCCATATTCACTTCATCAGAGAAAGACCCCACAACTGATCACCAGCTTGAAGGGTCAGCCTGACCCGAATAGGTTGCTCCTCATAAGGAAGATATCGAGTCGTTAAGAAGGCATCTGTGGTCAGGGATCATCAAAAAGGACCAGCGAACAATTTGTGGAAAGCCCAGTTTATCTGAGTTGTCGTTGTTTTATTTGATCCTGTGGCGGCAAGGGCGCTGCCGCCCTCACCGCCGACCTCTCGAGGGGCTTGTAACGTATAGGGTCGCAGGCCGGTCAGGACGGGTCAACGAAGAAAAGACAGCAAATTTTGCAGTGTTTCTTGGGTGAGGTTGCCGTACCGTGGGCATGGGCAGCAGACGAAGCGAGTCATCAATAATGGGCAACAAGGCAGACTGTAGGTAGGATATTCACGAGTGGCGGATCATGAATCCTCTTGAACGCGCACGCCCAAAGTCGTAAGGAATGCAAATAGACCCAGGCGTCACGCCATATTCAATATAAGTCGCTACTATCTATACCTCAAACGAACTAGGAGGGAAACGGGAGGTGTCAAGAGGATAGCTCAATGCCTTTTAGAAAAAAGGCTATATTTAAGTACCTATACCTCTTTAGCCTCTAAAGATTACATGTTCTTTCTTGGCATAAAGGCATCCTTTTGAATATTTATTTCAATGATCATCTGAATTCGCCTCAATCGCGGGGTGCGACGGAGGGGATGCAGCCAGGATCCATTCTCCAATCATCATAATAACCTTTTGCTTCTTGATTTCAGCGTCACAAAGGAACTCTCTGTCGTGGGAACTGCCCATCATCCGATGGTCAAACCCGTGGACAGTATCAGGTACGAGCAACCACTTGTATCGACTGCCATCTGTACCGCAGATATCGAAATGAAACCGTTCGTTGTGAAGAACAAGCTCTCCTTTCGCAGCAAGGCTGGCCTGACCGACAACGTCATTCGGTTCAGGACGACCAGCAAGGTAGTTGATGAGTCGCTCGCCCTCGTACGCAAGAGTATCCAACTCACAACCAATCACGAAGACTTGGTTTGGAAGGGCTTCCCTAGACGCGTAGATAGGGCTCATCAAAGGATTGCGCGCAGCTTCTTCTCCAGCCGGGTTATAGGACCAATCGAATACATGGGCAACGTCGAAGAACACGCCCTTCTCTTTTGCACGAAAACCGCCTAACTCTGGCTTGCACCGCCGCATGCTGGCTTTCCCTTGAGAGTTCAGTGGGCAGGACAAATCTACCCAAGGGTAGAGCGCCACTATGGCAGAAAGATGAGGTTTTATCGAGGGGAGTTGAGAGACTGCCAGGCAAAGGTTACCGCCCGCGGACCAACCAGCCATCGAGACTTCTTCTTTACTTATAGGTAAAGAATCATCATCAATCACAGCTAGAAAGAGCTCCTCGCAGTCGTGAATAGGACCAGGGAACGGATTTGCAGGGGCTTTGCCGTAGTTGAGACTGACCACCAGGGAATGATGCTGATTAGCGTATAACGCGTTCCAGTCGTCATCGTCATCCGAGCTCCCTAGCATAAAGCCACCACCGTGGATAGTAAAGAGCACAGGAAGCTTTCCCTTCATAGTTATAGCTTGGCATTGGGGAAAGAAGATTCTGGGCTGCCAGTCATTTACTAGATCTCCACGGCTCAGTGGGTGTTTCGAATGCGTACCGTACGGGAAGATGAGGCCGACACTCATCGTCTTAATGAGGTCGGGTCGGTGCTCAGACGGAATGATATGCGACTTAAGTCTCCGGAAGAATGACGCCGGTTTGGCCAAAAGACTTTGGAACGCGAAAACTATCGCGTAATTCCTCACAGTATGAAGTACAGATAGATTTTCAGTACGATTTGCCTTGTTGTTAAAAGGGCGTGAAGTCATTATGCTAGCTTGTGCATCAGCTTGTTTCTAGGCCCTGCTACTTGCAACTAGAAACCTCACTTACACACGACTGGACTTGCAACAGGTGTCGCACCTGACAACAAGACGTTATTTAGGTTGACGACGGCTGGCTAAGGTTATGTTCCCGGGCGTTGGACGATAATGTAGCTGGTGCTTTTACATGAATTCAGTTCACATAAAGCTGCAGTTAGCAACAAACAAAAGACAAGCCTGCTGACTGTAAAATATAGCAAGGTCCCGAGTCGATAATTACCGCTGAATCATTATCACATGTTCCGTGCCAGAGAGTTATATTTACCATGATACCGAGACCGAGGCAAGTACGTTCCTGTGAGCAGAACAACAAATTGTCCGATCCTATCTAAAAGCTTTCTGATAGAAATGTGTATAGCTTGACGCGGACGCCCTATGCCCTATGCAGGGACGTGCCGGCGATTGAACAATACCACCACCACCACCACCTCGGTTTCGGGGTCCTGTTGAACTCAAAAGAGTGCCTCAGAATTAGCGCCGGCGGACTATTGCCAAATGCGGAAGGCCTCACGGACCGTTCCGCGTTACTGATATCATAGCTAAGTAATTCTACAAAGATTCCAAATCCAAAGTCAGAGCCCATCCCTAATGATGGAAACCCCTCTATAATGTGAACTGGGAACGGCGTCGCAAGCGCCCCCTTGGAAGCAACCTTTCTGCTAAGAAGCAGCTGGGACTACAATTCACTGAACGTAGGCGGTTCAGCCATAATATATGTATGTCTTTGAACGGATTTATTTAGGATTGAGAAAGAAAGATCATGATTAAGTAGGCGCAATAGGAATTCTAAGTGTCAATCATGTTGATGCACTATGGAGTCCAAGACTGAGCGTTTCCAGATCAGAATCTTGCTAGTATGCGCCCTTTCTCTCCTGCCACTTCGGCTGAGGCGCTGGTTCAACCTTTCCAAAGCTTGTAGCGCTAACCATACCCACCTCCCATTTCAATCCCTCAACCTTGGCGCCGTCATTCTCGTGAGCCCAAAGTGTGACGCCAAGATGGTTGGATCCCTGGTAGTTGAGAATACCTTCAGGAATAGGGAAGCGCGTCTGGGGGCCAACATGGTGCACAAACTTGCCAAACTGGTATCCATTAACGAAGAGCTGGGCGCGGTAGGCGGTGGTAGTCGTGTTGGCGAAGGTCAAGGAGATTGGAATATCGTATCCCGTAGGAAGGTCAACGTCAAAGGTGGCTGAGTAATACGCAACGCCAGCCTTAGAAATGCCCTCTGTGGGACCCTTGCTGTCCTCCCAGGAGCTAGAAGGGGGCTCAGGCCAGTGGTATCCTTGACGCTCGACGAACAGTCCACCCTCGTTGAGAGGACCACGCTCTTTGTCAGCATATTCTTCGCCGCCTAGGTTACCGGTGATCTTCCACTTGATGTCAGACTGCTCATGCCCGGCGAGATTGTAGTTGAGAATGCCACGGGGGTTCTTCTGCTGCTCCTCGTTGATGACCCAGTTGCCGTTCAGACCCATGTGATCGACAACAACGGTGAAGACGTAATCCTTGTCCTTCGCAAGCTTAGGCAGCGTGAAGGTGCTGTTGTAGCCGCCAGTGACAGCATTTCCGGGCCACGAGCCGACGAACTCATCGTTCAACCACACCGAAGCGCCGTAAGCGTTTCCACCTTGAGTAGTGAGGTTGAAGACATTTTCTTCGCCGTTGGCAGTGAAGTGCCCTCGATACAGCAACGAACCAGTGTGGTAACCATAGTCACCGCCGTACAAGCTGACAGGAGTCTTCAGCGGGTTCGCAGTGTTTTAGGTGTCCTTCAGATTAGCGTTGGTCCAAAGCTCGTCAGAGTAGTCGGACTTGATTTCCGGAAGTGAATCGATGTACTTCCAGCCCAGCTGGCTGATGCAAGGAAGCTTGATCTCGGGGACTTTGAAGTCAACGCTGGCGGTAACGACACCTCGGTCGTTTTGCTTAAAGTCGAGTGCCTTGCCGTTGAAGTTCAAGGTCTTGAGAGAAGACGGGGCGCCGCCAATGACCTCGATCGGGGTTGTGGCGTTCACGTCTCCAAAGACATTGATCGTGTCGCCATCGACTGCAACGGTGCGGACGAGGTAGCCGGCCTTCAGAATTACGTCTGAAGTAGCGTAGTTGCCTTCGGTAGGGGGAACCCAGAAGTTGTATGCCTCGTTACGGGCTTAAAGATTGTCAGTAAAGCTTCGTCAGGATATAGGCTTGAGGAGTCTCACTCAAGAGGTACACGTAAAGGTTCTTGTGGACACGAACAACCTTACGCTCGTCGGAGACAGCCCAGCCAAGAACAGTGTAGCCGTCCTTCTGCTCAATAGTAACGTCCGAGCCTTCGATCACATCATCGTCGGTCACGTCACCCTGGTCACCCTCAACGGCAAGTTCGTGGTGCTCGTCGGCGCCACCGTACACAACCAACACGGTTTTGTCATCGTACGTTTTCCTGCATGGTCGTTAGGCATCAATGTATCCTATGACATCTGTTTTAGAGATGCAACCTACCAAGTGAAGATCTCCGCAGAGGAGTACACGAGATTCTTGTTGCCGACAGGGTAGTCGCTAACATGAATCTTGGAGTCTCTCCTGGTCAGGTAAAGACTATCGCTGAGCTGAGGAATCTCGAGCTGGCCATACTTGACAGTGTCGATCTTCAGCTTGTAAGCCACGGTCTCCAGAGTGTCGTATTGGGTATGTCTATATCTTGTCAGCTCAACTTTGATGGCAGGTGGAGTGTCTGGGCGGACCTGGCAATGTAAAACTTGGTCGTGTTGGTAGTAGCGGGCGTGACAGTAATGGCGTCGTTGTTCGTGAACTTGAGGGAGGAATTGAATCGGTCGGCCTCAAGATAGGCGGGGGAAACGTGGAAGAAGTTGGCTTGTAGCTTCGACTCGCTGTACTTCTCACGGGTAAGAAGTCGTTCCTCTGTGATTTGAGCGCCGTAGTCGTAAGAGGTGTAGCCGTCAGAGTGGCCGAGGTTGCCCCAGTTGGTACCGCCCCAAGTCTACATCGAGTCAGCACCGCAACTGATGTATGTCACGGAATTCCTTACCATGTAGATGTTCATAATGGTGACTCCAACAGCATAGTTATTCTTGTAGAGGACGCGTTCGAACTCGTGGTTCAGCAGACCAGCGCATGATTCGAAACCGGCACCACCCCAGGGCTGGAAGCCACCGCCTTGGAACTGATTACTGTTAGTGCTTGGTCTTCGGTTGCAAAGAGTAACCATGTCATACTTCGACAATAGTGTACGGGCTATCCGGAGCAATCTTGTTGTTCGTTGCCAGCCAGTCTGTGGGGAGGCCATTCTCAGGCCACACTGTCGGGTTCCAGCAGTCGAAGCCAAGGGGGTAGGCATCGTGACCGTAGATGTCAACCTTGGCGGGAGTTGAGGTTGTGATAGCACCGAGTTGCCAGGCCTCATTGTTGACGTACGGGACCACAACACCGGCAGTCTTGAACTGATTCTCGACGTAGTTCCAGTAGTCGTAGTCGGGAAAGGGGTAAGGCTCAATGGCGGCGTTGTATTCGTTTTCCATCTGGAAGAGGCTGACTGGGCCGCCGTTCGTGATCTGAGCGCCGGCAATGATCTTGCCAATTGCAGCGGTGTAGCTTACTTCGTCAGCCACTAGGCTATCCCGTATTTGGTGGTCAACTTACTTATCGGTAGCCTTGAGGTAGGCCTCGTCGGCTGATCGAAGGACTCCTTGGACTCTTTGAAGCCATCCTGGAAAGCCTCCTCCAGACACCTCAGCGTTGATATAGGGTCCCGGTCGCTATCATAGAGTTAGGAGAATACCATTTTAAAGACATTGCAGGCCATCTTACGGCGAACAGGTACAGACCAGCCTTCTGGGCGGCCTCGAAGAGGGGCTCCAAGGCGAAGATACCCTCAGCACGGACTTCACCCGGCTTTGCCTCCAATAGTCCCCAGTTGACGTAGAACGAGATGGAGTTGTAGCCGGCCGCTTTGATCTTCTGGAGGATGTCGAACCAAAGGTGCGGGACTGGCATTCTGGTCAAGGAATCAGCGACCAGGCCGCAAGTCAAGTCAAAGAATAGTTTTACCTAAAGGCATGGAACTCGGCGCTAAAGACCATCAGTCTCTCACCATTGATGAACAGACTTTTGTCATCCCATGTCACCTACACCTCAAAGTCAGCTCCATCTTGCCAATTGGATGTTTGGCGACGTTGGCGAGCGCCAATGGCACAAGTTAGTCGCGGCTCAACTCACTACATCCTGCTGTCTCCCGTTCAGGAGGTGCATGTCTCTCGCCACGGCCCTACCACTGACTCCATTGAGCCAGCCGAGGGCCAAAAGCGACAGGATCTTGACGCGTGAGAGCAACATCGTCAATTCCAATGCGGCAGTCTCGACACTGATCGTAGCTGGATACTAACGAGTGGGTGAAGAAGACACCGCATTTTTACAAAAGAGCAGATTTGTTTATTATTACACGGAAATGCGCACATCCGCCATCTCCACGCGAAGATCGGAATGTCACCATCCCCAACCATACCCCGATGTAGCGGCGGAGGCGGCGGAATTGGAAGCTCATTAGTGGCCGGCAGATGTCAGGGACAGCCCTTCTCACATTTCCAACCAGTCGATGGAGTTGATGCAGACGCAGCTGTTCACCAACTTCCCCTCTTTTACTCCAACTCTGTGAGTCCATATTCCCTAGAGAGCCACGAACATGACATGACATGCATGTCGTGCATCATACGGATACAACCAAGGAGAAGAGGAGCCGGGCTGGCATTGCGAACCGAGCAAGAAACAAACAGATTCGGCATGCCCCGGAGCTTTCACCGCATCCCCAACCACAGCCCCTGTCGTCCCCGCTCGTTGCCCCGCGTTTGTCGGTTAGCCGCTGCTGGAGGGTGTTCGTCCCTTGTCTTCCAAGGCGGTCTTTACTTGGACGAGGCAAGGTGCTCCCTGCGGGGAGTCGCGCCACCTACAACGGCCCGCGTGCCCGGGGCGCTCAGGAACACGTTGAAACTTCCGTCCATACAGAGCCCTGGAAGGAAGTTAAGCAGCAGAGTCAAGACGGAAAAATTGAAGAGCTTCTCAATCTTGTGATTTCTCTGATTTCCGGTGGGAAACCTGCCTTAAAGGCTCTGTCCGCGTATGTGGAATTTCCCCTCCGCTCGAGGAGGTTGCCAAGCACCCAAGCATGGCAGACCGACGGGCGACTGGTCACATGCAGGTTGGGCTCGGGCACGCATTGAAAGACCCCGAGCATAATACTTGAGTGACATTACGTCAGGGTAATCTATACGCGTTGTTTCTTGGCGAGACGGTGGGCGAATCACCGGGCTCAATTGAGCTTGGCTGTGAGTAGCATGTTTTTACCAACATTTCATTACGGCGTAGCCTGCGTGAGTGCATGTACCCACAATCGCGCGAGAACGACTCTCTGGATTAGGCCTTCTAGCGTTTAAAGACATCAAACATTATGTACATGAATCTTTCGTGCAGTCGTCATTTATGCCTGCTTGAGTCCCAACAGCTCAGTCAACTTCAACATGCTGACGGTGACCTTGTTCGTCGTGCTGGGAGGCAGAACACCAGCGCCCATAATAAGCAGATAGTCGGGGTCCTCCTCCATGATGCGGAGGTTGCGGGTGTAGGCACCGGCTTCGGGAGAGTCATACGCAATCCAGGCGCTCGGGTCACCACCGCGACGGTTGATGAAGAGAGGCGCGCTGTTGCTGCTGACGACGATGGTGCCGTTGCAGCCGCCGACGGGGGACCACACGACGTTGGGGCTGTTGATGGGGAAGACGCCGCCGTTGGTGCTGTTGATGTAGTAGTCGGGCGCGTCGGCGAACTTGCGAGGGTCCTTGGCGATGCGGTAGTAGATGGGGAACGAGTAGGGCTCGATGATAGGCGCGCCGCCCCATTCGAACGTGTACATGTAGTCGCCGTTGCCGAGCTGGGTGACGAAGGGCATGCCGGGGCGGTCGGTGTATGTCGGGTAGGAGACGTCCTTGACGACCTCGGACCAGTTCTTGAGGTCCTTGGTGGTCTGGTGAGAGATCTCCTGGCCGTGTTCGGCGGAACGCTGGTCGGCGTAGTAGAGAATCAGGTCGTCCTCGAAGATACTGTCAAAGATGTTAGTAGTTGCGACAAGATGGATGCAACGTGTTGCCGTAGACTTACAGGATGAAGGGCTCCCACACAGGAGTCTCCTCATTGTTGGGGATAGCCCGGCCGCCAGCAGCGACGTGGGACAAGAACTCCCAGGTGCGACCCTTGTCCGTGGACGCGTAGAGGTCGATCTGCGTCTGGCTCAGATCCGTGGGAATGCTGTTACCAGCAAGAAGAACAGTTCCGACGGGGTACCCGCCGAACTCCTCGCGGAGCTCATACAGGAAGGGCTGGTAGCGCAGGCCCCAGTTGTTGACCTCATCGTGAACCTGGCCAACCTCCTCCCATGTGACACCACCATCGAGAGACTCATAGATGGGGAACCAAACCAGAGGAGGCTCGGGGGAGTAGTTCTCCCATGTGCCCAACAGGCGACCGTCTAACAGCTGGACGGTGCGGGGATACAGGACCCGGGGATCCGTGTAGTTCTCGGGCGGCTGGAAGATCAGATTCCGCTCGAAGGTCTCGAGGGCAGAAGCGACGCCGCAGGTGAGAGCGCCGACGGCGGCGAATAGGGCGGATCGGAGCATCATGGCTGCGACTCGACGATCTCTGCGAGAAGCGACGCGACTGAAGGAGGAGGTGCAGAGGGAGAGCAGATCGTTCCCCGGACCGATGTGATGGGACCTTTTATATGGGTGACATCGAGAGCATCATATCCAGAACTGGACCCATGGCAACGGTACCAGAGACGCAGTTGGACTGGGGATCGTGACCGCAGACGAAAACACGATGCGACATGGCCCGAGCTGTAAGCTGCCTCTCGGTAACCTCGGCCATGTGGCGATATCCATAATCTTGTTGCTCCCCAGACTGGAGAAGCCTGGAGACACTCAATGATTGCTGCAAGGACTGGACAGCTTGAATGAGGAGAAATTCTGGGGACGCGAACGTGAAATCACGTTGGCGTTGCTAACAAGCGCGAGTGACTGGGGTGACCGCTGCGAAGACACATTGTATGCGCTCCAAACAAACAGCAATCGGTCTAGGTCAACATCAGAGAACGCGGCAAACAGCGCAAGTTTATGCCGAGCCTGCGGGAAACAAATTGGAGTTGTGAGAGCCGGGCCAATGCCACGAGATGCTGCTCATTTCGGCATACCCCAAGAGTTGAATGTGGGGTTTGTGCGGGGGAATGGAGTCAAGTACCGAAGAGCGGTGGCTGGCAGATCGAGATGCGCACCAATCATATCTAGATGTGATGGAAGTGGTGTGAGCTTGGCATCCCTGCCCTGGCGCAGCTGTGCGGAAGCATGTCGCTGATGTCTTCTTCGAAGTAGGATAAGGCAGATGATGACGTTCACCCCCGGATTCACCTCTGGATTCAATAAAGTCGTCTTTTGAATAGAGAAAATCCGGTTGAATTCAAAACGCTCACAATCACGAACTAGATGGAGGATTGCAAAGGGAATGGCCGTCTGTTGAAGGCAGCAGCCATCATTGAGCATACAGAAACACCACAAAGAGGGGAAAAGAACAGAAGCCTAAAATAAGAATTAATGCGATCATAGGAGCATCCAACAGGCGGCGATCATGATAAGGACTAGATTTATTGCCGACAGCAATCATACAAACTGTCAATTGACTAGCGTTCAGACAATGGAATGGCGATCTTAGTTGTGTCGGGGTTGGACCTAAGTGGTCGCACTTGATGTGATTGCTTTCTCTAGGCTGTCTAGCTCCACTAAGGTAAGGAGTGGAAGCTAGAGAATCATAGGACCAAAGTAAAGACATCGCAGAACTCAAGTTGGGCGGTATTCATTCTTGCAAAGCAAACGTCGGTAGCGTCATGGAGTTGATCAAGCCCTGCTAGCGATCAAAGCTGTGGGTTCTACCAAGCTCATGCGTGACGGCGGTATGAATGTCGGTTGACTTGACTGAGGAGCCGGTGTGTTCTAGTTCGCATAGTGCTTCGCCTGACTATTCAATGTTGCGTTGTTGTCTGAGAGAGAACGTTGGTTGAACGCTATGACAAGAACAATTACAACTGACTTGGGCAACATACGAGTTGCATTGAAACATTGGATGGAAGTTGATTGGTCTATGAGTGTAAACAGTGAGCAGATGTCATTGAAAACGGTCCCTTGTTGTGAATTGCCGAGTGTTGATACCATTGGCCACGGGTGGCTGAACAGAGCCGGCAAGCCGAACGGACGATCAGAGAGTTCCGACCAGCAATTGTATATCTGGACCGCGACCTGAACAGCTCATGAACGGGCCTATTCGAGATCAGTCATTGTTGAGGTCAGGATGTTCGGTCTGAAGTAGTGGGGCAAAACACTGCCCCCTTGGGAACCCGAGAAATCTCGGATACTCAGGACCAATTGCCAAGCTCCGATCTAGACAATTAGCTTCATGATTGGATTGATGAGATTCCATGACCAGAACAAGGCAGGTTGGAACGCAATTTTCTGGTCGAATTATTCGCAACCCAGGTGGTCTGTGATGATGCTTGCCAAAGGGAAAAGGGGATACTCGTATATGACCCGCACCGTCGATCCTCTTGGTTATTTGAGCAGTGCCTGAATCCGAGGATAGAATATCCTAAGATGAAGTCAACCCGCGTACCTCAGATAGCACGGCTTTTGTGAAACTGTTCAAAAGCCGCGTGTGGTCGTCGGACTTGAAGTCGCCATGAAACACCATTTTCCATCACTTAGATCGGTATCATTCAGTCGCTCCCTTCATTTCCAATCCTTCTCTTTCAACATGCGCTTTCACAATCTTGGATTCTTGCTATGCCACAGCGTCATGGCCATGGCGGTAAGCACCTATGATCGTTTAAAAGCCTTATAATCCCCCTTGACCCTTCTATGGAAACTAACCCTTGTTGTTCCTTCAGCAGGCCACCATTCCCAATATCCAACCCCTCAACGGATCATCGGCTTTCATAGGCCAACCAGCTGCGCCAAATATCCTCAATGCGAAGACACCATTCTATCCTTCTGCTTCTCTCATGCACGAAGACAGCGGAAACACCGGGTCGACCGACTATCCAGGACCCTTGGGAGGCCGCAACATGAGCCTGTTCAGCCAGCAGATCGTCACTGGTGTCATGACCTGGGGCGCGAACAATACCATGACCATTGGTTATGCCAACTCGACAACTCTCTCTCGTGGAATCGCAGCCATTGACCCGCAGACGATGGAGACTTTGGCTACTTGGACCCCTCGGGATACCAACCAGACCCTTAGCCTGGGATATCTCGAGTACCTGCTCGAGACCGACGAAATACTCTTCACTAGTCAGGAAGGTCATGTCTACCTGATTCGTCGTGATGACGACATCGAAAATGGGACCGCGTTCACGACCGTTCGGGACATTGACTTGACGACGATCCCGTCGGCGATTTCTGATGGCGAGTCCTTGCTGAACGCGATGATGGACACGGCTGGGAACATCTGGTACACCACCGGTGGCATCCCGGGTATTGGTTCGCTGTATGCTGCGCAGACGTCCCTCACGCTCGGGTACATCACACCTGACAATCAAGTACATTCAATTCAGATGGATGGCCAGGATATCGAGAACGGCATCGCTGTCAGCAACACCACTGCCTACGTCGTTACAGGGCCCACGACCATTGGCACGGAAGGGGTCTCTCAGGTCGGATACATGCTCGCCTTGACGTCGCTTCCACCCTCTGAAGAGGTTGGTTCTAATGGTGGTGTGCGAACTCTCTGGAATGCCACATACGATGCTGGCAGTACTACAAAGCTGGGCGCCATCACTCGCGGTTCGGGATCTACACCGGCGCTTCTTGGAGACGATTATGTGGTCATTACCGACAACGCCGACGGCCGAATCAACCTTGTAGTGTACTACCAAGGGGCCACGGAGAAAGATCAGTTGCTTTGCACCGTCCCGCTCTTTGGAGAGAACTCAAGTGCCAATGATCTAGCGGCGACAACGCACTACGATGCCACGACCGGATTTTACACCGTCGTGGTGGAAAATACATTCAATGGCACCACGATGTTCTGGCCGAACGCCTCCTCGACTCTGGACGATGTCAACGGCGAGTGGAACGACATGGCTGGCATGCCAGGCGGCACATTTGCGATTCAAGTCTCAGCCCAGCAGGGTGATGATTCCGGCAATTCCACAGCAGCCCCGTGCTCTGTGCGTTGGACGTCTCCAATGACGGTTAAAGCAAACCCAGTGTTGAGCACGAAAACCGGATTGCTGTACTTTTACACACAGGATGACAAGCTTGCTGACGATGGTATCTACGTGTGGTATGTGGTAGCTTTGGACTGGAGATCCGGCGAGGAAGTCTGGAGAGCACGTATGGGCTCTGGTGGAGCGTACAATGACAACTGGCTTCTTGGTGGTTTGGGACCGGACGGCACTTATTATCAGGCGATGCTTGGTGGGCTTGCTGCGATGAAAGATGGCTCCAACTAACACAGTCTAACATGAGGCGGGGTTGTTAGAGGATAGAAGTGATGAAGAAGTCTCTGACAGTTGCGTTGGCTTCCTAGATCCTCGGATGTATCATGTCACTTTCGCTTCTGACGAAATCTCCTTCCACCTCGTTGATGCCAGGCTCTGCAGCATATACTGTGTATTGATGAATGATATTTATATACTGCGCAAGACAGAAGGGCTTTCTGTCAACCAATAATTCTTTCACAATCCCCAATCACATGTCTCCTCACCCCCTCACCTCCTCTACCTAGGATTTGTCATAGTCTCTTAGTCGCAGTCGTCGCACAGCGCGAGGCACTGCGACATACAACCAGCACGCTGCAAGTTGGTAATGCGGTCAGGCGCGTTGTAAGCTGTAGGACATGGTGTCAGAATGGTCTCATTGATCGCACTCGGTTTTTGGTGTTCAACTCACTGTCCCAGCACTCAGAGGTGCACGACAAGCAAGAGCCTTGGAAGGGAGCTCCGGCGCTGCATGCGGCCATGACTGAAGGCATCATGGCGGAAGCAATGACGATGAAGGCCTTGGAGAACTGCATTTTGGCGGTGGTAAAGTTAATGTGCTGAATCAAACGAATCTGCAAAGTAGCGAGTTGGGCGTAGAGTTGCTGATGTAAATGGCAGCCAAGGTAAGATTGAATCTGATGAGGATGCAAAAGTTCAAGACTGTCGCAAGGAATCTGCTCATTTATATACACGGTTCTTAAAACCAATTCTCAAGATGCTTCTGCTTGAGCGGCCGATGCCTGCTTGTCGGGCGGCCGATGCCTGCTATGACTTGGTTCTTGGCGCATGGTCTAACATTGTGTAGCCTTACTAGGAGGATCACGAAAGTCCCAAAGGATATCAAAATGATAGCTCAAGTTCCCAGACTGTGGATATCGTGAAGGATTAGGTCGTCTTGTTTTGTTAGCGATCCGCTGTCTAGCTTCATTGGGGTCTTGGCGAAGGCTGAGGACTGATCATCAGGCAAGATAAGATTCTTCACAGTTAAGCTGAGTCTCGTTCCGGATATCGGCGGATGGGAGGTACTGCTCTCAGCGGGCTTTAATGCGAATGCACGAATGGGAACCAAAGTTCATTTCAGGCGTCTAAACTGAGAGAGCATTTCGCTTGATAGCTTAGCCCCATGCCGATCTTCAGTGCCTCGCCAGGCAGCCAATTGATCTGATTGATCCACTGCCCACCGATGTAGGCGACAGACGGCTCACCGGGCCTTCCCGCAGGATGCAGGCTCCATGTAGCCTTAAATGTGGCTGTGATGATCCTTCTGAGGCAAATTGATCTTATCAGATCGAATGTCTTCAGCTAACCAGTCTCCTACATGCAGCCAATCGTGAGCTTCAATCGTCATCACCGCCCTCACTAGCGTGGCCAGGCAACCAGAAGCAGCGAGGATGACGTTTCGGGAGAGGCTGAGTGAGTGCAATCTATGGAGAGATGGTGTTTGGCTTGCGTGGTCCTTCATAGACATGCATCTAGTCTAGAGTCCGCTCAGAAACTGTATGTGACATACACACTTATCATAATGAACAAACCCATCATGCGTCCCGTTTTCTTGAACTCACCAGCCTGATACCAAGCATACCCTCTTTGTTGCATAAGAGCTATTTGACACACCTAAAATAGTGCGAAAGTGTGACGGTGCAGTGGCACCACGTGGGCTGATCTACGAGCAAGGAAATGCCCTTTTCGGAGACCATTGTCAAAATTGTTAACTATTATCAACCGAAGGCAAACCCAAAAATAGGGTGCCCAATGCGTGGCGGTTTAACGCATATACTGAAACGGCTGGACCATGCGAAGAAGTAGTATAAAATATTAACTTGGCAGAAGGCCGGCCTTGACGACCAACGCGATCGGCCAAACTGAATTTTTGCCGATGCTACGTTCAAGGCCACCTTCATGATTCGGCGCCACCACTCTCTTGGCCTTGTGACATGTGTTCCTCCACAACATGCGTTTCAATATTACTACAGTAGAGGTGTATTAAGATTACGTTCTAGACGTATGTACAGTACGGAAGTATGTGCAGAGAAATAGGGCTGACCCGAATCACCACCACCAGCCTTGCTTCTTCTTGACCCATCCGTGAACCACAGACGCGATGTCGAGGTTGTTCATCTCAAGATGGCCGAAGTGACCGTTGCCCTTGATGCCGATGTCACCCAACTTGATCCACTCGGGATTCCCTCCGACTTGCTTCAGATAGTCGATGATACAGTGATCGTAAGTGATGTGCACACTGGCCTCTCCCGTCAATGCCACATAAGGCACGCTGGAGATCTTGGGAAGCTGGCGAGCGGGTTCCTTCTGGCGGTAGCAGTTGCGATGCGCCAACGTCTCGTTGCCCACAGACTCGATCCCATCTGCAAGCTCGGCCGAGTCCGTGACCGCGGGCTCGTAGTCGACTTGAGTGTTAGTGAGACCCCACGGATTGGCAGAGCGACCTCCAAGCCCATAGCCGTAAGCCCAGAAAGGGATTGTCGATGGCTCGAGGTTGATGTTGCCGGCGAGATATTGAGGGCAGTCATTGGCGATGACGAGAGCGAGCTTGGAGCCCAGGGAATGTGACACCAGATACGACTTGGCGCCGATGAGAGACAGCAGCTCGCAGCCAGCAGTGCGGATGGCCAGCTCCTGAGAAACATAACTACTCGTGTATGGGATGAAGCTTTGCTGGAACTGGTCGAAAGTAGGGTCGCCCCTCAAGCCGGTGCCAGGCCACTGTGTATGAAGTTGGGATTGGGGATAGGTGTTGTATTCCTTGACACCTGTGAAACCCATCTCGACATACTCCACCGACATGCCCACATTCATGGTGAAGTTGGCCGGGTTGTTGGCGGTGGACCGTCCGATGCTGTTCGCGTCGATCAGATAAATCTGATATCCCTT
The DNA here is from genome assembly GCA_027406065.1 of Colletotrichum cordylinicola. Classification (NCBI taxonomy): domain Eukaryota; kingdom Fungi; phylum Ascomycota; class Sordariomycetes; order Glomerellales; family Glomerellaceae; genus Colletotrichum; species Colletotrichum cordylinicola. The sequence goes on along the minus strand of JANVYD010000001.1, from coordinate 5,659,235 downwards.
CTGCAGGAAGTAAGTCGCCCACCCCGGGCGGTTGTCAGGGGTGTTGAGCCATGTGGTGGCTGAGATGCCACCGCCGTGGAGGAAGACAAGAGGGGTTGACCGAACTTTAATGATGGGCGTAAGCTTCTCGACATAGATCTGGCCTATGACGAAGAAAAGGTTAGAAAAACGTGGAGGGGAATTCTTATCCCAGAGGCTGCATTCTCCTACCAATTGTGATGTTTCCCGTCGGGTCCGGTGCGCTTTGGCCTCCCACGTAGAAGAACTCTCGATGATGCAGACTTTCCTGAGGGCTGCACTTTGAGCTGACAGCGTTCACGCCGGTGCAGTCGGCACCTGCAGCGGCGCCAGCGGCAGCCAATGCGACCGCGGAGAGTGCCGAAAGTCGGACCATGGCTCCTGATTGTCGTGGGCGATCGTCGAGTTTGAAGAAGAGTTGACACGCGCCAAAGGGGGCCAGAAGTCGCACTAAGAGCGCGCACAGAATGTCCAGCGCGGAGACACAACCGGCGGCAATTTCATCAGCAGGTTTTTCCCCCTCTTTCTTTTCTTCATGTTTCTGGGGCTCTTACGAACGAGAACGACTGTTAATATACGCTAAACTCTGGGACTTGTTCGTTTCTGTGTTGGTCCCAATCGAGGCAGACCGATCCCCCAAAGCAAAGGTCCCCAGGCCAAGAACCTCGTGCAGGGCAATTTCGGGGAACGAGACGGCACCGGGGGAACGCCGGTCGGAGGTGTTGCCCAACCGAACATCGCCAAGAGCAACACCCCTGCCTGCCGTCCTCGCAAGGCGGAGTGACAAGCCGGGAAGAACCAAGAGAACCCCTGCTCAAAGTTCCCCAGTGCATGCTGGGTCTTGTCCGATCTTTGACGCCGTCAAACTGTTATTGGCTGTGCCTCCCACTCGCAGAGGCGAGGGGCCGAGGCCTGCGGTTCTCTGCGATGTTTGCGAGCGCCCACTGGCATCCATGACTCGCCATCGACTCATTCTCACCACACTTGCCCGCACCAGAGCTAACCTTGTCCTTGTAGCTTAATCTTCACGGCATGGCAGCTGAATGGTTATCGCGGGCTTTTCCAAGACTGCCCAAACATCGGCTCTTCCCCCATGCTGATCCCGCTGTTGCGAAATTCTTGTCGATACGACCTCCCACGATCCCGGGACCTCGCACCCGGTAAGCGATGCTGAAGATCAAAGAAGGCCGGGTTTCCCACGATGTGAAACCATGCTAGCCCGCGCGTCTGGCCTTGATACACTGAAAATAATTTGGAGCCGTTCAGCCCATCTCGAAAGAAAGCTGCATAAAGCGGACCGGCCGCCCGCTCCCGTCGCGGGTCTCCTCTTTGCATGTTGAGCTCGGTTAGTTGGACGACTTGTTTCTCGCCATGTCGAACAGCACGGCCTCCGCGAAGATCGGGAAGCCGCCCAACAACACCAGGGATTACAATGTCATTAGGGGGATCTACCGGCAATATGGAGTCACGACGCTCGACCCTGCTCTGGGTTACATTTTCGCCGCCCAGGAGCCTGCGAACGCGGTACACGAATCGAAACAGGGCGCCATCATTGCGGGCATGGTGATAGTGATGCTTGCCATCGTGGTACCGACAGCTGGACGCTTGATTGTGAAATGGAGGGGAACGCAGACGAAGTTTGGTTGGGATGACTGGGTGATTGTTGCAGCTTCGGTGAGTTGGAACTCTTTCAACCTGTCCCTCGAGTTCATGGAGAGGGGCCAATGCTGATGGCTTGTCAGATTCTCGCGTTGGTCTACCCAATTCTTCAGATTCTCGTTGTCGTCGATGCCGGCGGCGGCCTCCACACCTGGGAAAACACTTACGACGACTACCAATTCTACTCGTACTATCTCACCATCTGCAAGATCATATACTACCCGACGGTCGGCATCATCAAAATCTCGATCACGCTCTTCATTCGCCGACTCGTCGACACAGCCTTCAAGACCTGGAGGATCCTAGCGGACATCTTTCTTGGCACTCTGGTGGCATTTGTCCTCGCCTCCATATTCTGGAACATTTTTCTCTGCAGTCCTCCTCGAGCCGTGTGGGACAGAGAGTACGCAGGATCTCTGGCAACAGCAGCCACTTGTGGGAACCAGTTCTTGGCAGCCAAAGTCCTCAGCATTATTCACGTAGTGCAGAGTGTGCTTCTTCTTGCCACGCCAATCATTATCCTGTGGCGTGTCCGCATTGATACAGGCAAAAAGGTCAGGCTATTCATCATTTGGGCGGCGGGTGGCCTCACTGTTGCCGGAGGCCTGCTCCAGCAGACACAGCCCTTCACATCCACCGACATCTTCTGGGACTACACCGTCATCCTGCGTTGGACCGTGCTCGACATTTCAATGGGCATTGTCACGGCGTCATTGCCGGTATTGGACGCCGCGATCATGGGCTCATGGCACGCAGCCAAGTCCACACTTGGTCTTTCCAACGCAGACAGACAAGGCACCAACAGGAACACCACCAATCCGGAGCATACGAATAATTCCAGGCGGAAGACTTATGCCAGTTCATCTGAGAATATCATTGGAAAGGAGGATGGGGTCGAGCTGGGCGTAGTCCAGCATAACAGACCCGACGAGCCCAGGGAAAGCTCGGATGCAGACACTACAGCCCCCGGCAGAAAACACGGGGTGAACAACATGGTATGATGAAATGACGATAATTGTAACGTATTAGCGTAATAAATAAAGCATGAAGCAGTAGATATTCTGCTATCAACACTGAAAATCTCGAAACTCTCGTTTCTCAGTCGACAGCATGTGGCAAAACTGGGTCGAGGCAGCACAACTTAAGCGCCATCCAGTGGAGTGTTGATGATATTTTGGCAAGTCTACCCCTTCGTGATGGTCAACAAGGACACCACGTTGACCCGAGGGCTGACGACCGAGTTCTCGGAATATCCCTGTTATCCGAGCAGATTGACGATCCCCGCGTCCGTGCATTGTCTGTCTGAAGCCCGTGATGTGGGTGCTTGTCCCACCAGATGGCACTCTGTTGACCCATATCCAATTTAGGGTCATGACTCAAGCCACAGCGTCCGAGGGCGAAGAAAGAACTGCCGGTAAAACATCGCTTGCTCGCCTTGTTTGCCGTGAAGATAAGGGGTTTTTAGATATTGGAAGCGTTATCGGCCACCCGATGAAAAATTCATCAGTATTAAAGGAGTTATGCTCGTTGGCGGAACAGCCGTCATGAGCTGAGACCCCCTCCCCCATGCAAATACTAAGAATAGTTCCCTTTCATTTGCTTAGATAACCTCTCGGTTTTCGAAGCTGTCCGCTCATGACGTCGTTGGAAGCATCACAGACGGTTCGCAATCGCCTTTTCGTTGTAGATGTAATTGGTGGCTGTTCTGCGTGGCTGAGGTAATCATTATGAGATAAGCCATATAGTGTAGACATCGGCCCCATGCATGCAACAAATTCTTACAAGCATGAAGATTGTATGTTCGGCCGTAGCATCGACATCCCTGCATTGGTCAGTCGTCCACTAAACTTGTTCATTCCAGCATTCTCCTAAAGTGGATTTGAAGTCACATGCCAACTGGGACTCACTTTGAGGGATTAGAGTTACACGATGCGAACTCTTCGGAACTATTGAGTTTGTGCCTCTTGATACAGTACTACGATGGAAACCATGAGCATAGATCTACCAACCCTCGCGTACTAATCAATCACATTCGATGGCAGGTCTAAAAGTCCCTCGACCAATGATTCAACTTAAGCAAAGTTGGCCGGCCGAAAGATGGTGTGGAATAATCAATACACTGTTGCCGATGGTGGTCAGATGGATGTGAATTGGGGTTACAACTCCCAAATAGTCTGAAGCCCAGACGCCGCCACAACAACTGGGCGTGACACCCAAATCATCGCTTGTTCCTGCCGTCCTTCACCTCTTTTCCCTCAGGCGCGAAGAACGATGCCATTGGACTTATGATCAAGTCCTGACTGACGGTTGATTCGATCGGTGACGTCGTTGCATGATTTACTAATTCGGTCTGCTGACATCTTCTCGGTGGGAGTCCTCTTCAGCTCAGCCATGACCTCCCTTCACATTCAAGTCGATACCCATCATTCAAAAACAACATTGAGGCTATTGCCGCCGAGAGCCGAATAAAGCTCGGCGATCAGTCAAACTGACATCATTTCATCAATCCAGTGGACACAAGGTTCTCCTACGGCCGATGGCAAGCGCGAGTCGAAGCCTCGATTTTGAAAACCTCGTCGCACGCCAAGGGCGCCTACTATGCTCATGGGTCTCAGAAATCTCGTCGAAGAACCGAAGAAAGTGCAAGAGTGCGCGATTTACAAGAAATGCAAATGTCTGACATGTCGTAATGCCAACTTGTCATCGCCCCCAAAGTAAGACAGCCTGGAAAAGGATCGTGTCTACAAATCTTGCAAGTCAGCAGCTGGGGAACCAGAAGAGGAATTTGCCCACCTTCCTATTCTAGACAGGGTTGTCTGATCTTCACATACTTGGCAATCCTTCTGCGGGATGGTATGCGGGACCAACCGGTGCGAACTGCCCATTCAAGGGAGAAGGGGAGCGCACACCGGAAAGGCGGCGTGCGTTCGTCGAGTTCCAAGGCCCTTTCAGGTGTAATGATGCGACGATCCGATCCATTCGGCTCCGGCACATCACGGGCTGGACCGCCGGGAAATATTCTATTGGGGCTGGGAAGCCTTGGCCTCTGCCTGGTCACACTTTACAGGGGCAATCTTCATGGTCAACTCGGCTCCTCAATTGGCTCTCTCGCACTTCCACCCTGATGTGTGTGATGACGACGCAAGGGAGGCTCTGTGCCCCCCTCGAGTGAGGCCATCACGAGAAAGTCTTGATTCTGTAGTGTCAGTAGGCCCGATCAAGGTCCTACCATCCAAGAAGGAGGCAACCATCGTCCTTCCACACCTGATGCAACTTGGCGAAGGATGCTCATCGTGGCATGGCCATCGGCCTGTCCGCAATCCTTCAGGTCGAAGGACTTCATGGCAACTATAAGTAGTTGAACTCCTCTGTTAATGAACGTAACTGCATCTCTTAGCTCTCCATCAAAGCTCACGCATTACAGACAACCTCATCGTCCTTTCAACCATCCGCATCATGCAACTTTCTACCATCATAACTATTGCTTTCGCCGTAGGGCAGGCCTGTGCTCTGGTTCGCTCCCCAACTCCGACTGTCAGCGGCTCCTCATATGTCGTTGATGGGAAGTACACGTTCGCCAACAGAGCCATCTTCAACTTTGCAACCGGAACTACTCTTCCGAGTGGGCTGTACAGAAGTACATACTCCGTTGGGACGCATTCTTACTCGGCTGCTAATGCCGTCGTATCTGGTGGCTATCTCAACTTGATAGTTCCCGGTGGCCAGACCGCCCAGCCATACAGCTGTGGCGAGGTCGTCACAACTGCTGGGAACATCAAGTACGCCTCTGTTCGAACCGTCGCCATTTTCAGTGAACCTTATGGTGTCTGCAATGGTGAGAATTCATAGCTCTTATTTCCACCTCTAAGCGTCTGGAGACATGGACTGACGACAACACAGGTATTTTCTACTACAAGAACGACACGCAAGAGACCGACATCGAATGGCTTTCGGATCCCAATTCGCTGAGTAACCAAGGCACCCGGAAGCTCTGGTTCACCAACCAGGATGCAGACCAAAACGGCGTCAAGACCTACAATGCCGTCACTCCACCCTCGGATGCCACCAGTGCCGAGCACGAGTACCGCCTTGATTGGACTCCGGGCCTTGTTCGGTGGTTTGTGGATGGTGTGCAGATCTGGAACACCACTAGTGATGTGCCTAATTCTGCTGCGCCGTGGGTGTTTAACAACTGGGCTAATGGAGACCCTGGCTGGAGTGTCGGCCCTCCTAACTCGACTGCAGTCTTCCGCATCAAGGACGTCTACATGTACTACAACACCTGCTCCGGAAGCAACTGCTAAGTGTAGGTCGGGAAACAGTAGTGATATGGCATCGTAAACTCTGGAAAAGAGGAACTGTTGATCGAGTTATTTGTATTTTAGCTTGTATCATGCGTCAGTCTCGTAGATGTAGCGCCGCAAATAACACTGTCTCTATCTCAATTATCACAATGATTCCGTGCACCAGACGTATTTGAATAATTGGATCATCTATCAGAAATAACTCAAAGTTCTGTTTCAGCCTAGAGAAAACTGGTTGTGTTCACATACACTGATTGTCACATTCGCTATGGAAGGTACTTACATACATTGGGAGCCACTTGAAAACCCACCCAATCCTACTCTGGAATGCGAAAGACGGACAGCTCAAGCCCCGCCATTTCATAATCCTCAGGATGGTTCATTGTAGACAACAGCACCCGTCCAAGCCCCTCGTTCCCAAGCAGAGAGTTGTAAATAATACCGATGGGTGAGACAGGAACCATGACTGAGCAGTCGCTGATGGATAACAATCCCGGAGCAAGCCGCATTAGCCTTAATGCCTCGATTGCCGGCTGCCATTGATACTTCAGCTCGTCCGGCATGTACAGCGGGTCCCTAGACGCCTTTTGCACACTGGGCTCCATATCCGTTGGGAACGGCTGCGGCCGACGGTCACCCGTCTCCAGGGCGAAAAGAATGTGCATGAGGTAGATCAAGGCAGAGTTATAGACCAACAGATCAGTTACCTGATCCGCCGTCTGAACCTCCAACGCTTTCGACAGTAGATCCTTAACCCAAGGCTGAGGTACGTCGTCTGCAGTTATTGGAAGCCACACTTCAGCTGCCGCTTGAGGGTTGGCAAGCTCCCAACTCTTTCGCCACTCGTAGAACCGTGCGAGCAGATCTCTAGTTCCCATCTCTATCTCAATCTTGTCGTCTTCTGAGAGAGTTGCAGACGAAGGACCCAGCGAGGCTCCTAAGCCCGGTAGCTCGATGTACAGGTCTATCAAGATGTCGTACGACGTCTTCCGAGTTTTCATCCAAGGAATGGTCTTCCACTTTTCTATGTTAAAGAAGGAAGGTTTCTTGTTGTTGAAGGAACTGCAGGACTGGCCATCATAGGATCTCGTGAGCTTTCGTCGCCTTTTGTGGGGGCTGTCCAAGTTTCTCTCAACAGATATATCGTAATATGTGACACTTACATGCTGAGCCCTGATTTGGCGGTAAATCGTTAACATGGGCTCCTGCTGGAAGTACTCTGGCCCGCAGTACTCGATGACCCGGACAACACCATAGTAGTGTGGAAGATTGGCATTCCCCTCAACTGCGTACTGCGCAAATCGTCAGATATTGCTCATAAGCTGTGGGGGGTGTTTGGACTTACTTGATACATGCACAACACTATGATCGTAAAAGCCCAGCGTGCCATCTCCGACTTTGACTGTTGAAGCAGAGCCCCGTGCAAGCCTCTGATGACCTCGCCATTCATCTCGTATCCATCCGACAACATCTTCGGTTCCTTGACGGCCTTTCCCATAAAGGCGAGAGCAGTGGCCAGGCAGGCTCGATAATGGGCCCTTTCAGCTGGCGTGGACGCTTCGGACATGGATGTCCGCAGTAGCGGCTTCCAGAATGGGCCCCAACGGTAGTTAGCGAGCAGGTGTGAGAAGGCCATTCTGTCTCGGAACGCAGTCAAAGGCAGCTCCCGCGGCACGTCAGGCTGGGCTCTCGCCGTCACCGCGGGGTTGGGTACCACAACTAGTTGCTGGCTGCCGCTGCTCTCGCCGACAGTCAGGTTCTGCATGCGCAGGGGCAGCTCGTACCCCTGGCATCTATGACCAGACTTAAGGCAGCGATCACACTCAGGGCGACCCTTATCTGCGTTGGTGGTGTGGTAAGTTCTTTGTTCTCAGGTCACGATAGAGGGGCTCTGATGCGGAGGGGGTTGCTTACCACACTTCACTCGTCGTCGCCGGCAAGTGTGACAATACCCGCTAGTTGGCGCGCGTCCCATGGAAAGCGCGTCTCTTTGGATGTCAAAGTAATGGAAGATGGGGGTAAAATAAAACCTCAAATCAACGCGAGGACACCCAATTTCAGCAGCAGCGATTCCCGAAGATGCATGAGTGAACGTACGAATGGCGACAAAGCGGTCTGTTAGCGACTGACGCTGTTTGAGCTTGTTCTCGAGAAAACCTTCCCAGTCAACAAGATGATCGCTTTTAAAGCAATTATTGACTTTCAAAGTGGCGGTTTCAGACGTTCAACGTGGGCTGAGTTTCATCTCGAGGCGTGCGCAGGTCTATTGAAGGCTTTTGTAAGCATGGTGCAAAAGAACCGCGCGGCCCGAAGCGATTGGCAGCATGTCAGCACTAAACCGCTCTGATATGGAAATTTTAGCTGACTCCGCTGATTGGATATAGAACCTGCCGAGTTGAATACGATGAGGAATTTTGCAACCATGATTGGCTGGCCCTTTGCGATGAGCCTCCCAATGCGGTAAGTTAGGTCGAGGTGCATGATGCTGCTGATCAGTGATGCCATTGGACGCGCTTCTGGACAAAGTTGCTGACATGTCCAACTGTATTTGATTGATGTCATTGACGCCAAAGTGCTTGATATCATAAATTTAAGCGTTTGGTACCCCAACGTCGCCACGGAGTGGTTCCTGGTGTTACGCGATTCAATCGTGCGAGCGATTGAAGGCTTGCCTGCCTTATTGACATCTCGGAGAGACATACTGGCTTTCACAATCCAGAGGAGTGCCTGTGTTAATTCAACGTTGTGCATTGTTTCCGTGCATCTACCCGTCCCCCGAGATCTGAGCAGATAACCTGAAGAGCTTGTTTCCCTCTAGGGTCTGGATGACACCGTCGCCATTCTCACGCCAGAGCTCTTCTCGGAGAAGGGCCTAGATGGAGAGGTCGCGAGATGGGAGGAGCTAAACAATTGCTTCAGTATATGGTGGGCCAGACCTACAGGCTGTGTAGCCCACCGTGGGACGTCGGACCTGAAGCTGAATCCCAAGTCACTGCCTGTTGCTCCGCGCAGCCACCAGGGCGAGGAAAGGACACCATGCAACTTTAACGTGCGCAAAGTTGTATTGTAAATGGCATTATCGCTATGCTAAATCCTCCCGAAGAATGTTTGGGAAGCCTCCATCAAGGTGGCCAGAAACAGAAATATCAAACGGTATGTGTCAGGCCTACAATGGCCTCATTTCGCTGTACGTAATGGTTCGCTTGTTGTGTGTTCCTGCGTAAAACCCACGGATTAGTTTCTATGTTGACCTTTTGATTTGCATTTCGCCGGGAGGTTGGCTGCTTACCTGCGGGACAAGAAGTAACGCAAGTGTTTGTCAAGCCAGTGAGGGGTCCTTTGCAGCAGTAGCTGCCGCCGAGCTGGCGAATGGTGCCAGTAGACGCAGTCTGAGTGCAGCCGTTGCATGATCCGCTGCCATCGGGGAAGGTGCAGGCCTTGAAGCAACCAAAGTTCTTGCACTGGTTGGTTCCGTCGGTGACCTGAAGATCGAAAAGCTCGGTTTCGCCGTCTCCGCACGCGGCGAAGGCCTGAGATGCGAAGAGAAAGACGAGCGGCAGGAGTTGAAACTTCATGTTGAAAACGTTGACGAAGAGCGAGAATATCGGTGGCAACGAGAACGATGTAAAGATTGTAGCAAAGGGGATGCAATGATCGACACAACTGACATGAACCGACAAGACAGGAACGCCTTTATATGGAGTTCGTTGATAATAGAAGCTGGACGTTACGAGACTGTGGGAAAGTTTAATAAGTGTACCCCTGTCTGGAACCATACTACATTTGGTATTATACTCGTATCAAGGCCTTTTCCAATCCCATTCACTGTGGAGATGTTCCGATGTACGGCTTCGGTAGACTCATCACTCCGAATAGCGACTTATTATTCCGATCAAAAAGTCCGTTTTTTCTCATAAGAGGCTGTGCAGATGATGCGTACATGTCCCTAAGATGTCAAACAAATGGTCAGGGCGTCGTGACATTGACTCGTGCAAACATGCCCTATCTTGAGTAACCTGTAGGTCTTTACGCTGGCAGAGAAGGGGGAAAAGGCAGATGAAGCATCCGTAGGGCGTAGAAAGAACTAGCTATAGGGAATAATTCGGTATATTTGTGCCAATTGGTAAGGTTCAGCCCTGAGGCAACTGTTTCGCCAGACTCCTTGATACTGGCGGGAACAGGGTGCCGTCACGGATACACGCTCACGGGCGCATAATCGGCCTGATCGCTCTCAGCATCACGACTCATGACGGCCCCCAACAGGCCCCGGGGCAGCCGAATATCCCAAACCTCCAATCCCTTGGCCTGGTCATGCCGATCATATTCTAGAACCTTTCACGGGGCAACCCTCCGCAGCAGCATCATTCAGCATAATCTCTACCAGATGAACCGATAGGTCCCGTAGCATCCCGGCTACTCTTAGTGAAAATAGACTTTACGCGTATCCGGGTGCATTTGTCTTACCGGTAAAACGGCTCGCTTTCGAATTATGGCAACAGTCGTCTGGAGTACTTGAAAACGAGAAATTCCTATTCCCCGTGCCGATTCCCGAGCGGCATAGGATGAACATTCCGACCTGAGTGATTGATCTGCTCGATGAAGCGTTTGAAGATATCGACTTCCTGAAGCTCAAGGTGTATAAGAAATCTTTGCAATGAATTTTAGTTCCGGTAAACCTATGAAATGTTTCCTTTCCTGTGAACAACTCGCAAAGCCTGCGATGAGGCCCTGAACCAACTCAATTACCTGCAGTTCTATCGGCCATTGTCGGCCAAAGCCCGATCACTGAAAGAGACTGACATTAGAAGAACAAGCTTTCCCCAGCCCACGGAAGTCGCCCGTGCCCGCTTTGCCAGCCGGAGAAATCAGATTTCCCGTCTTTCAACCCCAGGACACCACGAGCTGAAGCTAATGTGAAAGTTAGATCGGCTATGAATCCTTGACTTGGATGAACAGGGTTCGAACACGTCCAAGAACCGTCTTGCTTCTCGAATAATGGCAAAGTCTCCCGACGGCCGATGATGTTGTCTATCGATGCCGAGTATTTGCTCATGCAAACTCCCACTCAATTAGCTGGTCCCTGTCGATCGGCCACACCTCGCCTTGCATTTTTCCGTGGACAAGTGCAGGAGACACCATTTCGAAATATGGCCCCTTGGGCCGGACAACTAATAACACCGAAAGCCCCGCAAAAACGCAGATTAAATCGCCCTCAAGTATCTCGCTGTTCGCTTTTCCAAGCCTTCCCGACTCAGTAACGAACAGCGCTCCGCCAGCTGAGCTGACTATGAGCTCCGTAGCGACGTTTTCGTTGTATTTGGTGAGTTCCCATATTTCTTCCGGGCTTGTCTGCTTGTCAAGAAGCCTCCAAGCCTCTTCCGCAGTGGAGCGCTTCAGTTCGTTGTTCACGAATTCAATCTGGAACAGTTCTTTGAACCCAGCTGTAAACTCATCCCTACTGATCGCGTTGGTGCTCAAACACTTTGAAATAAAGTCTGGGAATGAGTATCCAAATTCGGCCCTCACTTCGTCGTTGACCCGATCCACAGGATGAAGTTGTTGACTGATGCATGGACCAACTTTTCCTACCTTTGTTCCCTTCATAACCAGTCTTAGGCCGTCGGCGCTGAAGTTGATTGATGGGTCGGTACCATTGCAGGCATTGACCTCCGACGCGACGGATTCCCAAAGTCTCCGACGAGACAAGAGGCTGATTGGTTCTGCAACCCAGTTGACCGCCCAGGATGGGAGCGTCGGGGAATTGGGCTGGACAAATCCATGCAGCAGAACCTTGAGATTCTCTTGCTTTGTGATGAGCAGTCTAGTCGCTTCGACACAGAGCTCTTCGGGCGATCGGTCATAGGATACATGGATCTCTCGGAGAATGCCAGGGAACAATTCCCGCAGGGCGAATATCTTATCCCGCGGCTCCGACGCCTTCATTCGAAGCATGTTTTGCAGAGAGAAGGCCAACATCCACGGAGGCGGCTGCGATGTATTGACGTACTGCAGGGATTGAAGTAAGCTGAAGTGGAGAAACAACGGGTTGCTGATCCGATGATCGAATATGTTCGGAAATGCAATTGCGCGGATGGTCGATAGCGGGCACAGCTGGCCAGAAACACAAAGGAAGGCGGAAGTAGCGTGTGTGCACTCTTGTAAAGTCCACATCCGGGACCAGTACGGGGCGCAAGAGATGTTCGATATGGTCTCTTTCGTGCGACCTGCATTGATGAAAGATGGTCAGCGATGTCTTAAGTCGCCCCGTCCAGGTGTGCCGAGGGGTAATCATCTGCAAGTATTACTTACCTTTGGCAACTAGATTGCCAACAATTGGGTGTAACCACTTCAAGATTGGGACAAACCACTCGGGCTCATACCCATTAGTCGTGAGGAAGCGAAGTAGTTTGATCATCCGAAGGCTCTTGAGATCAGGCGGTGCCCAGCTCATCCCTAGCCACAAGATGACCCGTGCAGAATGGTTGTAGATCTCAGTCATCATCCCGACTTGTATGCTTTTCTCTGCATTAGATGACTGATTGATACATATGGCATCGACCCAAAGTCCAATCTGAGCCACGGTTTTGCCGTCAATGCGCTTTCGTAAAACTCTCAAGGCGGATGCACAGTTTGGCGTAAGAAGCAAAGTCTGACAGTCGTAGTTCGCAGACATGACTGTCATGCGTTCCGAAGGTAACTCATTGTTCCAGGTGTACGACAGAGTCTCATACTCAGGCGAACTGTCTAAGTTGACTTCAACTAAGTCGCACACCAGAGGTGCATTGGTATCTGTGCTGGAATGAAGTATGACCAAGCGAATGGATTGTTCGTTTGCCAGGGAAGCATAGCGGTAGTGTGTTACGACCCGTAAACAAGGATAACAGCTGAACGACCTACTTGGGCGTCGGGCGGCTGTGATAGGACATTCGTACTACAGGGACTCACTCGGGAACGGAAGAACTATGGTATAAGTTACGTGACGATAAGATAAGAGATTAGATCTGTACGCTAAGAATACGGAGGCTATCCTTGGCATATACGGGTTCTATATAATTAAAGAACGAACCCTATCAGGATTAGGAACGGTAACAAGATATAGAGTACTGTTCAGACTTATATATAGTATAACCCTGAGCCTGACCTATAGTTAGACTTCTATAGCTCTTTAGTAATTAACTTATGAATATCTTCAGGATATTTTTAGCTTGCTTTTGCTATGAATACTTATTGAGTCTAAGATTGATCACTTTAGCCTCTGACTACTGATCTATGACATAGCCTACGACCTACGACCCAGACTCACGATACGACAATTTGTCATTAGCGTCAATCCCCAACTTCTGTTAGCAGACCCTACTGTCGGATAAGCTGACTGTAATATAGTGGTTATCAGTGTTCATGGCAAACCAATTTGGGGTCTACTATTATCTTCTGATGTGATTCTTCTTGCGAGAGACTAGAGGGCGTCCTACAATAGGTAGTCTGTGATGCACTTCCAGTCGACAGCCTGATCACACTATTCATAAAATGGCGCTGGATCAGGCGACAATGTCTCAGCCGCAGCTGAACCGGAAAAGCGTGCAGATGTGAGGCGCAGTCATTGGATATGAAGATCCATGCATGCACCGAGATCTTTCATTGGCTAGATAGCGACGGCGCATCTTGTCCTCGGACTTACTACTTTCAGACTGTCCTGTGCAGAACCTGGCCACAGCATTCATGAGGTGATGTGCATGTTGCATTGTGAATATGTTCAACGAGTTCCTCTATTCTGGCATGTACCAGCTGAGTATTTAACCTTGATATTAAGAGTATCATCAGTGCATGCATCCCTCTTATAGACTCGTCGAGCACAAGAGCTGTTACATGTGTTTTAATATGTGACGATGGCTGTGTATTAAATGAATATGATATGAATGATGTTTCTTGATTGATCTCTCGTTTCAATACACTCAAGCCAGAGAAAGTTGAAACGCAAGTATGTCTACCTTGCCTACCTCTCTAGGAATAAAACGTAGTATGGTGGTCAAGTCGCAAACATCCATAGGTAATCACAGCGTGCCGCAATAGCAGTTGACTCCCCAGTACATTTACCATTATTTATGAGGCAATGCAAATCAATTTTTTCGACAAGAAACCAACATTTCAAAAACAACAAATGCTTCTCGAGTAATTGCTCGTCATGCCTGCTACTTCAGGGCTAGCAAGACTCTCGTTGAACGTGGATTGGAAGAGCGAGGGACTGCGATCCTGAGCGGCAACAGTGCCGTGAGAAACGCACGGAAGCGCTGCCCAATCTGTCATCACACCTACATGACATGAAATTAAATTATTTTCAATTGAGCGTTCGGTTTACGTTCGCCAAGATTCCTCTCAGCCAAGCTGAAGCCACGTGAACTCGGGAGGGGGAAGAAGGGGGTAATCAAAATTTCATTTGCAAGCCGTTATCGGAAGGGACCAATGATACTCTGAAATTTCGTGAAGATTATCTGAACTCGTGCCGGTCCAATAGTAGTCTATGAAAAGAGCAAGAAAGGCAAGGGGAGGAGGTCTTACCCCAGTTTAGCCAGACTTTAAAGTTTGGCAAGGTTACTTCGCACGAACTCAACGTCCGGATTGGTCCCGCGTCATCCGACCCTCGCTCAGTTGAGATTTTTAAAAACACCTAGCCTGGAACCTTTTGGGACGGTCAGTTCATGTTTCCAGAGGTGATGTCACTGGTTGTTCATACGTCAAAATGTTGCGAAGTTCCCAATGGCTGTGGATGGCTCTCGCGATGGCAACTGCCTCTGCGGCACAAGCCTCCAGCGTCCTGGACACATATGACTATGTGATAATAGGTGGTGGAACTGCGGGCATGACGCTAGCCTCGAGGTTATCTGCAGTTCCAGAGAGTGGGTTTGAGATGAGTTCGAACTGAAGTTCATATTTGACTGCTAACCGGGCCGTTTATAGATACTGTGCTTGTCATTGAAGCTGGATCCCTGTTCGTGATCCCCCCATCGTTGAACCAGATTTTCAGAGCATCTCTGACAGTTTTGAGTGAAGCGACGATTACGAAGCTGCCGTCATGATTCCTCGATTCTACCCAGGAGCATCTGGCTTCGCCCCTGGAACAAAATACGACTGGAACTTGACGACGGTGCCGCAAGAATTTCTCCAAGGGCAGACGGTTAATCTGACGCAAGGACATACCATCGGAGGAAGCAGTACTGTGAACGCAATGATCTTTGACAGAGGCATGCCCTCGAATTATGATTCTTGGGCCGCACTTGGCAACGAAGGCTGGGATTTCGAGAGCCTACTACCATATTTCAAGAAGGTTAAACTCATGTCTCCAAATCATCAATCACACCTCCTTTGCTAATGGCGCAATAACAGAGTGAGACCTTCACAGCAGCATCTCCAGAACATGCTTCACTCTACGGCCTGACGCACGACCCGACATGCCATGGATACGAGGGACCAGTGCAGTCAAGCTATCTCGCATGGTCGCATCCAAACAATAGTGCGTAGCTTCTTCTACCTCCTGTCACGATTAGTCCCGAACTTAAAATTGCAGCCAACTTTCTCGACGCGATGCATGGCCTTGGCATAACCTCGCCGATTGATCAGGGGTGTAATCCCCTTGGAGCCTACCTTACGACCCACTCAGTTGACCATCGAAATCAGTCCCGATCAAGTGCTCGAACAGCTCATTATGATGCTACATTAACCAGAGCAAACTTGAAGGTGCTGACTGGACATCAAGTAACTAAGATACTTTTTGACATGACCGAGGGAAAGGTGACTGCCAAGGGAGTCGAGGTGAGTTTATTCGCCAACCAAACCGATGAGGCTACTCTTTAAAACGTCCCTTGAACAGTTTTCCTCAGCCACTGATGGCTCTCGCCAGAGTGCTGTCGCCACCCGAGAGATTATTTTGTCAGCAGGTGCCCTGAACTCCCCAAAGATTCTACAGCTATCCGGAATTGGTCCAGCTTCTTTACTGACTGATATCGGGATTAACATTACGGTCGACTTGCCTGGGGTTGGCGAGAACCTCCAGGACCACCCATTTGGGCTGACTCTCGCCTCACGTGGGTCTTCTCCCCCGCTGTACATAAGCAATCCTCACTTACTTTAAGACAGTCAATCCCGGAATTCCTGCAAACTCTGACCTTGATAACGCAACATTTGACGCCGAGCAACGGGACCTCTACTATGCCGACAGAAAAGGTGAGCTATTCAATAATCACTTAGACTACGTGTACTCTGAGAACGCTTACTCAAGCCGGACACCTTTTAGGTCGTTGGACAGACACCATTGCGGAAGCCCTGGCTTTCATCCCGCTTTACAACTTTACTCAAGCCGACTTGGCCAACGAACTCATCTTGTCCATTGGGGCGAATTCTACACAACATTTCCACGACAGTACCGACAGTACAGTGGTTGCTGGCTATGAGAAGCAGATAGAGTTGATTTCATCGATGCATTCGAAAGGCTCCACCGCCGCAATGGAGCTGCTTTACGTCGACGGAGGCCGCTCCGTTGTCAACATCCTGATGCATCCGCTCAGCAGAGGAACGGTATCAATCACTTCATCAGACCCCTTTGCACCGCCTGCAATCAACCCAAGGTACTTTTCCCATCCTTACGATGGGCAGGTGCTAGTCGAGTCATTGCGGTTTAACAGGAAACTGTTGGCGACTGAGCCCATTCAAGCTCTAGGTGCAACCGAGACGCTTCCGGGGACGACCACCGAAAGCGATGCCGACATACTGAACTTCATCAAAGGGGTCACCTCAACAGAGTACCACTATGTAGGCACATGCGCTATGCTTCCGAAGGCTCTTGGGGGCGTCGTGGACGCTGAGTTGAAAGTCTATGGTGTTGATGGGTTGCGAGTCGTTGATGCGAGCATCATGCCCCTGTTGCCATCGGCGCATACCCAAGCGACGGTGTACGCAATTGCAGAGAAGGTGAGTATGGTGCAGTCCAATCCAAAGGAGTTTGCTAATATCCAGTCTAGGCCGCAGACATTATTCTGGGTAATTCGGTCGAGGGCCATCAATAGTCGATCTCAGATTGTGGCAGCACATTGCCCGAACCCAGACGGTTGAGCATGCTGCCTCATCGCATCGGCGCCCTTTGGTACAGGCAGATTAGTGTGACCTGACTTCTGTGGCCCTACTTATTATTGATCATATCTTTAATTCCAGTCTTTGCGATTAAGTTCCGAAACATTGCCCGATCCTCCACAATGGACGTCTCAAGATCTCGGTGCAAATATCTTCTCGGGCATCATCCACATTGCCAGATTTCGGCACTCGTACAAATAATTGGGGGCTGGAAACCGAGAACCCGCTCTAGCCAATGATGTGTCACTCGCAAAAGGGCCACGATCGATGAAGGATTCAATCCTGGTGTGAACGCGACCAACCAACAACCTTCAAAACCCACCAACAGACCAGCCCTTTGCATAAGCGCTGACTTATTTCCATCCAACAGCTCACAAGGCTGTTGCCGCCGTGCCACTGCCGCCGCGATTCGGTGACGGCGGCGGGAAGAGTCCACGCGAAAGCAATCTGGACGCCTCTGTGTGCCAATCGCTGCCGCTAGTAAGTCGATGATTGAAGACTAAATACACTTAGTTAACAGCCAGCCGCACAACTAACGTGCCTAAGAGATTTACCTTCACCGCCAGCTAGCTTTTGTGAGCACGAATGACCAAGGTTCCATCAAGCTGAACAGCCCTGCATGACACCCATGTCGAATACCACCAACTGAATCACGTCTGCCACCGGGGGTAAACAGGGGCTTGCATATCCTTAGCGAACCATTTAGCGGGTACACAAACCGATTTGTAGCTGCCTAGCTGGGCTTATTTTATGTCTCGGCAAGCTCTCAGCTGGAGACGCCGAGAGCCTCCTTAAATCCAACGATCTCCCTCTCCTCTCAGCTCACCCGCCCGGCGCAAACACAACTCGTCTTCGATCGATGAGGTCGAAGCAGCATCAGCGACAACAATCCTAATGACCTCCGGTTTAAGACTCTCAAGCGGTCAATTAGACAGAGTTTGATCCGTCAAGGGTGCCGCGACCATGTCGTCGAACAGCACTGACAGCAGCGGAGGCGGAGGTGGCGGAAAAGACGACGACCTCGAGCTGATCGTGGCCGTTGTCGCGTTGGTCATTTCCGTCCTCGCGTTCATCATTGCTATTTTCCAAGCGCTGCAGCAGTATTATGCGTCAGCTACGGGATACTCATCGTGTACCCCGAAAGTCATGGGAGACTGGTCGCAATTCACGCGGCGCACCTTCAAATGGTACGAATTTCGCTTCGAGGTCGAGTTCGAGACGCCGGTCATCTTCGTCGCGCCCCCGACAAACCCCAGGGGACCTTTGGGAGAGCATAAAAACAAGGAAATCACCTACATGGTTGGAACACCCGACAGCTACAAGAAGACGTATACTTGGGATCAAGACCAGTACAACCAGATCGACAAGAGCTTGCGGGCTGGTGACACTCGCCAGGCTATCCATACCGCCGACAACGAACTCGCCAACTGGCTGGGGCTCTTGATGGCGATTCAGCGCATGGAGAAGGAGTCGCGAACATGGCAGGACAACGAGTATTTCGGCCACACCCCTCAGTGGCAAGAACAGACACAGTGCCATCCCAACCCGACCAGTACTTTCGTCCCGTACACCCTCACCGTCGGCATGCAACGAAAGAAGAAGTCGTGGGACAGCATGCCAGACAACATGAAGAAGCCATACGCCACCACGACCATCTCGCATCTTGTGGAGATGGCAGCCATGCTGGGAATCTACTGGAAGGAATTCAACAGAAACGAGGACCGCTATCGCGCTCAAGGAAACGGCTTCATGATCACTGGCTACGACGTGGATGACTTGGGGATTGTCTTTACTTTCCAGAAGACGGGGCCGACTTGGTTCCATGAGAACCGCGTCGTCCCTCTTGACAGCGTCAAGGAGCTCTGTTTTGGTTACTGCCCGACGATATTCCGCCAGAGGAACAGCAGCAACCACAAGTACACAGACGAGCCGAAGGACATTGGTACCTTGCAACTAGGAAGCATGTCAGCCATTGCGGAGACTCTTGTCGTGCTCGGCTGCAACACCAACACCGTCAAGTATTTCCGAAAGCCGACGTCTGATACACGACATACCCACCTCTTTCCTAGTAAGTCATATGCAAGACCCTGTGGTGCCTATAACCAGAAGCTAACATGCTCCCAGTTGCCTTCGAGCTTCTCGGCATGATCGGAGTCGCCCTCCAAATCCCCGGCACCGCCTTTCGAATGCTCCCCAACCCGACGATTTGGCATTGGGATAGAAAGTCATTCTCACTGCGCACTTTCATGGGCGACTTTGTTCACGGCATGAAAGAAGCTTCTTCCGGTGACGCGATGTTCAACGAAGAAGTCGGATCATGCGTCGCCACCATCCACAAGGAAGCAGCCAAGATTGAAGACAAGTTCCAAGAGCTCGAGGCACGCGACGGACCCGAAGCAATCCTGAGGCGCACTCAGAATGTCGAGGAAAGAATCTTCTCCAACGACCTTGTCATGGCTCTTCACTCCGCCATCGCCAAGTGCGACGAGTTTCTCAAGAACCAAGAGCGCATTACGTTGGTTCAGAATGTTGTACGCGTCCACTTCCAGGAGGTCCTGCGTATCCTGAACGACAGGGATGGGGAATACAAAACCGTCGTTGTTACTCCAGCTAGCGGTGGCAGGAGTGCCAAGGACGTCATTCAAGAGCTGGTTGTGCCTGGAGCCTCCCCCATGCCAAAGACACAGGAGGAGACTGCAGAGTCTCGGAAGGAGATCTCTCTCCTCCAGAAGTTGGACTCGGCCTCTTCGAGCGAGAGACACTCGGTTTTGGTCGAGATTTATCTACTTTCAGTCCGAAGGAGGGTCATTGAAGTGGTATGCCGTCATTTGAAGCACGAACAGGCTCGGAGAGGACGAGGTGCGAGGTCAATCGCGTCAGAAGCTTCCTTGGAGCCCCTCTCAAATGAGCAAGGGCAGCAGATCAGCGATATCTGGTGTATGTTGGTGTTCCGTATGGTGTGCTGGTTACTTTTACATGACTTCCATGGGAAGGATATCCAAGTTGAGAAGAGCGATGTATTTGGTAGCCGCATGCCGGTCTACATCACATAGGCCCTAGCTCCGTTGACGATGAGGGGTTGTATGACGATGTAATGTAATGATAGTTGACGAGTCTCATGACGAACAAACCAATCCGGGAGATCAAACACGCTATGCCGAGAATCCGGCGGGACATGATACCCCTACGATGTTTCAACATTTACTTGAATTTCACTTTGATTTCTGTTTATCTTGTACATCTATGCCTCCTCGCACCTGATATCATATCTAATTATTCATTCATTGCTTTCCGTTAGCGCCGTTCTCACGGCCGCCCAGTTGGGAACGGACGCTCGGCAAGATGTAACGACCGTAGTCGATGGCATCGTTGAAGTTGTCGTAGCCACGGATGGAGATCAACTCAGCACCGAGGTCGACATAGTCGAGAATAGAGTCGACCACAGTCTTGTGTGAGCCGACAAGCGCGGTGGAAGCGCCACGTGCGTTGGTTGCCGTGACCGTAGGATACCACAGAGCACGGTCTTGAACCTCACCACGCTTGGCAATGTCAAGCAGACGTTGAGAGCCAACGTTTTGGGGCTGGCCAGCGGCACTGGCGTCTTGGCCGTTCTTGCCCTGTCCCGCAGCAATGTTGCCCTTCAGAGCATCCAGCGTGCGGTGAGCCTTGGCCCAGGCGAGGTCATCCGTCTCAGCAACGATAGGACGGAAGGTGACCCAGATACGGGGACGGTCCTTGCGGCCAGCCTTCTCCGCCTCGCCATAGATACGGTCGATCTGCTCCTTTGTCTCCTTGAGAGGCTCGCCCCAAAGACCAAAGATGTCTGCCAAGGAACCGCCGATGCGATACGCCTCATCTGAGGAGCCACCGACGGAGACGGGGATGGTGCCGTTGGTAGGGCGGACCTTGTTGGTAAAGTTCTTGAACGTGTAGTACTTGCTCTCCCAGTCGAAGGGCTTGTCAGACTCCCACGCGCGGCGGAGAATCTTGATGTAGTCCTCGAGACGGCCGTAGCGCTCGTCCTTGGAAAGGAAGTCGCCCTCCTTGGCTTGCTCCGCATCACTGCCTCCAGCGATGAAGTGCACCACGACGCGACCCTTGCTGAGCTGGTCGAGAGTTGCCAGAGCCTTGGCGGCGACGGTGGGGTAGAGAGTGTTTGGTCTCAGGGCGATGATAACGCTGACATTTTTTGTGACGGCAGCAATAGTCGCGCCAATAGTGAAAGGGTCAAATGAGTCAGAACCGTAGGGAACGAGGGTGTAGTTGAAGCCGTAGTCGTCCAGTGACCTGGCATAGCGGACCAGGAACTCGGGATCAACGCCCGCGCCAGGGATCGGGTTGATCTCTGTCGAGGCGTTGGGGAAAGTTACGCTGATGAATTCGGTAGGCATTTTGTGTGTGTGAAGTGTTGTGTCGGACTACTGCATGAGATTCTTCAAAACACTAGTGTTGAAGATGATGTGCACCGTGGTCTATATACATCCGTCGTTGGATATGACGACAACTGCACAGGAATCACGCCTTACACCCATAGCCGATTTCGGCAAGGTGGTTCTCCAGTGGGATGTCACCTCAACTCCATGTCAGTCCAGACTGAGTGATTAACAAGGCAGCATGACGATGATCATTTTGCTGGTCGGGTTTGTTGACGGGAGTCTTTAGTTAATGATGTCGCTGGCGTTGTCGGGCTTGTTGCGACCGGTGACCAAAGCTTCGGCGAAGCATGCGGAGCCATCTCGGTGAAGGCCCGGATCTCGCCGGAAGCCCGCCGGAACATACAACCACACACCGACGACTTCTGAAACTACCAACAGCAGCACATCAAGTTCGGCTCTACCCCGCTTCATTGTCGCACGCAATCCGCAGGGTCTGTTTCCACCCACCCACACCTCGCATCTCCAATCCACAGACGCTTAGCCAACAATCTGAGCCCGTTGAATGATCAGGAGGCGCAGGAACGTCCGACCCGGCGTTAATCGTGCCACTGACTTACAAATCAACTTATCTGAGATTGTTCTGGAACTCATGATTCGCCGACCGCTGAGGCCGACACAATCCTCCAGCTAGACCCCGCAAAGCACGTCAACGCTTGACTTGAAGAAGAAGAGCAGCCTTAACCAGCCATCCTGAAGCAGTAAGCGGACGATGAGTATATGGAGCGCTCCGTCGCTGTGGATTGAAAATTGCTACAAGCGCCTTCCCCTGATGATATCAAGACCGACCGCGCCCTACAGCACGTAGCGTGGCTAACATCCCGCAACGCCCAGTGGAAGAAGGGGTAACAATTGAATCTTGATGCAGACTCTCAACTCAGAAATCGCATACGCTGACTTGGACTTTCAAAGTTAATTCTGCCCGATTTTGGAAAAGAAAAGAGCGGAACCAGATCAACTTGCTCTCTTGTAGTTTAGTCATGATCGAAGCTTTTCAGGTTTGACACTTAAGAAGCACAATGATGACCTATGTACTTGTCAAATCTTAGGGCCGTTTGAGGTTCTTAAAGTTGACCATCTGTTGAGCTTATAGCTCAGGGAGCCCTATGATAACAAGAAAAGGCCAAGCAGAATTCAAGCAAAGCTGGATTGAGCGCATAGGAGTTCATGCAGCAATACATAAAGTTCTGGATCTAAGCATCCAATTTCAATGGGAAGCTTTCCCAGTCCAACTTCCCTCTTGGCCCGAAATTGGTGTTTAACTCTGCGTATCGATCCAGCTTCTGTCCAATAGAATCGACTGCATCCTGTTGGTCCATCTTCGCCTCGGCGTCCTCTGCACGTATTTTCCAAAGGCTGCGGAGGACTAAATCCAATCCTCCCGCCCTGTAATCCAACAGCACATCAGGTGATGTGCGTGGCCATTTGCCCGGTTTGTCAGCCCAGGCTACAGTCTGTGACAGGTTTGTAGGATCACGCTCAACCGTCCATCCCGTTTTCCATGGGGCTTGATACTCCCAGAGCCGAGGATCCACGATGTCGAAATCCCCATACCCAGTGGTTTTCAACTTCAAAGATTGCAGTTGTGATTGGCTTCCCGATGTAGCAGCCCCTGAGATGACACCGAAAATAGACCGCGCCAGCTTCTCGTCAACTGCCATGTTGACGAGAAAGCCGTTGACCAATTCTTTCTTGTATGGACTGTACACGCTTTCTCGGTCATCCATATCGGACTGATTGCATATACTAGCCCCGGGGTTGCCCAACCACATATAGACCGTATCAGCAAGTTCCCTGTCCTCTTCCTCAGGGTCACAAAATGAAGGCATATAGCTGAAGATATCGGGACATTGTTCTTCAACCGCCTCGTAAAGGTCCAGTTCCCTGAGTAGAGACCTTGTGATCTTGGGCATCGCCACTTTGAGAAAGATCTGCAGCCTCCGCAGGTTGGCAAACCTTCCTAGGGCTCTGTAAATGGCAACCTCCTCCGCATCACCTTTGGTGCGAGCGATCTGTAGACCCAAGTTTTCAATGAGTGGGCTTCGGTCGAGAATTTTGTTCACATCGTCGATGCTGAGTGGATCGGCAGTCCCCTCCGTGAGATCCAGTGTCCGTAGCGCGTGACCCAATCCTGCCGGAAAATCGTAAAAACGGCTTTCGCCCGTTATCCTTAGTGTGGACAATTGCGATGAGAGTCCATTGATGAATTCTTGCGCTGCGATGCGGAATTCATCTTCGGGTTGTTCGACATTTTCGGATACCTCCGGATTACGATGCTTCTTCGTGACCCTAAGATCAAGGCACTCCAGAGACCGAAAGTTGCAAGAGGCCAGGAATTGGAACCCTTCCAAGGTTGGACAGTGGGAGAGGTAGATATTTCGTAACTGATCGAGGTCGATGCATGTACTCCACGACTCGAGCAGGCCGCGGCTCACCATTGGAGTGAGTGCATCATACATGACTTTGAGGCGCAAAGATGCCAATGACACCGCGGTCTTCTTCACTTCGCCCTCATGAAGACGTCGGAAAGAATCCCAAGAAATAACATCATTGTGCTGCCACCGGGGTGCCAGCATGCTGACCTCCTTTAGATTGGGCGAGAGCCTGGTTAAGTGACCCATGACCAACGCGTTGGTTGTATTTTCCCATCCATCGAAGGGCGGATCGTTTTCGTCGAAGTTATTGTACCAGCATCGTATGCCGTGCAAACAAGGAGACTTGGCCAGTTCCAGTTCAGGGCCATCAAGGGATCTGTCGGGACCCTTCAACGCACTGTGTAGATAAAAGTTGCGAATCCATAGCCTGCAGATAAATGGCTTTTCGTGCAGAGCTTCGAGCAAGCAGCGGGGAAACGGGGATGAGCAAGCGAATTGCAAGTCCTTTAGGGCCGACAGCTTACGCACCAGAGCGGCCAAAGGAGCCCAGAAATGATCATCATCAAGCTCGTTGCGGTGAAACTCAGAGATGCCATGATCGGCATCATAGCCATAACCGTCTGGAGCTCCCTCGATACCCTCAAACGAACTGGGGTCGTCATACGACAAGTACCCGTCAAAGCCGCCCCCATCTTTGCGCTTTTCAAACTCATTTAAGGGGGGCTGCTGCCACATCGTAGGATGCTGGCGGCGTCCTTGCGCCCAGTCAAGGTCTCGTGTGTCGTCCAAAACAAGGCGACGCACCGACGTGAGGGTTCCATCGCGAAGAAGGGCATCGGAGCACAATCTAACGTCGCTGTGGAACATCTCTTCTTGAATCTTCAGCCTATTTTTGTAAAGCTCGCCCAGAGATCTCTGGTGGACCTTCTCTATTCGGAATTTAATCGTATCAACCAGGAAACCCTTGGCCATGCCGTGACACGTCTTGCTGGCTAAGGCAAAGGCGACTAGGCTTGCATAGTAGTCCTCTTCATGAAGATAGCTGCAAATCTTGTCCAGGATCTCGGCGGGGAGAGTTTCCATGCTGACACGTTGCTGGGTCGTCTCTTTGCGTGCTGACCTGTTTGGTAATGGACGAGTAAAGTACTGGTCAAGAGTTGCTTGGGACTTCGCCCTCTTTACCTGGGAGCGTGAGGTCTGGGCATCGCCTTCTCCGAGAGGGTCCGATCGTTTCATGGCGTGAGGAGAGGCAGACGATGAGTATTTGAGAGGACGGCTTAGCTGAGTGTTCAAAACGAGCAATTGCGAAAAATCGGTCAAACATTTTCTTGCTGCTCCACTACTTCGGGGTCCCATTCATTTTGTGAAGAACTGCATTGTGTAGATTTGTATGACTAGGGATATATAACAGACCCCGATTACTCTAACTACCCCCTATATTTATCTACCTCTATTAACTATAACTACGTTATAGCGATTATATACGTATTATTAAGTTCTTTTAATAAAGTAGTATATTTTAAGATATAGAAGCGTTTAATTTATACGTACTTAATTAGCGTTAATAGCTTATTTATATTAAATTTTATTTTAATTTTCTTAAAATACTTCTATATTTTATTATAACTATATTTTAACTAATTAAAATATATAAATAGGAAGTATTAGTATATTAAATATATTATTCAACTTATTACTAAGGGTTTTTATTATATATTTAAAAATTAGTATATTTAAAACTAGTTATTTTTAATAATTATAAAGAAACTATTATTTTTAAAATAGTTATAGATAATATTAATATAGTATTTTAATATTATTTTAATATTAAAAGAGTAATTAGTTAAAGTAGTATAAAAAGAGAGAAGTTTACTCTTTATAAAGTAATTTATATTCTCTTTATATACTTCTATAGGTAGCTATAGAAGTTTCTCTACTAAACTATCCTAGCTTTTAAATACTTCCCTATAAGAGTTATACGGTAGTTAACAAAGTATACCTCTAGGCGGTAAACTGCGAAGAAGAAAAGTTAGAAGGGAAGAAAGATTCGGGGTCCCATTGCACGCACTATGGTTTAGGGGGAATTATCCACTCAAGTTCTGATCCATGAGACTTTGTGCAGCTAGCCCACGGGCATGTAAGGCCGTGCTCATCATCGATCCTGTCTGTGGAAGTAAAAAGCACAGCTAAGTCCTTTTCAACCATTTCATGCTTGGGGCGTGAAAATCATGGCAACACCGTGATGAATATTTTTGTTGGTTCTCGAACAGACCGCGGACAGCGGACTTGTTTCCCGCGCTTAAGCGACCGGAGCCGGAGAGTAAAGTGCCGACTCAGCGACGTGGCCGTTCTCGGCGGTACCGTGTGCACAAAGAAACCCCTCGTGGTTTGACTTGTGCAATCGCACCGGCTAAGTCTCGCATATCAGACGTACACACCAATCTGCAAAGGTGAAGATAGTGCAAGCTATCGGGGCTAATCCCCCCACTTACTCTCAATTAGCCCCCTCTGACGATAACAGACCCGCGGGAAAGTCACGAAAGGTACTAAAGTACTGCAGCCCGAGGCAATTGTGCTAAGTTTATGAGAGTATCGCGAAAGGGACAGCAAACGCAATAACAATGGACTTTGGATTGGAGAACCACCGCACTTTCATTGGCAAAAGGGTCTCAGACCTGCCATCACCATCATTGGTGCTCAGTCTTCCGGTCATCAAGAGAAATGTGGAGAGGCTGCACCAAGATGTCGAGAAGGCCGGGGTTGCTTTCAGACCTCATGTTAAGACGCTCAAAGTGAGTTCTTGAAGCGGCGCAGTGAGAGATTGAGCTTTTCTGATGATTTTTAGAGCACCGAAGTTACGAGGTTGATGTTGGGGAACGGCAAATTCAACAAGACAGTCGCATCGACGCTATCAGAAATCAGGGGTCTGCTGCCGCTCGCGAAAGAGGGAATTTTGGAGGAGGTGCTCTATGGACTCCCCGTTAGCTCAGGCGTCATCCCCCTTTTGAGCGAATACAGAAAATCCGTCAAGATCCTCCTCATGGTCGACCATGAGAAGCAAATCGATCTGCTGGAAGAACTCGCAAAGTCGAGCGCTGACGCACCGGCACCGTGGGACGTTTTCATCAAGCTTGACGTCGGCAGTAAGCGAGCGGGCGTTCCTCTCAGCAGTGAACGTCTTCAGAAGCTCATTCAAAGAGCGAATGAGTCTCCAGTTGTGTCACTTTACGGTTTCTACTGCCATGCCGGACACTCTTATGGATGCAAGACGCAAGAGGAGGCGGCGGGTGTTTTGGCTGATGAGGTCAACGGAGTCATCAGCGCGGCCAAGTTGATTGTCGGCGAACAGAAGCTGACTCTGTCCGTGGGCGCCACACCAACGGCTCACGTTGTTGGCACTCTCCAGACTGCCATCCCGTCTAACGTGACTCTGGAATTGCACGCTGGTGAGCCCTTATGACAATCCTCAAGCTGGAAGTAGTTACTGACATTGAACAGGAAACTTCCCGACAAATGACCTCCAGCAAGTCGCCACCGGCCTGGTGTCAATTGAAGACCAGGCCGTCAGGATAACGGCGGAGGTCTGCAGCGTGTATCCCGAGCGCAACGAGGCCCTCATCAACGCCGGCACGGTCGCTCTCTCCAAGGAGGCGGGTGTGTTCCCTGGGTTCGGTAACCCGGTAGGCAAGCCTGGTTGGGCTGTCGTACGCATGTCTCAGGAGCACGGCATCATTGGCGAGGTCCAGGCCCCCGGGTCCAAGAACGCTGAACCAGAGCGCCGGGACATAGAGGCCAACTTTGAGATTGGTGAGAAGCTGACGCTTTATGTCCAGCACTCTTGCATTACGGCCGCGGCGTTCCACGTTTACTACGTGGTTGATGAGAATGATGTTGTTCAGGATACCTGGGTACCCTGGAAAGGCTGGTAGATAGCGGAGACTGCATACTGGGACCTAGAATAAAATAGACAAAACGTTCAACTAGAGACACTGTAAAGATGCGACGTTCAAGCAAGGTTCTTTTGTCTAATGGTATCTATCCTGCGTTGACTCCGAGTCCAAATCCCTAAACCCAACATTGCTTCCCAACGCCCATCATGACCTTAATCAAGCAAATGAAATCCATATTTGGTGCTCATTCATCACGCGACAAACACTCCACGGCCCGGACCTCACAGGCGCAGCATCCTCCTCATCCCAAATGTGCTGAAGTAATACAGACGTTTGCCGAATGTTTCCCAGACCAATCGACGCAAAAGTGTGTCCTAGTCTTTCCCTCAGAAATGTTCGTTGCCCCTCATCAACCACGCAGGACCCGATAACAGCAATTGGCCAACAGAGACTAGTGTTTACCCGCACAGTTGGATCCAGCTGCGCCAGATGTGATAACGCTTCCGCTAGCGCCGTCTGGGTAGCAACGGCCATGATCCCATTCTCATCTCCAGACAGAGGGTGCAGGGCCGTGTAGAGATACAGCGTCACAGCTTTGTGGTATACGTATCCGGCCAGCGCGACGTCCGGGCTGACCGCCGGATTCGGGGTCCACGCCTGCACTTGGCTTTGCAGTTGGGCGAAGAGCATAAAGTC
Source organism: Colletotrichum cordylinicola (assembly GCA_027406065.1). NCBI lineage: Eukaryota > Fungi > Ascomycota > Sordariomycetes > Glomerellales > Glomerellaceae > Colletotrichum > Colletotrichum cordylinicola. Next base: position 5,630,739 of record JANVYD010000001.1, on the reverse strand, counting down.
ATCGGCCGAAGGCCGCCAACCTGCGTTGCCGGAACGGGTCTGTACTCGGCGGGCGAGGTCAAATATTGGAGGAATCAGAAGGATTAGGTTCAGCCAGGTGCCACACAAGTTGCCGACATAGGATTCCGCCACGAGCTCAGTCGCCAAGAGGGCCATGTCGTTGTCCAGGAAGTATTGGTCACTGATCCGGGCGTCTATCGAGATCATGCTGAGAGTTGCTGTGTATACGTAGTATTCGACGAGAAACTGTCTCATGGACTTTGGGAGGGAGATGAGGAGGGGGAGTGAGGGTACGATGAGCGACTTCGCTGCGATGAGATGGTCGTAGGTCGTGCCGTTGATATCGCCTTTGGCTGTCTATTGCGGCTATCAGAAACCATCCGCCCTCGGTGAAAGATGTTATGATAGTAAGGAGAGGACAGCCGGGAGGTACTTACCTCGATGAAACATAGAATCAGGGCAGCTATGCCCAGTAATAATGTTTGTTCCCTGCTTTGCTCGCCCATGAATTTGGAAAGATTCTGCTGGAACAATCGCAGCGAGCGATCATAGTATGTGTTGGCGACACTGTCGAAGTCATTCAGAGACTTTGCTGCCCGATGAACCGCGCTCTGTGCTAGAAGAAGCTGCAGAACGAGGTCGCTCTTGAAGGCCATTGGTATCAGCTGCTCGCTGAAGGGGTTCTCTACTGTGGAACCGTTGGCCATACTGATTGTCGTAGCAGCCAGGTAATGGCTCAGCAGCTCCATTGAGAAGCTATCGTTAGTTCCAGGCAGGAATGATAGCGTTCTTGGAACTTGCGTCACTGGACTCGCCACGGCTCTCACAGGCGAAGACGTGACGAGGCTCGTCGGAACCTCCGGGGTTTCTTCATCTTGACGACTACTCCCAGGGACGGCTGGAGTAGGGAAGGAAAGGAAATCCAGTGATGCCAAGAAGTCGAGAGGGTTCTCTGGTGATGATTGCGGATCATTCGGGCTTGCTTCTGACGCTCGCGTTGGTGGCCGTGGACTCGATCCCGTCGACGCGCCGCTCGGTGACTCTGACGATTGAGATGGCGATGTGTTCTGGCCCATTGGCGAAGAATGTGGTGGTTGATTGCCTTGGCCAGGCGGAGACTCCTGCATGCCGGGAGACGCCTCTGACTGGGCAGAAGCGCCGGCAGATTCGCCGACCTCTTGCCGCGCGGTCTCCGATGAGCCGGCCGGCTTCGGCGGGGCGGTCTTGGGGGCTGCAGACGGGGGCCATTTGCACTCGAGCCGGTTGCGTTCGCAGCCGCGGCACCGCGGCTTCGTCTCATCGCACTTCTTCTTGCGGCCGCGGCACGTCAGACATCCCGTGCGGACGCGGAAGATGGGCCCAGCGAGGGTACGGCGGGGTTTTGAAGAGTTCATGGGATCGGCATCGGGCAGGGCGCGCGTTGCGGCGCCCAGGCTCTTTGTTTGAGACCAGAGAAGTTCGGTGGAAGTCTGGGCCTGATAGCGAGATGACCCAACGTATGTGATGAGGTGATGTGTTGAGGCGATATCCAGCTCCCAATTGGCGACATGAAGTTGAACGAGGAGCTGTTTTGCATGGGCCTGATAAGGAAAGATTGCGGGGGTCGTTGGAGCGCGGTCCGTCGCATTCACGAAGACCCGCTGGCCCGCTTTTGGGCCGGAGCCATCGCGGTAAAGGTTCGGATTGGTCGGAACGATGCCACGCTACCCGAACAGGGACATCCCGACGAGAGATCAGGGGGATGACTTATGTTGCATTGGAGGTTTGGAACCACGGAAAGCAGACTTGGCCCAGGCGAGACTAATGCCAAGGTTGAAGTGCGGAGAGATGTGCTTCCCCCAGTTGATCCACCTCCATGTTGATGGTGTTGTGGATATGGGGAACCAGCTGGTTTGCTGTCTGTCTGTCGTGAGATGCGAGGCAGAAATTCTAGCTAGGTTGACAATGTTCATCACCCTATCGACCGTGATAGTGGCAGTCTGAATATTCAATACTAACAGGCTGCCGTCTTTCCACGGTTCAGCATGGTAACGAAAAGAATAGAGTTGGCCCTCAGCTAATGTCTCTTTCCAAGTATGTTTCTGTGTGATTTTGTAGATTCTATTCACCGCTCCAATCAAAACTATTTGCGTCTCCGGTGTTGAATTTGAATCATATGCGCTGGTTGACTTCCATTCCTTGCAGATGACAGGCGTCTATATTCCCCGTCACCATGCACACGGATCAATTCATGGGACTAATACCCAGAGGCGAGACTGAGCTGATCCAAGACATCTTGTTTAGTTTCCACCGCCTTAATATTTTACCGTTAGCAGACAGCTGAGTGGCCGACTTCAATCAGAGCCAGCTTGTGAGAGATAAGAGTGAGACCATTTTTGGGTGGTGTGAATGGCATGGCCATATTGATGCTTATTCGACGCATGCGGAAAGAATGAAGGCTACAACTCCGGCTCGACCCAGTGAGACCGGCGTGTGAATCAGACCATGTGGCAAAGCTGAATGCCTCCAGAAGCGCCTCAACCCACGTTTTCGGGCCACAGATGAGACAATACTGCCCAAATTCCAACTCTTCAACTACTTAAATCTCCTGCCTTTGCTTTGGAGTTATTGTTAATATCGGCGAGCACATCGAAACCCCAGACAAGACCTTCCTCTCCAAAAACTCACAGCAACGGAATCATGGCTATCGGCGTTGGAGAAAATACCGCCAAGTTGAAAAATGATCTTGCCCTCGCCAATCTTGAACGGCTGGCCCAGCACGAACCCCCATCGCCCCCGGACGGCCTCCCTGGAGGCCCTCCTATCTGGGACCGATGCAATCTTGCATTGGATCTCCTGGAGAGATGGCGCGCAGCAAATGAAGGCAACATCAGCCAAGCAATCAACGCGCAAGTCTTCGGGGGCAAAGGCCCAATTTCATGGCCTGTCGCTTTCCTTCCCTTCATGGAAAGCATTGCGATGTATCTCCGAGACTTCAGCCTCCTGCTTCAAGCCTGGCAAACATATCGCCACCACAAGCAGAACGACTCCCTTGATCAAGGCAGAGACCAGGCGCTTCAGTTATACCATGCCGCGTACAACCCTATTCAGCAATTAGCCCAGTCTATGGGTCTAGAGTTCTTCGTCCTCTGCGACCTGATTCACGCCGCCCCTGAAGGACACCCGCTTTGGGATGGGCCCTACTGCGGAGCATTCGTCTCGACTGAGTCGCAGAAAGCAAAGCCTTTTGCTGGCATCGCTTTCAAAGGCACGAATCCGCTGAGCCTAGCGCAAGTCCTAGTCGACTACAACTACCAACTTACGAAAGCCAATGGGTTCCTCCAGAATCAAGAGGTCTCCCTCGGCGTTTACACGAGCATGTTTGGCAAGTACGAAGCCAACGAAGACATTGCCTACGACTACATCCTTGCGGCCTTCAAAGGCTGCGTGGACAAGATACCGACCACCGGTGGCCCGGTTCGAACACATGTCACGGGACACTCCCTTGGAGGGTCTTACTCGTCCTTCTGCTACGCTCAGATGCTCATCGACGCGGCTAAGCTCACCCCGGAGAACATCCAAATGGGTGACGAATACACCTTCGGGTGCCCCCGCGTTGGAAGCAACGATTGGGCAGCTATGAACCAAGACATTGTGTCAGTGAATGAAGGTCAATCTTGGCGTATAGTCAACGACAAGGACCTCGTCCCGCAGGTCCCACCAACGACTTTGAAGCCCGATCAGCTGAACTTCCGCCACATCGATAACGGTTGGAGAATTTTCAGTCATCAGAGTCCCCAATCTATCCCAAGTGAGATAGGGGGCCCAACACCGCCCGTCTATCAGCTCAAAGACTGGGAAGAGATTCTCAAGGCTGTCTATCAATCAACGTATCACCGTAGGTACCCTTGACGCATTGGGATGTCTCATGAGCCTGCTAATAGATGGTGTTAGTGCCGAATTTCTACTACGAGGCACTAAGATATGCCATGAAGCAAACGCAGTGATGTTTGAGCGTCTTCATGCTGGGAGGAAGGGAGATCTCGCATCGGCAAGCACAGTTCTGGGACCGACGAATATTAGTCAAGAGTGTTTAATGCTATCAAGCTGCACCTTCATTAGCTATATCTTCTTAGAATGAACACTCACATGCAGATATCTCCACTCCCAATGTTTAAAGTGTGTGGGATGAGTTCAAATCAATGCGGTTGCCTAATTTAATACGTTTGGTCCAGATCCCTGTTTGCGGCCAGGGCTGGGTCTCGATCATACGCTACATCTGCAGTCAGCTTTAGTGTTTACTCAACCTTGTTCAAACATTGAAGGCCCTGGTGATTCGCGGACAAGGGCTTCTATGTGGGCACAATGCAACGAAACAAATCGGCTTACTTCTGCCTGGGATATTTTAGTTCAAGCGGCACAGCAACTTGCTGACGCACCATAAGAAGCGAACAGGAGTGGGACATTTCGGTTTTGATTGCTGATTTCTGGTCTTACGATCTTCACGCATCACGAGGTGAGTGGATAGCTTGCAATTCAAAATGCATTCATCTTGGTTCGAGTATCCAATCACAAGGCCGTATCCTTTTCGATGGTTCACACCCGCAGCCATCGTCGGTGGTCTCATTCTGGCAGCTGTGTTTACGCTGGTCAATTTCAGCTCCAACGGCTTTTATCTCAAGACCATCTACACCAAAAGTCTTAACGACACTGAAGCATCATTTCATTCGAGGTATTGTCTTGTGTTCTAAAAAAAATGTATCCCTACGACTAATTCCGAACTACTCTTCATAGATGGTTCCAGAAACGGCCTTTCAACTGGCAGAATGATATGAATGCTGAGTGTCAGCCTCACTTGCTGACAGTTGGGAGCTCTTTCTTCACGTCCAATCTCGGGTTTAACTACAAAGTTAAAAGCATCAAGCCTCGGCAGACCGATACCGAACGCCTGGTAAGCCGTCTTACAAACCTACCTGCCATCGGCTACAGGAATACGACTCTCGAGGACTGTCATCTCGATACACTCGAGATCAATCTCATCAAAAGCGATAACGCTCAACCGCCTTCATGGTGGCTATCATGGGGGCGTTCGACAGTGGCAGCCAGCCTTCGCTGTGTCGTGATTTCCGACTCTGGTCTTGTGGATGTTACCATCGACGCTGAATATTCGGGCGAAAGTGATGTTATCTACGACTACGTACTTGACGATGATTACGAAACGCGGTCAAGTGTGTGGTGGGGAAGTCGGCTCTCGAACGCCTATTTCGGCGGAGTTTTGACTGCGACCTCTCAAGTTGTTGTTGGGGATGACCAGTACCTCACCTCTGCTCAGCTCTCCTTTACTGCAAACAGAACGACCAAAGAGTTGGTGATATCCTGAACCTGTGAGTCTCAAACATGCTAATTTTCACACAGTATCCGCTCAAATACCTTCTTCCAACTACAGTGGTGGCTGGCCTTTTCTAAGGCCCAGATTTTGCATAGCGGGATGCAAGATCTGGGAGATACTGGCTACGACTCAGATGTACGTCCGACTTAGGGAACCTATGCCCGAACTGCGTGAAAGAGAATGATCTAATCGTGTTTTAGTTTTTCGTTGCGGCGCCTTTTGCAGAAGGTCTGCATTACGCGAGACTCATGAACTCCCTGTTTGCCATGGATCTCGGCAACTGCAACGCCTCGAATCTACTTCTAGACGAGGACGGGCTTCAGTATGCAATCATAGCTCCAGACAACAAATTTCGCAGAGATGGAGGATTGCTCAATAACTCAGCAACCATGGGCGGCTTGAATCCTAGTCGTTTCAACGAAATCCCAGCCCCTGGTGCAATACTTGGAGGCGGCGGTGATATCGGTCTCACTCGTTTAAATGAGACTTATGCCAAGTTCCGGTCAAAAACAGGTCCTCTATTATGCAAGGATGCCACTATCATGGCCGAGTACCTTTGTTCGGTACCTGAGCAGAAAAGTCCCGGAGTGATGTTCTTGGCGATTTTGTTGGCTGATCTGGTATTTCTTCAAGCAGCCTGGAAACTATTTCAAATGGCTGCTGGGTCAGCAGCAACTCGGGGGAGCCCGGATGCGATGGTTTGCAGGGGCTGTCTAACGACACGCATAGATGACACTGGCATCGAAATGGTGCCATTAAGGAGCGAGGCCGGGGAGCCCGATGGTCAATCTGTTGTTAAATCCAGATCTCCTTATACGAAGCTGAGAGATATAGACCACGTAGAGAGATAGATTTCATGACTGGTACCTGGTCTAAGTAATATGCCACCCCTCCCACGGCCTTCTTCTCCAGTCAGCCTCAGTATCCTCATCATGCTACTTCGATGTATCGTCGAAACTCCCTGCGATAGTCAGCTTCATGTTACGATCTTAAAGAAGGCCTTACCAGTCGGTGACTGCTTCCCTCCACACACGCAGTTCATGTTTTCTCGTAGCAGCAAAGAAATCCACAAAATCGTCCCCAAGGATCTCTCTAGCCAAACTGTCAGGCGCCTTGAACCTGCGTGTCGCCTCAAGGAGGGAGTCAGGAAGCAACTCTGGCTTTGTGTCTGTGCGTTGAATTTTCGCAGGCGGGATAGGTATGTCAAGCTTCTTCTCAACCCCTCGCCAACCGGCAGCCACAATCGCCGTCAGAGCGTAATGGGGATGCAGATCGGCGCCTGGGATGCGCACTTCAAATCGTGTTGCCGCTGGTTTGCATACCGGAGGAGCAATCAGACGTACGCTAGCAAGGCGATCCTCGAGACCCCAGCTCACATCTACGGGAGCCCAGTAGTTCTCCACTAAGCGCTTGTAAGAGTTGATCGATGGTGCCAGGAGAGGCATAATATCTGGCAACGCTACGAGGACGCCGGCAAGGAAATGTCGACCAACGTCAGACAGCTGTGCGATGTCTGGCCATGCGGCTGTTTGATCGGGAGAACCCGACCGGGCGAAGATGTTCTTTCCGTCTAGATCAGTTAGAGACACATGAATATGTCCAGAGTTGCCTGGTAGGCCTTGGCTTGGCTTGGCAAGAAAGCATGGTGTCACGCCGTGTTCCACACCGAGCGATTTGGTGATCAGCCTGCTGAAATTAGTATCAAGTTCGACAGCATCAACACAAGCTCGACCCACTTGAAAATGGAAACTTTGTCTGCCATCTCGTCAATTGGGCTGACCTTCAGAGCCTTAGAATACGGATCACAGTCAACACTCCATTCAAAAGCCAATCCTATCCATAGAATGATCTGGGGTGACTTACAGCTTCGTAGACGCCGGGACCGCTCTCCGTGTGCCAGCCTTCCAAACCGCAGTTTGCCTTCTTGTTGAAGTCAAATATCTCATGGAAGTACTTCTTCGAGGCTATGGGCCGTGATGTGCTGTAGCCGAACATGCCGCCTGTGAGAGGCCGCAGAGCCGAAGGTGTATTTTTCTCCAAGAACATGGACAGGTTTTGTCTTCCCTGTGGCGATCCATACCCATCTTCTGAGGGTGTCTGAAAGTTCATGAACTCTAGTTCCACTACCCCATGTTAGCTTCATGGCTGTTGATTTGCTCTGAGAGAGCGCAAAGACAATGGGGACTGCGAGTAAGGTGTTTGTACCTCCAGCAAGTGCTTTGCACTCTGCCTCTGCTAACTTATCACACAGCTGACGAATCATGCTACGTGGGCATGCGAAGACTGGCTTGCCACCTACAGCAAAGCTTAGAAGGAAGAATGGAATATCATCCTCTGTAGGGAGTCTCCGGAAGGATGATAGATCGGGGTAAGCAACAAAGTCGGCAAATCCGTCTTCACTTGTGGCGATCTTCGTCTCTGTCGTGAACAACACATCGTGGATATCCCAGGCAAAAATGGCAGAACTCATGCCAAATCCGCTGGTAATACTGGACAAGAACTTCTCCTTGTCCATGATCTTGCCTCGAAGGATACCATCAGCATCGATTCCTGCGACTCTGACCTTCTCATCCGTTGCTAAAAGGGTCTCGATGTTGTCCATGGTTGCGACGGTGTTCTCATGTCTGGCGCTTCGGAGGGTGCATAATGTGGCTTGAGATGGTTGGTCCATTGCTATTGATCGAAGGAATGATTTTTGCAAAGGATGATGTCAAGGTGCAGTGGGGGGTCGAGTGAGTGTGTTTACTCTTTTCAGTTGTTGAGGAGTAGGAAGGGGCCGGTACAAAATCTCCGTTCTGATTAAGCCCACATGGATATCGCATCCCCGGCAGATTCATAGTTGCGTCCTAACACCATTAGCTTACAGACTAGATGTTCCTGAAGTGACCGTCTGCCCTGGCCGGCTGGGATCCGAACCCGAAGGCCCGATGTCCGTTGCGTGTGGGGGACAACCTGCGGGGCGATCGGGCGGCGCGGTCCGAGACCGCGATAGCGCGGTTTCCCATAATGTCATCGCGCTCAATATTCCATCATTGATGGACAGTGGTGACATGTTTCGAGAGAGCGGTAAGATCATTGCGACCGCTGAAAGTTGTCGGTCTCAGCAATGAAGCTCCGTGATCGAGTCGGAGACGGCATACTTTGGCCCGATCGGCGGCTCATGATACGGACAACATTATCTTATCGCGGCAACGGCGCAACACTCTGGAGATGTCCCTACAGCTCGGTAACCACTCGTTCGGCCGACTTTACTTGTCAACAATGATTTGATGGGGCTGTGCATGTCGATAAGCTTTAAATCAGGACTTGCCGAACACAAATGCATCAAACTTTCAAGAGTTGCGGTAATGCTTGCCACATATTTCCGATAACCACCTTTAGTCCTCGGCATCAGCGCAGTGTCAACTGTTCTCCTTCAATTTAGAACTGTAATTCTTCCGCAATGTCTGCCATTACCATTCAAACGATCTCTCCGTCAACCAACAAGGTTCTCCTCAATACTCCAAGTACGAGTCTCGAAGAAGCGAAGGCTGTCGCCAAGTCTTCTGAGGATGCATTCCAAAAATTCAAGCTGCTGTCTCTGGCGGAGAGGAAAGAGATAGTGGTGCGTGGTCTGAAGCTCATCCAAAAACGCAAACATGATCTCGGGCGCGAGCTCAGTGAGCAAATGGGTCGCCCTATAGCGTACAGCCACAAGGAAATTGAGACAATGCAGAAACGTGCCGACTACCTCCTTGATATCGCCGAAGAAGCCTTGAGCGATCTGCCTGCGCGTCCGGAGGCTGGTTTCAAGAGATGGATCAAGAAGGTCCCAGTTGGTCCGACTCTCATCGTTTTTGCATGGAACGTAAGTTACGCCTTTAGGCCTGAATCATATTAGTTTGGGATGACTGACAAAACAAATGGACAGTTTCCTTATCTCATTATCGTGAACGCGCTAGTCCCAGCACTCCTGGCTGGAAACAGCGTTATCCTGAAGCCGTCACCGCAAACACCTTTGGTGGGCACGCGGATCGCCGAGATATTTGCCGAAGCTGGTCTGCCCAAAAACGTCCTCCAGGTAGTCCAGTCAGGAGATCCTACGGTTCTCAATGAACTTGTGAGGATCCCCGAGATACAGGCGGTGAGCTTCACCGGGTCGACAGCGGGAGGCTTGGCTTTGCGTGAAGCCACAGCCCGTCGCACAATACCTCTCAACCTTGAGCTTGGGGAAAATGATCCGGCATACGTGCAGCCCGACGCGGACTTGAAATATGTAGCTGCTCAACTTGTAGACGGCGCTGTCTTCAATTCAGGACAGAGCTGCTGCGCTGTGGAGCGGATTTATGTACACAAAGACGTCCATGATGCTTTTGTTCAAGAGCTGCAAGATGAGTTGAAGACGTAAGTCTGGAAAAGAGTCCGATTGGTGCACCACCGCTGATAAAACCCAGGTACAAACTCGGCGATCCACTTGATGCGTCAACTAACGTTGGGCCCGTCATTTCACGAGCTGCCCAGAAGTCGATTGAACAACAAGTCGAAGATGCACTCAGCAAGGGTGCCTGTGACGTCACGCCGTCCAATGCAACATTTGAGAACCCGCCCGCCGACGGCAACTATGTTATCCCGCGGATTCTCACTGGCGTCACACATGACATGATAATCGCGAAGGAGGAGACTTTTGGTCCGATCATCCCTGTGATATGTGTTCAGAACGACGATGAGGCAATTCACCTTATGAACGATACCGACTATGGCCTCACCGCCAGTGTCTGGACTACCGACATCTCTCGTGGAGAGGAGATAATTGAGTGTCTCGAGGCCGGCACTGTGTTTGTCAATCGTTGCGACTACCCCAATCCAGTAGGTTTCAAACGCGCGGGAACGGAAACAAGCTGCTAACGTGTGCCGCAGGATCTTGCTTGGACTGGCTGGAAGAAGTCGGGGCTTGGATGTACTTTGGGGCCGAAGGGGTTTGATTTCTTCGTCAAATTGAAGAGTTATCATGTAAAGCAGCAGCAGGCTTAGAAGCTACATGTAACATGCAGTTCTTTCATGAACAGTATTCAGCTTTAGATTTCTGTAACCCTCGCATGACGAAAATTTGTCCAGGCCAAAAGCCAGCTCCTCAAGCCTAGTCTGCATCATTGTCAATTGATCACAGCCCAAAAATGTGCAAGAATATGAAGCCTTGATAACAAGGCATCTTCGCAATGGATAATTCTACGGCGATTCGCGCATAGGATAATATTTGTATAGAGGCATCAAAGCATCAAGGCTTAGGTGATTCAATTAGGCAAGGCACAATCAGCTTTGTCCATCTGACAGATCCGTGCAGCAATATGATCCTGATATCACCAAACACATGAGTTCTTGAGTATGCGGCATCGATGTGCAGCGCGGTCTGTTGCGAAGGAACGGAGATTCGGGGCGACCGCGGTCCGGGGCCCCCACGTCGGCATCGGAGCCATCTGATAAGCAAACATATCCCAACACCCTAGTATTCGGAGCTTTGATCGGGAAGCCGCCGATGGCGTTCGAAGAACCCCGCGCAAGGGACATGGGCTTGGGATTCCGCACGTCCACCAGGAGGCAGCTTCGTCGCTCCCGGCGACGTTCAGATACGATCACTCTGAAGCGCACAAGCTACATAAGGGCCTGATGAGAATGCTTTATCTCAGTGAAGCTCATTAGATATCAACTCGCCGAATATTGATTGAAACCCCCGTTCCCCTTTTAGCCCTCAGCTTTTTCTTGTTTCATCTACCCAATCCAATATAAAAGGCACAGGATCATGTCAGGCCGACTTGAAGGGAAGAATATCATTGTTACGGGTGCTGCTGGGTATGTGAGGTTTCTGTCATGGTCATGATTCCTCTGGTAACACCAACTGACAACTGCGTGGCAGTGGCATTGGCCTCGAAGCCTCGATTCTCATGTTCAAGGAGGGTGCTTCGGTTCTGATGACCGATATCAACCAGACGGTCCTGGATAAGGCCCTGGCCCGTGTCAAAGAACTTGTTTCCAATTCCAAAGGACGCCTTGAATCCCTTGTGGTTGACGTGTCGAGGGAGACCGAGGTAGAGAAAGCCGTCGCTCACTTAGACAGCTGGGGCGGCTTGGACGTCATCTTCAACAACGCAGGCATCATGCATCCGAAAGACGGTGACGCCGAAGAGTGCCCTGCCGACATCTGGGACAAGACCTTTGACATCAACGTGAAGGGTGTCTGGTACGGAAGCAAATACGCCGTCAGGTCTCTGCGTAAGCATGGCAAGAAGAAGGGTAGCATCATCAACACCGCCAGTATGGTTTCCATTGTCGGATCAGCAACTCCCCAGGTGGCATACACTGCTAGCAAGGGTGCTGTCATGGCTTTCACACGAGAGATGGCTATTGTGCACGCCCGAGAAGGTGAGTACTACGACCCGTGCACTTTGTGATGCCATCGCCAGCTAATAGTACCCCCATCCACAGGCTTTCGCTTCAATACCATTTGCCCAGCACCTCTGAAGTAAGCATTATTACACGAATACTTCAGCCTTTGGATTGCTAGTTCTAATACGACACAGTACCCCGATGCTTCAGGACTTTCTAGGTGATGACAAAGAGAAGCGTTTCAGACGAGAGATTCACTTCCCGACGGGCCGATTCGGAGAGGCTATTGAGCAGGCACAGGCTGCCGTATTCCTAGCCAGTGACGAGAGCAGTTTTGTCAACGCTCATGATCTGGTTGTGGACGGTGGACTCACCAAGGCCTACGTGACACCCGAGGGACCTCCCACCGAGCCCCCTCGGAACTTGGGAAAGCAATAGGGGAGGTCGCTGTGACCAGGACGGTGAATTGTGCGATGGACACGTTGACAACAACATCACCGAGCAAATGTATCAAGCTTCAGCTCCGATGTTAGCTCCTGGGGCTGAAGAATCTGGTTATTACGGCCGTACGCGGTGTAGTCTCGAATAGTAGGTAGGCTAATTCCAGGTGCTTGGTGCTTGATGCTCAAAATAAGCGTTGAGATTAGGTTGAAGCTTTCCACGTGGATGCAATGAGGCTATGAGCGTTGATCGGTAGAGCCGATTTCATGCTGTCTTAAACTCAGTCTCGATCAACGCTAATTGACGTGGCACGCGCCGTTCGAATTTCCCGCCGTTGGGTCTCCCGACAAGCCTGGTCCGGCTCTCAGCTAGCTTAACCGTGTGACATAGCGTGCGAGAAGTCGCTCGAGGGCCAGATTTTCAATCTGCTCGTTGTCCCGGGGTGAACCTTCTGCGGCATTATGGTATTCCGAGAACACCGTGCCAAATCATTTGTACACCAAGACTCGAGACTCGAGACCCGACGGTTAGTTGCATGTATCACAGGCACTACTGACGCGTCAAGTGCGCGCCCCGCTGAGGACACTCGGGTTAAACTTAACAGCGATTCAATTACTAATGCTGTGACCAAGGGCAAAGTGTTGCCCGTGAATTTCGCAGATGTCCAGAGCCAATAAGCAGCAAAATTCAGAGTGTGACACCACAGGGCATCTGCTTGGCGGAATTCTCTTCTCTAATTCGGTTGATTTGCGAGTCAATGTGGCTCGAAATGGGCTAGAAGAGTAAGCTGTGCCCCAGTGCTACGTCAAACCAATGATTTGAGGCTCGACGTTTCCATTCCTCGCCGTGGCTCGAGAATATTGACTGATGAGACATCCAATCAACGACCCTGGTCAAGCGACTTTGCACCAATCCCCATGCAGCTGAAGGCGGGCATCCACTGGCATGCGTCTTACACACCATCTCAGGACCATTACATAGTCACTGGCCCTCACCCACTGGGTGAAAACAGGGACTTGTGAACAAGAAGTCCCAGCCTGATGGGGTAAAAAGGTGGGAAGGCGGCAGTGTGGTATCTGTGATGAAGTGTCAATCTTCACATCTTTTGAGCGATCAGAGGACGGAATCTTGCCGTCCGGTCTGCGCGCATTTGATAGTGTCTTGGAAAAGCCCACTTCAACACAGCCGGGCATATCCATGATGCATGCATGAGGAGTTCCAGGCTGGCCAGGCTGCAGCTTTCGCGTTTCTCTACGCTCATAGGGCGAACTGGTACGAGTCCCAAAAAGGAAGCCCAATTCGCCAGCGGTGTTGGACCCTCTTCATTGAAGCATGGAAGAGTTCTGTGTCGCATGTTCTGGAAGGCCAGGTGAAATGGCCATGTCTTACTATCCAGGTCAGCTGTCCTACGTCCCTGTGAAACGAAATTTCGCCCGAAAGGTTCGCCGGACTGGGTGCGATCTTACCATTCAAGATAGAATGATGACTGGGCAAAGATAGTCTCTCGGTTCGTGATCCGGGGAATCCTCCCTTGCGTCTAGCGCGAGGAACGAAGTATGGTGTGTCTGCCTTGCTCATCCCACCCCCTTGATGCAGGTCTTGATCTGCAGAGCACATCTTGTCATCTCCCGCACGGCGCAGTCGGCTACACCCACAATCCTTCAACTCAGCCCGTCATCTTATAGCTCGGAAGATGATGCTGATACTCCACTGTCGTGACATCGGTCCCTCCATCTTGGGACCTGGGTTACAGTAGCTCTAACACTCATCGTTCTAATCTGGGATGCACACGACCATGTACTCCAGCCGCGGCCGCGGCCAAAGTCTACTGAAGTGCATGATCACAAAGAGACATTTACTGAGATGCATGCACCGCGCCTAACACTGTTTAGTACTTACGAGAGGGGGCTACACAACCTAACAGGGGAGTGAGGATGCATGTTGAACTACTGTATGGAAACTTCAACACCGGTCTATCTCATTCAGCCAACCATAACACGATACGTTTTGGCAAAGACGTGAGCGAGTCACTGTTCCAGACGCAATCGGCATCCGATGGCCTGGTTCGTCCTACGATGCAACCCCTCAGGGCAGTGAATTTGGGTCTTTTGAGCAGTGAAGGGGGTGAAGACAATTTACCAGCTAGGTATGCAACATCTGCCGCCGAAGGCGTTCGGACGATTGGCGGAAGGATTCCTCTCTGGCATGCAGCTAAAGCTGTGTTGCCACCTCATATCATTCTTCATATAATCTGGGGGATGTTGGGCACCCAATGGCGCCGGTTCTCCCTTGACTCCCTACTCTGCTCAGTACCCGTTCTTTCCTCTTCGGTGCAATCTTCAACCTCATAGAGAGACTACCCAACGCACCTCATCCAGTATGGAAAGCATTACTGACGTTTATCCTGAGTACAGCCAGACTTCACGGCTGGACGAAGTGCGGTCGACCGAATACGGTTACCTCGATGAGCAGGGCCACCTGTATCTTGACTTCACCGGCGCTGGGCTGGCTGCAAAGTCCCAAGTTCGAGCACACGAGAAGCGCCTAGGGCAAACACTCTTCGGCAATCCTCACTCAACGAACCCAACCAGCCAGTCCGCCACACGATTGATCGAAGATGCTAGAGCTCGGGTGCTTGACTACCTCAATGCCTCGTCTAAAGAATACACAGCCATCTTCACTCCCAATGCAACCGGCGCCGCACGTCTGGTCGCAGAATCGTACCCATTCAAGAGGGGAACAAGGCTGGTGCTGACGTCCGATAACCACAACTCCGTCAACGGACTCCGAGAATACGCCGGCCGAAACCACGCGCGAACGGTATACGTGCCGGTCCGAGCCCCGGAGCTGCGGGTCGACCCGGCGGACCTCGTCTCGGCACTCAGCCGTCGCAAGGGAGGCTTATTCTCGTGTGGATCGGCACGCACACGGCGCAGTGGCTTGTTTGCCTATCCAGCCCAGAGCAACTTCAGTGGCGTTCGACATCCGCTTTCCTGGGTTCAGGTTGCACAGGAGCAGGGATATGACGTACTACTGGATGCTGCGGCGTATTTGCCGACGTCCCGACTCAATCTATCAGACACTGGCGTCAAGCCAGAGTTTGTAATTGTCAGCTGGTACAAGCTGTTTGGGTACCCCACCGGCGTTGGCTGTCTCATCGTCCGACGCGATGCATTGGCTCGGCTGGCCAACTCGCGGCCTTGGTTTTCCGGCGGCACAATCACTGCTGCCACTGTTGGTGTTCCTTGGCACACCATTGCCCCTGACGAAGCAGGCTTCGAGGATGGTACCCTAAACTTCTTATCGATACCTGACGTTCAGGTTGGCTTGGATTGGTTGGATGATGTTGGGATGTTGCTCATCGACACAAGGGTCAGGTGCCTAACTGGATGGTGCCTCGATCGGCTACACAGGATGGAGCACAGCGACGGTTCGCCAATGGCCAGGATATATGGGCCAACAAACATGGAATCCAGAGGAGGCACTATCTGTTTCAATTTCCTCGACGTCTCCGGAAAAGTGGTTGATGAAAGACTTGTGGCAAAAGAGTCGGCAGCCGAGAAGATTTCACTCAGAACAGGATGCTTCTGCAACCCAGGGGCGGGTGAGACCGCGTTTGGCCTGGAAAAGGCAGCTTTGATTTCCCTCAGCAAGGTTTACAGCAAGTCGTTGGACACACACATACGGATGATCGCTCCTGCTGGTGCTGTCAGGATCTCATTTGGCTTCATGTCAACCGCTGCCGATGTTGACCGTTTCATCACCTTCGCCAAAAGTACTTATCTGGATAGACTTACAAGCACTGAAGGCCTTCCGCCTCACGAGCATTGCTGACGGAGAATCTGGTATTTAAACATAAAGAAAGGATTCACCCGCTTAACCGCAAAAAGGCTTGGTCTCGCCCCAACCAACGAACCAACGCACCAACAAGTGTGATATGACCCCCCACAGCCTGCGATCTCATGTTTGCCTGCTCCGTCCCGGTCCTTTCCAACGTGCATAACCGCAAAGCCGCAAAATAGACCGCCTGGTTCCAACCAACGAACATGGGGCTTTTGTCAACGCCCGCCCAGCCGGAAAAGAAAGACTTCTGTGTTCAACGGCGCATCGAACCCGTCTCGTCAAAAGCTCCGAGATGTATGCAAGCCACTTATGCCGCCAGCCGCATTCTCGACGCTTTTAATCACTCAAGGCCAATAATCCAAGCGTTTTCCGTCCCAGTTTCGCATGGCAAAGTCGTGCTCGTCACAGAGGGGCAGTGAGATTGACCACTTCGTTGGTGTGATATCGATTCTAACCAATCCCATCTCACCAGGCGTCAGCCTGATTGGACAACCCATTTTCCTATTTAGGATTACCTTACGCCCGTTACGGTCATCGTGGGGATCGCCTTTGTGAATACTTAATATACGTCAAGATGTGTGGAAGTGCAATGGCTCTTACAGGATGGGTGACATTGCACATGCGCATAAGCAGCCATTTGCCATCTATTCGGAGCATTGAATGCGGGCTGCCTTTAAAATGCAGGCGACTTCCATGGTTGACTGCGTTTTTCCCATCCCACTTTCATCTCATTTCACACGCGTTTCTTGCACAACCAAAACTACCTACCTGACGCACGATGAATCCCACCCAACCTCCTTGGCGATATGCAATTACTGCCCTGGCCGCCACTGCGGTGTTCCCATACATGCGGGAGACATGGCTGCAACTAATAGCCCGGGTTCTTCTTGCATCTCTAGTAGCGTGGTATTCTGCCGTCATCATGTACGCTGTCATCATATACCCTTACTTCGTGTCGCCGCTTAGAAATATCCCCAGTCCCAAGGTGAGTACGTTCAGCAAGTGTTTTAATTCAGGGATCTTACTTTATCGTAGGATCATTACTTTCTGCTCGGACACACTGTAAATCAGTTTCTATCAGGTGATCCTAGGGAGCCCTTCGTCTCCTGGATGAGGAACTGGCCCAAGGAACGTTTCATTCAATACACCAGCTTCGGAAACTCAAATACAATCCTCATGACGCAGCTGGATGCATTCAAGGAAATATTCCAAACCAAGGCAAACGCCTTTGTTAAGCTAGAGTTCAACAAGAGAATGATCACTCCTATTACTGGCGTCGGAATAGTCTTTACAGAAGGAGAGGAGTTAAGGTCGCAGAGGAAGCTGCTCTCCCGTCAGTATATTTGCAAAAGTCGTTACTAATTGTGATTGTGTTAGACCCTAACCTTGTTCTCCCTTAGCCCAATTCGCTATGACCAATATGAAGCAAACGATGCTACTATGTTGCTCAGGTGCAGCCAGATCACCTGCCGCCTTAAGGTGGTATGAGGAACGTGAGCAGGGTAAGTTAGGTGAGTTAGTATGGGATCTCAACTCATAGGCTACAGCATGTTAGTGTCTGTTACTAGGAAGATATTTATAGATAATAGTTAGACAGTGTATACTATATTAGTAGCTTACATTAGCATATTTCAGGCTGCCCTCCTGTCTATCTATCTATCTATCTATCTATCCATCCATCTATCCATCTATCTATCTATCTATCCATCCATCTATCTATCCATCTATCTATCTATCTATCTATCTATCTATCTATCTATCTATCTATCTATCTATCTATTTATTTATTTATCTACCTACCTACCTATCTACCTATCTACCTAATTTATCTATTATGCAAAGGAGGTAGTATTATGGTGTGTTAGTGGGGAAATAATTGCTATTATTAGGTTTAACTTATCTAAAGTATTTTAGCAGCTTTTTAATTGTTTTTTAATATGAATAGCTGTAAGGCTAATGTAAGTTATTAGTAGGATCTCTAGACTGATAGTAAGACTAATCTATATACTTAAGATAGCTTTATGGCTTCTATTTGGTTTTATAGTGTTATTTATAGCTGGAGTGATAGCTGTCTGTAAACTAGTTGAAATAATAGTTAGTGAGGAAGGTAGAGCTGTTAATATAGAGAGGAAAGAGGTTGAAGTTCTAATAAGAATAGAGCTTGTGGTAGATAGCAATAGCGTAAGTGTGGTGTCTGAATAGCTTCTTAAGAGAAGATTAATAATATTTTTATAATTAGCAGTATAGGAAATATAGTATGTATGAGGTCTATTATTAGCGAGATGCTGCTTAATATATATATTTACTATTTGTATCTGTTTGAAGCTGTAGGATAATGCGTAGCAGTTATTGCTAGTAACCTAGATACTTTTATAATAAGCGTTATCCTATGTGTGATGGCGTTAAGTAGGAAAACAGCAGGATAGGCGTAGTAATTAGACGATAGAAGGTGTTGCTAGCCTGGGTGCGTAAGACTTTTAGAACTATAGATAGCTGTAGCACTGCTGATATATCTATAGTTTATATTTAGGTTTATAAAGGTAATTATTAAATAGTAAAGTATAATATCCTCTTTAGTAATTTAGTTATTAGGAATATGCTGCTAGGTAATATATTAGTTGATATGGAAATTAGTATTAAATACTTAGGGGAGATATTAGTAATTGCTTAGGCTAGCTTCTTATTAGGTTCCCTTGTTGTTATATATAAGCTAAGCTACTTACTAGAGAAATTGAAGAGTCTCTGTAACTGGAGCTTAATATACTTAGAGAGGAAGACCTTACTTATAACAGAGTAAGTTAAGTATACTATAAATAGTAGGGATAGCTTTTAAAGGGGCTGCGATGAGGACTTGCTAAGCTAGGTAACTTTTATCTTTATTAAGTAATCCTATTAAGTTAATATTATTAAGAGTGATTTAAACGAATAAACAGAATATTGCAGCTATAATAGGTATTAAGTTAAATGTAGATAAATAGTGATCTGAATTATGTAGTATAATATATATAATTATATTGCCTAGAAGATATGCTTTCTCTCTATAAAGAGGCTAGCTATCTATTATGATAAATCTTCTAATTGTTTAACTTAAAAACCTTAAGTTTTAGCCTCTATTATTCTTATTCTCTGCCTCCTAACTATATATTCAGCCTTGCTATAAAGCGTTAGATTTAGAAGAAATGCTTTTAATAGAGCGTACCTGAGTGTTGTTTATCTGGGCTTTGGATGTGGGGGTGGTTTAGGAACTTTAGTTGTGTTATATACTTCACACTTATAGTTTTTAGAAGATTAAGCAGATCTAGCTATATCTGTCTTATTATCTATAGCCTAACACTCTGATATAGCTTACTGCTAGTGATAGTTATTACTAGTGCTCTGTGTTTAGAAGTGCTGCTAGGTTATGCTTAGTGTTCTTTATATAGCTTATCTTTTTATCTAAAGAAGAAAGACTAGTTAATATTAGGCTTTACTAGAAATTATGCTCCCTAATAGATATATAGGGGTTTGAAAGATAGCTGCAGTTGCTGTAGTAGATAGCTTCTGAAATAACTAGTATATAAGTAAGTTTTTATCTTTAGTATGTTTTATTACTTCTGTCTGGCTTTAACTATTTATCTTACTTTAATTATAATGTCTTCTTACTAAACCCTTAAGTTCTGTTAGATGTAGGTAAATATAGTGGAGTTTTTATTTCTTAAATTAGACTTCTGTTATATTACTTATAATAGATAATTTTTTATAAGCTTCAGACTAATAGCTTAGATTAAGTCTAACTTAGTAGCAGCTTATATTATATTATTATATGCCTATAATATATAATTTCCTAGTATAAAGTATAGAGAATATAATAGGGGTAAATTATAAGCACCTTTTTAGAATTTAATAGCTTAACTTAACTAATAAAGGGAAGGTATATCTAGTATATATTAGACTAAGAAGTAGGTGTCACTTTTGTAAGTCTGCTAAAGTTATCTTATAACTTACTAAGAGTCTATATAATAGATAAAGTAACTATTATAATACAGCTGCCTCTAGTATCTAAGACTAATAGGACTACTATATAACCTGCTTTAGATGACTAAGTTATATCTGAGATAGTGTTTACTTCTTCTTTAACTAACTATAGCTATTTTGAGGAAGTAGCTATTATAATATAGCTGCTTTTAGTATCTGAGGTTGATAAAGCTTTCTTGCAGTTTGCTCTAGCTGATAAGGTTATACCTGAGATATTACTCAGTTCTTCTTTAACTGATAATAGCTATCTAGAGGAAGCAGATAAAGGAGCTATTTTAAGACTAAATACTAAGTAAGTTTAATATGGAGATCTCTTACTTAGCTTAATACTTATAGTTAGCAGATAACTTAATTGTGCGAACTGGTTAAACCTTTATTGCCTATATACTAGGTGTAGGTTTACGCTGGGTAAAAAGTTACTTAAAACGAATAAAACGCGTAAGGAATATATTAAAGCAATTCATAAGAAGTTATAAAATCTCTGTATTACAGCAGGTTATTTTCACTTAAAGCTAGGATTTAGGTTTACTTATTATAAGTAATAACAGCAGTATAAATTTATTAAGCATAATAGTGTTGCTCTACTATATAAGTGCTCTTATTATACGCTTGCATTCTAGAGCAAGATGAAATTAAAAGTATATATATAGACTTATGTAATAGGAGAGGGGTATAGACTTAAATGTCTTATAGATATATTTTTTAGTTATAACTTATTGCTAACCTCAGCTTCTAAGTAATCTGAATAGTGTTACCTGTTCTGTTTAATAGTGCTAATAAAAAATACTGTGGTGTAATATATCCTATATATATACTGCAGTACCCTATAATTTATATGCCTTACGCTAGGTTGCGCTGAATCTGAGCTTAGCTGAGGATTTAACGAGTATATTAGGTTTCAAAGTTATATAAAACTTTATAACCCTTATATTAAGAATGTAATCTAATGTCCTTATAGCAGTTATTATTAGGCTATAGCAGGGCCTATTACGTCTTATTTATTTATTAGGTATATTAGTATAAAGTATAAGGAGCAAATCATACTAAAAGGAGAGTTCCTTTATATTTACAGCTAATGTTCTTATTCTGAAGTAGGATCTAGATTAAGCTTAAGATATAATTTTAAGCGTTATATAAGATACTATTTAGATTAAACTGATGAGCAGTTTGCTAATTAGGTTAAGAGAAATAACTATGTTAATGCAGTAGTAATAGAGGAAGAAGAAGAAGAAGAGGAAGTAGAAGATAAAGGAGATGAGGAAGAAGAGTGGCGCCCTATTAAGATCCTTAATATTTAAAGGTTAGTTTAACTTCTATTAAGTATATTTAGCTAGTTAATAGGTAGCTTATAGCAATAAGTGGGTCTGCCCTATCCTTAATTATAAGCAAAGCAAGCAACTGTTCCCTAACCAGTAGAAACTGATTAGATATATAAAAGGGCATAATAGAAGGAAGTTAGGTAGGAGATATAAGTAGCGCTATAATCACCTCAGCTATTAATAGTCTGGTTTAGTTAAAGGACTTATAAAGCACTTCTTAAAGTATCAGCTAAAATAGATATACCTCTACAGTAGATACAAAAAGACCACTAATTTGGACTTAGGTATAGCCTAATATTTGAGATAGTGCTATCAGATAGGTGATAGTAAGAAACTAATATGCTTATATAATAGCTATATAGTAATAACTGCTTTAATAGCTATCTCAGAATATATCCTCTACGTATATTAGGTTAAATTTGAGGGTAAATTAGACGCCTTTTACTACTAGATAAGCGATAATTAACCTAACGCTTTCTAAAGGCTTAGATTACCTTATTATTAAACACATTTTAGTAAGGGATAAGCTAGCTATATATATAAGCTAAAATAGTATTTACTAGCGCTAGGATTAAGATAAACGTTTAATAACAGATCTATATATAAATTATAATATTTAGATTATATAGAGTAGCCTTAATCTCAGGTTAGATATTTCTATTTATAGTTCTATCTCATACTATAGAAATTATTAATAATCCTTTTTATTATTCTATTATTATATTTACTATTAGTTATTTAATTAAGGTTTATATTAAGGTGTTCCAGCAGCCCTTATATTATAGAGATACTGGGAACACTATATATGAAGTGCTTAGCTAACGCTAAGTTACTACAGAAGAGGGTATAAATCAGAGAGTGAAAAAGTACTTATTAAGAATAGTTAAAGCGCTGCTATAACCTAATAACTAAGTGGATTCTAATAGGCTGATAACTATCTTACCTAAAAGTTAGCTAGAAGCACTTATAGTTAGGGAGGTTAGAAAGTTAGGTATTATAGCTAGGTAGTATAGAGTTTATAGATAGGATAGACCTAGACTAATAAATCTAGTAGGCATAGGAGGGGTTAAGATAATAAGTAGGATTAATATTTTTTGATAAGTAATATTCTTAATAAGGTGTAATATCTTCTAGGTTGAAGCTTTTTTAAGTTTAGCTAGTATGATTAAACACTAGAAACTAATTTATAATTTGAGGATATTAATTTTAATAGTTAAGTATAATTAGCTGAAGCAAATAGAAACTATAATTAAACGCCTATAGGATTAGGTATCTGCTATAAGCTGATTAATTAGCTGTTATCTATATTTCAGTAATAGTAAAGCTATATCTACTGTTATTTTAGTATGTAATTTATTTATATTATAAAACTTAACCCTATCTATAAAAGTTAATAATATCACTATAAAATTTAATAATTTTATTATAAGCTGTTATATAAACTTAAGCTGCTTCTTACTCTTAAAGCTATACTAAACTGTATACTTATATAAGAACTGATATCTTAGCAAAATCTATTTATACTTTCTGCTAAGCTAAAATACTCTGTTATAGTAGGTCCTAATAAATAGTTAATCAGCTATATTAGGAATATCTAGAGGAGCTTTAATACTAATAGAATTAAAGAGGTATATCTAAATAACTATAAAGATATTATTAGTCTAGTTTTTAAGGATATTAGTATTATTCCTTAGATAATATACTACTGCGTAAAGGTTTACTCTAAGTTTTCTGCTTATAGTATAGCGCTTATAGTATTACATAAGAATCTCAAGAGACTATAGGAATCACCTAAATAATAGTAGCAGGAGACTACCTAATATATACTGTAATATATACTACTCTATCTATAGAAATAGATTGAGAGTTAGTATAAAGCTACGATAATAAAACTAACTATAGGTTAGTTAGCTAGATATGCTTTGCATACTGACTACTTATATAGTGCAGTCCTATAGGTAATAAATAGAGATAATAATATGCTGTTAATACTTAATTCTATAACTGCTGATAAGGTTATAACAGAGTATTAAAGGAAGTAATAATGTGAGTGATTAATATTATTGTTATGTTGCTGTGGGCTGATATATAGTATATTAGATATTAACGTTAATAATAAACTAATAATACTAAATATAACTGAAAATACTAATAAACGACTTACTATCTACTATTTAACTCTTATTGAAGTATAAGATGTTGTAAATACTCTTGAGATGTTGAATAAGATTACTAATAACTCCTATATTCTTTATAATATGTTACTCTTAGAGATAAGTTATCTCTACTTAATATACCTTGCTAGCGCTATCTAAAGAATATATAGTATATTTTGTGATAGAACGCTAAAAGTATCTGTTTTGATAACGTTCTCTAATAAGATTACTAGCTTTTATGTTGGATACTAGATATGTATAGAAATAGAGCTAAATAAAATAGATTATATCGTATTAGAACTATTTAAGGCATATTTTGAGATTGATAGTAGTTTATAATACCTCTGTCTTCTTGGTAGATCTAAAGTATTTAGGAACCTAAGCACTTTCCTATGTAGGTATAGGTTAGGCTTAATAGTGCTGATGTTTAGTATTTAACTTATTAATGCTATTTCAGCTAGTCTAATATGCCTTAACGATTATAAGTGAGGCTATTATTATATAGATGCTGTCTCTATAGTAGTGTTCTGTAAAGCGTAAAAACCTATAACTTTTATACTTAGCTTGGATTTAAAGTATAGTATAGATATAGCTAATAAGATCTATAAATTATAGCTACTCTGCTGTATTATAATATTTTAACTTTCCCCCCCTTCCCACTTAAAAAGACTTTAGTTCCTTTTAGAACTAATACTTACTTATTGCAAGTGTTATATAATATAACGGCTTCCTTATTGTTACCTGCAGTATATACCCTTAAGAAGTATGCTCTCTAGTAGATTTTACTACTATCTCTAATAATCTATTAAGGTATGCTTTTTGTATTATTAAAATTGATACTTAAGTTAAGGCTTTTAATTAAGAGTAACTATATTCTTATTAGCTTAAGATAATAAGATATCTTAGTAAGCTTTTTATTATATATGTTATTGTTTCTTAGCGTTTTAGAGCTTGCTAGACTGCAACGTAATACTGGTGTTAAGGGAAGCGCTTTAAAAACGTTAAGTAGTGATAATTATAGAGGAGTTATTCTTAGAAAAATTTGCTCTTATAGTTAATAAAACAGCTGTAAGGTAATGTAAACTATATAGCAGCCTTTCTCACTTCTTATTGCTAGAAGCACCTTAGGATAAATTTAGGTATAAATGCTTAAAACTTTTTCCTTAGTATCTAGTTGAAAAGTAGGATAGTTTGAGAGATATAGAGAGTACCTAAGTTATATATTAGCTTAACTATTTTAGGAAGTGGGGTAGAGGGCTTAAAGAGGAGCTAACCTAATATAAGTGTAAAAATAAGTTGTAAAGTTTAGTAGTGTGAAGTTTAGTAGTATAAAGTTAAATAGTGTGAAGTTAAGTAGTGTAAAGTTAAGGAGTGTAGAAGTTAAGGGGTGTAAAGCTAAGGAGTGCGAAGCTAAGAGGTGTAAAGCTAAGGGGTGTAAAGCTAAGGGGTGTAAAGAAGGTAAGAGGTGTGAAGTTAAGGGGTGTGAAAGTTAAGAAGTGTAAAGTAGAGAAGTGCGAAGTAGATAAATGCAAAAGGTAAGGAGTGTGAGGCTAAGGGGTGTGAAAGTTAAGGGGTGTAAGGCTAAGGTGTGAAGCTAAGATGTGTAAGGGTGTTAGCTTTAGATATAACTTAGATGTTTACTTGCTTAGCTGTAGTTGTGGCTATGTTATGAACTTAATATATCTGTATCTGCTGTGTGGCCTACTAGGGCTTTATAGATTTCTTTTTCTCTTCTTTGGCACTTATCTGTGTTGTAGTGTCTGGGGTTAGCTATATGACTAAACTTATAAGCAGTTATTGGTTTTTTGTTATGGTTGTTTAGACTTTCTATAGTTTTTAATTTATTATAACTTACTAGTTTTATGATAGTAAATCTCTGAATATCTGCTATAGTTAGAGTAATAGATTGAGCTAGGTTTGCTAGAAATATAGTAAATATAAATCTACTAAGCTGCTTTTAAACAGTTATTTCTTATAACACTCTAAGTGATGATTGAGGCTGTTTATAGGCGTATGTATATTTGCAGAAAGTTGCTATTAGATGTTGTTCTTACCTGGCTGTATGATATAAGCTATGCTATCTATGCAGCTTATCTAATAAGTAACTACTAGTTTAAATAAGCTGGTATAATTGATTCACTTAATTATTCCTTATTGGTGGATCTTATGGCTTAAGGTCTTATCTATAAAAAACTTACAACTTTATTTCTTATCTTACCTAGCTATATCTGTCAGACTATACTTTAGTTGTAACTCTTATATATAGGTGATAAAAGCAACACTATTTCTCTTAAATAGTTTTAGTTAGTTATTATATTATATCTAAAGTTAACGATTAAGATTATAGCTATACAGGATTTTTTAAAGTTATAAGAATATTAATATTTCTTTTTTATTGGAGATAGAGAGAGTAAGCAGCTAGTTAGTATTATTTAGTATTTTTGATATATAGACTTATATAAAAGCCTGTAGAATCTCTTTATTTTAACTTATGTCTAACTTAAAGATGTTAAATATAATTTTCTATTTGCCTTTGTTGTTGTTTATGGTGGAGCTTAATAGGATAGGCTGCCTAGAAGTGCTTATTATTGATATGATAGGGGGTGGTTAGTTAGGATCTACTTAATTGTAGTAGGAGAAGAGATAGGATAAGTAGAAATTAATAGCTATTATTAATTCTTATTTAATATAAGTTAGGCTAATAAGACTGTTAATATTAGAGGATGAGGTTAGAAGGGAGGTGGTATTTAGTACTACTGTTTTTCTGAGAAGTATAGACTTAATAGATTTGTTAGAATGAAACTATTTTCTTATTACCTAGTTATATTATTTTATAACCTACCTCTATATAGGTGATTACAGCCTCACTTTGCCTATACATAGGTATTATTTTAAATGCATGGTTTGCTAGTTGTTTGCTAACTTAATTAAATCTTATAACTTATTTTATTGCTAAATTGCTTTGATTTAAGTATTACTTAAAGGTGTATTATGCAGCTTGTTAGGTATAAAGCTGTAACTATTTTTTAGATATCTCCCTCTTATTTGTATTCTTACAGCACTAATATAGAGCTAGTATTAAAATAAGATTGCCCTGGAGTTATAGCTTTGAAACTGCTTATAAAATTTATTAAATTAGTTTAAGAAGTGGATAACTTAATTATAAATTATAGAATAATAGAACTAGGCTAGCTTAAATCTTAGGATTACTTAGATGTTATTATCTTTAAACTTCTGTAGATTGTTTAGAAAATAGAAGTAGTGAAGGAATTTATAAAGCAGTTAGTATATATATAGCGATATATAAGTTTTATAGATAATGCTTATAGAATTATAAGAAGGACTATTTTAGGTTGTAAGAAAAGATTACTTAGTTGACAAAAGACTTAGTGCTTAAATGCTCTACGCTTTCACTCCCTTTTGATACTAGCTATGTAATTATTCCTTAGAATTTTCTTAAGAAAGGCTAGGTTATTTTTTATTGGGGATAAGAGGTGATTAGATTATTAAAATGGGATTTGCTGGTGGCTTATATGCTTGAACTAGGTGTTAGTATTAGAGTAAAAGGGATAGTTAGGTTTTATGCTATTATATTTAAATTACTGAGCTGATGTATATAAGCTTAATATAGAGAGTTTGGGTAAGTTATAGTATATAAGATAGTGCTAATATATAAGTTTCTGTATTTATTATGAAATTGAAAAGCTGCTGGATTGTCTGAAGGTATTGATATCTATTACCTAGATGAGGTTAGCGGATATAAAGTTCTAAAACTTTATATTAATTCCTATAGGATCTAAGAAGGTAGAAGTGTTATTAAGCTCTAAAAGGCCCTCCAGCTTACATGTGTTTTCTAGTATGATATCTATATATGCTTGGCTGCCTGTTAGAAAGCCTTTAGTTGCTGTGAGTGTGGGATTTAGTACTTTATAGTGTATGATGCTGGGCAGAGAAGATGGTTGTGTTGAGATTGGAACTGCTGTAATCTTATACCCTGGACTATAAGAAATGGTATTTGCTGCTAGAGCTGGGATGCTGGATGTGGCACTTATGCTAGGCGTTTCTATAGACCTTATGCTGCTTT
The DNA here is from genome assembly GCA_027406065.1 of Colletotrichum cordylinicola. Classification (NCBI taxonomy): domain Eukaryota; kingdom Fungi; phylum Ascomycota; class Sordariomycetes; order Glomerellales; family Glomerellaceae; genus Colletotrichum; species Colletotrichum cordylinicola. The sequence goes on along the minus strand of JANVYD010000001.1, from coordinate 5,603,154 downwards.
AGCTATAGGAAGACCTATTTAAAAAGTAATTAGGAACTGTGATTTCAATCTAGTACTCCTTTTTAGTTTGTAGGATAGGCAGCCTTTGCTTTAGTATAGAGATTCTTATAATATTTATTGCCTGATGTTTAATAGTAAGATACTGAGAAAGATAATCAGGTGTGTATATGTCTAACTTTGTGAGCTGTTGCGCGAGCTAGCTAAGCTGAGATGTAATACTGGGGTCTTGCTCTGCGAGATGCGGAAGATAGAGCGTATAGCAGACTATAGTATAGCTGTGTAGCTTGTTAGAATAATGAATACTGGAAAGTTAATACTAGAAAGTTATTAGTATATATTTGATATTAAGGAGATAAGTTATTATAGCTGGAATATGCAGGGTGGTAATGTGATCTGGGACTTTTTGTATCCTACTTGATATAAGTGCCTCCACGGCGGAGGGTATAATAGTAGGAAGATCTGGAGTTTTTACCTGTCTTAGCTTTGAAAACTTTGAGTATGTTGTTAATATTACTTACTTAGCTAAGCTATAAAAATAGGATGGGTAATATTACCTTCTAATGCTGTATATATAATGAACGAGCTTATTTTAGTTGCTTTATGAAGAGTATTTATAATTTTGTTGACTATTTTGTATTTTGTAGTATTTCTTCTTCTCTCTTGTTTGCTGTTCTTTGTATTTGAGCTTTTTGATGATGATACTGTTGCTAGGTGCTTGTAGTGTTTCTAAAAGCTTGTTGGTATGTCTGATAGGATGGATTTATTGTCTGCTGTGTATAAAATGGATTTTTGGAAAATGTGGATATTGTTTAAGATTATTTTGTAATTGGAGATAGTCTTTTCTGATGTTTTGCTGATATCTAATGATATATTTTTGAGAAGTTCCTCTAGAAGAGTGCTATTATTATTGGCTTTTGAGTTGTAGTATTTGGTAAGACGAACGAATGGTATCTGTTTGGGCTTTTTGGAGGACTTCTGTAAAGTTTCTACCCCTCTTAATATGTTTTAGATGAAATGTGAAATTGAAATAGTGCTACTAACTTAATTAATTGCTTTTTAGATTGTCTTTTGCTGCTTAGAGTTAGATGCTGAAAGGTTTTAGAGTTTAGTTAGGCTCTTTTTGATAGACTATTCTGTAGCTTTTATTGTATTTAGCTAGCTTATAAAACTGCTTAGTAGGTTATGTAGGCGCTTTTTTAGTTATGCATGCTATTTATTAATAGATAGATAGTTGCTGTTATTCTCTCTGGGTTGCTTAGAGCTTAAGAGCTTTTTAAAGGTGTTAAGTTGTTAGTATTAATATTAGTATTAGTTGTTATTTTTAGATAGGGATGGTTGATGCTAATATCTTTATTAGGTTAATAATGCTGGCTTGTGATGGCTGTAGTATACTTACTTTATATTGATCTACTGCTCTTTACTAAACTTTAGGGTATAGAGGTGGTTGAGTTAACAATTAAATATATCTAGCGTAGCAGTATTATAATAAGCGATTGACTTAATACTGCTTGAAATAAAACGTTTGTTTTTATGTTGAAAGTATGTAAAGTGTGTATCTGCTTACCTCTAGTGGCTATTAGTGTAGGAGAACTTAATAGAAACGCTGGTGTTAGGCCTAGGTAGTTTAAAGTTTAAGGCGTCCTGTTTGATTTTGTGAAATTTTATTATATTAGTGTTTAGTGTTTGTTAACTATACTAAACTTCAGTGTTAAGGATGGAAAGTGTTTTGAGGGGCTGCAAGGGGAGACTAACTAGAGGGGGGGGGTAAGGATAAGTTCTTACCCCCCCCCCCCTAGTTAGTTTTCCTATATATAATTAGATCCACTTCTTATTACAGTTATATTAGGTTTTAGCTAAAGTTAGCTTTGTTTCTATACACCTTATTATTATAACCTTTTCTCTAGCGTTAAAAGTAGAGCTGTATTGTTTAATAGTTAATGCTATATAGAGTAGTTTACTGGTTATTATTCCTAGTATTTGATAGTGCTAATGTGATGTCCTTTATCTTGGAGTATTTAGAGAGGGTTGAGAAGAGAAAGTTAGTAGGGAATACTGAACTTTCTCAGCTGGGGGTTATTAATTGCATCTCACTAGAAGATGCTATAAATAGTGTATAATTCCACCCTAAGTGAATGGTTTTTTATATATTTGAAACTAGTATAGGTGTTTCTCTTAATTATAGAATGTTTAGAATTAGTAGTAGCTATTGCTTTTATTATACTCTTTATGGTAGTATATATTAGTATGATGTAGTGGTATCACTTTAAGTTATCTATAAGAAAGAATATCTTCTATAATATTCTAATCTGCACTTAATATTTAATTAGGCTTAGGCTGTATGTAGTATTTATAGCAATATAGTGTACTAAACGCTTAGAGACTGACTTTCTGTGGCTTATACTAGTTCTTACCTAAGCTATTTTTCTTGCTACTGTTTAGGTGAGTAACTTCTCTGTTATAGCGTTTAGTATAATTAACGGTTTTAGCTTATGCTAGAAATTAGATTGTGGTTTATATCTAATACTTCTGAAAAGGTAGCTGCAGTATAGGCTGTAACTATTAGATACTAGATAGTACTTATAGGAGGGGCTTATCTAGCAGAAAAGTATAGTAATTAATACTGCGTCTTTATGGGTTTATCTCTGCTAGTAGTATTTATTATTAGTGTTGTTTTTTTTGTAGGCGTAAGGAGAACGCTTGTATCTTTAAATTATATAGATTTTGCTGATAGATTTATAGGTATTAATACTCTTGATAAGCTTTGTTTTATTCTTAGTTAGCTGTAGCTTTTTGGTTTGTTTTATATTTTTGTTCTGATGGCAGCTGTTATTCTTAGCGTGAAAATGATATATCTGGTAGGTATTCTTTAACTATAAAAAGGAAGCTACTGATAGGATATATAGGTTGTATATTTTATGATATTACTGTGGAGGGTAACCCTTCTGTATTAGTATAAGATAGTAGGCTGTTCTAAGCTTAGTAGGGATATAACGCAGCTAATAAATAGCGTGTGATAAGCTGGTGATAAGTATGTTGCTAACTAAGCAAGTTGATTATTGCGCTTATTTATAGCGTAAAGTGTGGGGTTTCTTAAGTAATATTAGGGTTAGTGCTTATAGAAATTATGGCAGGCGACCTGGCTGATGTGTATCTAATAATGTATCTAAAGATCTGTTCTTTTTATAGCTGGAATTAATGGATAAATATTTGGGCTAGATTGCACTAAAAAGCAAGAATTAGATGCTATTGTAAATCTTATGCGTGGGCTGAGTGATATTTTATGTGGGTACTTGATATGGATTGTATATCTGATGTTTTAATCTTATAAAATTAATTAGTTTAATTTACTACTAGAGGAAGAGAGCTGAATACCTTTCTAAGGCGAGGGTGTGATTGCTAGATTTAGGTCTAGATTTAATATATTTTAGTTTCTTTAGGTTTATTATTCTAGTGTAAGCTCTTAACGAAGAAGATTTTAGTACTTACTTTCTGTCCTTGTTAACGATATATGTAGTAGTTGCCTTATCTTTTAAGCTCAGACTAAGAATGCTGTGAATTTATAACCTGCTTGAGAAGTACCCCTAACATAATAAATTTTCCTGTGAGTTTAGAACTGTTCACCTTGGGCTAGGTTGTTCTCTTGTTAATAAGTTCTAGGATATTGCTTAAAAAAACGATGAGATATGCAACGTAATAGAAAAAGAGTACTCTTGTAATTATAAGCGCTATATCTTCAGTAACTAGTGTTTGAAGTATATCTGTACAAAGAAACGCTGCACTCCTACTATTACCTATTATTATTACAACAGAAAGGCAATCTGTAGTAATTATAAGGGTGAGATCATAAAGACTGAAGTGCTTTAGGAGCACTTAATTAACTGGACTAAGTACTAATATTACTTAGCTGATAAGGCTGTTAGATATCTAAGGCGTATTTAGATATAATATCTGTAATATTATAAAGCGCTATATAACTTTACTTATTTTATCCCCTAGGTATTAAATATAGTAACTAAGAGCTTTATTTATTTATACTATTACTAAACTCTTTTTGGTGTGTAACCTTACCCTGGGCAGTATTTAAATAAGCACTTTTATACCCTTAAAGATATAGCGTGTTGTGTTATAATATTTAACTCTAGTCTTATAGTATCTTAATAACTGAGACTAGCTATAGAGAATAAGCTAGCTATAGAGAATACTTTTCTTGCTATTTTATATTCCTAGTATTAGAAGCTAACTTAGTGTCTTCTACGCTTATAGCTTTTAGGTAGATACTAGCTTAAGGGTAGGGTTATAGGTAAGGCGGCGTTATTATTAAATAAGCTTTAGGAGTGCTTTAGTATAAGCCCCCCCTAACTAATAGAGTCTGGGTTTAGCATATTTTAGGAGGCTGCTGTAACTGCAAGACTTACAGAATTATTGAGCAAATATAGTATACATATCTTTGAAACTATATCTAGCAGCTTTGACTAGGCAGAGATTGTGCAATAGAGAGATTACTTATAGGAATATAAGCTTCTTTATAATAAATAAGATTTCTATAAAAGTGAAATTAAACAACAGCTAGGAATATTAAAAGAAATAATATATAGCAAGAACGATATTTTGTGGCTCTATTAGGAATTCTCTGCGTTCTAGGATTATTTGCACAATAAGCAGGCGGAGGCTAAGAATAAATATAACGCTATTTTAGACTAACTAGAAAAGATTATTCTAAATATAAGTAGAGCTAGACTACAGTTTATATATAGTAAATGTTATAAGTTTGAAAGGGCATTCTGATTTCTAATAGAGCTCCAGATAATCCTTTACTATTATTATATTCACAAAAATGAGGGTTAAAATAGCTGATTAGTATGCAGAAGGACACTATAGAAAAAGGAAAAACACTTATTAAAAAATTTAAATAGCTGCTTATTAGAGCAGTGCTTTGCTCCTAAAGATTTATGATAAGTAATTAATAAATTCTAATAGAAATAATATCTTAAATAATTAATAGAACTAAAGTCCTATATATATTACGTAGAAGGCTCTAAATAAAAGCTAGGATTCTCCCCTATTACAAAATAGCTGGTTCCCTCTGCTGATTTAAACTGAGATACCTAACTTTATATCAGCTGTTAATTTTAAGACTAATTTAGCTGCTTCCTATTTATAGATATTGTTATTTGTTTATAGCCTAGAACCTTTACTTTAGTATAGGTTTAAAATACTTACAATATATTATTACTAAGACTCTGCTGATATATTAGCAAATAGGTAATAGAATAGGTTATCTAAAGGTTATAACTCTAATAAATTAAAAACCTAATTAGTAAAGTATAATGCTTCTTATATAAATTAAGCTATATATTATTTATATATATAACTAAGTAGTCTATTATAGCTAGCTAGAAGCCTTAAACTAGAGGTAAGAGACCTAAAGATATGTTAATATAAAGCTAATATTAGTAAGATATTACTTAAGCGAAATGTGCTACCTTCCTGTTAAATTATTGCTGTAGGAATACTACTTACTTTTAAAGTATTAATAAGTCTAAAACCTAAAGATTAGCTTATTACCTTCAAACTGCTTTACTAGTTTTTCTCTTTAGAAGTCTTAGTAGGTATCTCTATCTTATCTGTTTAATAGAGCTAATATTATCTATAAGAGGAAGTTATAGAAATAGTAACTAGGCATCTAAGCCTATTTTAGCTTAACTCTCTTACTACTTTTATCTATTAAGCTAGGAGTATTAATATTAGCTCTGCTTAATACTTTCTTATTTAGAGTGTAGCTAGTAAATACTAGCACTCTAGGCTTTATAAATAGGCAGAGACTGAGGCTAGTAGCTTAATTTAAGGTATTTATGCAGAATTAATTTTTCTCTATAATGCGCTGAGGTTTATTTTTACTATACTATCCCTTATAGGCTTTTATAAACTATAAAAGGCAGAAGATAATCTTATTAATTGTTTTATTAATATATATCTGATAAAAGCTATACTTCCTTCTCTGAGGAAGGCTGTGTAGAAGTTGCTACTGCTAGAAGATATAGCTATTTTTAAGCTAGTTATTAAGATTTTTAAATAGAGCGACGGCTGTATAGAGTATTATCTAAAATTTTATAGGAAACTTAGGGGGGTATAAATAGTATATAATCGCGCTAAAGAGAAGTATTTATGATCTTTTATTATATTATTATAGTAGTTAGCGCTTATAAATTCTAGTATTAGCTTTAGCTTGCAGGCTAGCAACCTAAACTAACTTAATATATATTGAGGTAGATATAATAAAATATAACTTATTTTATGCTAGCCTTATAACTTAGATAGGGGAATAATCCTTATTATGATTAATATAATAGATCCTTACTCTATAGTAATTTTACCCCTTTCCTAAGATGTCTTGCGTACTAACTGAGTATTCAGCTTATTAGCAGAGATGTTATACCTATATATTTAAAGACCTATAAGGACCTATATTTGCTAACTTTATATCTAGTTAGCGCTATTCTCCTGTTGTAATACAACCTAGCTAATATATACCCCTTCTTATATAATATATTCCCTCTTTTTATAGAAGATATAGAGTTAATTTTTATTCTTAATCTCTATTCTCTTGCTGTAATGCTAAATTACTTTTATATTTATATATATATCCTTATAGACTCTATATAGGCTTATAATGGGCTGCCTTCTTATTAAATGTTAATTTAAACTAGCTTTCTAGCTAGTATAACACCCTATTAGCCTGCTTATTATCTGCTGTATTAGTAACTAACTGCAGCGTAGTTTAATGTAGCTGAAGAGCAGTAAAGTTATACTAGACAGTCTATATACCTAGAATAATAGAATTGCTTTACGCCCCCTACTATGTTTTAAAGAGCAGGTATTAAGCAGGAGGGCTATAAAGTGCAAATACATGAGGCTAGAGGTGGTAACTAAGACAGATTTTTACTAGACCTACTGTTATAAACGCCTAGAATATTATCTGCTCCTTCTCTACTAATCTAATATATAAATTTTATTAGGATAAAACTAAAAAAGTGTCTGAAAGTCTCTATAGTAAGCTTCAGCAGCTTACTTATAATTATAAAGCAAGCTAATTCTTAAAATAGGCGTGTAATAGTTACAGGCAACTTAAGTCTTAATATAATAAATAGACACCTTATAAACTTTATAATAAAAAAGATTAGGAATGTGTTTACTAGGTAGTGGAGTATAAAATATAAGTTAGCAGCTGATAAGATATAGAGAATAAGTTTATAAAGCTTATTTGTGATTTTAGGTTGGCTATTGAAATTACAGAAGCTAGCTTAAGCAAATTACTATAGTTTGTTAATATATTGTTGAAGGAGGTTTTTTTGAGGGAAGGATTCTTTAAGGAGGTCCTCTTAAAGGAGGGACTTTTTAAAGAGGTCCTCTTAAAGGAGGGACTTTTTAAGGAAGTACTCTTAAAGTATGCAGATAACTATAGAAGATCTTATTAAGTAATATTAATAGATACCTATTAGAATACTATAATAACTATAGATAACAGCCTTTTAAACTGGCTGTCTATATAGATACTCACTATATAACTATTATGCGATATTAGTATTAGTAATATGAAGGGCTACCTATTGGATTATGAAGAATTATAGAATATGCTTCAGCTTTTTAGGTATAGTAAGGATTACGTCTTAGTGCTTAGCGCTTATTATTACCTGGGGCTTAAATACAGCGGTTTGCTAGACCTCTGTAAGGATATAGTTATAAGCTTAGTTAAATCCTTTTAGGATAATATCCTTAATATGTATCCTATTGCGATGCTAGGAGAACTAGATTAAAAGGTTGAATATTTCTTAAATTATATTAGCTGTATATATAGGGAACTTTTAGATGCTGTAAATAATATATTATAGAATTAAAAGCGTCTTTGTTTAGGTCTATCTGTTAACTAGTTATAATAATCTGTTCTGTTAAACTGTAGAAGACCTAATTAGACTATTAATAGCGCTATAATACTAATTATTTTAGCGTTAGGAGAGCTTTGCTAGTATTAAGCTGAGATTATAGATTTTGTAATTACTTCTTAAGAAAGAGGAATTATTTTTAGTGTTAAGTATATAGCTCTTACTTCTGATATCTTAGGCTAATATTAAGGAGGATAGATATTATAACATGCCTAAATATCTATATTTGCTGCGCTATATTATGGCTAACTTAGTAGACTTATTAAATATTAATTTTATCTCCTTAATACTAACTGTATGCTTTAAGTTGTTATATGTTAGTATGTTGTTTATATAATATATCTAAAACTACTGCTGAAACTGGTTATCTTAGTGATTTAGATCAGCTTAGAAGGACTGATTTACTAATCTAAAACCTAAAAGATAACTTTATTCTTCTTATCTTTTAGATATATCTCTATCTTCTATAGTATATAGATATTAGCTGTTCTATAATATTTTGTTTGCACTGATAATCTTTTGTTAGCGATTTTATTAACTTGCTGGATTTTTATTAGTTTTCCTTTATGTTTAGATATAGGTATAATTTATTCTGGCTGAATATGCTTATAATAGCTGAATAGTTCTCAGAGTAGGTGTTAAATTACTTTCTAGGGTAGATATATCTATAGAGGAGCTTAGACTACGTTTTATATTTCTCTATGCTAATAGAAATGTGGCTTTTAAATGGTTAAATATTTGTTAAGAGCATTTTGGATGGTATAATGTGGATTGCTTAAGATCTCTAATTTAACAAGTAAGATTTACTGTTAAGAGACTTTATGTAAGCTAGACTGCGGTTTAAGTTTTGGGATGTGCAGGCTACTATATTTAAACCTTTTATTAAGACTGTATTTAGTAAGTTATTGGAATGTAGACAGATAGGCTTTTGCTCTATCCTTATATTTGATAAGACTAGCAAGAGGAGAGCTTCTGAAGGTGGGATTTGGGAGGAAACTATAAAGATGATGAAGATAGCTATTTTCTACGTTATGAAAAGTATTGAGGCATTTTATGGTGTGGATGGTAATTGCATTCTGGATAATATTGTTGTTATAGCTTATAGGTATGTTATGATATCTACTTATCAGCTAATCTGAGGTTGATACTGAATAGATAAACTGTGAATTTATTAATTCTGGCTGCTGTGTCCTGGGACCTTTTTTTTGGAGGTTTTGTTGAGCTTGTAAAGCTGAGCTATCTTTTCTAAAGAATAATTACTATGTTGGACTTATATGTGTAACTGGGTGGGGTATTGATGGGAGAGAAGAGAATTCTTTAAACTGTTGCAGACTACTTATATGTACCCTTAAGTAACCTTATATTGTGGTAAATTAATAGTATTATGTTAATTTATAATGAGTTTAAATTGATTGCTGCTTGATTTAATTTTGTGGAATTTAATATGTCCTTGTCTATTGTCTCTGCTTATTGTAATCTTTGGTGTGTATAGCGTATATAGATTTGGAGCCTCTTAAGAAGGGGGGGGGGCTAAGCTTAGTATGGTGTTGAACTGTGATTAGAATTTGATTTTAATTTTGTTAGCTCTACTTTGAGGTAATGTTGTGTTCTAGAATGTAAAGCGAACTCTTAGCGTGGTGATGATTTTGTTTGGTATGTTTGCTGTTATTGGTGCTATGGGTTCTAGTATTGAATGTTGTGGAAGTGGGCGGGCTATGTTTCTCTCTCTAAGGCTGTGTGATGAGTGTATAAATGCTTACGACTTACCCTTTTTGTATACTTTTTTGTAGCTCTTCTCTACTTTTACTGGTCTACTTATATCTAGACCTTAATACTTATTAGCTAATGCGACTTGATAAAATAAATAAAGGGCTTGTAACTGTGGACGACTTAATTGCTAAAGGTGGAGGATATTAGATATTATAGCTTTATAAGCTTTATATTCCTGTTATTAATGATAATATTTAACTTAATCTCTATAAGTAGGTAGTACTCTATTATAACTTAAAAGTAGGTTAATGCCTTTTAGTCTGTTAGAACTAGCTGATATACTAAAGAAATCTATATTTGCTATATTAATTAACACTATTAATATTTTAGTTCTCTGTAGTACTTTTATCTATAAAGAAAACACTTTAGTTGACTTTAACTTTGAGAAGTTATTAGAACTTATTTATTTTAGAGTAATAACTCCTCAGTTTAGCGCTTTATAGGAAAACTAACTTAAATTATTGTTGTGTGCTATAGTTGCCTCTGCTGCTGATAAGTTTGAACTGCGTAATAGCTATAGTATTAACAGATTGATACCTTTTATTAATAACCTCTAGATGTGTGGAAAACTCCTAAGTATTAACTGGTACTAAGGGAGGTTTACTGTTAATAATAATATGCTTAAGATGCTCTAATAAATAGTAGGTTTCAGAACTGTATAGTATAATATAGAAAGCTTAAGTGCTTATTATGATAAGTTATAGAGTAAAATGCTATATATATTTCTTTGCCTTGTAGTAGTAAGTTTTATCTATCTCAGATGAATATTAGGGCTGTTTAATTGATAAGAACTGACGTTTAATCTTCTAGTAAGCGTTAGGGTTTCCTTTTAGGCTGGTATAGTAGCTAAATCTAATATAAGCTGCTAATTTTAAGAGTTTTCTGTAGTTCTATTTGTTTACTTTTTCTCCTGAAAACAGTAAGCTTATAGTATTTTTAGTTTAGTATATAATTAATAATGCTAACTTGTATAATATTGAGATATAGGTTAACTCTGATGGAGGCGAAGGTGTTCTTTATTGTCTGAGAGACGCCCTGAGAATATTTTATAGTATATATTATGTGGGTAGTATGTTTGCTATACTTAGATACTACTCCCTTTTAACTAGTAAGTCTTTTGATAGATATGTTGAAGATGATGAGAATGTATTGGCTTCTTTAAGTGACCTTGAGAGTAAGTATCTTTCTATTAGTAGTTCTGACTTAGAATAAGTTTCAGTAGATCTTCTTAAATAGTAGTATGCCTTCTTGGGGATAAGCAAGAGAGGGGTGAGTCTTAATATAATAAATTATTAAATACTAAGTATAGTTATTAATTTAGTATATTTATCTTTCTATTAAGTATTAATAAAGCTTACTTATAAGCTATCACTTTAATTTTGCTGAGATTGGATCTCTTGATGTTGTTTCTAGTCTGTTTAAGTTTATAATAGATTAGAATATTACTTTAAGGGTAGGATTGATAGGAGCTCTCCTCCTTCTCTAGTCTTAGATTCTAGATTTGTATTAAAATTATATGCTTATTAGGATGTATTTGAAAGTAAATGTTGGGATTAGCTTAAGACTGAGAGATGAACTGCTAATTAGGCTGAAAAGCGGTGGGATTTATAGTATATATTAGCTATTAATTACACTTTCTCTTGATGCGATTAAAGCTGAGGCTTAGTGTGTGATTGAAAACTTGTGAGAAGATATTGAGAAGTAAGATTATATGATAGGTGCAATTTTAGAGCTGCAGAAGGAGAAACCTGGCGCTGGCTATATAAGATAGGCTGTGCTTCACTTAGTAGTATAATACCTCTGTGGAGTTTCTCTTAGTTAAGTTCTGGTGCTTAATTATTATAGCAGGCTTAGATTTGTTCTCTAAGCACTCTTGCTTAGCTTGCTTTAGCAGCTGTGTTAACTTTTATTTTTACTTCTTGAGGTTCTGTGATGAATGTTTAAGTAATATGCTTTTATAGCTGCTAAGGGTAATTAAATGCTAAGGTCTGTGGTAATGTCTATTATGGTTGTTAATATGCTAAATATATCTATATAGAGATAATTGAGCCTAATTGTGATTATGGTAATTACGTCTTTAAAAGTAGATTTACTTGTTGGAATTATGTTGATATTAGGGGTTTTGCTTGGAGTTAAGCTAGGTTTAAATATGGAGATATTAGGAGATGCTATAAGTGTAATATAGGAGAAGATTAGCTGTTATTGGAGTACTTTATTGGAATAAGTTATATTAATTAGGTCTCTTTAGAGCGTTATTTGGCTAACTTTAAGGATCTTTAAGTGGAAGTATACTGATTAGTGTAATGTTGAAGAATATATGTAGGACTATGTTATAAATACTGGTAGTATGCTGTAGGTTGTTCTATTGTTTATGGAAAATGTTGTAATATATATTTCTTTTAGGAATAGACTTTGAGTAGATGGTGTGCTTATTGTGCGTAGTGTGGGGGCTTTGGCCTCAGTTATATTCTTAGATTACTTCTCCTGCTCTTATTGTTGGTTGTTGAAGTTTGAATGCGAGTTAGAAGCTTTAGTAATCTTTAGCTTTGTTTTGATAGTTCCTGTGGAGTCTCTGGGCGACTGCCTTTAACTTTAGGGTGCTGTTAATAGTCTCTGCTTGTATAACTATCTCTAGCCTTTTTATCCTTAAATATTTTAAGCTTTATATAGCTTGTAGGAGAAAAGGGTTTTATTTAGCTTATAATGTAATGCTATTAGTTGACTTCTGGATAATAGTGTACTATTACTTATGCAGTAGGTATTGATGCGCTTTGGTAGCTTCTACTATGCTAGTGATATGATAATCCTTATTAATGAGTTTGTAGCGTTTCTACTGAGTATTATTCTACACTAGATGTTGATAGTTATACTTAAAACCCCTACTAGGTAGAATCCTTAATAGCTGTAAGGAAGCTAGGCTTTGTTGCTATTTAGTTTTATTCTACTGAATATAAGGCTTTATAAATATTACTTGCTTAGTTTGCTGGGATATAGCGTTATTTGTGTTAGCTGTTTTATTTTGGAGATATGGGAATAGAGAGTTAGTAAAAGAAAGGTTAGAGGGCTGCTTTTGTTGTGGATTAGGCTATTTAAGGAGCTCCTAATATCTCTGTAACTAATGTTGACTAATAGTATTTGCAGCTATATCTAACTATCTAAAAGCTGCACTTCTCAGGATGATTGGCTGTAATTTGTTATAGGATGCTGTGGGTAATAAGTTAAGATGTGTGAATTAATAAGTAAGGTAGTCCTAGCAGTAGATTACTTACTGCTCTTTTAAGTATAAATATAAGACCTTCCTATGTTTGTGAGATACTACTTTTTTGCTTTCTATATTATCTTATTCTTATCTCTATACTATCTGCTCTTATCTTTCTGAAGATTTATTATAACCTCTAAGGTAATACTTAAGGTTTTAGTACTAGCTGTCTGGTAAGTCTTATAGTTAAACTCCTAAAATAAGGTAAATGTTAGCTATAAGCGTTTTATACTTCTAGCTTAGGTTGTAGAAGAGTTTGAATGCTGGGGAAAGTTTAAATCTGCAGTACTTAAGGCTTTAAAGAAGTATCTAAAAGAGTTTTATGAGTTAATAATTATATAGTTTCTAGTCCCTACCTAATATATATAGTAGAATCTGAAGCTTTAAAGCTTAATACTACTTAATACTAAGGTTTATATTATATATTATATAACCTTAGAATAATTATAACGGAAAACACTTATAGTATAGGTCTTAGTGGAATGTTAGTTATATTTATTTTATATATAGCAGGCTTTAACCTTAGTAAGATAGTAATGTGGGGAGTTCTTATCCTTTTAGGGGTATTTATATTTAGGTAGGGTGTGGATAAGGTTTTTAAGTTGCTGTTAGATGAGAATAAAGAATAATATTTCTAGTAGTAAACTAGTGCATCTATATATTAGGAAAGCATATATATAAACAGATAACTTTAGTTCTTAAAATAGTATCTAGCTTAGTGATATTATAGATAATTAAACTACTAATAGCAAGAGAAAACCTCTCTTATAAGTTAAAGCTTAACTAGGTATAATCCTAGCAGACTATAAAAAGGCTAAGCTTTAGTGCTATTAGGTCTAATTTTACTAGATATAGAGCGCTTTATAGATCTTACCTTTTTTGCTAATATTAACTACCTTAATAATATATAGCTATATCTAATATAGCTATATAAAGGGTTTTAGATTATATCTTAGTATATCTAGAAGCAATTATTAAAATTATGCTAACTTTATAGCAGCGTAGGGAGCTGGCGCTAAGGTGTTATTAGGGTACTAATAACTAAGTAGGACTATTCTAACTCTAGCGTTAAAGGGATATTGCTATAAGATAGAGGCCTTACTTCTGCTTTATCAGCATAAATAGCATACTGAGGCGAGAACTTTACTATCTATCTAAGCGATAGTAGGTAGAACTTAAGTAGTAGTAAATAATAAGTCAGCTAGTTGTATACTGTTATGTCCTGTGAGTTCTCTATAATAGCAGAGTGTAACTAAGTAGATTTAGTTAATATAGGTTAAGTAGAATCTTATATATTTTGCTATTCCTACTAAGGGATAACTATATAGTTTACAGAGAATAGTAATATTTAGTGGTGTGAAGGTAAAGAAATAAATGCAGTAAGTTCTATAACTAAATAAGATTCTGAAGTATATAGAGATAGTATAGTAGATATTTTACTTAAAATAGCTGTATAACTTCGCTGCTAGCTAAATTTATAATAAGGTGGCAGAAGCTAGTTTTACGCTTCTAATATATTGCTATAATATGAGGAACCTATTATAAATAAAGCTATAGGTGAATAGGACTAAAAAGATGCTAAAGTTAATATGTTAAATAGTAATATGCTAACGCTGTTTTATCCTATCTAGCTATAGATAGAGCTGCTAAGTTTAGATTATAATTAGCTTTAAGAGTAAGACTTATTCTGTAGGATAGAAAATATATAGTTAGGTTAGAGGTTAGTTTGCTTTATATTGCTGCTTATAGTTAAGAGCTAATTACTTACTAGCTCTTAATATTTATATATAATAAGCAATCCTATATAGCTTTCTCTAAGCAGTTGCTTAGAATATTAAACTAAGTGCTAAGCTGTAATAACTTAAATATTAGGGACTGATTATACGTCTCTAAGGTTGATTAGAAGATTAGTAATAGGCGACAGTTAATAGCGATAAATTCCCTATGCTAGTTATTGCAGACTACAGTAGGGGTTTAAAACTGCTGTAACTCCTGTTCCTATAGAAGGCTTATGTAAATACTTAGTATTAATATCTAGTTTTATACTTTCTTCTCTTCTTAGTATTAGTTAACTATTAGGTAGCTAATCTAGGATCTTTTGATATACCTCTTAGTCTCCTAGAAATGCGCTGATGAGGTTCTATATAACTAGTAAGACTGAAACCTCACTTAGAAAAGCGTTAGATAATTGCAGAAGATATCTAACTTCTTAGATCTCTCTGAAAATACTGCTATATAGAATCTCCTACTTCTAATTTAGAGGTAATTTACTTATAGCGTTATTGCTATCAGAATAAGGAGATAGCAGCTGTTAGGGCTGTTAATTAGATACTTTAACTTAGAAACTGAGTAATACTGCTTAATAGTAGAATTAAGAAATTGTGATTAGGTTGCTTACTAGCTTAATTTTATCCCTATTCTTATCTGTTTTCAGCTTAAATTTATTAGAAAGATAGGGAAAGTCTCTTAAAACAACTATAATTACCTGTTTATAAGTAGTTTAAAAGGAAGGGACCCCTATATACTATATAAAGCAACCTTCTTCTACCTTAATTAGATTATACTGCAGCCTACTCTATGTCTGTTATAACACACTATTTAGCGCCTAAGCGCTCTAGTTACTTTTCTAGAAGCTAGGGAGTAAGAGATTTAAGATAATTAAAGCTGTAATTAAAAAGAACTTTATATTCTTCTAGAAGGACCTCAAGCTGGGAATAAGATGCCTGAGCTGGAGAACTTAGCTTTGAATTTTATCTTGAAGTTAGGTATTATAGACCCTAGCAAATATATTGTGATTTTTAAAGGCCTGCTCTATAAAATCTCTGTTAGAGGTATTAATCTTAGGAGCTTATTTTTAGAGACTCTAGATAGTAATAATATTAATAGCGTCTAAGTAGCTGCAGGTAATTGTTATTTAGATAGCGTGAATATGCTATAAGTAGTAGACTATTTTAGTATTATAGTGTAATATGAGGTGCTTATAGAAGCTTCCTAGGGGTAGGTTATTTAGAAGGCTAGGGAAGGCGGTTAGTAAGCTTAAGCTCTAGAGGAGCTTCTTATTACTTTAAATCTTCTTAATATTTATCCTTTTCTACACCCTAAAATAGAGTGTCTATTATTACACTTAAGCGATATTACTGCTTATCTAAAGTTAATAGAGTCTCTAAAACACCTTACTATCTAAGTATAGAGTTTAATAGGCTTATCTATTAAGCTGCTATAATATTATAGCGTTGAAAAGAATAGTTAATAATAAAGTTCTAGGCCTGCACTAAAGTTAAACTATTTATATAGCATTCTTATTAAAAGCTGCTCTTATAGCTTCTACTCTGTGAAAGCTGTTAACATATATAATTATATGTTTTAAGGTTAGCTGCCTGCTGTTAAATATTATTTCTTTAAGCTGATTAAGGGATAAGCTAACTTTTTATGTAACTGTTGCTATCTTGCTACTGTTAATATACCTGTTAATAGCATTCTCACAGGTGTTATGATTAAAGTCCTGCTCTAGGATTAACGCAAGGTGAGATAATATTATTAGGTTAAGCTTATATCTTATGTTTCTAGGAAAGGTGATATAAGAGAGAGGTATATAGATAATGCTAACGTAGTGGTCTCAAAGTTCTCTGCAATTTTCTAGCTATATACAGCCTATGTAGAAACAAATATAATTAGCTATTATACTGAAGTTATGCTTTATTTTGCTTAAAGTAGTATTATATATCTCTAGCTTTATTACTTTTCTTCAGCTTTAATCTTCAGACGCTAGATGTAATAGGGGATTAATTATAAGATGCAGGCGCACCTAGAGCTCTAATATTACTGTGTATTATATATACTAAGCTGAGAGTCCTAGCCTATATATATACGTACTAGAATAAACCCTATATATTAATTCTAGGAATTAGTAGGTATATACTGTATACTTATAAACTATATATAGTCTTAAGATTAATAGCTATAGCTGTGTATAGGTTTTAGGATAAGGGAAGAAATTTAGATAATAATCCTAGGATTTAGTAATAATCCTATAAATATATCTTAGGATGTTAGTATGTGTCTTGTAGACTATCCTAGAATTAGTCTGAGTACTTAAGTGCAGATCTTAGGATTTAGTGGTAAGCTTATAAATAGATCTTAAGATTCTGATATATGCCTTATACTTATCCTAGGATTAGCAGCTAGTATTAGGTGTAGGTCCTAGGATTCTAGTGCGTGCCTATATACTATTCTAGGATTAAGGGCTATATTTATGTATAGATCTTAGGATTTAGTAGTAACCCTATAAATAGATCCTAGGATTCTAGTATGTGCTCTGTATACTATTCTAGGATTAGTAGCTACCTCTTATATATATATCCTAAGATTAGTAGTAATACCTACTTTATATTTTAGGACTAGTAGCAAGCCTTATAAATAATCTTAAGATTCTGTAGCTACTCTATAAATAGGTTTTAGGATTTTAGTATATAGTTTGTATACTGCAGTATAGATCTTAGGATTAGTAGATATGCCTGCAGGCTAGTCTTAAGACTTAGGTGCCTACCTCTATATTTATCTCTAGATTAATAGGTATCTCTAGATGTAGGTTCTGCAATATAGTATGCAGCTTTCCCTAAGTAAGCAGCTGCTATATATCCCCCTGGAGCTGAGTTTTAGGATAAGTAACTACACCTAGAATATAGAGCAGTTTAAGCTGTAAGTACTTAATATACCTTTAGTAAGATTAGTAATAGCTTCTATATTACTATGGTATTTAATACTTACTATGTATGATGTTTAGATATGCAGAAAATTGGGATATAAATTATAATATTAAGTGGAAGTAATGTGATGAATAGAAGATGAATATTAAGTGAAACTAGACTGCTACTGCTGAGGACTCTTATATAACTGTCTACTCTTTTGATATGTGCGTGATGGCCTCTATTAGTGAGCTTTACTAATAATTATATCTCAGCCCCTTTAGATTGTTAATGAACTTCTGATCTTGCAGGTAAAGGTGTACCTCTTGGGTGAAGTCTCTGAGGATAAGTTTAAGATACTTAATAGTTTTCTGGATAGCTTAAAGATGTGCTGTATGCTGAGGTTAGTGGCTTTTAAGGTCTTTCTTAAGGATTATGCTTCTAAATATAGCTAAGTAGGCTAGGTTGTGATTGTTAATAATGTTGCTGATAAATTGTAGTTGCTGTAGTTGCTTGAGCTATTGTATTTGATCCTTGCTTATGATATGCTTTAGACTATGCTAAAAAGTGTTTATATTATAAATAAGTGGGTTTATGTAATGTTTTGCAGAAGTATATAGCTCTCCTGTAGGACTGATGCATCTTGGCTGTATTATGCTTTTGGGCGTATGCTTCTAAGCATTTATACTACGACTGAAGCGTATGTTGTCTTTCCCTTGAATGATGAGATGAGTGCTCTGAGAAGTAGTTATGAGAGCTGTGAAATTAAAGTATTTGGTTGATGTTTGTGTGCTGTTTTTCCTTTGAATGATAAGATAAGTACTCTGAGTTGTAGTGTAAAGACTTATAATAGCTGTGGAATTGAAGTGAATTGGTGTTTGTGTGGCTTTTTGCTGATACTGAATATGCTAGAGTTTTGGTGTGAAGTTTATAGCACCTAGAGGATATATATTGAGAGACCTGAGCAGTCTACTATCCTGCTGGCTAATTGGATTTTATAGTAAGATCTATTTCTAGAAATAAGTTTCTGTAAGTGTACTACTGGTTGTAAGAACTTGTATTATAGTACTCTGTATGCTAATATTATGTTATTAGTCCTTAGTAGCTGGTATATTATACTTTGTAAGTGCTAACCCTATAGCGTTATAATTGTTCTCTTTATGACTTCCCCTGGAGCGTTTTGCACTTAGATTTTATTTATATTTATTTCTCACACCTCTGTATATATGACTTAGTAAAGCAATTTTGAGTGAGCAAAATGGAGGCAGAAATGCTACTAGCTGCTTTGTTAATATATTAGTAGGTTGTGCTATTACCCTATATGCTCTATATCTTAATGGAAAATAAGTTGAGGAATTAAAGCTTAATATTTAGCTGGAGTAAGTATGCTTATTGCTAAAAGAGGATGATCTATACTAATGGGAAGTTTCTGATGCTTGAAAACACTTGTTTAATAAGAATCTTAGTAAATACTTAATTAGTCTATTAATAGAACTCTGCAGAGAGGTTGGACTGTTATTTTAGGCTGTGTATTATTAGTAAGATGCTGATTCTGCAGCTTAAATCCTGCTTCTTTGTGAAATATAGCGGGAGAATTTGGACCTTAATAAGTAACTTTGTCTTACTAGATAATGTGTAGAGGTGGCTGAGGAACGACTTATATATCTAGTTGAGGCGTTTAAAGTGGTTAAGAGGAAGGATACTAGGAAGACTGCTTTTATTTTGAAGATTTAGAAGTATATATCTAACTATATATAGGAGTTATTTGCTATAGCTATTAAATAATAGACTAATCAGTTTAAGTAATGGTTAAAATTTGGAATTGATGATATGTAACTAGTCTTGCTTTGTTTCCTAGTGTTAATAGCATTGCAGATAAGTTAAATGAATATAACTGTTAAGGCTCTAATTGATGCTAAGCTAACTAGGAGACTTAGTTATACTATTTATATATAGTTATACTATTTATAATACTTAATAGTAACTTAGAGGAATAAAGAGATTATATGGATCTTACTATGTGTACCTAAATAAAATTATATAATGTTTATATTAGTTAATCTAGTAGACAGCTTAATTTAGATAAGAAACTCTAATAAAGAACAGACTATTAATCTAACTTAGTTTCTACCTAGAAAATAAAGTTTAGTTAATATTAATAAGGAAGATTTCTATTTATAACTTAATCTACTTTGTGAAAACTCTGTTGTTGGTGTGTTATAGCTGCTGCTTTTATTTTTATAAGACTGACAGCTTGAGGGGTGTCTGCTGATAGATAAAGTTCTCTGGTAAGAATTATCTCTTATATGAGGTGAAGAACTGTTTGTTTCTGCTAATTTGCCTTGTTGTCCTTGAAAAGCGGACTTATTGAATTGCACAGACTGGGATCTTCTGCTGTGATGAACTGCACTTAGTGTGGATTGAGGTGAGATGGGAGTTATATAGCTAGTTTCCTCCTCGTCTCTAGTTATATTATATCTATCTTCCTCTTACTTCTCCCTATTTTTGTCTTATTAACTGTACTTTTTGTCCTCTTCTAGTAAATTTGAGTTATACTGATGTTGTGATTTTTGAGCTTTTAGCGGTATACCTCTAGGTGAGTATAACGGTTTATAATTGTACTGAGATTTATAGGATTCTGAGCTATGGCTGCTTTAAGAGAAATGGCTTTTGTTTTGGTTTATCTGAGTAGAGGATTGATGCTTTCCTTCTGCTGCTTAGGATCTATAATCTATACTCTGATAAAATGCTTTGTGTGGCTCTGTAGGTGGCGATACACTTTGACCTCTTCTAAGAATGGGGAGATTACTATGAGCTTTGGCCTATAGCTAAGCTGGCGCCTGGTTCTGTAGTTTTGTACTGATGTGCTGAAGCTTCTCTTGATTCTGTTTAGGTTTGGGCTGTTGAGGATCAGACTGTTTAGATCTGTAGTATAAGTCTCTAAATAATGCCTCTGTTCTCCCTTTGAATCTGTAATGGCAGTCTGAGAAGGTGAAGTAAGTTTTATTTGTTAATAGCTTTCTGTATTCTAGGTTGATATTAGGTTTAGAAAACTTTATATTAAAGTAGAGATATCTAATGCTGTTTTATTAGACTTTGTAGGTGTTAATAAGAGTGTAGTAGGCTTTAATTAGTTTGAGACTGCTTATATGAGCTTCTAGCTGAGCTTGGGTGCTTATTCTTAGTCTAGAGATTGAGTTGATGTTGATAGGCACTGAGGAGATTGGCAGAATGTAGCTACGCCTAGGAGCCCTGCTTTGGGGGGGTAGTGGATTGAATGATATAGCAACTTGGCTTTTTATTCTGGTTGTGCTTTTAATTTGTGCTTAGGCTCTCCTGCTGTTATTGAACTCTGGGTTCTGGAGTAAGACTTGTTGATGCTTATTTTTTACTTGATGAGTATTACTATTGTTAATAGGCACTTCTTTATTATAATTGTTAATAGGCACTTCTTTATTATAATCTTCAGCAGGCACCTCTTTATTGTAATTATGCGCCTCTGATGTGTTGCTTCTTTGTCTATTAAAGATCTCCTTATATTGCTGATTGTTGGGGTTGGAATTACTCTTCTGTATGTTGTTGGTTTGTTGATTAGGATATTGAAGCTGCTCTATAGCGCTAATCTTCTTAGCGATATGCGTCTTGAGCTTTTTTAGTTCTTTAGGAGATATTCTATTTAAGAGGCTGTCTAGGGTGTTATCTTTGAATCTTGGCTTTTGGTGGGGAGGTGAATAGGCTTTGCCTTTGTTATTGATTTGTATTGAGGGGTTAAAGTTTTCTACTGATGGTTGTATAGCTGATATTGGCTGATAGGTAGTGCTTCTGGGTATTTTAGCTGTCTCTTGTAGAATAGAATTTTTTATGACTATATTGCTATTGATATCTGTAGGATTAGGACTTGGCGTGTGGTGTTGCTCTTTTTGCTTTTTTGGTGATGATAGTTGCTTGCTATCTCCTGTGTTGGCAAATTTGATTGACTCCTGTTGTGGGATTATGCTCCTCTTGGCGATGGGAGCTGGGATAGCTATATTAGGAAGCTTTTTCTGCTTTTAGGCTGTTATTAGTTTATTTATTTATGTTGTTAGATTCTAGGTTTTCTATATTATTGACGAAAGACCTAATAAACCTAGTGAGTCTAAGTAAGTCTGCCTGTTATTCTGCGTTCTTGAAATAGACTGGGAATCTGGGATTAGTTGGTCTTAACTATGAGGTATTTCTAGTTGCAACTCTGGTTAATGTTAACTTTCCTGCGCTTAGGGCTGTAGTAAGGGTGGTTTTTTGGCTGGTAGCAGTTAGTATTAACGCTCCTTATGTAGCTATAAAGGTGCTACTGTATTATTCTGAGTTACTAGCTTCTGCTGAATGGTACCTGGGGTCTGCCTGTTGGATATGCTGTTTTAAGAAGTTTTAGGGAGCTCTGTAGGTATGAGCTTGTTGATAAACTCTTTTGTCTTTGGGTGTAGGCTGTAAACAGCAGGCTTAATTATATTGCTTAGGCTAAGTATTGCTTCTTCTGCTTGTTCTGTATTTTGCTATAGTATTTCTAACTTTTCTGCTAACTGTTGTATAATATCTTTTGTGCTATAAGTAATAGCGCCCTGTTTTATGTATTTTGTTATGAGCTTTGTAGTGATACTGAGCAGAGTAACTCTATGTTGGCTTGTGCGTGGAATGAACTTGACTGACGTGGCAATCTCTATGTATTTCTCCTAACTATGTTTATTGGAACTTCCTTGTTGCTGTATTTGACTATATAACTTATTCTGTATATCCTCTTTAATTTGCTGCTGGGTGTTTTGCTGCTGGGCCTTTTGCTGTGGCGACTTTTGCTGCGGCACCTGTTGCTGCGACTGGGCCTGTGGCTTGGGTGGTTGCTGGGGTTGGGTTGGATGAGAAGTATTGAGAGAAGCTTGTTCCCCTCTTGTTCTACTGGTGGGTATCTGTTGATGATTGAGAGTATCTTTAACTGCTAATACTTGGGCGCTTTTTCTTCTAGGTATGTTGGGCGTCTCTTAGGATTGGGATACTTTCTAATAAATTTGAAGTTAATAGCTATGATATTTTAGAACTCTCTTAAGTATAGCAGTAGAGAACACAGCTTTTATTCTCTGAGGATAAGATATCTGAAGTAGCAGCAGGCTAAACATTATTCTAGAAAACAGAAAAGAGAATTTGGTTATGGATTTTATATATTTCTGCGAAGGGTTTCCTGTTAACTAATTATGATATTAGGATTACTGAATTTAGTTATCTAACTGCAGGTATAGAGATATATAATGCTAGGGATTATATCCCCTCTACTATGTAAGAAGCTAACCTTATAGTATAGGACTGACCTGCTTATTTAAGCGCTAATATGCCCTGGAAATTGGCTGGCTTTCTGATTATTAAGTATTAAAAATGAATATTAGCACTTGGTATTCTGTGGCTCTTGCTGTATTATATATTATTATGGCCTTATAGCGACTCTTGTGATTAATGAGGTTTTGCTTTTTGTACTATGATAGATATTATTTGTTAAGCTGAATTTGGTTTTTCTTTTTAACAGCAGCACTCCTCTATCTTATTCTGTAGAGGTAGAATATCCTCTACGTCTTATTTATCTTTATATTTATTGCTAGTAACAGTTTTGCTACTGGCTTTTTGCTCTATAGGCTAGACTAGCTTTAGACTTAAGCTGGAGTTCTTAGTGTAATTAACTTAGCTTTAGTATTTATTAGCTGGCGTATATATATTAGTAATCTCTTTAGTGTGTTAACCTATTTATATCACTTAGTATATAGCGTGCTTGCTATAGTTAGAGTTTTGCAGGCTGTATTGTATATAGGAGTTGCTGTGCGTATGGCTATGACTCTTCTAAATCTATTGCTGATAACCTTTAACTAGTAAGTATTCTACTTAGGATTGGCTGTAAGTATGAGGTGCCTGAATGTATAACCTTACTTACTTTTAAGGCTTTAGTTCTACTATCTTTATTTCTAGGTGTTCTGCTACTCCTCTAGGCTGCCTTTCTATTAAGCTGCTTTATTCTGTTAACTTATATAGGTTTAGCAATTCTATTTATATCTGTCTTATGCTAGTATATCACTATTACCTCTTAATCAGGCCTGATAGTAGTAAGTGTATTTAGCGGTTTGGTCTTTATTATTACGATTTACCTGAGGCTTTATTTATAGCTGAACGGGAAAGGCGCTGTTTAACAGGTTGTTTAATTAGGTAATGTGAGGGTTATATAGGTGTAATTAAAGAAAGCTCTGAGGACTTACTCTAGATACTACTACTATATCACCCCCTCTGCTTTTTCTATTACTGTAAACACTCTCTATTTTATATATTACTAGGAAAAGATTAATATAGGTGTTGAGGTATATATAACTATAATAACTATATTAGATATTTTCCTATTTGTTTAAGATTTACTAGGATAGATTAAGTAAAAGGTTTAGGTTCTACTTAATAGTTTATATAGGTATAATGTATACCTTGAAAAATATAAGATAGTAGTTCTTATAGCTTAGAGTTGTAGTATTGCAGGTGTTCTGCTTGCAGCTTTGCATATTGTACAGATTAGCAGGTGAAGCTGTATTATAAGGTGTATTAATTTATAATGGAAACTAAACTAGAATGATGAGGAAGAATAAGCTGAAGAGCGCTTTTAAAGTCTTATTTATTTTGATCCTTATAGGGTATGTAATAAAACTTTAAATAAGATGTATATCTAACTTTTGTAGAGTTTATTTGCAGCTTACTTTTACTACCTATAACTTTGTGCTTACCCTCTATAAAAGCTAAATATTTCTAAAAAACACTTTAAATAATGGAATTCTTTTAGGCTGTTATATAACAATTTAATAAACTGTATCAGAAGAAATATTGATACTAAATTATAATATGTAGGTTATATAATTATGTTAGGTTTATACTTATTTGCTTATATTATAGAGGTAGAACTCTAATTATATATAGTATGTGGCGATCTTGACTTTACTAGTGATATCTAAAAATTTGTTTTCTAGCTATTTATGCTAGTAATATTCTCTTATATTAACTTCTAAGTAGGAAGTAAGAAGAAAGTTTTAATATAAGATATTATTTTTGTTCTAAATATAATAGTATAGCTAGAGGATAGTTTAAGTTGTAAGTTAATCTTAGTAAACTTAGTATATTCTCTTAGCGTTCTTTTATAGATAGTTTATATATAGAATAATAATAATTAGGTAATAATGGGAAAGCTTAGACTTATATATCTTTATAAAATATTATGTTGTTTTAATTATATGAACTGTAGAGTGTTATGAGTTAGCAAGAGCTGTGCGCTCCTAGGTTTAGGTCTTCCGGCTGGAATTGATATAGCTTAATGGTGAGTGTGGAGATAGGGTTTTGTTAGCTGATGTTAAAGTAGAGATATTTAACAGGGTAGGTGTGCGAGCTCTATCTTTGCTATTAAGTAGTAACTTATAGTAGATATGCTTCTATCCTCTGCCTTTTTTAAATTTAATAGTCTCCTTATACTACTTGTTAGAGTCTGCTAAGCTGATAAGATTGTCTTCCTGCTGCTAGCTGTGCTTCTTTAGGCTAGCACTTTGCAATCTGCTACTGCTGTACGTACTTAATAGCTTAGAACCTAATAAATCCTCTTTTACTTACGTGCTGGCTACTTAACTATTGTTCCTAATAATAGATTGATTTATGCTAATAAGTATAAATAGTTTAAGTAAAATTAAAATTATCTAAGTAAAGTGGGTGAAGAGATATTTCTAGCTAGTGTTATTAAGATATTAAATATATATATTGTGGTATATATCTGAAAACTCCTCGATATTAAAACTAAAGATATATAGCATATATATGATACTTCGGTCTAGAGGTAAAGCATTTAGGTTATCCTATATAAATTCAGGCTTTAGAACGATAGAGAATATATAGGTGTTAAAATAATAGTAGATATTAGCCTGTAAGCAGATTATATTTTGAGAATTGTTTATATTGCGCGTATCTATGCTATACTGTAATATGCTATTACGTATAAACTACTTAGCCTCTTCTCTAGGTATTATATAGGTGTTAGTAAGACTAAAGCTATAGTTTATGATTATGTAATGTTGCATTATGTTAGTTAAAGGTGATGCTTTAGGAGATAGCTATATGTTAGGAATTTAGCTGTAAGGGAACTACTAGTTGCAAAAGCTTAGAACTACTAGGTAATAATATATAGCTGGTTTGTAATATAAAGTTAGCCTCTTGAACTTAATAAATTATATTGTGATATAATAAAAATATATAGCAGACTTTATATATAATTAGAGTTTATAATAAAGAAGTACTCTCCAGGATAAAGTAGCCCCTCTATAGCTATAATATCTATTATAGTGCGCGTACCTTTATAGTTATAGAAGAGATACCTTGAGAAGTTATTATTAGCTATAATTTGGCAAGTAAGAAGAGCTATATAATAGTATAGACTGACTGGCTGTTTGCTTTTATTTGCGCTGTGTGTATTTATTAGGTTGATATATAGTAAGGTGAAGAGTAGGTTATGTAGAGAGTAGTATAACAGATAAAAGAAGTATGTAATTATGTTGTTTTTATTATTCTTTGTGGGAATTATAGGTGAAGCCTGATAGAGACGTGAAATAATTAGATTTATAGGATCTTATGGTTATAGTAAAGTGCGATATTTTGTTTATAAAGAGAAAGCTATAATCTGGTTAGGGGCATTATTAGGGCAGATAAATATATATCCTAGGTATATAGGATATATAATAAGCTATGTGAGGTAAGCGCCTAAATAGGTCTAACTACTTATTAAAGGCTTCTATATATAGCTAAATTAGATATAAGTTTCTATGCTTTAAATAATACTGCTACTAGTTAATTATTTTCTAAAAGTACTATTAGATGTTTGTTACACCTGTATTCCTTTAACTGTTCCTCTCTCTATTTGTCCTAACCTTTTTCTACTCTAAAGACCTAAAGTATAGCTTTTACTAATAGTAATATAAAGGTTTAATTATGCTCTAGTTCTAATTCCTAAAAGAATCGCCTTATTTTCTTATCCTCTATATATTCTGCTAATTAAGTGCTCTTTTCCTATAAAATATCAGTAAGTATAATATCCTTCACACTAAGCGACACTTTACTATTATATAGAGCACCTATATCTACAGAAATAAGGGATAACATAAATACCTCTTATTACAGAATAATATATACTATTTGCTAGTTAATAATACTAATAATATTAGTTTGCTTATTAACTATTAAGTAATCACCTTTATTATTAATATACCTGAGAAAAAAAGTATTATTACTATCAGCTAATATGCTTACATTCCTCTTTAGGAATTAATATACTAAGTAGGCCTTAATTAGGAATTATAGGTATAGTTAACTGTTAATAATTAGTATAAGATGCTGTTTAGC
This sequence comes from Colletotrichum cordylinicola, assembly GCA_027406065.1. NCBI lineage: Eukaryota > Fungi > Ascomycota > Sordariomycetes > Glomerellales > Glomerellaceae > Colletotrichum > Colletotrichum cordylinicola. Next base: position 5,576,077 of record JANVYD010000001.1, on the reverse strand, counting down.
TTAAGCTAAGTAATAATCTGTTGCTGTTTTAAATAGGCTCTAAGGGTTAAAGTAAATAAATCTATTACTTACTGTAGTAGAAACTAAAGGTTGATCTTAAGGGTTCTTAATATATAGAGAACTAGCTTAGTGAAACTTATACTTCTCTAATTCTACTAAGATCTCTCTAAAGTAGTGCTAAACCTTTGAGGTATCTCCTCAGCTATCCTAAGGTTTACTAGCTAACTCCTCTATCAGAAGAAAGCAAACTCTAACGCTATAATTAGTTCCTTAGGATAGGATACTAAATAAGAATACCTGTAGCGCTAGCATTTTAGTAGTCTTTAGGAATTTCAGAGTTATATACTCACTTTAAATTAGGTATTTAGTAAGAGGTAAAGGAAGGTTAATAGTAAAGCTAGTAACTTATAGCACTTATAGAAGCTATAGAGGCGACCTATCCTTAAATTAGATGTAGATATAGTAATTTACACAGCCTGTGAGAGATTCTAATTCTATAACCTTTAAAGGATACTTTAGTATATAAGGCTTTCCTATATTAAGGCTAGAGGTAAGCTTGCAAACTGCTAGTCTGTTAATTTAAGCATAAAGATGGTTAATCTCAGCAGCTATAAGGGCTTAATAAGCTGCGTTGTTAAGGGACTTAGAACGCGTTTGTAATCAGTATAGTACGTAGTTAAACGTCCAGCCTGTATAACTTACTATAGCGTTGTATTAATAGAAGTTTTGGGAAAGATATAGCTTGTAGAAGTGATAGCTGTAAATATTATAACTAGCCCCTACTAAATAGGCACTTAGTCTTTAGTATATAGGCACTAAACAGTTGAAAAACCTTTAGACTATAGCAGTGTGGAGTTAATTACAGATAGCAAATATAACTAGATTGAGATTCACTAGCGTTAAAAAGGGGGGAGGAATAAGGGGAAGTCTTATAATGTTATAACTCTATATATATACTACAGTAGGTGGTGAGGTATTATGCTAGGTTGTTGCTGAGCGTTCTATCGCCTGTATTTATAACACAGTATATATTATACTACGCCTGTTTATTAAAGTATTGCTAATTATTATCTATATATATTTCTAGCTTGTATATTGCTTGCCTTTTAATTGTACTGCAGCTGTCCTTATGTTAAATTGTTATCATATCTTAGGCGTTGTTAATACTAGCCTTTCTATTTCTATTAATAACTATAGATAATCTAATTAGGTAACTACTATTAGCTAGTTCTAATTATAATAACGCTATACCTCCCTTAAGAAATACTCCTAGAAAAAGAGGTTAAATATAAAGCTCTATCGCTCTAAATCTTTTTGCAGTTCTATTAGTCTCTCTACTCTCTCTACTCTCCTCTAATATTAATACTGCTTTATCCTATTTATATTTTTAATTACTATTCTACGTTAGAAACTATATTACTTAAAACTATTAAAACACTTATTAACAGTATGGTTCCTGCTGACTAAGCTGCTAGAAGCAGTTAATGCGCTAAGGAAAACTATAATGATTAGGTAGTGGCTAACTCTTGCTTCTGCAGCGCTTATAAGTTTAATATACCTTATTAAAAAGTACTTAGACTTATAAAATTAAAATAGACTAGGGATAATTATAGCTTTAGGTCTTAGATATAGATTAGCTTAGTTAAAAGAAAGTTTAAAGCTTTAGCTAAGTATATTAGTGCTATACTATACTAACTAACTTATCACAATATATATACTGTAAGATATGTATTCTTAGCTAGAGCTATATAGATAGCATTATTAAGATATATATAAATAACTATTATTATAACTAAGTCTTACTAGAGAATATATTAGTAGCAACTTACTAATACTAGCTGTAATATCTATAACTAGAGATGCTTTTAGTTTAAAAGTTTCAGTCTACTTATATTTTAATTATTATCTATATTATATTAATATGCTTTTAAGTAATATTTTTAGCTTTTTTATTTCTGCTGCTAGCCTGCTCTAACTCTTACTATCTTTTAACGCTTTAAGTATTTCCTCTAGAGTGCTATTTTTAAAGTTAAGTTCTATTATCACACTAAAGAAATCTTATTTCTAAAGCAGATTAGCGATTATAAAAGGAGAGCTGCTGATATTATAAAGGCTACCTCTAGCTAGTGTTGTCTTAATTTGAACTTATATTTCTAGCCTGAAGGTAGGTGCTTTTATATTAAGCCTTCTTTAGTATTTTTAATTACTCTTTAAAGCTTCCTATATTTCACTGTTATATAGTAGTTCTCTATGCTAGCTTCTATAGCTAACATAATAGAAAATAGGCGTTTTCTATTATTAAAATTGTTATATAAGATTGAGGAGATATAAACTAAGTGTAATATAGTATTATATTAAGATATTATAGGTATTTAATTCTAATAAAGTAAGGAAAGGTTCTATATAAAAGTATAATAACAATATAGATCTAACCTACCTATGACTAGGATTATCACTAAGTATTTTAAACACTAAAGTTATAAGCTAGACCTTTTCATATTATATCTTAATAGCTTAATCTAAACTGAGACTTAATTAATAAATATATCTAGTTTAAGCCCTAAATATATATTAACCTATCTTAAATAGAAAGATATTTCTATATATAGCTTTTCAATTTATTTAGATAGAGAACTTAGTAGGATAGTTTAGAGGATAATTATAGTTGAAATCTGCTTTAAATAATAAGCTTTTACTGAAGTTATTCTCTTTAACTACTTAGCAGCCTTAAAGTGTTAAGTAGTTTAATATAGGCTGTTTTGTGATAATAAAGAAAGCTTATAGCTTCTAAAATATTACTTACTACTGCTATAAGTTGTTAGCACTAAGGAATTTAACTATAAAATATACTAAAGCATAGAATTAATTTATACTTAGAGTAAAAAGCAAGATAATATTAAAATAGTTATATAGCAGCCTATATAGTTTACTTTAGGTAGTTTTGAGAAAACAACTAGTATATTCTAATAAGCTTAGAAGTATTAACACCTAAGCTACTGCTATAAGTAGTTTCACCCTGACGTATCCCTCAATAGATTTATTATATATTAAGCATTTCCTGACGAGGAATTTCTAAGTAATATCTTACATACTATTATAGTATAAATATAACTTGCAGATACTATGCTTATATTTGAGTATACTTATAGACGCACAAATAAGATAGACAGAGCAGAAGGACCTTAGCATACCCTAGTTCAGGTAGAGTTAAATAATATAATTAACTGCTTCTTATAGACGTGCAGTTATTGCGTTTTCTACAGCCTACTTATAAAACTCCTTTTAGAGCTATCCTAAAGTGCTAAGATTTTAGTACTTATAATTAATATCCTTTAATAATTCTGTATAGGTCTTAATAACTATCTCTAGTAGTAGATCTATAAAATGTTCAGTTTTATTAATATAGGCATATTCTAGTAAAACCTATATTAAAGTAAAGTATCTGATAAAAGAGATAAGGATATAAGGCTTATAGGGTCTATTCTACAGTTTAATATAGCAGCATATATTTAGGATATATATAATAGTGTTATAGGAGATAAGAGGTAGATCTGTCTTTATATAGATAGTAGATTAAATTCTTTATTAGCTTTTAGCTTATTAATAAACCTTTTAAAAAGCTAGCTGAATTGAAGGTTATTTAATCTAGGGATTTTAGATTCACACAGAGTATAATAATAATCTAATAGGTAAATAAGCGTGATATTTATAAAAAATAGTTTAAGCTAGATCTCAGTTCTAAAAGGTTAAAGTGGTGCATAGGCACTAAGCTGTAATATTTAACTTTAGACTATAGCTATAAATACCTTATTAGGGATTATAGTATTTATAATAATAATAAGATAAGGTAGTAATTTAGGGGGAGTTAATAAAGATATTTAGTTTGCTAGAATATTAGCAGCAGTATCTAGCCTACTATAATTATTAGCAAAGAGAATAAATAATAATATAAATAGATATATTAACTTAATATAGATCTTATGAGTTATTTTTAATGATATTTTATAAAGGGAGTCTAGGTAGTGTTGTGAGATATGGTCTAGGTTAGGTCCTCCCTAAGCCTTAGGGAGTTTTAAAAGCAAGGTGTAATCCACTAGGAGAGTAGAGTTATTATAGTGCGTAAGCTTAACCTGCCCTTATAATACAACCTAGGTAGTATAAAGCTAAGAAGTTTTTAAAAAGAGATCCTTCTAGGTACTACTGAGAACTATTAATAGTGGGAGGACCTTATATATTATATGATATTATATATTATTCTCTTTGAGGAGAATGCTAGGGAGACCTGATGCGTTAGCTTTAATACTGAGCTAAGATATATTATATTTATTAGTATCAGACGTGGAATAAGTTTAAAGTTAATAGGGTTCTGCTAGGTTTAAGTATTCTACTATTAAGCTGAACAGCCTGTAGGATCTTAAATACAGAAACCCACTTTTTAATTATAAATTAAAGTAAACAGAAGCTTAATTTAAAACTTAGGAACTAATTATAAACTTTAGGTAGGAATTCTAGTTATAACAAACTTACAAAAGTATATATACACCCTTAATATCACTGCTAGTATCTCAGTACCCTCTTATAATTACTATAGTACACTGTGACATAATTCTTTAGTAGTATCTTTATTACTCTACTTAGTTTAGTAGAGGTTAATAGCAATTTAGGTGTTATTTAGCCTCTAGCTATAGATCTTAAGGAAGAAGGTATAGGAGTTCTAGGGCGTCTAGGAGAGCTAACTTATCTAATAGGTATAGAATAGCTTAGAGGTAGCAAGGCAAGTCTTCTAGTAGGGCTAGAATATCTTAGTAGTAGAGATCTAATTTCAAGCCTTATCTATTATGAGGAACTAGCTATCACAGATCTAAGAGTTGCTGTTAGTAGTTAAATAGATAGCAGGCGTAAAGGCGTTAGCATTTTAAGATGCTATTAGTATTTAAGGTTGAGAAAAGGGACCTTATTATTATATAACTTTAGGTTTAAGGATAAGTTAGAACTATTCCTTAATATTCTGTTGATGCTAATTATAGTAAAGTGGTTGGGAAGTTTCTAGTTATCAGAAGCTGCCTTAACATCCTTAAGAGAGAATAAGTTAACTAGCTAGTTTTTGTAAGACTAGTAGCTAAAGAGTTTGCTTTTATAGTAAGCAAAAAATGCTACTTTAGTATCTAGAATAAGGGTGTAAAGGATATAAGCTTTGCTAATTAAGTTGTCTTTATAAGTTTTAAAATAATAAGATAGGTTTTATGTTATAGTAAAGAAATAGAGTAGTATTAACTTACTGAGCTTTAACTTTAGGGCTGTTAGAGCTCAGAAGAAATCTGGGAAGTTGCTATAACTTATAACAGCATAGTGCCTTGCTTCTGAATAGAGGTGCTGCTGCGCTCTCTACCTGAGGTTTATTCCTAGCTTTTTTTAGCGTCTAATAATATTTGAGGGCTAGCGTGCGTTTGTGATAGCTGCAACGCCTAGGGGGGGACTTACTAGCAGGTTTGAGGAATTAGTTATTAGTGAAGTGAATTATATATTTAGGGCATAGAATTAATATTCTTCTAATCTCACTTCCTATAACTAAAGTCTAAATATAGAATAAGTTTAAAGTAACCTACTGCATATAAAACAGCTACCTATTCTCCTTCCTATGCAAAAAATAATAAAGCTGATACTTCTTATTGCCTTCTATAAATAAGTAAACATATGTCGGATCTAAACTGTTTATATACCCTTTAATATTGAGGTTTCCTCTGCAACCTATACGCCTAGCTTAGTCACAGAAGGTGTCCTAGTAGCTATCTATTAAGGTGATATTTTTTATATATAGCTTTAAGGTAGAGTATTAAACTAAGGCTTGCAGAACAAATAAACTGAGGATATTTATTTTTAAAAGACTTATTCTTACTAAATAAGGTAGATATATCTTATCTACTAGAATAGGTAGTTTATTAGAGAGAAGCTTAATTAATAAATCTCTTAAATTTAGGAATATATGCAATACTAGTATAAGCTTATTATACTTCTATCTGCTAATTTAGATGCTTTTTAGCTTTAGCTTTGCTACCTAACTTGTAGCTAGTGCTGAAATTATTATAGATAAGCTGAACTTCTCTTTAATTAATAAATATCAAATTAAAGGGAGGTAAGGTAGTAAACTTATTATATTATATGCAATAGTTCTGATAGACTTATTAATATATAGTGATATCTATAACTGTTTCTGCAGAGCGATATACTTCTGAGGGCTAATTGGTCTCCAGCCTTTAGTATGCACGTGGGTAATTCTGAGAATTTGAAGTTTTAGGAGCTGCTTGAGGGCTTTTCTTAGTTAATAGATATTATCCTTCTTATTATAGCAAGCTTTGCGCTTTATAAACTGCTTATAGCGTGAAAATGCGTCCTCTTGGGATTTTTCCTATGCCTGAGAAGGTTGTGAGAGCTTGTAAAGCTGTAGCGGGTGGGTAACCTAGTCTGTAAAGTTATATATAGGCTATCTTCTGTATAGAATTATAAGGCTTTTTGTTAATCTGCTGATGCTTTTTAAAGAAATAAAAGATAAAAGTTTATTTAGGTCCTCTATAGTATTAAGAACATCTAGGTGTCTGATTAGCAGATGAAATATGATTTGAGTGAGATAACTGTGCGCTAGGCGAAAGCTGGATAAATCTTTTACCTCTAAAAGAGAGGTAATTTTGATAAGTAGTTCTATAGGAAGAGAATTTATAGTATTTTACTTTTATAGTTATGTGTTGGTCTGTAGAAGATATCTCAGAGGGTTCTTAGGAATATATATATAAGTGGCCTGCTAGCCTGGGATATTTATATAAATAGGATTTTGGAATTTAACTATGAGTTTTATATAATAATACTTAAGATTGAGATTTAGAGTTTTGCTTTCTAATTTTAAAAAACATAATAATAGATAGTTTAAATAACTAACAACTAATTAGTAGCAATAAATATTTAAGAAAAGAAGAAGTAAAATCTAAATGATTTATGCAGTAGTAATAAAAGTTTATAACTCTATTAGGGTAGGCGTAGGCAGATTAAAAGGGTACTAAATAGGTTTTAGCTTTAGCTGTATTGAATTAGTAATGCTTATAAAACTCTTTTTAAGGGGGGGGGCTTATAAGCAGTCTCTTTATCTTACTGAGTTATATTTTAATGCTAATAAGTCTCTGCTTATTATAGTGATAGAGGGATTATATATTGCAAATATTATAATAGATGGACTTGTTTGGGTTGTAAGATCTAAGCTAGGGGGTTTTTGTTTTATTACCTATAGGATAAGGAATAAGTGTAAACAGCTAAGGAATATTATTATGAGGATTAAACTGGGTTTTATAGATAGGCTTAGGTGGGATATTAGCCTTCTTACTAAGTTTATAGCCCTCAGAGCTATTATTATTGCTATTTAGGATCTATTTAAGCTTATTCTAAGCTTTATTATGGGCTTTATTAAGATATATACTAATGCTACTTAGAGCTTTAAGAATGGGGTTATTAGTAGTATGCTTAGTTTGAACTTCTCTGCTGATCTTATGAATACAGCTTTAAAAGCTGCTGCTATTACTCTGAGATATAGTTGCAGTTGCTTTAGGCTGTCTATTTAGTAAGGTGGCGTCTATAACTTCTAAGAGCTTATATAGTAGAGGTGGATATTTATTAGTATTAAGATCTCTACCTAATATATAATAGATAGGCTTAAAGCTTATAATAGACCTCTATTCTAAAAGTGTAAACGCTTTTAGAGTTAATAGAGGTTCTGAGGATATAGCTCTAAAACTATTAGTTACTTAAGATAATATAAACTCCTAATATTAGAGAAGCCTATTTATTATAGCTGTTAACAGCTTAAGTACTAATATAGGAGGCAGCTAAATAGAACTGCTAAGATTGCTAGCTATAGCAGAATAAGTAGATTTCTAGATTAATAGAGAGGGAGAGGTTTTTAATAGAAGAGGGGGTAGTAACTATTTACTAGACTTAGAGTTACCTGCTATTATTAAATACTGATTTAAAGATGTTTAATAGAAAAAAAAATAAGGTGATGGAAAGTATAATAAGGTGTTACTGTATAGAAGTAATAGTAAGTGTGAGGTTTAGTGACGTTATATAGAATTTAAAAGTATATATTATTAATAAATAACTATAGTTAAAATATAAAAAATATTAATTTATCTATCTAATAACCTTAATATGCTTACTTAAAGAGCTTATAAATAAGAGTATAGTGAGCTTAAATTTTATTATATAAATAAAGCTTAGATACTAGAGAATAAAAGATAAAAGAGGAGCAGGTAGTTAAGAGTGTATGTTTTTATATAGTGAAAGGAGATAGGCTGTAGGAACTAAGCTGGGTAACTGTTATAGTGATAATAACTAGTGCGCTATAATTACTAACTGCAGTAGTAGTAGCAGCTAGAGTTATCTGCATTTTAGGTGAATAGGTAGTGCTATTTAAATGCGTTATTCTATCTGCAGTATCTAGTATATATCTAGGGTTAGAAATAACTGCACTAGTTAGGGTGATTAGTAGTATTATACTAGCAGCCCTAGAGGGTGTAGTAAGTAAAGTTCTAGGATTATTGTTAATGCTGGTTGTGGTGCCTGTGGTTTTATCTGGAGAGTTGCTTTTAGCGGTGTTAATAGCACTAATAATAGTAGTAGTAGTAGTAGCTACAGACCTATCTAGAGAAGAGCTTGCTGTGCTTACTATGCCTGTTGTGGTAGTTATTATAGTTTTAGGATTATTATTATTAGTAGTGGTTATAGCTATGGTATTTCCTAGAGATAAGCTTCTGGTAGTAGTAGTAGTTAAGGTTTTAGGATTATTATTGTTAGTGGTGGTAGTTATAGCTATAGATGTATCTGGGGATGTGCTATTTGTGTTGGTAGTAGTTAAGGTTCTAGGATTCTCTATATTGTTAGTGGCTGTTAATCCTTCTAGGTTTATAGTAGATACTGCTCTTATGGAAACTAAAGTAAAGCTAGTAGTAGAAGATATTATAATAGAAGTGATAGTATAAGTGAATATTATAAAAGGACTTGTCTGCGTTTCTGTGGAGGTTAAAGTCTGAAGCGAGGAGATAACGTAACTAACTTTACTGAGGTGTAGTAGTTCCTCTAAGTCTATATTACCTAATCTATTCTGAATTTAGATATAGCTATATGTTGGAGAGATTTGCCTAATATATTGCTTTATAGAATTAGACCTAGTTAATAATTATAACTATGTTTTATACACTATAATACTACTGCATCTCTGCTTGGCGTATTTCTGGGTACTATAAATTAGTTGAATAGCTGCCCCTTGTAGTTGATTAGATTGAAGATCTATATTATAGGCAGATATATAGGGTCTGTAAAGCATAGGACAGCTTTATAGTAGCTGTTCTAAGAGTTATTAAATCTGTTCTAGTGATAATTAGTTAGTCTAATATAAAGGGAGTTCTCTAATTGGATAATTACAATCTAGCTGAGATAGTTAATCCTACCTTAATAAGGATAGCAGGATCTGATATGCAGATAGTTAGCTGTTCCTATTAGGCAGCTGTAGTGTTTAATAAGATTAAGATAGCAATAATAAGGATATTTATATCTATAATGTTTTAGTTAAAGATATATATATTAGTATGTTATATTAATTATTATTATTGTATTGTGATTGTATTGTTGTGAGGAAGGGAAGATTCTTAAGTTAATAATAGAGAGTATAGCTTAAATATTACTTTTATACTTAATGTATTACTATTTAAAAGCTTTTATATTCTGTTAAAGATAATTAGTTAGTATATACTAGATTTCAGTTCTAAAGGCAGCTATTTAGTATCTGAAATAGGAAATAGAAATAGATATCTTAATACTACTATAATAGTGTAGGTAAGTTAGATTAAGTATTAGAGATATAAAGTGTAGAGGCATTTTAGGATATATACTAGTTAGCGCACTAGTCCTCCTACTTTATTATAATATAAATTAAGAAACATTTATTATAACAGATAAGGAGTTTGCTACGCTTCTTTTTATGCTCTTAAGCGATTTCTCTATACCTTTATATAACTCTAATCTATAGCTGATATTTCTAGTAACCTTAAGCAGCCTATCTAAATCTCCCTCTAGTATTTTTAACTTAAACTAGTTTAAGATATTATTAAACACCTTTATATTAGACCTTTTAAGCTTTACTTCTCAGCTCCTATAGGATATATTAATTAATCCTCTGTGGAACTTTAGATATTATATAAGGTAGCTAGACTTTAGTGCTAAGTAATTATAAGCTCCTTAGATAGTATCTAAGCTACTAATAAAAACAATAAAGTTAGCCTTAAGTATATAAGTAAAAAAGTGTATAGGGTGAGTATTCTAGCTATTATATAATAATTAGTTTATGCTAATAGCAGTATAGCTTTAATACCTATATGCAGCTTCTGTTAGACCTAGTTTAGACAGCTTTAAATAAGATGATTGCTCAGCAAGAGGAGTATAATAAGGGTGTTATTAAGAAATAAAAGGACTAGGATTAACAGCTTTAGGACCTAAGTGATAAGCTTAATTATATTAGAGAAGGGCTAGACAGCTTCTCAGTAGATATATAGAGGTAGATATAACTGACTGGTTTAGAGTATAGAGAGGAGCTTAACTCTAGTAACTGTGGTTATAGTGAGATAAGTAGAGTTATGCTTAGCTATAACTTAGATATAGATGCTTAGTTTAACGAGGTATGATTAGATTTAATAAATACTGCTGTTAGTGCTGAAGATTAAGTGTTAGATATATCTATACGTTTGCGCTAAAGATATAGAGGTGTTTTATACCTGATATATAAATATATATTTATTTCTCTGTTAACTATATTATAATTTGTGTTTTCTGATAGCTGTATAAAACTAGAAGAGTAAGTTGCTTTTTAGCTCTAAGGTGCCTAAAAGTTATATCTTAAGCTTATATTATTTTTAAATACTATAATAACTATATAATGCCTATATAAGTTTATACTAAAAATAGCTATATGGGTTTAATAGTGATAAAAATAGACTGTTTATTTAATATTTATCTTATCTTACTAGTAAATAATATCTGTTGTCAAATTAATAATATAAATACTGCTGAAATATCTATACTAACTGAAAAGCTGCTTCCTAAAAGACTACCTTGCTTTAATCTCCTAGATAAGACGCCTAAGCAGGCCCCTATAGTTATTAAACCTCTTCTTAGGAAGGGCTTAGCTATAAGAACTCCCTACAACCTATAATATAGTTAGCAGCTAAGCTTTAAGACGCCTGAGGCGAAGGTAAAATACCTTGAGAGATAGAATACAAAGCAGTAAATTCTGATTTCAGACCTATAAGCTGAGAATAAGGAGCTGTAACAAACTATTAACTAGCTACAAGGTGACTAAGAATATGATTTTAACTAGGCTACTCTCTAGCGAAGTTAGAGTATTAACTATCAGTTTATAGACTAGGAGAAGGTACTTATAGAGATAATAAGAGTAATAAATGCAGCTTTTATCAATTTCTAGATAAGTTTTTGCTAGTTTAGGAGTAATAGTGATATTGAGGAGATTTATATTTACTGAGGGTTAAGCAGCTCTAGTAATATTTCTGCCTCTTTTTTCTAATTTTTATTAACTGTTACCTAGGTTTTAGGCTATAGTGTTTATTATCTAGTTTCTATTTTCATCCTTCTGTATACTGTTATTAATTTCCACGCTAATAGGTGCTATAGAGTTGCTGTTACCTATTGCTTTTCTTATTTAAAGTATCTCTATCCCTTATAATATATAAGCTTTTATTTCACTTATATATATAAATAAATAAATATCTATTTAATTAAATAATATATTGCTTAAAACTATAGGATCTATTAAAGACTCTATTAAAGCTATAGTTGTAGCAGCTGGTGCTTATATCTTAGTGAAGAAAATGTTAGTATCTACTATGAAGGTGCTTATAAGTGCTAATTATCTATAGATTTAATTTGCTTAATGTAGAGAAGCATTATTAAACAGATAGGGAGGGTGTGAATATAGTAGCTTTGCATTAGTCTAACCCTAACTTTTGTTGCTAGCCTCAGTGCTATATGAGATGCTATAGCTGATTTTATAGTGAGATAACTTCTTAATACTAGCTGGGATAATATGTGAAGAGTGGTTGCAATAGAACACTGTTTTTACTAGATGCTTTTAGTCTTTTATAGCTTATAATTAGTCTCTTATATCACTTAAATTTATATATTATATGCTGTTTATTAAGACTTTATATTCTGTATAGTAATGCTATTGCTGGTGTTAACTTTTTAAGCTGGGTAGTAAGCTTAGCTGTTCTAGAGTTTATTCTGTTCACTTTAACTATTGCAAAAGAGGTGCTGAAGTGGATACTAGCTAGCTTTTAGCTTAGTGCTTTGAAAGATAGGGTGGATCTTAGTTAGCAGTTTATTTAAAATATATTTATTCTCAGTGGTTGTCTCTTTGGTTGTACTAAAGATAGAGCGAGAGGTGAGAGTCTTTAACCTATAGTATTTTAGTAGAGCGCTTTTAGCGTATGTTCAACTCCAGATGTCTGTTATTGCTGCTGTTATCTGTAACATTGCGTGTCACTTTATACTAGTTACTTTCTTTATATGTTATCTGTAGTATGAATTGTTGATCTCTGTATGTTTCTTAAATAAGAAGTTTAATGAGGCTAATAAGAAGACTAATAACTGAGTAAGTAAATGCTATAATGCTAAAGATCCTAGCAATTCTAACTTCAACGTAAAGACCTAGCTTGCTAAACGTTGAGCAAAGGTAATATATGACTATAATTAAGATGATTACTAGTGCTAGAAAGAACACTGTTATTATTATAATATACTATATAATAACCTTCCTCAGGCTGAATAATATAATGAAATAATAATAATAAAGGAGCAGAATGGTAGATCCTGTGTTAGCTAGAATAATGTATTTAGGTGTGATGATCTGGGTTACTTTTGACTGGATGGTATTGAGCTTGAATGCTAGAGCTCCTTTGAACTTGGAGCTAAGTTTATGTAAGGCTTAACACTGATATTTTGCGTGAAAACTAATGCAGGCGTTCTAAACCCCTATTGTGAGATTTGTTGGGAGGCTGTTGGTGAGGTTGTAGGATAGACGGCTAGGGCGTAAGTTGATGATGTTGCTTGCTAACTGAGTTGTGTTGAACTTAATGATGTCAGCTTGGTTGTTGCCTGTAACTATAACTTAGCTCTTACCTGTATGACTATTATGCTATTGTTCTTGGAATAAGAAGAGAGCAGCAGGTTATTAAGATATAAGTAGGCAAACTTAAGAATGATGAGGAAAGTGAGTTTAATGAGTATTATAGATAGAGAATATTTAGTTGCAGATTAAGAGTATTAATAGCGCTATAGAGCTTTTGTTCTTTTTATAGCTGTATTACTTGGGGGTAATTGATGTATGTCTCTGTGGTGGTGCTAGCGATGACTACTGTATCTTGTTAATGGTATAAACCTGAAATCTGTATCTGAAAGACTGCTTGCGAAAGTTATAGATATATCTAATATTCCTACTGGCGGCTGATAGTTAGTTTCCTTGACTAGAGGCGTTCTTAGATGGTGGGTTGTATATATAGGTTTATTAGCTGTAGACTTTAATATTCCTGTTAACCTCTCTCCCTAAGAATCTGGGGTTCTGGAAGCTGAGGTCTGCTCCTTGTTTTCTAGTGCTTATGCTGCTCTTAAGCTAATTACTAATTTTAGCGAAATGATGGGATTGGCTGGTAGCTGCGATTATTATGAGAAGTGATGAGTGGCTTCTTTAGGTGGGGAATTGTGTGGGTGGGATATGTTGCTATTTGTTAATTATATTGATAGCATCTCTTTACTATGTTGTGGGATTGGATGATGAATTCTGAGAGTTTGGTTTGTCTCTGTTGTAGGAATTAAGCTAGCGATTTGGGCGCCTGTTTTACTTGGATTAATATAAGTTGGTGGTCCTTTTCTAATAACTAATAAGTTTTTATTTTCTCTGAGAACTGGCTGCTGTTACCGTTCTTCTATCCCCCACGCCTCTATACTGCTTCCTGCTATGTTCTAGTATATATCGTTTTTAGAGTTAATTGAGGTCTCTAGGCATTTTAGTTCTTCTATTCCTAGCTTCTCTCGTTTCTTCCAGTATCTGTTGATTGAACCTAAGTACTCTGTTGCGCTTACTTGAGATCTGCGCTTGTATAAAGGCTTAAACTATGGGATAACGTTAAACAGCTATTATCTTGTCTCTCGTCTGGATGTCCTGGTATGATTCCACTTATTTAGCCCTTACAGCCTCTGCGTAAGAACCACTTAGTTGCTGACTAGGCTTAATTCTAGCCTTACTACTATGACGGCTTTCTATAACTTTAAGTCCTATTATATATAATATTTATTGCTTCTTGAAATGAAACTGAAGAAGTATATGTTATAAGTATCTTGCTTATAACACTATAGTATAAGTTAGTGAGAATTCTGCATCTCTGCAGTAGGATATAGGAACTGAAATTAGGAATAAGGTTTACTATTAGCGTTATGATTAGGAAATAGATTGTAGGTTCTGCTAGCCTAATGCCTATACTTAAAGCTGAAGTTTAGTGAGGTTTCTGCGCTTAGTATATCCTATAATACTTAAATAGTTAATAGACTGAATATTTGTAGACCCTTATTATTATTAGTTAATATAAATATCTTTATTATTGTTGTCACCCTGCTGACTCCTATTAACCCTACGTTTAAAGAACTAGACTATAAATAAAAGTCCTCTGCTAAGTAATTCCCCCCCCTCGTTACCTACTAGTATCTATAGTGTTTCAGAAGACACTATTATAGATTAATAGTCTCCCACTTAGTTAAATAACACTATTATTAAGGAACGAGTAAACAAAAGTCCTCTACTAAGTAATTCTCCCCCCTATTTGCCTACTAGCGTCTATAGTGTCTTAGAAGATACTATTATAGGCTAACACTTTCCTATATAGTCCTCAGGCTGCAGTTTAAATAACACTATTATAGAGGAGCAAGCTAATTTTAAAGTTACTTCACTATTACTTTACCCCTTATTAACTGCTATTCTTAATAGTGATATCTATACAGTTAAGCAGCTCTTAAAGCAGAGTATACCTATATTAGCCTCTAATACCTAGCTCTTATATAAAGCTTATATCTAAGGTATTAATATAATCTAAGCTCTAATATAAAATCTAACAGTTAACTTTAATTAAGAGCTACCTTTTAATAACTGCTAAATTATTTACTATTTACTTCTGACTCCTGCAGATAACTTTATTACTAATAAAATAGAAACTATATAATTCCTCTTATAGTGTAGTATAAACCTATTCTATTATAATAACTTAGGAGATACAGCTCTATATATTCTTACTAGCTTAGTTTATCAGCTAGTAGGTTTTATATTACCTGAGGACTAGCTTATACGTCTTAAGGAGCTAGAGCCTTAATCTATTACTCTTTTAGAAGAGTTACTAGATATAATCTTTAAGGGCAGCTTTAAATAGAGAGATCTAATTAATATAGTAAATAATTATAGGAATACTGCATTAGTAGTTACTTTATTTTATAGAAATATTCCTAGCATAAGAGCTCTCTTAGTATATAGAGCTGATATATATATTAAAGGTAAGTTAGATCTATTTAAAGATTAAAATATAATTATAGCTTAATATATAGACTTAGAATTCTAAATATATTTATCTTAGAATAGCTACTGCTTTCCTAATATAACTATAGTATTAATTATACAGAAGGTAATGTCTTTTAGGCTTGTATTTATTATTAATTAAGATGCTACGTCTAGCTTTATTAGACCTAACTAATCTTCTAACCTCTAGCGCTTTTGCTGTATATCTATAATTACATCTGAGTGGCTGCAAAATAATAGATTATATACTAGCCCCCTGCTCCTGAAATACAATTCTATTAATTTATTAACAGGGTAAGACTGTAGCTGAAGATTCTCTATAATATTAGCAACTGCCTTATATACCTTTAACCTTATTAAGTGTGTATTACGCTATAACTAGAGCGTAAGCTCTATTTCTTCCTGCTAGCTATTAATAATATATCTATTTATTAAAAATATATTGAAATTATAGAGATAATCTGTATAATAGCTTTTTCTAACCTATTTAGTTATTATCTATATTTAATCTTTATATATTAACTGCTGATAGAAATAGATAACTAGTAATAAGTAGATAAGTTTAATAGGGGTTTAAGGTTTTTAATAGAGTTTATAAAGATATTTCTACTATGCTTAGCTATCTATAAAGTAAGCCTATATAGCTATTAAGGGAATATCTAAACGCTAGCTTCTAGCCTATACTATAAATATCTAAGTGTTATAAATAGAATTAGATCTCCTATCTTTATAATATTATTATATTTGCTCTATTAAGTAGTAGGAAGCTTTAGTCTAAGAGGGGGATAAATAAATAAGCAGCTAAAGAGGTATTATATTCTAAGTGTGCAGTATTAGTAACTATATTAGCTAGAAATGCTATAACTTACTAGTTCTGCTGATAGCTAAAGAACAGCCTATTATATATATATTATTATTAAATTATTTAGAGGTAAGCTAACCTTAAGATTAACTTTGCTGTTATTAAGCAGGTTAATACCTAAAAACCAAGCGTATAACGTAATTCTTCTGTAAAAGCTTTTATATATAAATGTGCTGTAAGGTTGATAAGCTTATGAGTTAGTGATGTTTAATAATATATCTTACAGCAGTTTAGTAGTTTTAGTGATATCTAGCTCCTGCTTCTTATCTGTTAAGTAGAAACTGTAGATTTCTTATTTAATATTTTCTAATATTTAGATAGGAGTAAGACTGAGTACCTAAGAGGCTATTAGCTAGATTAAAAGGCTATAGAACGTTAGAATATAAATAAAGTTATCTGCTAGTTATCCTATAGCTTAGGTAAGTTAGGTTATTCTACTATTAATAAAGTTAGTAAAACTTATTTTTAGTTTGTAATATAAAGCAGCCTATCTTAATAGTGCTAAGGGTATAGAGAAGTTAGGTATAACTTATTTAATTTTGCTGATATATACTATTATTAGGTTTTATCTGCTGCTATCTTAAATATCTATAGTAACCTTATTCAGCTAATTTTAGATAGCGTCTTAGTTACCTGCTGCAGCAGTAAGTTAATAGAGGGCTTTATGAAGATCTTATATTACCTAGGGAAAAATTATGCTGTATATAGTATAAGAGATCTAATAAGTAATAAATTATAGAACTAGTTTTGCTATAAGTATTAGTTATTTATAGATAGATAGATGGATAGATAGGTAGATAGATAGATAGATAGATAGATAGATAGATAGATAGATAGCGATGCTGCTATATCTCTCTTATTGGACTAACTTAATAGCAACTGCTCACACTTTAATAAAGCCCCTTTTTGTTAAAGTATTTAAAATATAATTAAATCTTACTTACTACTAGATTAAATGCTAATATATTCTTCTATTAGAAATTCAGTTTACACTCCTATAATGCTTGTAGCTACCTGTGATGATTTTAGGTTTAACTCTATTCTAGTTAGTATAGCAGAAACAGTTGTTATATTAGTAGTTATGAACATATATATTATAGGACCTTCTAATTATTTATAGCTTAATGTTTTAGTAGTATAGAAATAGGTTTATTAGTGTATTTAACCTTCTGATTTAAGTTAATAACGTTTCAGTATATAACTGTAGTGAAAGAGATAATCGTTTAAAGGGTTATATTTATTATATACTTTGTTAGCAGCTACTGTGAAACCTATGAAGATAAATTTATATTAAAGCAACTTAATATTTAGAGATTTAAAGAAATTATATATATTTTTTTAGGGTATAGCGAAGATTATACCTAGATAGTATTACTTCTGCTTAAATTGATTGCCTCTATTGATAACGAAAAATCAGTTTGCTAATTCTGTTAAGTTGATAAGTACTATATGTTTGCAGATAACCTTATAATATAGGGGCGCCTTGCTGGAGTTAGTATATATAGCGATAATAGTAATTTTAAAGCTGAGAAGATGGCTTGAGCTCTGTTATAGATAGCTATATTTACTAATGTTAAAACCTATTTAGAATATTAGATAATATATTATAAGGATTTTGTTATAGAGCTTATATGTGTTAGGTATTTAAAACCTCTAGTATATATTTTAATCACAGAGAGAAGGCAGTTACTAATTAATTGCAGAGAGGTGTTTCCCTATAAATTCTTCTGAACCTAAGCTTAGCTATAGAAAAAGATTTTGAAGATTTTATTAAGAATGCAAGCTTAGTTAATATAACTCTTAATAGCAACTTATTTCTTATTTAGGCCTCTTACTGTTGATTAACTGAGTTGTATCTCCTAGAGGTGCATACTTAGCTTTTTAGTTAAAAATTAGAACTTATCTAAGTAATACTTAGTATATTTAGGCTTAAATAACTAGTATATAGGCTGATTACTATATATTATTATTAGTAGTATATTAGTAGGTTTCTTTATGCTGTATCTCTCCTAAGCTATACTCTTATTAGAGAGCTTTATAAGCTGCTGTATAATACTATAGTTATAAACCTTCTATCTGTTCTTTGCTGTGTGTATATAGGAATTTTTATGGCACTTAAGAGGAATTCTAATTATTCTAAGGCTGGAGAGTGCTTTGCGATTATTATTGAAAAATATATCTTATCTCCAGGAGATTTAGGTATAAGTCTAGAACTAAGTATTAGTATATATATTAATAAGCGCGCCCTCAGAAAGCCTTATCATAAGGCTTATGATGAAATATGTTAATATCCTGAGGAAAGCATAAGAAGGGGGACTAAGAGAGTGAGGGATTTATAAGCTTTATTTAGAAAAGTGTGATAGCTAGGTGGCTGATAGAGGGGCTGGTAGAGTGGCTGAGAGGGGGTTAGTTTTATAGGTAGCTATTAAGTGGGGTAAATTATGTTAGATTTCTATAATTTTATTTCTAGCTTAGGTATTAATATAGCTTCTAGTTATTATAGGCTGCTGATAAAAGCCTTCTTATAAGTCTCCTTAAGCGTTATTTATAGCCTTTCTATTTTAAATTTGTTCACTTTGTGGAATGAAGAAAATAAAGTTCTTAGCTTTAATAATTTAGTAACTTGTTTATAAATGCGAAAAAGAAGTAAGTTAGAATAGTTCCTGCTAAGGATAAGATGCTAATATATTGCAGATATAGCTATAATGTTTAAGTTTTTAGTAGTGAGAACTTAAAAACGTGTAATATGACCTAACTTAGCGAATAGTTGCTCTACTAGTAGATATGCGCTATGCTGCTAGGTCTGCTGTATATATATATAGTAAAAGCGATAAATTTATTGATATAGTTGGAATGGATAGTGTAGGGTATGTGGTTATTATATTATGGATATAGGGAGTGAAAATTGTATGTTATGGGAAGTGTATTGTTGCTGAGATTACTTTTTTTAAGGATAGCTTCTCTTAATGCCTCTAAATTGATTAGTATTGCAAACCTAGATGTCTGTTTTGTTTTATTATTTTAAAGGTGGTGTTGTATGGAATGGTGAAGCTTATGTATGTGGTTGGTGTTGCTTTGAGTGTTGGAGTAATGGGAAAGGAAAGCTAGACCTTACAGCTTGGTAAAGTAAGCCTGTGTATGGTATCTATTATGTTAATCTTAAAGCTTAGAAGTGTGGCGAACGTAGGGTTTATACTGCGATAGATATCTTATGCTGTAGATATTATATCTCCTAGAAGCAGTTATAGTGTTTATAAGTGTTTTATTCTAATTTTAATATTATTATTAGGATTATTTAAGTTAGTAGCTACTTTGTGATAGGCTATATAAGAGTTAGTGTTTTGTTCTATACTGCTGTAGCTCTTAGTGGTAATGAATTCTGCTTTATTAGGGTTCTTTAGGAGAGAGTTAATCTCCAGATAGAATATAATAGTTTTTATTTGAATGGTGTTGTTTGCTATATCTGTATGCCCTGCTTTGTTATTACTAGGGGTATTTTTATTATAGCCTTTCCTTCTTTTTGATATGTGTTCTTTAAAAGGCGATAGCGTTAACTTATAGTGCTTTCTAAGAATAGTTATACTTATATTGTTAATCCTTTACTCTCTTAAAAATTCTTCTATTTGACTTTAAGCTATCTTTATAAAGTTAGAAGGGATAGGATATGCTTCCTGCTATAATAATAATATGTTATAAAAGGCTTTAAGTTATAGTATACTGAGTGGTGTGATCTGTAATATTAGAATGCAGAGGAAGTATATATTATCTCCTAGCTATGAGCGTATTTTAGATAGAATTTCTCTTGCTTTTTTTTGCTGACTTTATGCAGGCTGTGAACTAGATATAATTTGCCTATTAAAGGCAGCGTGTATTTAATGCAGCTTATGCTGAATTTCTATATCTATTAAGGTGCTGTTCTAGAGCTTTAATAGAGTTATATCTAACTTTTTTAACTTCTTATCTACTGGTGATATTTAGGATAATATAGTATATTAATTAATGCGTGCTGGAATTTATACTGGCTGGTAAATAATAGATAGTGAGTGATATATAGATAGATAGAAGAGTGAAGAATAGATGGATGGATGGATAGATAGATAGATAGATAGATGGATGGATAGATAGATGTATTAATAAGTATAAGCATTAGTGTGTGTGTTTAAAGTGGGGTAATTGCATTAGGTATCTACTGAATTGTTAGCAGCTGCTGCTATGCTATAATATGTAGACCTAATAGGCTGTATAGGATTAAGCTTTAAATAAGTTAGGTAAGCGTATTGCTTTAACCTCTGCTGTAACTGGTAATGCTAACTATATTAGAGCTCTTATTTGCTATACCTTACTTAGGATGCTTAGTAACCTAAAATATGTGTAGTAACGTAAGGAACGCAGTAAGAATACTTATTACGTAAGTGAAATCTATTTAATCTATCACTTTCCTTATCTTTTTCTTCTTTTCTGCTTTATATTTAGCTTATATTTAGAGAGTAGTTCCAGACTTATATCCTTCTTAGTAACTTAGGAGTTCTTACTGTCTAGTCTTTCTATTTAATAGATCTTATATTTGAACTTTCTGTTTTGCATCTGAGTGCCTAGAATGTTTATTTCTTCTAAAAATCCTGTGTAGCTTTTTTTAAAGCTTTTAAGTATTTGTTTATTTAGAATATTCTTATGTAGCTTCTAACTATAGGTGCTGTTATCCTATTGTAGAAAGAAAAGGTTTTTTTTCTACCTGCCTAAGATATGATTGATACTGAAAGTATTACTCTCCTTTATGCTGTTCTTAATAGGATGTTTAGCAGCTGAAGACTTTAGGGGAAATAACTTAAATAGAGTTAATAGAGGGAAGTAGTTTAAGTCTGAGTAGTTTGATTCAGTAGTATATGCTTTGGTTTAGGAGGGAAGTTTGCCTCTAAATAAACTATTATTATCTGATAAGACTTTTAGATAAATAATTATTTAGACTTTCTGCAGCAGTTCCTTATCTGCTAGTTCTAAATCTGCAGTTTTACTGCTACTGAGATGCATAAGTGATAGAGTAAGTGCTACTACCTCAAATAATATATCGTAGGTAATTATTTTGAAGTTATATCCTAGCGTGTTTAGCGATAGTGGAGGAGATAGTAGAAGGTTAATATAAAAGTTTATAAAGTTTTTAAAATTGAGGTTAGGGGATGGGTTTGAGAAAGTTATCCTGTTATTACCTGCTATAGACTATAGCAGATTATATATAGCTGAGATAGAGTAGTTAGATAGTAAACCCCTATAGATTATAATTCTATCGCTTTTATTATTTGCTGCTAGTTGCTAACTAATTCCTAATATTAGACTGTATGCTTGTTTTTTTTTGCTATAATTTCTAGCAGTTTTAAGAAGGTAAGTATCTTATAGGTAATAATTAACAGCTTTCTTATTAATTAGGATCTCTAAGTATAGTAGACAGAAGGCTAGGTATAAGTTTTAGATTTTATCTTATTTGATATAACAGATAGTATTAGCATCCCTCTTCTAATATCTAAAGCGCTTAGATAGGTCTTTATCTAGGGCAGCTAGGTATTATAGGTAATAGGCTGGACAAACTAATGCTTTTTAGAGCTTTAGTAACTTATAGGTTTTAGGCAGGGGGCTTAGATAAGAGAGGTAATATTAACTTTATTAGTCTCCCTTAATAAACTACTTAGTATATATATAATAGAAGCAGACTTTAGTTTATAAAATATAGTTCTCCTTAGTAAATTGCTTCTTCTTATATTAATAGGTATAAGAACTTTAGTTTCTTACGTTTTTATATAAATATTAGATATAGTTTTTTATAGGTAGGTATAAGTATAAAACCTTATATTAACCCTATCTTAATATTATAAAATTAGTATTAACCTGTAATAAGCTGTTCTCTAGGGTAGTATAGTATTATAAATCCTTTTGATGCGAGAGTATAGAGATTATGTATAGCTTTTTATATATACTCTGAACTTAGGGGCTAGGTAGATATTATAAGTCGCTCTACTCTCTCTAGTTTGGGGATAAAGGTAACTACTAAGTTCCTATTAGAGGTAGATGTATTAGGAGAAACCTTCCCCCTAGTTAGTAGCTTTCAGTCTTAACAGTTTTTAACTTATTGATTGTAGTATTTAGTAAACGCAGTTATTTTCAGCTTTTGCTAGAGATTCTGAAGATTACTAGAAAGCTTGGCTTTATGATCAGCTAGGATAGTGAGGCTGATCTGTTTTTTAAGATTAACTACTTTTTGTTTTTACTATAGTGCCTTCTTAATAGCAGCTAGTAGTATATTAGGAGCATTACTTTTGTAGAACTTCTTAATTTCTTAAAAGAAGTTTACTGTGCTGTAGTTAGCCTGTTCACTTAGAAACGCACCTAGGCTATTAACTAAAGAGTAGTTAGCGATATAGCTAGACCTAAAGATATTATAATCTGTTTGTATAAGATGCTAGTATTTTTTAACTTTAGTGTACTGCTCTGTCTGTTTTATTAGTTTTAAATTACTAAAGAGATATAGCTTTTATATTATTAACTTATTTACTAAGAAATTATTAGATTTAATATATTAACAGTAAGACTCTAATATAGCTAGCTATCTTTAATGCCTGATGAAAATATCAGCGGAATGTGTTCTTATCTATTTGAGTTTTTAAAACAGCTCTATCTCTTATGATACTGTAAAAGATCAGAAGATTTATAGCATCCTTATGCTAGCAGAGAGTGATTTTATTATCTTCTGCTGGAATTTCTAGCTTATAGAGAGCTTTTAGATTACTAAATCTAAATATAGTGTTATTTAAAAAGGCTAGTGATAGTAATAATAGTGTTATAGAGTATATAAGAATATTATGGTCTTAAATAGAGCTTTTAAACTTATTCCTTAGTAAGTATAAATAAGCTATTAACTTAGCTTAAGAAACTTATATATTATTATTTGTGTTTTGATTGTTCTTTATAAATCTCTAATTAAACCTCTAGAAATAATAGTAACCTCCTCCTGCTTGTTAAGTTTAAATAATTTTAATATTTTTAATTTATTAGCTATAAGTCTGTATAGGGTTCTATTATTTTATGTACTTTATATGTAATATTACTACTAAATAGTCTGCTAACTCTTACTCCTGTAGTGATATAGAGGATAAGTAGTAGGTGTAGTTAAATCCTTATACGCTTATGCAGTATAATAAGATTATACTAGATTGTATAGAGAAGTTAGTCTAGTGTAATATAGTTGAGATTATGCTTTAGCTTTTTTCTGTTCTTAAGTATATCTTCTGCTATAAGTATATATTTAATTTACTGTAAAGAGTTAGTGAGAGTATAAGAATTAGTGAGAAAGAGACCTATTCTGTAAATCTCTAAGTGTTAATATTTATTAGTATTAATACTAGTTTTAAGAGTAAAAGTATAGTAAAAGTCTTCTGCTTTGCTAACTATAGATTTAGCTGTTAGCTTGCTATTTGCTGTGATCTTATTATAGCTATAAGCTATATAAAAGCAAAAGAAATCTTTTATATCTGCTATATCTAAAGTGGGTGCGTTCTTTTCTAAGATATAAAATTAAATAGTATTGAAGTTAGGTAGTGTTATGTTTATTTCTTTTACTTTCTCAGTAGTATTATGCTAATTCTAACTGTATAGATATCAGTAGGAGTAAGTTTATTTTAAGTGAGGCTTAAATATATATTGCAAATTAATTAAGAATAGTTATATATATAGCTAACGTATTAGGTATATATTTCTCTAGGCTTGCTTAGCTGTTATGTATTCTGTGGGCGCCCTACTTATAGTCTGCTACTATTACTATAGTAATTAAGTCTTTTAGTAGAGGTATAATTAGTAATTAGGAAGTTTTAAAACAGTTTAAAATAAGAAGTTTTAGCGTTTAGAGGTGTAGATAATTAAGTTCAGCATATTTAGTAAAGAAAAGAAGATTTAGAGGAAAATAAAAGAGGGTATTAGTAAGAGGAGAAGTAGAAGGGAAAGTAATACTAAATAATAACGAATTTTTCTAGGGGTTAGGCGCTTAATTATAAGAATATGTTCTTAGTTGCTAAAGTTTTAATTTTAGTAGATGGGTTAATGATAGTATCTAGATGCACTAATAAGCTACTAATACTAAGTTCTGCTTACCCCTAGCTTACTTTTTCTAAGATCTTAACCTTATTAAAAGCAGCAATAATTAGGTGAGCAAGTAGGTGAGAAGATTCCACTTGAGTAGTATAGTGTAATACTACTATTCTGCAGCAAAGCAAAACAGTTCTGCTAATACCTTAACTAATTAGTTAACAGCCAGTCTAACTCTGTTAACAGTAAGAAGGAAACCCTGGCCTGCTTTGGTATTAGCGACTAACTATCGATCTGAAAGTTTCATTTGCATGGTCCAAAGTGACTCTTGATGTTATTGTTAACTTTGCTCTTGGGTTCGATCTCGAAATCACCCTCAAGCCATCCGAGTTCCACGAGCTATATCAGCAGGTCTTCGATCCCCCACCGTTCGGAATGCTCCTCGTCGCCATATATGCCTTCTTCCCTGCCATCCGTTCATTCCCTCTACAGGAAAACTATCGTTTTAAGCATGCCAACGATAGAGTACGCGACAAGATACGAGAGATCATTCGGAACAGGGAAGCCGAATTGTCTGAGAAGTCGATCGACACCGTCGAGAGCCCTGATCTACTTACCCACATGATTTTGGAGTCTCGTGCTGTGGGCGATCCCTGGTCAAAATCCAAGATACTCGAAAACGTTCTCAACTTCTTCGCAGCTGGGCACGAGTCCTCGGCCAGCTCCTTGACGTGGTTGACCCAAATGCTGGCGCAGCACCCCGAAGTTCAAGACAAGGTCCGAAAGGAGATTGTAGACCTCTTGGAACACACACCAAACCCCAGTTATATGGACCTTCAAAATCTTCCGTACTTGGAAAACGTCCTCGAAGAGAACCTACGATTATTCGCTCCGGGGATTTCGGCGGCTCGAGAGTCAATTCAGGACGTGGAGATTTGCGGGACAGTTTTTCCAAAGGGCACCTCTTTCATGATGATGCCGACCATCATCAATCTGAATCCCACCATTTGGGGTGAAGACGTCAACGAGTTCAAACCTGACCGATGGGACAATCTGACTGGTACAGCTGCGGACCCACATGCGATGTCTACTTTCTTGTACGGACCACGATCTTGCATTGGCAGAGTATTTGCAATGTTGGAGATGAAGATGCTGTTGATCGAGGTTCTCCCAAAGTTTAGGTTTGAGACGGCTGTCGATCTCAAGGACATCGTCTTGGTCAACCCCAGCCCTGCTTTACGTGTGCATGAGGGGTTGCAAATGCGTGTTCATCGGATATAGTGCAAAGGAAAGAAAACGCAAGATGGTTTATTGTGTATGTTTTCAGCATGAATCTGCTGACGGAAAGGGCGGCTCGGTGTAATTTGGTTGGAAATCTGTGGTATCTTCTATGAAGGCTAGGGCTTTACAGTTCATTTCTTGCAAATCGCCACAATTGCTTTCATTGTAACCCCCACACACTTTTGCCCGTTTCTGTTCAGAGACACAGTGGCATCTTTGAGGATCGAAGGCACCATTTCCATCGCTTTCTTCTTGTCTTCGTCGCTCCAATCCTTGAACACAGCGGGGCCAAACATGTGGACGATTGATGACGAGACCTCCTCCAAACTCTCCGCGCCCCAATGAACGACCATTTCCTGAAGATCAACCTGTTCAAATCCACCAGATCTCAAGACCTCTTCCGTATGAGATGGTTTGAACCACTCGGGTTTGATAGGGACACTGAATGGCTCCTCTTCTGGCCGTATCTCGCGCTGCAGCTTCCAGAGGACGGGGAGATATCCGAGCTCCTCCCAATTGGTGACAACAGCAACGCCGCCAGGCTTCAGCGTGCGCCAAATCTCAGAAGCGCCTTTCTTTGCGTCATCGAAAAACAAGAATCCGAGGTTGGTGACTGAGTGCGTGAAGGTCTCGTCGGGGAAGTTCAAATCTTCCCCAGGCATGACGCCTGTCCGTACATTATCGTTGTCCGGGAACCTGGCTTCCACGAGCTCAACCATCTTGGAGGCGCCGTCGACTGCGTGAACTACGGGTCCATTCCCATTCTTGAACTTCTGCATGATAACATCGGTGACAATGCCAGTGCCGCATGCGTTGTCGAGAACCACGGAGTCGTTGTTGATATTAAGTAACGGGATGAGTCTCTCAGCTAGTTCCCTCGTGCAGCCTCCAGTACTCTTCTCATAGGACTCAGCTACCGCGTTGAAGTGGTCCAGGGGGGTTTTGTTGTCGTCCGCCATCTTGAAAACAATGAAAACGGCTGTACTAGTCGAGAAGGCGTGGAAAGCGTGGAGGAAAATGAGCCGCAGCGAAGGATCCAAAGATGAAGCTGAAGGTTGCCTGTCACTGAAATTGAACGTCGTCATCATTATAAGTCGTTGCACGGAACATTTTCGGAGACTTCATGCACGCCGAAGAGGGGCCCGGGGGTTAACCTTGATGGCACACCACCCACGCACGACGCATGTCAGATCGGATGACGTGGTATACCTTGGCAAGGAGGAGACAGACTCATCGTGTTGACATTTATTTCGAGTGGAAAAGGGTGCTTTCATGACGGCGGTGCTTTTCTACCACTCGTTAGCTCACCGGAGCGTTTCGGCGGGATTCCGCCGACGCCGCGAATGCGGGTTCCGCCGCCGGCTTACGGCTGTGCGCTGAGGCGCGGTGCCCATGCGGACTTTCTGGTCGGGGATCGGATATCCATCATTGCTAGCGGATGTACACGTGCTATTATGAGATGGTCGAGGCGTAAGTATGTTAGCCTGGGAGCTCCTATGAGTCGCAGGTTTAGTTTGGTCATGCGCTGCGCTCTATTGCTCATGAAATTCCCCGAACGGCTTAGACAAGACGCCGCATTGAGGGTGTAGGATATAAACAAAGGTTTTGAGCATGCTCTAATATTTCGCTCTAAGTGACTGGATGTCAGCTGTTTGTGGACAGTCATCTGGACTAGTATTAAATGACGCGAAAATTTCCTTTGACCAAAGTATTACCAAGAAGCCTTTAATTACAAGGCGGAAACCCGCCCGGCTGGGAAGACCGGCTGGGAAGAACTGCCATGTGATTAGTACGAGAGTATAGCCAGCTCTGAAAAACACTTCAATGAAATATCACCTCGAGGCTTACTTCCACCAACCACCTTATTTACTTTAAAGTCATCTCATGTCCCCTGTACCGTGGACTACATTGTTAGTATATCCATCTTTATAATTCACTCAAGTGCAAGAAGCAAACAATCGCAAAAGCTCAAACATGCCTAGCGTCATTGAATTTCTACAGTCTCAGCTCCTCACTGAGGTCCCAGTACCTACAAAGAACTTTACCGGCCAAACTATCATCGTCACCGGCTCCAATACCGGCCTCGGCCTTGAAGCCGCACGGCACTTCATCCTGCTCGATGCCGCCAAAGTCATTCTCGCAGTGCGAAGCATACCAAAGGGCAAGGCAGCGTTAGTCCACCTGGAAGAATCCACGGGGACGAAAGGAGTCGTCGAAGTTTGGGAGCTGGACCTGACCTCTTACGCAAGTGTCCAGAAGTTTGCCAAACTGGCCCAAAATCTTGGGCGCCTAGACGTCTTGGTCAACAACGCCGGCGTCATGACATACGACTTCGTACTAGCAGAGAAAGACGACAGTCTCATCACAGTCAATGCTGTGAGCCCGCTTCTCCTCGTGATGTTGCTATTGCCCAAACTCAGGGAAACGTCCTTGAAATATGCAAAGGAGACTGTTATCACCTTCGTTGGATCGCTTGGCCATGCCAGGGTTGAATTCATCGAGAGTAAGAATGGTAATATCTTCAAAGGCTTGGCTGTAGCGAAAACCGCTCGCATGGCTGAAAGGTAAGCCAATACTGCTACTCCTGCCGGCGATCTCAATAGACTAAAACCATCTAGGTACAACATCTCGAAGGTCATCCAGCTACAGCTTGCCAGAGAGCTCGCAGAAAAGCTCACGAAGTCAGAGAAGCCGGGCAACATTGTCGTTTCAGTGGTCAACCCGGGACTATCTGACACGGAAGTCGCTCGAAATCTCAGCTGGATTCAGGGCAAAATAGTCAAAGTTGTTCTTAGTTTGGTTGGAAGAGCACCAGAAGAAGCTAGTCGTACACTTGTTCTGGCTGCTGAAGGCGGACCAGAAACGCATGGACAATACCTTGACGATGGCAAAGTGGGCAGGTATGTGTCAAGGGCGTAGATCCCTCCGCGTAAAAACTGCTGTTGAGCTCTCAACTGACTCTCAAACCGCAGACCGTCCGATTTCATTACCAGCGGTGAAGGAATCAAGGTTCAGAAGCAGCTGTGGAAAGAATTACTTGAGAAGTTGGATGCTGTTGCACCTAGTATCGCAGATTCACTTTGAGTCAACATCGAACGCCGCTCGATACTGGGATTGGTTGCCTTACGCAGTGTTGTATGATTTCTGGCTTAGAATAAAAGCTAACGAGCCACTGCGCTCTATGATTATCCCAAATGCGCGACAGCGTGCGTACCAACTGGTGCATGGGAGCCTCCCACCCAAGCATTCCAGTTGTTGATACCTTCTGTGCACTCTTCAGTGATTGGACGGCCATGCACCTGGGCTACAACGTCTGCTCCTCTGTGAATGGTTACGACAACTTCTCCGAGTCTACCGTTGAAGGGTGCGCTTCCGTGGTAGACACCGACACCGCCATTCGGGACACCATCATCATCCCATGACCCCTCTTGCGGCACACCACCGATACTCACTGTCACCGAGGCGGGCCCGGTCAGGAGTGCCGAGAACACGACCTTGTCCTCCATAATCTCCGACGGATGATGCAAGTCCTGGCCGTGACTTGGTGCGTTGCCTGTGGTACCTCCGCAGTCGCCTGCGTGGCCGGGGTGTATGCGGTACCACGTCACTACTCCCTCTCGGTTGATGGTGGCATGACCGTTCTTGTATAAGTCGATCAGGAAAGGGAGCAGAAGCCGCCAGCCATCGTGAGGCATATCTCTGACGTAGTTGAACGGCGCCTTGCCGTACTCGAAAGCGCCAAACTGCTTCTCGTGGAGGGGTCCGATGTAATGGGACTCGCCGAAGTCGTTCCACGAGATCTGTCATTGTCATTAGGACGGGCCCTGCCTTTCGCCAGCCGAATATTACTCACAATTTGCACATATTCCGGTCTCATCTGAAGAATCTCGTTCCAGCGGTCATTCCATAAATCATCGCCCTTCCAAGCCCAGTTCTTATTCCAAGTCGGCAGGTTGGTATAGAACCACGGTGAAACAGCAACCATGTAAGGTCTGTTGCCCAAGAAGTGACGGTAAGAAGCATCCAAGCCGGGATCCATCTTACGGGTGTTGCCGTGCGGCCATGCGGCCCAACTGAAGAGGCCATCGGTGACACCAGTGTTCACGGCGTTCTCGGCCCCGATGGACGAGAACGAGGGCATGAAGAAACATCCAGTCGCGGCCTTGATGTCATGCCAGTCGGCAGCATTGCCAGTTCCCTCGAAGGTGGAAACAACTGGTTGCCATCCGCGCTTGAAGTACGCAGGAGAGGGCCCAAACTTGAGTGGGCGTTAGCACGTGCGACGAGAGCGCTTTATCGGAGTGCACTCGCCCGATTCAGCAACTCAATGACTCTCTCTTTGGGCCAAGCTCCAGCTCCTTCATAGTCGAATGACAGGAGCAGCTTGAACCCAGTCTGTTCAGCCGCGAAGAAGAACTCGGGAAGCTTCACGATCGCCTCCTCATGGATCCCAAAGTTCACCACGAAGCCATCAATATGCGCCTCTTGAGCCAGGCCGATATCGACCTTGTACTCATCCACGGTGTACTCGCAGGTGTTACTCAACTGCTGCTGTGTCAGCAAGGCCCCTCACAGTTCAATCGCAGACAGTCTGCTCACCATGAAATGCGCAAACACGGCCCGCTCGAACCCCTGAGGCGGCCCCTGCTGATACGGCGGCCGGCTGTCCGTCGGCACCGGGGGCGGTGGCGCTGGTCGGGGCTCGTCGTCGTCGCCCGTGATGGCCGCGATCTCCGCCTCGATCTTCCTCTTCGCCTTGTCGAAAAATGCCTTCATCGTCGCGTGTGTTCGGGAGAGGAGAAGTTGTACGCGCCGAGCCGTGACGCGCGCTGCGTTTGACCGCTCCAATTAAATTGACACGTGGAATGGCGAAGCCTCAATCTTGGCCACCGGAGAGGGTCGTTTGTAGCCCCATCTCTACGTAACCGAGCCTTAGCACGCATCCCGACTTATCCGGTCTCTTGGAGGCCTCGATATCATTCATCATCTCGGAAAATTTGCCAGACAACAATAAAGGTTCTGGTGTTTTCCGCGGGACTATGTACTTAGTAGTTCAACAACTCGAAGTTTAGAGACATCCATGGAAGTGTGTTCTCCGGGCGCGAGTCATTAGGGAGGGCGTGCTGAGCCTGTCGTTCGCTGGCTGGCCACATGGATTTTACGTCATTTTTTAGGCTTTACAACACGGACGAAGAGAGGGTGCCGACCGCTACAAGGGTGCTGATTCAATTGCTCCAGGCTTGCGTGTGGTCGTCGGGTAGGTCCCCGATTTGGTTTTATGAAGATAAGAACGTGTACACGGGAATAACTCAGAATTAGAAATCCGAGAGCGAAACCAAGCAAAAGGTAAAAATAGGCTGAAGTTATTAGAGTCTAAGCAACCTTCATAGAGGAGATAGACGTGCTCCAAGCGGGAGGGTACTATCCTAAGAGACAGAGGGCGATCTGAGTCGCAATGCACTAGGAAAAATGATTTACAGAGGACAGCAAAAAGATGTCCTCGGAGAGGCTCGAACTCTCGACCTTTGGATGTCTCTGCCTTCAGACAGAGTCATATGGAAGTAATATGAGACCAACGCTCTACCGACTGAGCCACGAAGACGTCAGCCACTGTGGGGCTTGACCGATAGCAGGGTGGAGTTGACTAAGCGGCCAGCGGACCGCAATGCTGTGATCATTCTCGTATCCCACCGGCGGGATTGGACCAGCGTTTCCGGTCGTGTTTCGCGTCGTACACCATCACGGGCATTGGGAGCCTCGGGACTTTTGATGGTGTTGCTTTGCAGTTATCATGCACTTTGATTTTCACACGCGATTGATATGGTCACGCTTTGTGCAGGTGAGTGCATCTATAATTATGTTCATTATCTGTATGTTCGTAATCGTATCGTCATAGGGGGTATTTCACGCTTGCGGGAATCTCGTAACGTCGGCCGGTGCCGACGACATCACAACCACCGTCGTCGTGACGGTTCCGTCCGGCCCTTGATCCTTCACTATCCGGAACTTCTCGTCTTCCGTCACTGCTGACGGATTCGTATCTGGCGTCCATGTGTGTACGCTTCTTGTAACATTGATCTCGAACTCTCGCTCGACCATGATCATCTCCGGGATCTGAATCTCCGTGTCCCAGTCTCTTGCTGCTTCTGGGTCGTGGCTAATGCTCCATAGCTTCTTGCGCGGAGTGAAGGACGTTGGCGATGTCGGTGCGTGAGAGGATATTGTACTTGCGTCGCTCGGGTGCGGCAAGAGATGGTCGATCAGAGGCTGCATCGCGGGGATGCACACCGCAATGATGACTACGTCGGCCTCAAGACTTGTCCAGATGACGAGATCAGCAGAGTCATCTGTGAAAAAGCGTTAGCAGATAATCCTTGACCGATCGTCATTGGTGTAACTCACAGGTAAAATCAGGGCTACCTAATGACTTCAACCTCGTGCATTTAAATACGGCAGTTATCAAAGCACTGAAAAAGGCGTAGTTAGCAATCTGAATATTTCTCGGGGTCTCATTCAATCAACCACTTACACAGCGCCCAGCACTATCGATATCAGTACTCCGAAAAGTTTCCTTCTCGCAAAATGAAGCTTGCGTATCGAGAAAGCTACATAAACTGCGAGATATGCATTTGTTGCCGCAGATATCGCTGAGAGACCGCCGGGTTAGGAGTGTCTTCATATCGATCAAGCTTTTAACTTACCACTAGTTGATATTGAATATTCCACGGCCATATCTGGTCCTAAGCAAGCTTTGGTCATGAACGACATCTCGGCTTGAGACGGTGAACATTGCGTGTATAATCCAAGGACGTTACCAAGCAGGCCTAGTGAGCAAAATGCGACTAGAGCCCACAGGAATAAGCGTTGGCCCCTCTTAGGTTGAAGAAGTCGATTCATGAGAGCGACCACGGCAATTTTCGGCAGTATCAGAGCAAAAATGCCGAATGAGAAAGCCATGACGGTCCAGTGCAAAATCGCCTCTTTCTGGTGGTCGCTGAGCGATGCGACGTGCCTCCCATGGCCGATCGCAACGGCCTTTAATGTCGTCGCTGTCGATGTCCATCCCGATATCTGTGGTACTCAGCCAAAAGTCTCCAACTACAGAAGGACGAGCATCCATACCACCGCAGCCAGAAGAATTCCGTCGTCAAAGTGCACTTTCTTTTGAATCCACCCCCTAACGAACAGCCGCGACAGAGCAAACATCGTCGAGATCGCCGTCGCGGGCACGACGGACGCGACGATCACGCCGCCTATACTGTGCGTGTCGACATCCTCGGCCGAGTCGGCGTAATCACGCGGCGGTAGCGGGAGCGGAGGTATCGAGGCACTGGTCAATGCTTTGTACAGCAGGTGCATCATGCGTGCGGACGCAGAAGAACGATCATTGAAGATTTTGTTGTAACATGGCCCGATATGATTGATGGCGGGTTCGGTTTGTATTCGGCGGCGTTTCGATACGTGCGAAAAGGATACAACGTCGGAGACACAGAAGAAAGCGGTCGTGAGCAGAAGATGAGGGGGAGCGGCGACCATTATCCTCTTAGGATTACGCCACTCAGTGCGGAGGGCAAAATGACAAGATGAAACCTCAAAACTTTGTTCTAGAAGGGCTCGAGTGTCGAGGTCACCGAGGTTGTGGACGCTAGAGGCTTAGCGAGAGTCAGAGAGTGAGTCTATTCCTCTCCATCTGATTTCCTGTTTGGCTCAAAGGAAACCTTGTGTGCGGTGCAGCTGATTTGCGTGCCAAGGGTATGGTTCCCTCGTCACGCTCATCGACAACCGGAGCATCTGAGCCTGCGAAGGGAAGCAAAGGCCTGGGTCGTGGACGAAAACGGCATTTCCACGTACGATTTGCCCAGTCGGGTATTCTCGTCCCAGTTATCCGGGACTGATCTACAGCGCTAAAATCGGTTCCGGACGCCACAGGAGAGATGAAAGGAAGCAAACACTGCACTGAGGCTATTTCGTAATTGTAAGTCTGTCACCATGGAGCGGCACTTCCTTCGAACCTAGTGCTAGCAATTTGTCCGGTCAATCGAGCGGTCGAGCCGGTATAGCCGGTTATGACACATCGCGTTAAGCCGGTAGACGCGAGAACGTCGGTCTCCGAAACGGCCTTTACTGATTACGCAGAGCTAGCAAGGTCATCGTTAAAGACCCAAGCCTCAAATTGAATCAATGTGTTCGACAGGCGACTTTTGCAACTAGTAATACCAACGAAGTGCGGGCGCATGGGAGGCTTCATAGCCGTTCTTCCGGTTCTTAGGATGCCAAATTTCGAAGCCGCGAATCCTGCTTCTTGACTTCGGAAGGATATGCGGCAGGCGTTGCTACCAGTGATGACCTTTCCTGTTAAACAGAATTACAAGTGCAGAACAAGTATGCAGACAGGGCAAAGAAGGCAACAAGATAACCCCAGAATGACAAAGTGCTAAAAGAAAACAAATAAGCATGACCTTTACTACAAGAAGACAGATTAAAATGCCTTGTCACATGACACCACTCCCAACCCAGCAGCAGTCATTGCTGGCCTGGGCTGAGAACTGCCTACTTACGACGGACAGAGTCGAAGCGCCCGTGTAAGTCAGGCTATTGCGAATTCCGACACTATGAGCTACGTACAAACAGATGAGTTAAAACGCGCTCGCCTCTACATCTAGTCATTCAGGCGCGTTGGCCTGCGTTGCATCAACACATTCTCAATTCCCGGCCATTCCGCAATCTGCACCTCGTATCTGACTCTCAATTGCTGACTCTGGCAACAAAGGGGTTGTTTTTCTTTTGCATGTTTTACGCATCCGGACAAGCTATTAATAACAAAAGCGCCCACCGATCCACCCTACACCGTTGGCTGGCTTAGTAGTCTCTGTCCATCGGAGAGAGATCCGCCCGAGCTCACTGAGGTGGACGTCGTCATCCAGGACTTATGGCTTTTCTTTTCGCATTATCTTCCCCCTCCGTCGTCCATTTCCCCCCTTTGTATCAGACCCTTGCTTACAAACAGTCAATATGTCCAATTTTCGGGGCAAAAGTACAACATGATGCATCAACGGTCCTTCAACAGCTGATGTCGGCGTACCTCGGCCCACTCCTCCGATGCCGGCCGGGATAGCAGCGGTAGATTAACGGGTCCTCCGAATGCACTAACAACGGCTACTTGCCTGATAAAATGTGTCATCCGAGCCTGCAGGAAAGTCCCGATAGTGCTACGGCCACTGTAAGGAGAATCTCTCCACCGTCTCCGCACTTGATAATGGTAGCGTGCCCGCGGGGAGGTGGGCGCATTGAGCACCATTACCCCCCTTATCAGCCAGATTAAACGCTGCTGACACATTGCCCCGGACTCCACGATATCGGATCACAGGTGACTCGCAGCCGTTGATTCTCACTCAAAGGCACGCGATATCTGACTTTCTCCACATTGAAGATCTGATCGGGAGATCTTCCCTTGCTGCTGGTTGGAACTCTCACACCTGCAATTCACAATGAGCAGTCAGAGGGCCAGCACACACACGGCAAAGCGCCCGCGGCTCGGCGAGCGCACGATGTTGGCTTGTATCGGCTGCAAGCAAAAGAAACTGAAGGTTCATCAACCTAAGAGATACCCTATCTCCCTATACACTGCTAACACTCATAGTGCGATGGACAAAGCCCCAAGTGCCAGAACTGCGTCAGAACAGGAAGAGGTATGCCCCTCAAAATGACCTCAACAGTACATGAGTGCGTCCGGCTGACTGGCAGGTAGATTGCTTAGTAGAAGATCCGGGCACCGGCTTACACCGCCCGCGCGACTACATGAAGTCCCTCGAGACCCGTGTAGCTTATCTTGAAGGTCTCTTGCAACAGGTCCGGCCGGAAGTGGCCCTCGACCACTTCGGTCCCAACGAGGGTCACGATGCCGATCATTCGGCCCCGCCTCCTGCAGGCTCGACAAGTCAACCTATGCCCATCATGCACATGCCAACAACTTTCCCAAGCCTACCCGAGCAATCATCCTTTGAGGACATGGACTTCTCCCGAGCACTGCGCGCACCCTCAATAGATGCTGATGATCACCATGTCGACATGCTGTCCTCGGAAGTTGCTTTGCTCTGTCTCAGCGCTGCTGGCAGAGAGCCTCACTACTTCGGGCCATCCTCCGCGGTCTCTTTCTCGCGAATTGTGAGCGCTACCATGGGTCTTGCGAGCAGAGGTGGTAGCTCGCAGCATAGCCATGCGGGTCGTGCGAAAGGGCCTGGCTCCGAGGTGCCTCGCGAAGTTCCGTTGCGGCTCCCTTCGCCCACCTTGAGAGCCAATCTTTCTCAGGCTTACTTTAACAATATTCACCCTCAATACCCCTTTCTTCATAAGCCGACGTTCCAAATCTGGGAAGAGAGTTGTTTGAAAGCTAGTCTTGAAGGTGACCTCAGTAGCGTCAGCGGAGTCTCTTTATTTTTCGTCTTGATGGTGAGATAGCGAGGCCCAGTGCCAAATCGTCCCTCTTTCGTACGCTAACCCTAGGTCTAGGTCTACGCCATTGGGTCTCTTGTACTCGGTCAGAGTCATTACGATGCCGCCGAAGCTTACTATTCGATGGCACTAGACCACATTGCAGCTGTTCTAGATCTCGATAGTCTCGAGTCAATACAGGCCATCCTGTCTTGTGCAGTGTACTCCATCAGGTCGCCAGTAGGCGTCAGCTTATGGTTCGTGGATGGCCAGACTCTCGTCAACTTTACTTGAAGCTGACTAGGCTGCCGCTATAGGAAGGTTTCTGGGATGGCTATCCGACATTGCATTGAGCTTGGGTATCACCGAAGCGCAGAGAAATATCACAAGAACACGGACGCTCTCACGAAGGAAATGTCAAAGAGGTGCTTCTGGGTGGCCTATGATATCGACAGAGTTGTGGCTTTTACTCTTGGTCGGCCAGTTGGTATTCCTGATGACTCTATTGATGTTGAGGTAAGCCGTACACGACATCAGTTTCGCTATATTCACAAGAGGTGCCTGACACAACACTTACTTACTTAGCTGCCACTTGACATGGACGACGAAAACATCACATCGGGAGGTCTAATGGCCAACCCCCGCACAAACCCGACTGACCCGCCGACACTAATGACAGGCTTCGTCCATGCCATCAAGCTTCGACGTTTGTGGACAAAGATTAGTGACAACCTGTATCCCCCCTCAATACGGCGCTGCGGGAATCACTGCGGTCAGAGGGCAACCGTCGAAAGCCTTCGTCAAGAGTTAGATGAGTGGCGCGTCAACACGCCCGACCAACTAGACTACTCTGTGTCTCATCCGCTGTCTGTCTTCACGTCAAGATCGTGGTTCCAGCTTGCCTATGATCACTCTATCCTCCTCTTGTATCGGCACTACATGATGGCACTGCCTGGTAGCCATGCCCCTGCTAACTGCAATGACTCAACGAATGTTAATGATATTGAGGCAACTGAGAGGGCCCTAGAAGAGTGTGCGGTTCGTGCACGAGAGATGTGTCTTCTCTATCGTCGGGTGTACCAGAGTTCTTCCGTCCAGTTCACCTGGGGAAGTCTTCACATTCTGTTCCTCGGTGGACTCACATACCTCTACTGCCTCTGGAGGTCGAAGCGCGTCCGAGACTCCATTCGACAGGCCGATGTTGTGACGACCTGCATGGCGTGTACGACTGTTCTGATCATCATTGCCGAACGGTGGAATCTGGCGACGTCGTACCGCGACATCTTCGAGACATTGTCACAGCGGACAATCACCATGGTCTGCAACGATGGGCATAAGCCTGGTCCGACATCGCTGCCAGCTATCGGTCCCGGGCCAAGCATGGATAGTCACGTTCCAATGAGTGGCACCAGTCCCTCTGGCATGCAAGACTGGATCAATGACTTAGATCCCATGGCTATACCGCAAGAGTCAGAGTGGTTGGTACAGCAGCTTAATCTACTACAGGGGGTGAGAGAGTTCTAAGGAAGATATTTGGATCGGTCGTCCGAGCGACCACCGCACACAAATTACAATACCACGACTTCTTCTAAACCCGTTGACCTTCTAAATGTTCCTGTTCGACTTGTTGCTTCTCTTGAGACATATGAAGAACGAGGTTGCTCAATCCAGCATCTCGTGCCTCCAAGTACCTCTTGCGAGCCGCTCTGGCAAACAGAGGCGCATCAGCTCCCAGGAACATGTCCATGTCCTCTAACGGAACACCTTTGGTCTCCGGAACAAACAGGAACGCAAAGACGAACGCAACCACCGTGCACGCCCCGAAGAAAAGAAAAGTCCCCCATGTTATCTTGTTGATCATGGGTGGAAGGCTGTAAACAACTATGAACTGCGCCAACCACTGTGCGCAAACCGCGATCATCATGCCAAGCGTCCGAACGCGATTGGGCAGCACCTCGGAGGCGAAGATCCATGGAATTCCGTTCCAGCTGAAGCCGTAAAATATGGCGTAAATGTAAATCATAGCCAGAGCAGCACGACCACCGGCGTCGGGTGAAGCTGTACCTTTGAATGAGCCCGACAACGCGGAATAGCCAGCCAGATAGAACATAGCCACCATTGCCCCGATAGCTCCAATGAGAAGAGCCGGCCGTCTGCCGAATCTGTCGACGAAGAACATCATGAAAACGAGAGTTGTCATCATCTTGACTATGCCGTAAACTCCAGTCGCCAGGAGACCAACATCAGTGCCGCTGAAGCCAATCGAACGCAAGATGGTTGGACTGTAGTAGTTTATGGCATTGATGCCGGTTAGGTTCTGGAGTACCATGAGCAGGGCCCCGATCGACACACGCCATCTGATACCAGGAGCAACAAGCTCTCGGAACACCTTCCATGTGGACTGTTCCCCGCCGTTGGCCTCAGTCTCAAGAGTGATGCTGACTTCAATCTGCATAATCTCACGATTGATGAACTCGTGATCCTCAGGCAGATTTCGAACCCAAGATAGAGCCTTTCGTGCCTGCGTCTTTCTGTTCTTGGTAACGAGCCATCTTGGAGACTCTGAACAGAACAAGGGCATGGTGATGAGAAGCAAGCCCGCAGGGACGAACTGCACAGCAACCGGCACGTGCCATTGCGTGTTTCCCTGTGAAGGGATATTCTGTGCCACCCCATAGTTGACCCAAAAGCCAAAGACAAGCGCTGTCTGCAGCATGATTTCGAAGATGCCCACAAGCCTCCCGCGAATCAAGGCTGGCGAGCACTCCGCGATGTAAACTGGGATCAATGTCGAAGAAGCACCAATGGCGATGCCAGTCAAGGCTCGGCCCCCGTCTGCAGCCGCAATCGTTAGCAAGGGAGACCTGACAGAAAGTAAGCTCTCTTACAGAGAAGGCCAATCCATCCTATCAACTGCAACACCACGCCGATTATGAAGACGAAAGCTGAGCCTAAGATAACTGGCTTCCGACCAAACCTTTCAGCAGAAAAGAAGCCAGCGATACATCCAAAGAAGGCGCCTGCTTGGAATGTTGAGACGATGTTGGAAGAAAGATTGGCGATTTGATCAGCCGAGCTGTTTCCTAAGCCGAACGCTCTTTGGAAAGATGGCAGATTGATCGTGCCACCAATAAAGGCTGAGTCGTAGCCATACATTGCTGAAGCCTATGTAGACATTCATTAGTTACTGGAAGTTTACCCGGGACGTCTGTAACGATTTGCATACCCATGACGCTGAAAACGCCAGTAGATAGGGCCGGTATCCATAGACTTCTTTTGGGGTGTCCGACCCAGGGTCATCTTGCAACGAAAAGATGTTTCTCATTTTCAACTCGTTGGTCTACGATAGCATTTGTTTTCTCGGAGAGTAAACTGGGGAAGAGGCAAAGATAACATGAGTGTATCGGGAGATTCAAGATTTCCTTAGCCATTTATATACAGAGTACTTCTTGTACGGCATCTCACGCCTTTCGCGATGCAGTTCAGCAGTACCGATTCTGAGCGAGAGGCGGCAGTTAGGTACGATGCGTACCATGGATCTTTGGGAAACGCTTATCCAACTTCCCTGCTCACATGCGTATTCTCCCCGGGGATAGGAAGGGAATTGCGGGGTGGGAACGTTACCCCGTGGGGAGACACAAGGCCTTGCCAAACCTCGGCGACTTTGATTCACCGCTTGAGAATCGCAACGTGTGTCATTGGCTCATATCAAAATCTATGAGTTTCTCCACATTCTATACTCAGCTGCCCCCCAGGACTTGCCAAGTCTCCAACGCACTTCTGGTTCTATACCTCCCCAGGCATTCTAAGTGTTAGCGTGTTACTTCTGCTTCGGGAGAAACGCCTACTGGCTAGAAGTACTGGAGTATGTTACGTTCATAGAAATTTAGGTGAGGGCAACATCCCCTAAGCCCGATTTTCGAGCTCGATTTTCTAGAGCAAAGGTCCAGAAAAGAGACGTTGTAGATTTACCCTTATAGGCCACCTTTTGAGGCCTTGACGAAACCTCTGAAAATCATGAATATTCTTGCCAGAGGAGGCTAGTATGGGACGACGCTAACATTTAGAATCCCTGTGGAGGTATATTGCAGTCCATACTCCCGATTTGTTGAGTACCGGGGAGTATCGGGGATCTAATCCAGGCTTGCAACCGACGCATCCCACCGGCGCCGATGTCGCT
This sequence comes from Colletotrichum cordylinicola, assembly GCA_027406065.1. Lineage (NCBI taxonomy): Eukaryota > Fungi > Ascomycota > Sordariomycetes > Glomerellales > Glomerellaceae > Colletotrichum > Colletotrichum cordylinicola. Next base: position 5,535,592 of record JANVYD010000001.1, on the reverse strand, counting down.
TGCGTCGCCTTTGACACGAAGATTCACGGATCGTCTTTCAACTCCCGTCAAACATGAGACTGTTGGTACTCGGGACCCAATTCCCGACCCTGCATGACTTATATCCGTGAGGGGTTCGATTCCTTCGGTGATCCATGGATGCGGAGAAGTATGCCGCTTTAATGATTATCCATCCTGTGTTATTTGATCGCCACAATGAAAGAAGACCTTGTCAGGGATGAATCCTACGTCGGTCCTAGCACACCCCCGCCCTCAAACTCACAACAAAGTCCTTCACTATTACTGAGTGGTTTGTATTGACCTTGCAGTCTCTAAACCAGTGCCCAACATGGAAGACAATGCAGCCAAAGAAGTAACAGCCGCACCCCTTCCGTCACAACGCCTACTGGGGAAGGTTGTGTTGGTGACTGGCGCAGGTGGTTCCATTGGCTTGGAAACCTCTGCAAGGCTATTGCAGGAGGGTGCAAATCTCGGTCTCGTGGACATCAGCGCAGATGCCCTCGAGCGCGCTGTCTCGCAGCTCAAGGTCAACATACCCGGAGAAACGGTTGAGAATCGCATAGTGACAGTCACGGCCGATGTTACTTCTGAAAAGGCTGTGGAGCAGTTTACAACAAAGATTGCCAGTCATTTCAAACGGCTGGATTGCGCATTCCTCAATGCTGGAGTGAGCTACACATCGACGAGCATCTTCGACACAACTGAGGAAACCTATGATCGGATCATGCAGGTTAATGTCAAATCAGGTATGCCTTTAATCTATTCGCTGCGTAGTAGTAGTTGCACCATTCTGACAATAGCAGCATTCCTGGGCATCAAGCACACTGCTAAAGCCATGAAGGATTTGGGCGCCGGGGGAAGCATCATCTTGACATCATCAATAGCCGGTCTGAGAGGCACTCCCGGACTGATAGTCTACTCGGGGTCAAAGTTCGCGCTGCGAGGGCTCGCTCTCACTGCAGCCTCGGAGTTGGGGCCGCTGGGTATTCGTGTAAACACCATCCATCCTAGCGGCATCAACACGCCAATGTTCAAGGCTTCGTGGAGCCCAGAAAAGATGGAGCAATTGAGAAAGGGAATGCCGCTGGGCAGATTCGCCGAGACTGATGATATCTCGGGTGTCGTGGCGTTCTTAGCTAGTGATGATTCCAAGTTTATGACTGGAGGCTTCTTGAAGATTGATGGAGGTTGCGTCAGTTTTTAGAGACCGAGATACTGGTCCTTTGACCGGCAATTGAAACCTAGATTCTTTCCATCTTTTACAGGGAATGATTGGTAAAGCAAATATTCATAATTAAACCCTTTGCTTTCCTCTTCATTATTGGTGCTAAAGACCTGAATTCACCCTCTCATACAACGCCTGGATTGAAACTCTTGCTCTCTCGGCCATGACTTCTGGACCATTCTCTTGCAACTCTGTCTCTTTTAGAAAGCCTTCCATGGAGAACCAACCATCCCATTGGTAATCCACCGACCATGTCCTCATAATCTCGACCACAGGAAAATATCCAGGCTCTTCCAGAGGGAAAGGCCTGGCGCTCCGCGACCACGCCAGGCGGGCATCTTTGACCTCCAAGCCGTCGAACAAGGATGAATCCTCTGTTAAAGGAGAGTCAAACCGAGAGCCATCCGAAAGCTGCAAATAGCATACATGCTCCTTGGGAGCTTGTTTGAGGAATTGCGCCATTGATTCGGCTATTTCTGCCTCTCCGTTTGGAAGCTCACCACTTCGAGCATAGGGATCGCCCCAGAGACGGCTGTGGATATGAAAGGAGTCGAGACAAAGTTTGAAATTGGGCCTGCCAACGCTTTCGACGACACGGAGACCGTCTTGCCATGTAGCGTGAAAGGCTGCGAAGGCGACCGGTTCGTATGCGATGCTGACCTGACTCTGTGCTGCAAGGTCGGCCAAAGCTTGCAATTCAGGTATGATCACACCAGCATCGTCTGTCGAATGATGGAGAAACTGCGATGGCACCTGGACGAACTTTGCATTGGCTGCGACAGCCAGATTGATCCAGTCGCTGGCAACACGCAGTCGTTCTTCCAAAGGTGTTTTGAGATTTCCTTCAAAATTCTTCAGAGGATTCAGGCTGAGAATCTCAAGATTCCGCGATTTGCAGATATCTCCGATCTTTCTCGCAGACTCCAGCGGAGACACACCATTTGACGCAGCATGGTTGAGAAGGTCGGCATGTACGAGTTCTATGCCAGAGAACCCGCAGCTCGCAGCGGCTTCTATCTTTCGCTCAAGTGTATGCGACGGGTGTTTGCCAAGAGACACCGTGGCTATCGCCCATTTGTTGCGGAATGGGAGTTTTGACATCGTTCCAGTCTCAATGCGTTTGATAAGCTGGTATTCGTAGTGTTCTGCCTTCGATCCAGCCTTCGTTACATCCTTTTGGTCTACCAGCAACGTGCCTTGCTATAGTTCAAGATCGTCGTGTAGGGTAATGTCATACCCGCTCTGCCACGTCATTCATCATGGGGTTTGTCTGCGTATGTCGGTTTCGCATTTCCGATACGTCCAAAATCCTTCTGCATGCGTTGTTGAGGACATGCTCGGGAATACGCACCAAACGGCAAGTGGGGTTCCTCCGAGTTCTCCCAACTGCATCACGATCATCCAGTCGCTGCAATCATACTATGCCGGGGAATGTCGGTTGTAATTGTGATAGGTTGCTTACCTTCCAGAGGTATGTTGCATGCCGGTGGGCCAGGCAGGTGTGAGCCCAAAAGAGATCAAAAGAAACATCAGAAACAAAGAATTAGATTAGCGATGAGTACGTCGAGGAAAAGATCTAAGAGTGCCCCAAAGCCTCGGCTTCCCAAATGAAACAGTGCACGCTGCCTACAAAAACCTAGAAACGTCTTCAAGACTCAAACGCAACTCTTCGGCGCATCTCCTCAAACTACTGCGCTGCGCCTGAGCATAAAGTTCATTTGAATCCAAGATTTTACAGTTCAAAGCTTTCTCGTAGCCCTGTAAATCTGGTTTCATCGCGTCCTCCTTGTCCATGGCCGAGTCGCTGCTGCTGGTGCTGGATTGAAGGTTAGACTGGAAGATACCAGCAGCTGAGAACGGAAGGAAGTCTTCATAAGTGATTGGAAGAGCTTCTAGTACTCCGATGGAGACAAGACGGTCAAGTAACGATGCTGGGTCGGCGAGATCAAGGTTTGGGATACCAGCCAGCTTTTCCCGAGCACCCTCGGCGCATCTGTATTCCGAGTAGACAAGGCCGCGGCGACGTAACTCGTTCCAATCATCAGGGAACTTTTCGAAAGTCTCCTTGAAAACTTGGTCTACTGCCGATGGCTCAACCTTGCCACTACTCTGTGCCGTTGCCATGGCTTCATCAAGAAGCTCGTCATACAGTTTCCTGCCCGCGGGTGTGACAGCAGCACCTCTCTCTTCAATCTCACCAAATCTTGCTTTGTGGAATCCGTCGACGAACTCATCTCGCCCTGAGATCGCGAACCGAATTCCCTCCTGTAGTGCCAGGAAGCTGGTTTGCCTCAAGAGAATAGGGCATTTCCTGGGTGGTGGCCCCTCAATGCGGCTCTTAACGGCCATGCCAGCTGCAAGCATTGCCTCTTGGGCAGCGGCAATATCGAGGGCGCGCGGTGTGAGGTGGTTGATGTGTGATGATCGGAAGCAGGCAATATCCGCCAGGATTGGGTGCTCGTCGCGAAGAAGAGCGTATTCTTCGTGTGTCGCTGCAGCTAGAGGCTGCCAGCTGAATGTGCCGAGAGCCTCGATGACGAACCGCTCTCCCTGTTCAGGGGTTAGGCGACCTTCTTGCGTAGACTCAGCGGTATCGAGGAGGTTGATGAGAGCATCGCTGAATATTTTTCGTCTCTGGAGGAGGTCTAGTGCTACGCCTCGTGCAGCACCGGTCTTCAGAAGCTCCGGGCGGAGAAGTGTCGTGAAGACGCGGAAAGGATTGCGCTCCAGCGACTCGGGCGATGTTGGACGAAAGCATGTTGCATGCATCGGCAGTCCCGCAACAGACAGATCATAGTAACCGACCGCGTACATGCCGAGGAGGTTGAATATGCGGCGGACCGTTTGTAGTTCTTCAGGTGTTCCTAGACGAATGGCACCGTGTCTCTCAAGTGTGAGACGGTCGATGCTAGCGTCCATAGTTGCGGACCCCTCGAGGCCCTCGCGCTTTCTTGTCTGTGCATCTCTGTTGACTTTCTGGACGATTTGAATGAGATCGCCATAGAGGGGGACTTCGGCCTTGTACATCGTAGACATTGCGAGGGCAAAGGTGGTGCGGAGCGTATCGGGGTCGACATAGGCGGCTTCCGGCCCCGGCTTTCCCGGAGGCACGGCACGGGATGCGGAGAGCAGACCGGTAGACATGATCAGATAAGGGGGACTTCGCCCAAAAGAAATATTGACGACTTTACAATTTCGTGGTTTCTCGGGGCCAATACAAACCCAAGATTATCGTGGATAAGTTAGAAAATCACCAGATAAGATGGCCGCTTCTTTGGTTCCTTATAAGATCAAACAAAGCTTCAAAGCGCAGCCATCCCATGTTTCTTACATCGCTCTCGGTCATACGATCAGTTCGGAAGGTGTCAACAAGTTTCACATGACGCTCATGGTTCCTCCCGAGCCTTGAGCCGACCCAACCCACATCAACGCTCGCTGCCTCCCTCGCAACAGCTGGAAGCCGGCTTCCGAATCCTGCCGTCACCGAGGTCATCGCGGACAACTACCAATCCCTTCACCGGGTGCTGCCGATAAGCCCAAAGCAGGAGTACGCTGATATGGAGGTGCGGGGCTTCTCCGTCCTCGACATGGATAAGGCTTTGTGAGGGGGGCGTGCAGCAAGCATGACGGTTAGTGGCGGCGGCGGCGGGGTCGGGGGTTTCCGAGGATGGCGACATCTCTTTGCTTATCCGTGCCATCCAACACGAGGATTCGATTGTGCGGAGTAGACATCATTCACCGGCTCATCGTCTGCAATTCAGAATTGAGGGTTCAACAGTTTCAATAAATCGGACCTCAAGAGAACAGACACAAGGTGCAGCTCTTTGAAGCAACTCTGACCCTGTCCTCGCCCTCACATTCCACACAAAATGTCGCCAAGCGCAACGGAGCCTGCTTCCGCCCCGGCCCCCGCACCGGCACCGGCGTCGGCGCTGGACTCGGGAAAGTCGACCGGCAAGGTGAAGAGACTCCATCAGATCCCCGTCCCGGAGTCGAAAGAGGCCGCACGTCAATGGCAGCTGGAACAGATGGCCGCTGCCTTCCGCATCTTTGCGAAGCTCGGCTTCTCGGACGGTAGCAGTGGGCACATCAGTCTCAGAGGTATGTGTATCCTGTAAAACATACCCCTTCGTCAACTAACACGCGAGCGAAGACCCCGTAAGCCCGGAGACGTTCTGGATCAATCCGTACGGAGTGCATTTCGGCGTCCTCAAGGTGTCGGATATGGTCCACATTGATGAGGACGGCAACCGTCTGGGCGGCGCCGATAAGCCCGTGAACACAGCCGGCTTCATGATCCACTCGGCCTTGCACAAGAGGCGACCTGACATCAACGCTGCCTGTCATATGCACAGTCCCTACGGCCGGGCATGGAGCACTTTTGGAAGACCAATTGACATGCTCAACCAAGGTCAGGACTCGAGCCATCACCTACCTTGTCGCTTGCTAACCTCTACGCCAAGATTCATGCATGTTCTACAATGATCTCTCCGTATACACCTCATTCGGTGGTGTCGTGCTCGCCAAGGAAGAAGGCCAGCGCATCGCCGACAACCTTGGCCCCACGAACAAGAACCTCATCCTCCAGAACCATGGCCTTCTTACTTGCGGTGGCACGATCGCTGAGGCCGCTGCATTCTTCATCGCTCTCGAGCGTGCCTGCCAATCGCAACTTCTGATTGAATCCGCCATTGCGCCGGGAAGCATCGGTGCCGCAAGTGGCCTCAAGAAGACTTTGGTCGATGATGAGGAGGCACAGTACACCAAGGACGGTACCGGCACACCCGAAGTCATGTATATGCAGTTCGTTCCGGAGTACCAGTTGATCTTGAAGGAGTCTGGCGGCGACTTTCTGTTGTAAATACCCCTGTATCCAGATACAAACCCAAGCTTTATGAGACAGCCGTCCACTTCATCCCGTGCGGTGCTTGGCCCAAAGGATTAACCACGATCTTAACTCGACTCTGTATCACTCAATGCCAACATGTTATATGAGGCGTTTGCTGAGTTGCGACTCCAACCCATCCTTCGTTGTCTATTTTCTACCACTGCGTCAATAGCCTGAGACTCAAGAGTATTCTTTCTCTTTTATATCCATGTGCAGATGCTGAAGTACCTATGCCGGCCACCCTGGCGGTGTCTGTCGTACCAGGCCCGAATAAAACCATCTCCCCATAGTGTAAACGTCGTAGACTGGTATCTTTCCTCCAATTCCAGCATGAATTGCTTTGGATGACGGTGGCATATTCGTGCACTCTAACACCAGGGCCCTGATCTCTGGTCGACTCTCAATCAGTTCCTTCGCAGTAGCCACCAACTCCGCCTCAATATCGGCATGGACATAAGGGGCGCCGTTCTCCCTAATAATGTTTCGCAGATGACCATCTGAAGGAACCCCGCGAACTATCACTCTCGACAGCCAAGATTCCGGTACAAAACTTGCCAGATGTCTCGTTCCAAGCTTTGTCTCATCGTATGTTAGAACGCCGACACTGCTATCTAGCGGCAACAGAGCCAACACTGAGGGCAGTTGTGCCAGAGATGAGGTTGCTATTGGAATGGGCAACCTTGCAGCGAGACTCAAGATACCGTTAGCTTTGAAAACCTCCAACTCAATTGAACGGGTTAAAACCTCACTCGGCTTGCGCCATGGCCAAGAAGCCACAGCTGGTGATGATCCCCACACATCCCCGCGCCGCCAACCGAAGACCCGCATCGACAAATCGGTCAATGAAGGCAGCGTCGTATTTATCAGAACTGACGACCTGCGACACTTTGGATCCTTCCGCCATTTCACGAATCAGTGGGAACGGCCACGTCTTCTCATTGTATGGGTCTCCCGGGGGACGGTGAATGTCTAGGTCGATAGAGATGAAGCCCAAGGGAGGGAGAGCGCCCGGGTCTGCGAACTCGGCCATGTCGAAATGATTGCAGTCGCGGGATGTTCAGCCTTCAGTATTGCAGAGTCTCGCAAAGTGCCGTCGTTATAGTATTTTGGCATCTAACTCGCAGCACGGCAGCTGTCGCTTCAATTGCAGTCATGGGTTCCCCGCTTAGTCCCACTCAATGAATCTTGCTCGCGGACCTCACCAAGCTTCAAGACAAGCTGACCATAATTGAATTACCTGAGCAGATGCCGTGAACAGTGCTAGACACGCAAAGTTCCCCCGCATCAAATACGTAACAGAAAGACAACAAACTGGAATGGCTCCAGCCAACAACCCCTAGACTCGGCTCTTCCCGAGCACGACGCCAGCGATGTCACCGTGTGGGACACCCCTGCTCGGGAGAATCCGACCTAGCTTCATCCCTCCGTTCATCGGCCGCCCGTCGGAGCAAAGCAAGAAAGGGACGAACCGGATGCTGTTATGCCACGCGACTTGCCTAATTTGATGGCAAAGTGGTGTGTCGAGAGCAGGAATTATTCGCTATTCCCGGGACATGCGTTTCGCAGCTATTTCTAAAGCTGCCCAAAGCTATCGCTGATATTCTTTGCTGTCTGGAGCGCGCGTCACATCCCAACTTCTGTACCCCGCCATATTTCTGCCCCGCGTCTCAACTTGCACCATCTCGCATTTTCTTTTATTCGTTCTTAATCGTTTTCCTGCTGTGAATACCTAGCATTGCGATTATTCCGATTCCATCACAAGCTTCTTCACAATGGCTCCCACGCGCATAGATGAGACTGGCTCCAAGAAGCCCCGCGTCGTCGCCCTCGGCACCCCAAAGTTCGTTGGCGATGACTACCTCGCCGACTTCAAGACCGAGTTCGACTACTCCGTTCTCGAAGCCACCAACCGCGCCGAGACGATAGCCATGCTCCCCGAGTCCATCAAGAAAGACGGCCCCATCGATGCCTTCATCATCCGCATGGGCACCCCGCCCTACGAGCCCTTTGACGAGGGCCTGCTCAGCGCGCTTGTGCCCAACTGCAAGATCATCACCTCCGCCAGCGCGGGCTTCAACGAGTTCGACGTCGAGTGGATGGCGTCCGAGAACATGTGGTTCTGCAACACCGTCGACGCCGTCGCTGAGGCGACGGCTGATATGGCCATGTTCCTGACCCTGGCGGTGCTGCGCAACACGAGCAACGCAGAGAGGAGCGCCCGCGCGGGAACGTGGAGGGCTGCGCCTGGTCTCGTGCCTGGAAGAGATCCTTCTGGGCTGACCCTGGGTATTGTGGGAATGGGAGCTATCGGAAAGGTCGGTGTCATTCGCGATCAAGTCATGAAGTTGCACAGCATCTAACGTTCTCTGTGTGCAGTACCTGGCGAAGAAGGCGGCGGTTTTCAACCTCAAGATCAAGTACTATAACAGGCATCAGCTGCCCGCCGAAGAAGAGGCCAAGTACAACGCGACATACTGCAGCTCCCTCCATGAGCTTCTCGGGCAGTCAGATATTGTGTCGCTCAACTGCCCTCTCAACGACCAGACAACAGGCCTCATTGGCCCCGACGAGTTCGCTGCCATGAAGGATGGAGTTTTCGTGGTCAATACCGCGCGCGGCCCCGTTATTAATGAGAAGGCCCTGAAGGATGCCCTTGCGTCCGGCAAGGTTGCGCGGGCCGGTCTGGACGTCTTTTGCGACGAGCCTAACCCCGATCTTGAGCTCTTGAACCACGAGAATGTGATCGCACAGCCCCATCTCGGCGGTCTGACGGATATGGCATTCCAGAAGGCGGAGAGGGAATGCTTTGAGAACATCAGGGCGCTTTTCAAGACTGGAAAGCCTAATTCGCCTGTGATTGACATTACGAAAAGGAAGGCTGAGAAGCTCTCCAGCTGAACAATTTCCTTATTTCGCATTCACACACGTACATAGAGCAGCGATAGCTAGGGTTGCATACATTGAAGGCTGAAAGATCAGCCTATGGGCTAGCTTCATTTGAAGGGAATAGGATTTCTTTAGTAAATGACGCGTATAATGGAAAGTCTACATAATCGGAGTCTCTTTGCATCTATTTCCGTTAGAACATCAGACAGTAACTAGATTGCTGCTGGATGTGACGAGTAAGTAGGATGTCGCGACACAGCAAAACAAGGGTATTATAACCACCGCCTTTACACCCTGCTGCCTGAGTGCAATATTTGAGTTCCGCACACACCGAAACCTTGTGAAAGAGATGGTTGACCTGTTAACTTGAAAACCTACCACTGCATTAGAGAGTTGTGATTCAGGAGCCCAACTCTGATCAAACTTCGTGGACTGGGCTATCGAATGGTCGAGACAAATAGTATTTGATATTTCAAATGTTATTACTGTAGCTGAGATAGGAATACATAGAAGCCCTATGTAGGCCCAGATTACGAATATAAGTAGCCAGGTACCTAGCAGAGCTTAAGCGGATCTAGACCTTCTGGTCGGCGGCTTGTGACTTGTCTTTCGCCACATTGGAATCAGACTCGTTGCTGAAATACACCAATTAGCTTGTGGCCTTGACCTCTGACGAATAGGATACTAACATGGACTCTTGGGCGTCGAGAACGGCTGCTTGAGCTTGCAACTTCATCTGCTTGGCCCTGCGGTTGACGTTCCACCAAGGGCCCTTGAACAGCTCGTCCAGCTGCTCCAAGCTCTGCTGAGATGTTTCGGGAACAACACAGTAGACATAAACCAACGAAAGGAAGCACCATCCGGCGAAGAAGATGAAGGCACCCCAGTTGTGCGTCTGGCTGAGCAACGAAGGCATGCCCTTGTTGACGCCGAAGAAGAACAGCCAGTGGAAGAGTTGGGAGAAGGCGCTGCCGAAAGAGCGGAGGTGGTTGGGCCACAGTTCGGCGCCGAAGACGTAGGGTAGAACAAGCAGGCCTGCAGATTGTTAGAAAAGACCTGTTACGTTACACTGGGAATGTCTTACCAACGGCATAGCCGAAGCCGTGGATGAAGATGGCCGCAATAGCTGCCTCGCTGGAACCAGGGGCAACTGCTCCTTCCTGGCGGTACTTGATGAAAACACCAAGGTACAGATCTGAGACCATCTGGATAGAAATTCCCGTGAACAAGCTGCGGCGACGGCCGAGAGCGTCGATGAAAAAGAAGCTTGCAATCAGAGTGAAGAAGAACTTCGCCATGCTGTACATGCCGCTGAGGAATAAGCTTCGCGAGGTACCTCCGCTGACGCCCACCATGGAGAGGATAGGGACAAGGTAGGAAGTGACACTGTTCGCTCCAGACAACTGCGCGAGGGCGTAGGACAGCACGCACTGCTGAACGCGTCGCAGGTTCGTGGGCACAAGGAAAGCGTCCTTCATCAGAACCAACACACCCGGGTTCCGTCCAAACTTCTGTTCCTCCTTGGCGATCTGGATCTTGATATCTTCAATCTCATGAGCCACGCGGGGGTGGCTGGCGGGGAGGCCTCGCAGAGTGATCAAGTTGCTGATTCCTTCGTCATCGCGTCTGGCGATGAACAACCAGCGGGGACTCTCGTAGAGGAAGAAGCTTAGTGCGATCAGGATCGCCATGACGATTGTCGGGGCGAAGAACACGAGCTGGTACTGCATCCTGCCGACGGCGACGTGGACGAAGCTTGCGTAGACGGTGAAGACGGAGACGGTCAGGGATAGCAGCATTGCCACGCTGAACCAGACGGCTAGCAGGCCGCGGATCTCTGTGGGGGCGATCTCGACGATGCTGACGGGTCCGGTGACGGTCAAGGCGCCAATGCCCAGGCCAGAGACTATGCGCGCCGTGTAGAGGGCGCCGAGGTGGCCAAAGGAGACCGAGGCGATGATCTGTCCGAGGATCCAGATGCTCATGTACAGGCGGTACGACCACATGCGCCCGATGCGGTCATTGAGGAAGAAGGAGAGACCAGCGCCTATGCCGGCTCCGATGTAGACGAAGGAGATGAAGTTGGAGACTTGTGTAGGGTTTGTGGCTGAGGTGATGCCAAAGTCTTGTTGGAAGCCCGGAAGTGAGGGTACGACGGATGATGAGCCTTGGTCCCATGCTGTACATGACGTTAGAGCTGTTCCGTGGGTATGATGGATGCTGAAGGTGACTCACTGATGGGAATGCCGCTCGTGGCGTAGAGGGCAGCCGTGAGAAGAAGGTTGCGGTTCGCGATGAGCTCTCTAGGGGACTCCCGGATTGCCCTGATGTACTTGGCAAAAGTCGACTCGGTGAAGACCTCTTTGACGGCCATCTTGACGGGTGTGGTGACACTTGTGGCCACGACTAAACTCGCTTCTGCGTTGGTTCTTGCGAAGAGATGGACGAGAGTACCGATACAACTCTAAGACTCAACCACGGAGTCGCAACCAATCACCGGGGTATATCGCCAAAAGATGTAAGAGGAGGATGGAAGGATATGTATATCGCAGATCGACAAACCGACAACAAGTTCTGTCCTGTCTATCGGTCAGGCGGACGTTATCAGCAAGCCAAGACTAAAGCAACAAAGACGGGCCCCAGCTCCCCATTCAGAACGCCGCTTTTCGTCCCAACCGAGGAGAAGAGAGACCCGGCTGCCAGGTTCGTCGGTCCTCGTAGTTGCATGCTGGAAAATCTGGGGTAGAGCAGGGAAAACGTGCTTGCGCGGATACTTCCATCCTTCTCAACCCCCTTTGGGCGTTGGCGTTGGCCCTCATGCGAGCCAAGCCCCTTGGGCCTTGGGAGATAGGAATCTTCCCCTCAAAGTGAACCGTGCTCTTTTCTCCTCATAATTGACTTGAGTAACACGCTCTGGTTTGCGCTGCGCACCGGTTGACTGGGTGCGCCAGCCAGAAGCCCCCCCCTGGACCCTTATCCGGGACAATCCGAGCAGGGGGGAGGGGCCAAGGGCGCGGTGAAATGAGGGGCGGGGTGCAGTTTATCAGCTGCCGGGACCGGACCTCGACGGCGTTAGCGGGGAGGCAACGACATGGGTCGGGCTCCGGCAACAAGACGGTAGTGTACGTTAGAGGTTGAAGTATCTCTGATAGTGACGCCGGACAGATAACGAAGCGGAGGGAACTCCACTCGCCGGGCGATATGCCATTGCCTGTAGGAATTGTCTAGCGGTTTATGACATCGAGGATGTCTCATTCTGTCTTCTGTGTTTCTCTTCACATCCACCTCGCTACCTCCCGAGAGCACGCTCTGCTAGTTTCAGTCGGAGATTACTTGACTCATTGACATCTTCACAACCAAAAGCTCGTTGGGGATTCAATCCGCGACAAAGTCCCCGTCTTCCCCGCATTATTGCTCTCGTCCGTTGCAAACCCCGACCGGCCGACCACGTTGCCGTGGTGCTACGGCGGAACCCGAAATATCGTGCCATACGCGTTGCGACCGTGTTGATCGGCCTGATTAGAATCCGGGGTGCTTGATTGGACGCAGGTCCGAATAGTCGGTCTCTTCTCGCCGCCGTCGGCAGGCTAGATTGTTGTTAAGCCAGGCACATTGAAGAGCGTTTGCATCAGTAGTTGCTGCCTATCCACGCACGCTCCTCTCGACCGAATTTGTTTGCAAGACTTCAATACACTTGCTAGCTTTAGAGAGAGCTGAGCAGGAACAGCCTCACTTTGTTCATCTTGATAGTCCCAGCCCCGCCGCACGAGTAAACGCTGGCCGTAAACATCAACCATGGCGCCCACACCAAACAAAGATGATGCCATCATCATCGTTGGCGCAGGCATATTCGGCCTGAGCACCGCAGTGCACCTCTCTCGCCGCGGCTATACCAACGTGACAGTCTTTGATAAACAGCCATACCACAAGTCACTATACTCATATTTCAATGGGTGCGATGGGGCTTCAGCAGGCGAGTTCACATGCCCGGTGCTCTGAACCATCAACTGACAGCCGTTCAGACATGAACAAAATCATCCGCTCGGCATACGGGTCTCAAACAGAATACCAAGGCCTTACAATCGAAGCTCTTGAAGGCTGGAGCGCCTGGAATGAAGAGTTGGCCACAGGAAAGACTCTCCCGCCCGGCCTCACAACTACAGACCGAGTGTTCGTCAATAATGGCAACCTCTCTGCTTCAGACTCGGCATCTCTGCCTCAATTCGAGCAAGACACCGTCGACAACATGGAAGCAGCAGGTCACAAGAACACCCAGCTCATCACAATCTCCCCCACCCACCAAAAGATCGCCGAAGAAAAGGGCTTCGCCTTCGGCATGGACCCCTTCCGCCGCCTCAAACGTGGCATGAAGGCAGCCGGCGTCCTCGACACCACCGGAGGCATGGCCGTAGCCGACAAAGCCTGCCGTTTTGCCCTCCACAAGGCCGCCTCTCAGGGCGTCAACTTCATCCTCGACCCCGAGGCCGGCGCCCTCGAGTCTCTCGTCTATGCAGACAACAACAAGGTCGCAGGCATCAAGACCCGCGACGGCAAGGCGCACGCCGCAAAGCTAACCATCCTCGCCTGCGGCGGCTGGACCCCGTCCCTGCTGCCCTCCATGGACGGCCTCTGCGAGACAACAGCCGGCTCCGTCGTGCTCCTCAAGATCCCCCGCGAATCGCCCCTCTTCGACCGCTTCGCGCCCGAGAACTTCCCCACCTTCACCTACAAGATCCGCGACGGCGCCGAGGGCGGGCTCTACGGCTTCCCGCGCGATGAGAACGGCTGGCTCAAGATCGGGTACCGCGGGACAAAGTACACCAACCCTGTTGTCCAGGGCGACGGCAAGGAGCGCAGCGTGCCCGTGACGCGGTGGTCATCTGCCGCGGGCAGTGGAGACGAGCGGATCAAGACGGTGCCACAGCAGGCTCTCAAGGTCATCCGAGCCTTTCTGGCGGAGAACCTTCCTGAGCTGGGCGAGGCGGGTATCGATATTTCGTTCTCGAGGATCTGCTGGTACACGGATAGCTACGACAACCACTTCGTCATCGACCACGTGCCCGGCACGGATGAGTCACTGATGGTGGCGACGGGCGGTAGTGGACACGCTTTCAAATACCTTCCTAACATTGGCAACTGGGTGGTAGACGCGGTCGAGGGGAAGGGACAGGACCAGATTCCGCCCAAGCTGTGGAAGTGGAGGCAAATCAAGGCGGACGACAAGCCGTACAATGTATTGATGGAGGGTGGCAAGGGCGAAAGGGCTCTGGGTAATGTCCCGCTGGCCGCGGAGGTTGAGGTTGGCGGTGGTGTCAAGTCAAAGCTTTAGATCTAGGCACCTATGGTCAGCCTTTTACGGCCAGAAGCCACATTAATACATGACAAACTTTACCATTTCGTTACATTACTGACGTGTCTTTGGTCAAAATGGGCCGCTGGCGCACCTAGGTCCGATCTATTGACCGTTCCCTCTCCCTCCACCTTCCTCTCACAACTCCTTTAGCCACAGATCTAACGGTCAACGAGGAACCTCCAAATCAATCATCAACACACACTCTACTATACACAATGCATTTCATCACTCTCGTCATGGCGGTCACCGCATGCGCCGCTTTCTCCTCCGCCTGCGGCATTCACCCATACAAGAACACCGGCGCACCCGGAACCCCGGGAGTTCCTGCCCGTGGTGCCGCGTGGGCTGACGAGGAACCTCAGGCGATCAAGACAGATCCTTGGGTGATCAAGGACGACAAATCGGTGGTTAAGAACGAGCCTTCGCCCATACCCTCCAGCAAGCTTGTCTCCAGACGGTACGTTGGCCGCTCCTTCAAAACGCCGCAAACTTTCTGACATTTGTGAACAAGGTATGCCCGTGCTGCAAGGGCCTGAAATGCTGCCAGGACGCTAGATTAGACGTGCGTATGCGGATTGCTCGCGACTTTGGCTCAATCTTGACCACAGCTGGCTAATCGTCCAGCAGCCTACAGTTCGCCTCTCATGTACACGACAGCCTTTCGTTCCTTTTTATCGGACAACGGCGCGGTATCATTGTCCTTTCTTCCGTCGCTATGCATGATTCATTGGCGTTTTGGCCTCTCGCAGGAGGGAACGGTGTTGGGAGCTCAAAAGATCATTTCACACTTTATCTTACAACCTTGCGAGATTTATGAAAGAATATAATTGATTCTTTTTGTGGTTCCGAAGAGGTTGGTGTTGAGTCAAGCAATAGTTGCTCGAAGGTCATGCGGGTATTTGTTGTCAAAGGAATTGATACTAGTCCAGCAAGACAAGACCAAGCTGTAACTTCTTCGCTCGAGGTATTGTGATTTTTGAAATGAGTGCTCTGATGACCTTTGGGGTTTTATGTTCACCTTGCGGGTGGTAAAAAGACTGAATATGTCCATAAACACTGCAACCTTTATGAGACAGGCTTATCAATCCAAAAGGAAAAACGCGGAACGGTCCACACAGGTTCTTGTTTCTGTCACCGAAACCATTCCTGCCCCCACTTGAAATCTATATAAACCTCCCTACCATCAAGACCAAGTTGGAATTTCTTTCCTTTCTTCATACGCAGCATAGCATGACACCACCGAAGCGGGCTACGCGACCTTCGAGATATGCCTACTGTCCCGAACCGAACCAACATCCTATTGCATCGATGACTTTGCTGTTCTGTTTTGCTTTGCTGTTCTGTTTTGCTTTGCTGTTTTGTTTTGCTTTGCTGTTTTGTTTTGCTTTGCTGTTCTATCTTATTCTATCTTGTTTTCCATCTTGTTTTCTATCTTGTTCTATCTTGTTTTCTGCCTTATTCTATCTTGTTCTATCTTGTTTTCTATCTTATTCTATCTTGTTTTATATCTTGTTCTGTCTTGTTTTGCGTTGCTGTTCTGTTTTGCTTTGCTGTTCTGTTTTTCTCATCGATGCAATAGGACGCTGGTTCGACTCGGGCCAGTAGGTATATCTCGAAGGCTGCGTAGCCCCCTCCGGTGAGTGTCATGCATGCATGCACAAATTTTTGGAACCTGAAGCACTGCTTCTTCTTTTTTTCTTCTTTTTGCCCCTGCAACTTACAGTTCGGAACGCGAGGCCTCTGACTCTCTCCATTTACTTGAGAGTTAGGGACCTTGCGTTTTGGGCCGTTGCAGTAGCAAAACTGTCGTGTGTCTTGTTCTTTCGCGCCGGAGGTAGGAATTCGACGGCGCTATGTATATCTGTAGATTCTGGCTGTTACTTACATAGATAATGGGAAAGATTTAGTATGCAATCAATCTTCGTGACTATGCTTCGTTTGATGTTTCGTACCCGGTGTTGGCTATTCGAAAAAGAAAAGAAAAGCGATGACGACGAATAGGTGAATGTCGAGGCTCTGAAAAGATTGCATGATATATATGAGTATTTCATACCCTAGCCGTTGAATCACAGGCATGTAAGTAAACTCCTAAAGGTTCAACGGTCCCTACGTGGATTCCAACTCTCGATTCTGGGGCGCCGTCTGAGCCGCTGACTCTTCAGTTCCCTTTCTCCTCGCTCAAACCTCCCTGGGAACCTAGAGAACCATCTCTTCCTAGAGAATCAAATTCTGGAGATGAATCAATTGCACAAAGACTTCAGGACTAACAAACACACATCGACCTTCAAGCAAAGCCCGAACTCACGTTACTCCAGATTAGACTTCTGCCCCTCGGAGACCTAGGTACCTAATAGAGGTCTACGCCAGGCAATGGTCCGGGGGAGAAACCCGTCAACAGTTTAGTTAAAGCCATTGCTGGCTATCAATATAGCTGAACCTGAAAATCATGGTTGTTGTCACGTACCTTACCCAAGGACAGTATCGCCTCATCGGTGGACAGGCAGCACCGAACAACGTCGCATGTTCCGCCCGTATCTCCGAATCACTAAATCCAGCCGTCAGATTAGGTCAGATCGTTCTCAAGTGACGATAAGCTTCATTTCAACCAGCATTGTCGGCGTTTGAGAAGGTATAGGTACTCCATACCGAAAGATCTCAAGCTTTGCCACGAAAATTCCCGACTTTGTAACCCTAAGGGAGTGAAAAGGCGGCATACAGGTTGTCTCATGATACCATATAACCCAGCAATCTTTTCTCACCTCACCTTGCGTGGTAACACGGGGGGCCTCCTCATCCTGTCGTTTACGATAACCACGCCCTGGGGGACAATTGTTGCGTGCATGGAGCCTCATCGACAAGACCGCGCCGACAATAATGTCAACACATACACCAGTGCGTGCTAAGGTAGGTAATGTAAGCGACCACGTGCCACTACTGCAAGAGATGCTGCACGATGAGCGTGTGATTGTGGGCATGCAAGATGGACGTTGAATCACGGGGATGCGATTGGATCAGAGCGCCGAACCCATCATCTGAAATGGCCGAAAGTCAAACATACGGCAGCTACACGTGGTGGATTCATACCAGGAGCGCAACGCCGCAAGAACTAGAGAAAGCTTTTTACAGTCGTCTTGGCGGCAAATGATCGAAAGGGGTGATGACGAATGCTCGCCCGTTCACAGACCGCAATGTGGTTCGGTCGTTTAGCGGAAGTTTTGGTGGCCGAGGCGGTTTACACTTAAGCGAGGTTTTTAATGATACCTGCAAAGTCGCACGAGATGCTGCACGATGAGGGAGACATGAGATGACGAGCAAGCGGGTCGAACGGCAGACCACCCGTATGGAAGAGGACAAATCCCGATGATGCGGGTTAGCGAAGCGTCGTATCCCCCGAACACCTCGGGGGCGCGATGAATGAATGGTTCGACAAAGTCCATAGTCTTGCAGACAGCGGGCGTCGATCAAGCTCGATGGGGCAATTGTGGCAGATTATCGTGAAGATAGTTGTAGTAGCATGGCAGGAGATTTTGCGCCACGCCAGCGCCACGTGGGCGGTACGAACCGAGCATTGGCAGTCAGTCTATCGAAGCGTTGTCAATGGCAACAGCAAGCACACCGTCAGATTTGCAGATTATGTTCCGCCTGATCGGGGCCTGCCAGACTAATCGGAAATGCCGTTCGACGGCACGGGACAGCGCAATCAGCGGTCGCAGGTTACCAGACCTCATTCGAAGATGGTGGTGATGGTAGTGTTGCGGCAAAGACAGGGAATGCCTGCTGGCGCTGGTGTCAAGCTGCGATGAAAGCTCTCCGTCGGCGTAAAAGGGGGCGGGGGAGGTGGGAAACGTCCGAGAGCGCATGGTAGGGACGGATAGGGTGGAACAGCGTCGAGATTTGAAGGCCGTGAACCCATGGAGCCAGAGTCCGATCGGTGATGGCGGGGTGGGTGCGGCGACAGCGTCATTTCGGCGCTCCGTTCGGAGGCGAGCCATGGTCCATCTGCCCCAAAGAAGATCGGAGCCGGCGGCGGCGGCGACGGCGGACAGAGACGAACGAAGGGAGCACCCATCTTTCCCCGCCCGTAGCTCTCCCTCCTCTTTTGGGCGCGTTCCCCAATGCCAAAACAGATCGAAGGCGAAGGAATGTTTCAACTTTGTGGTGCACTGGCCGCATGTTCCATCTTCCCGGGACAGGAATCCTGGAGGAGGCGTCTGTCGAGGTATCAGGTATCAGGTCGATGGAGCTATTTTAAAAGGGCGATTGCGCGAACGCGAAAACGATGCGACGCCGCGCTGATAAGAATGTCGCCGAATAGAGCCGGGAGGCAACTGGCAAAAGGCCGACAAACACACACTCAGCAGCCAGCTAGCCAGCCAGCAGTAGTAGTTGTAGCGTGCGACGTTGGGCACCCTCTGCGGCCGAGGCACGTGTGATGCGACGAGGCAATGGTTGAAAGCTTCTCGAACGCTATTGGAGTGTTTCCAAGGCGCACGAACACATCCCAAAGCCCTTGGGTGGCATCGGATATCGCGCATTCCAACTTCAACAGGTCCGAGCGTCGGTTCGGAGGCGAGAGCGGGCGTGGATGGCAGAGGCCTGGTGATTCAGCATTCGGAGGTTGGACTGTGGATGGTAAGGTAGGATTCTGGTGTCATTGGGCTCTCGGGAGAAGAGAGGAGGGGGGAGGGGAGTCGGACGCTCCAAGATGTCGGCGTCTCACAATGAGTGGTGGATGGGTACGCAAATTCATTGCGCTGGGCGGGTGCGAAGGGTAAAATGACACTTGGGGGCCATGGCGTGGGGGCCTGGGCAAGACGACGGAGTTAATCACAGGTTTGATGTCGTTTTCAGGTGAGCGAGGTTGCTGAGGAATTGAAGCAATTTTGCAAGAGAGAAAAACTGGAGATGCACAAAACGATGGTGTTCGTCTGAATTACCTTATTAATGACGGGAAGGCAGTGCAAGTGGACGCAGCTGGCGGCAGGAGCCATTGACAAGAAGGAAGGCAGGCACGGCAGCAGCAGCAGCAGCAGCTTCCCTTCCCGTCCCGTCCTCCTGCACACAGCAAGAGCACGTATCCGTAAATGCAGGAACAGCAACAGCAACAACAACTGCCTTGCGCCGTCAGTCCACCTCCTGCCAGGTCCCGTCCCCAATGACTCCAATGGAAGGGCAGACCGTCGCGCGGGAAGGAGGACCCCCGGGGACGTTTATCCCCTCAGGAGGAAATAGTGCACGCACCAATCGTGGCATAGCGGGGGGCTAGCAGCACTAGCATAGCTAGCGAGCGCCCGGGCCAAATACTGACACGGGCCCGGCCAACCACAAGCTTTTCGTTCATTAGAAGGATCCACCTGTTTTGTGTGTTTAGCCTCAGGTCAACTGGCATCTTCCTAAATTGGGGAAGAAGCCAGCCCAGCCCAGCAGGACAGAAAGAGAAGGAGCGCAGCAGCCACGACGATTGGGGTGGGCTTGCCAAACCAAACGCTGAGGCAAACGACCAAACGGCGACCTGACTGTTGAAAGAACCGGCAGCCAGCAGCAACGGCACCAACAACGGCATTGCAGTGGTGGCAGTGAACGGGCGTGGACAAAGGAGACCCAAGGCAATTGAAACGTAGGCCATCGCACTGTGCTTTGTTGTCGTTGCAATCAGTCCCAGTCAGTCTGCAATCACATGCCGGCTATTCGTCCACCTTAGGCCCGTCTCTCAGTCCCGTCTGCGCCCCGTGGTTTTGTTCTTTTGAATTTCTTCTTTCTGCTCAGCGCCGTCTGGGCTGAGCTCTAATTTTGAATTTTCCCTCCCAAGAAAGGGTCCAGGGTCCAAGGTCGAGGCGCACCTGCATCATCGACAAGCGCATGACGCTCATCCATATCCATGGGGGGCGCGTTTGCAGGCATCTCGAGGGCGGGTGTTCGTCCTCTGCTGGACCGGTTTGAGGCGGGACGGGACATACCCTGCTGGCATCGTGGCTAGCGACACGACAGTTCGCTGTCAATTGGGGTCAATTGGGCCAGGTTGTGATGAATCCCGCCCTACGAAAGACCTGGCTTGACTCGATACGACCCTTGCCGCAGCGATCGCAATTCGTTTTGCCGGTCTCGCCTGAAGTAATAAGTCGTCGGCTTGGCTGGGCTATCGAAGGCCAGCAAACAAACACGCGACATGTTTGGCCGCCAGTCCTAATATGTCGTTCGTTATGACTTGATCATGAACATGGTTTGGTAGCCTTGAGCCTGTGTTTTAGCCTCTTTGTTTTGCAACAGCGTTGCGTGTGCTCTTAGTGCAGCAGAGAGAGATAGACGAAGAGAGTGAGAGAGGCGGGCTCCTTGTCAGCAGCAGCACCATCTCAAGATGATCTGATCCTCATAGGTACCGCAGTAGTCATTTGCAAAGTATGTGCAGGTAATCATAGCATGGATGCTATTATCAATGACTGTGCATACTGCTGCTAAAGTAAAGTGCATATGCGTCGATGCCGCTCAGCCTTTTTTTTTTTTTTTTTCTTAATCTTTTGATTTTTTTCTGCTGATTTCGTTGCATTCCTTCCCCGTCCAGTCCTCCCTCTGATTGATTGATGGCCCATGCGCACCCTGTCTCTCCACCCACACCTGCTGCCCCTCGACCACTCACAACGCCGCCCAAGCTGTGGCTGCTCAGCCCGGGCCAAGTCAATTCTGGGCGCCCACCACTCATATCGCGGCTCAGGCACATTCTGCCAGGGATTCCACGCGCAACCACGCACACTGAACCCAGGAGGCAGGCACGGCACGCATAGCACCTGCTGCTCCTGCTGCTGCTGCTCCTGCTGCTGCTGCTGCTGTCGCTGGGAGCTGCCCTACTGGCTGAGGAGGAAGCAGGTCCAGTGTTGTTGCTCTTGCCATCCCACCACCACCACCACCACCACCACCACAATCCCAACCCGCCCTTGCCCCTTCCTGGCGGTCGCTCCTGTGTGCTTCAGGGGCTCTTGCTTTTGTTGGTCTGGGCCATGCCGTCGTTGCTGCCCGTTGCTGCTGCCATTAGCTGATGCTCGTTGCACCTCCCAGATTCGTCCACAACAACCTCAGACAGAGAAATTCTTCACCTCCAAACGGAAAGAACCTGCCAACGACTGACGACCGTTGCGGGTATCCGGTATTTGCACATTTGAATGACCTGATTGTGCCTATTCTTCTCTGTCTGTGTAATACCCATCGGCCACCTTCTCTGGCTGCCGTTTGCTCCTTCCCGTTGTCGACAGCCACCACGAGCACAGCACTGGACGGGACGAGCACGACCCCTCGCTCGCCTTCCCGCTGTTTGGTTCATTGCTCTCATTCCTGCATCTCAGACCCAAATTTCGCTCAACACGGGTGTTTTAGACACTTCCAACGGCCCTACTCGACTCGCCTCGGCTCTCCTCCCTCTGGCCTGTCTCTGTCCTGTCTCTTCCTCTTCTCTCACTCACGGCTGCTTCACTTCCTGTCCGTCCCATTCGCTTCCTTGCCGATTCTTCCTTCCATTGTTGATACCCCTTCCCCGCTACCTTACCCCCTGGGCCCCGGACTGTCGTCTCCAGCTGCCGCCTTCCCACAACCGAACGACCCTCCTGTCTTTTTTCTTTCCTCCGCCGGAGTTCCCTTCCTTGCGCAGGAAAATACGGATCCCCTTTGGAATTGGACTCCTCCATTCGCTCGAGACGGGACCGACCAGCAAGCAGCGCTGCTACCCACCCTCCCAACTCCCTACCTAAGTGTACGGCACCCTCGAAGTACCTAGCCTGGCCTCAGTCAGGTGCGACGCATTCACATTTCGCCAACACGCGCATTCTCACCTCCCCCCCGTCAATCGTTGGTCGATCCACGCCGGGCTTCTTTCTCGACCTTCTTTCCGTGTTCTTCGACACCTCCCCCCACGACTACCTTGTCTCCCGCCTCCGTCACTCTTGACGCTCCTCGCAACGCATCGCCTGATAGTACCTCACTACGGTGGTCCTGCGTGCCTGACGGATACCTGCGCCGTGCCTGAACACCACTCGCTTTCGACCCGGCCCGCTGCTCTCCTGTCCCTGATGAAGCGATAGCCGATCGTCCCCACGAGGCCACCTCAACCGCGCGCAGCCCTGCCAGGGTCCACACGTTCAAGAGGCCAGACCGAGCCTCCAAATAGCCAAGCCAGTTGGCTGCTCTGCGACTCGTACCCCGAAACGGACGCAAGTCGAGGTGCATTCGAACGAAAACACGACATCTACCCTTCTCCTGTCTACCTACCTCCCTCCTCGAACCCGACCCGACCTCGACATCGACGACGCTGCCTCGCGCCTGACGTCGACCCCCCGAGTCTTCAATGCCCTGGCAGCCCCTTCCCCGAATCGCCTTCGCCGTCGCGACATATCCCTTCGCCGCCTCGGGCCCGGCCGACCTGCCCCTCGAGATCGGCGATGAGCTGTACATAATCGAAGAGACCCCGGACGGCAACTGGTTGCGCGGCTACCTGGTGGCCCCTCCCAGTCTGCTGGCCGGACTGACTTCCGTCAAGGGCCAAACTCTCGAGGCCCGAGTCTTCAGCGGTATCTTTCCCAGGAGTTGTGTTGAGGTGCGCGAGGTCCTGGGCGAGTCCGACGAGACGGAAGACGGCGAAGATGCTGCCAGCGACGAGAATGGCGACGTCCACATCGGAAGTGACTCGGGCAAGAGCGGCATCACACCAACGGTCGAAAAGAAGAAGCCAGCGGACGGGCACAAGTCGATCGAGAGCACACGGGGATCCAAGATTGAGATCAAGGGCCGCAAGCCACTAAAGGAACTTCCCAATGGCACTCAGGGGCGCCTCTCAGTGCCAGTGAAGCGAGACCCTGACGCCCCTCGACCTGCCGCGCCGGTGCCCATGCTCAAAATCGGCGACGAGACTCCAACATCAGTAGCAGAGCCCTTGATCGACGAAATTGCTAGCTGTCTACGAGAATGGCACTCGACCAACCTACATGGGTTGCTACTGTCGCGGCAGTATGGCCGCCTCGACAAACTGTCCCAACTAATTACCACACTCAATTTTAGCAGACAGCAATTCCTCCACAACGTCCTCACCGCGCATGAGTACGACAAGCTCCGAGAAAAGACCGTATGGGATCTGGTCCGCGTCAACAAGCTATGCGGGGGCGAGGTTATCGTTCGCGACCCGACTGAACGCGGAAGGGTACTGACGGGTGATGATTCAGTGGTGGATGTGACCAAGCTGCAGTCCATCATGAGCGTCCTGGACGAGCCCCCACAACCTACAACCGAGCCCACAGCCCTCCACCACTTGCTTGTGGACGTCAAGGGATTCGCCGGCGCATCTGCCGAGGAGACTTCGCTGGTTGTCTACCTCGTGGCCAAGCCGGTTGGCGGCCAGGCGACAGCCCTCTCCGAGTGCTTCATCATTGACATACCCCCTGGCGGAACGATAGGCAGTCTTGCCAAGTCGGGCCAAACGAGGACAATATTCTCCGATCTCTCGTCGCAGGATATCGGCGACGTTGCATCCGCAGAAACAGAGCTCTACCTCGTGGTCAAGGTGCGCTCGAGCCAACAAGTCATGCCCAGTGGAAAGCCCGACTCACGATCGGGTTCCAAGTCCCGAGACGCTGGTGCGCACAAGGACCCCGCCAAGCCCCCCTCATCTAGCGGCAACAAGGCTTCTAGAAGAAGTCTCATGTGGGGATCGAAGACTGCGCGAGCATTTTCAAGAGGTGGAGCAACATCACGACTTGACTCCGTCACAGAGACACAGGAAGGCCGCCCAGGAACTCAAGATGACAGCCAGGAGAGTGCCGCGCCACCTAGCACGGCTGGATCAAGGAGCCGGGGCTCTATGGACGCAGGGTCAGGTTTCCACACAGCCGAGCGGACTGTAGGCATTGGTGTGCTGAAGCTCAACGCCGTCATGAAGCAGGATGAGGAAGTTGAGCAGGTCGTCAGCGTGTGGGCGCCCTCCCTCTCGCTCCCTACAGAAAAACAAGGCTTACACGAGGATTGGGACATGTTAATCCGTGACCTTTTGGACAGCCCAAGTGGTCACTATGAGAAGTCGCGCCGAGCCGAGCGAGTACAGGTTCACCTAAAGTCTTTTAACCACCCAGACGTCGAGACGTTGGTGAAGGTTACACCGACCCTCCTGGCTGGAGTCCGCAAAACGAACAAGATGGGCTTCTCTGGTGCTCCAACCAAGGCCAGATCGGACATCTACGTCACTCTTGACACCGCCACTTTGTCAAAGCAGAATCTCTTGTCCCGATATGCAGGGAATCCGACCACACTATCCAGCAGCGTACACGGGAACAATTTGCAAGTGACACTCGAAGTACGACGTACAAGTGGAGAAAAGATCCCGAACTGCATCTACTCATCGTCCAACACCGAAGGCGTGACCACGTGGAAATCTACCGCAGTAGACAAAGGAGAACACTGGAGTCAAACAGTTCGGCTTGCCGTGCCACCGCAGGATGTATTCACGTCGCACATTGTCATGTTCGTATCCGAGATGCCGAATGCTCCGTTCGCGGTTTCCCACATGCCTTTGTGGAACCAAGAAGCCTTCGTCCGAGATGGCTCCCACGCCCTGCTTCTGTACAAGATGGATGAGTACACTTCCTCAGCTCAAGCTGGCCCATCCGGAAAGGGCGGCTACCTCTCGCTACAGTGGAGCGCCAGAGGCAATGATGAACACTCGGCAGAAGTGACCGGTCCTTTGGCAATCCTCCGCGTCGACTCTTACCTATGCAGCACCACGTTCTCCCAAGACCGCATCGTTTTGGGGTTGATCAAGTGGAAGGACACTTCCAAAGAGGAGATCCAGACTCTGCTGAAGCACGTCATCTTCGTCCCAGAGATTGAGATTGTCAAGCTTCTGAGCGACGTTCTCGATGCTCTATTCGGCATTCTGGTGGAACACTCTGGAAGTGACGAGTTTGAAGATCTCGTGCTCACTGCCCTGGTTAGGGTCCTTGGCATTGTGCATGACAGGAGATTCAACTTGGGCCCCTTGGTTGACCAGTACGCCGAGAGCCGCTTCAACTACCCGTTCGCCGCAGCCTGTCTCGTCCGATCTTTCACTCGTCTGCTGGAGAAGCCCACGGAGCCTGAGATTTCTCGAAAACTTCGATCTACAATCAAGGTCGTGCGTCACATTCTCAAGTTCATCACCCATGCGCGAGGCCAGCAGAAGGCCAAGGAAGCCGGCATAGGCATCACGACTTCCAGCTCTACCCCGGGCTTCACTCGCGAGCTGAGGAACATCTTCAAGGCCCTGGACGCCATGATGCGCAACCACGCTCCAGTCCTTGTTGGTAGTCAGACACTCGCCGTCCAACATTTCCACACATGGCTTCCAGAGCTGACAGGACTGTTGACCACTGAAGAGATCCTTCACGTCGCGATCGACTTCCTCGACTCTTGCGCCGACGTCAAGGGCAAGCTGGTGCTTTACAAGCTTGTGTTAATCATCAACTACTCCAAGCTCGACATGTTCTCGCACCCTGATCAAAAGTCCGCCCTCACTGCCAACACTGTCCGCTGGATCTCGCCTCACTGGGGTCATTCCGAGGATGTCACCGACCTGTGGAAGGACCAAGTCCGCCTTTGCTGCTCTGTTCTCGCCAGTCAAATCGACAACCTGGGCGCCGAGATCCCCGACTACCTCCCGAAGATTATCGATTCTTATTTGTCCATAGTTTCTACCAACATCAAGCCACGCAACCGACTTTCCCTTCTGTTCCCGACATCATACCCCTTCCCTTCCAAGCCGATTGCGGAAGAATGCACCTTTGATGAGGCATTGATTGAGCTTTCCGCCATTCTCTCTGCCATCTCGAATTCACCAAGCGGAATGCAATTGGAATTAACAGAAGGCGACCTGACTGCATTATTAGAAAATACCCTTCGCGTGCACATGAGCATACTAATGGGCGAGGCTTTCCCGCCCGAATGGCTAAGCGTACATATTTACCACCACAAGTCCACCATGAGGACACTGCAATACTTGTCCAGCATCTTGCTGGAGTCTTTCTTACCACACCCCGACGAGGCCGAGAACTTCAATACAGAACTCTGGAAGATGTTCTTCACAACTATGCTCAAGCTTGTTGGCAGCCCTTCCCTCGCCCTGGAGACGTTCCCCGAGCAGAAGCGCAGGGCTGTATGGAAGATCGCCGGCGACGTGAGGGAGCATGGAGCCGAGCTGCTCAGGCGAACATGGGAGGCAATCGGTTGGGAGACGAGCAGCGATGAGCGGGCTCGCTATGGCCTTTCCAAGATGGGCGGTTACCAAGTTCAATATGTCCCCACCTTGGTCGGTCCGATCGTCGAGCTTTGTCTTAGTGTGCACGAAGGTCTTCGCCGGATGGCCGTGGAGGTGCTGCAGACTATGATCGTCAGCGAGTGGACTCTGAGCGAAGACTTGTCTGTCATCCAGACTGAAATGATCGACTGCCTCGACCATTACTTCAAATCCAAGCCCTTGACTGAAAGCATTCTGCAGAAGCTTTTCGTCAACGAGGTTCTAGAGAGGTTTGCGCCCCTTTCGACAATTCCCGACGATCCGCTCTACGCCGCTCTGCGTGATCTGACGGCAACCGTTGACGAGTTCCTCGACCTGCTTGTGGCTGTTCATAGCGGCGACGTCACGAGCGAAGCGTCGCATCTCATCAACCGTCTCAGACTGATGGAGTTCCTTCGAGACATGCAGAAGGAGGAGATCTTTATCCGCTACGTCCACCAATTGGCCATCTTGCAAGGCGAAGCGAGGAACAACTGCGAGGCTGGCTTGGCGCTGCGCCTTCATGCTGACCTGTACGAATGGGACCCGACCAAGCAGGTTCCCGCCTTGGACGATCCCGAGTTCCCTGCCCAAACGCACTTCGAACGCAAGGAGCGCATCTACTTCGATATGATCAAGTACTTCGAGGACGGCGAGGCGTGGAGCAGCGCACTCGCAGCTTACCAAGAATTGCGAGTTCAGTATGAAACCAACGTCTACGACTTTGCCAAGCTGGCCCGCACTGAGCGTGCCATTGCCACCATCTACGAGACCATCTCAAAGAGCGACAAACTAGTGCCTAAGTACTTCAAGGTTGTCTACAAGGGCCTTGGCTTCCCGCCCAGCCTGCGTGACAAGGAGTTTGTATACGAGGGCTCGCCAACGGAGCGTGCAGCCGCCTTCACGGACCGCATGCAAGAGCAGTACCCTTCTGCCCAGATTGTCACAGGTGGTGACGTTGACGAGGTAGAGGGACAGTTCCTCGTCGTTTCCGCAATCACCCCTCACCGCGACCTCACTCATCAAGTCTTCCAGCGCGCTCGCGTTCAGCAGGTCATCCGCGACTACCTGTTGTCCGCCCATCCTCAGAGCTTCTCTGTGTCTTCTAAGCGAAGCACCTCTGGACCCGTTCAGGAGCACTTCGCTGAGAAGCTTGTCTTCACCACAGCCGACCCGTTCCCCACAATCCTCCGCCGAAGTGAGATCGTCCATACCGAGGAGATCAAGCTCAGCGCACGCGAAACTGGCCTGGAACGTATCGTCAGGAAGACGCAAGAAATGACGATCCTCGAGAAGAGGATTGCTGACGGAGACGAAGAGAATGCACAGTTGCTTGTGGATGCTATCAGTATTTCGGTCAACCCTGACTCGGAGAACAGCGTGTCCTGCTACCGTCAGCTTCTCCCCGCTCCCCGCGAAGAGAATGATGAAGACGATGAGGCAGAAGAGCAGGAAGAGGAGGAAGAGGTGGAGCTCGATCCTCAGGACAACGCGATCAAGATGGCGTTGGTCGATCACGCCATCATGATTAAGAGATGCTTGGCAACCTTCGCTCGGAGTTCAAATGAGATCCTCCACGAGAGACATGAGGAACTTCAGCAATGTAAGTCATCCTGCCACGCTGCAAAATCACCTGTACTGACCAAATCAGGCTTCGAAAGCACTTTCGCCCCCGAGATTGCACTCTTCGCACCACCTCAACCCTCCCGCGACTCATCCACCGCCTCCCCAACCTGGAGACGGTCGGAGCCTTCCACGGAACAGGTGTCCCCCAAGCCCCAGAGTCTCGCTGGTGTCATCACGACCACTGGCGTGATTGCTGAAGAAGCGGCGACAGTAGCACCCATTGCCGTCAGAGGTCGCGGTACGCGCCTTAGCTTCCTTGGGGGCCGTAAGAAGGAATCTCCGGTATTGCAACAGACGAACGGCGATGTTCACGTGAACGGAGAAATTGACGACACTGTCAGCAGCCGAAGTCGCAGCTTCAGCAAGACCCAGGAAACCAATAATCGCCGCACAAGCTTCTTCCGCGCCCCGTCTACCGAACCGCGAACCATGGCAGTTAACGATGCCACGAGTGAGTGGGTGACGGATTCGGGCGGCCGTCAGAGCTCGGACATGGGCACGAACCTCACCGAAAAGGAGCGCGAGTATAGGGACGAGCGACCTGCGGAGCCCCTTGGCATCGTGAAGCGGGGCAGCGTTCGCAAGAGATTGAGCATGCTCAAGCTGGGAAAGAAGTCCAACAAGGCCGGCGCTATGGGCAGCGTGCACGAGGAGTAGGACTTCACGGCAGCGGCAGAGCAGCTGGGCTACATGAACAAGACAACGGGGGAGTGGCAGTATCCTGTGTCGTGACTGCGACTCGGGTGGGAGAAAAGAAAAACAAGGTGTCTTTGAATCAGGAAAAGGGCGGATGTGTACAAATTTGTTCACGGTGGCCCTATGGGATCGGACAGTGGGCTCAGGATATTTATGGGCTTTTTTTCGCGAATTTCGCCGGCGATGAGAGGTTTGGGAGGGGCGACGGTGTTCTGGATATGTATCTGTAGGATCCCCCACATCTGCACGACAGCCACAGCGCAGCAGATGCAGTTTCTTGTCTGGTTCTCCTCTTCGTGAATAATACTTTCCTCTCCCATTTGTGTGGGAGTCTCACAATTATCTGTCCATCCTGTCAATGGTGAACCCAACGAAATTGACGGAGACCCGTCACAGGTTCCCGCGCAACACTGCCGCTTCATATCTCCTGGGACTGCGTGGTCCACGTTTGGACCAAGACCCGTCTGCACCCAGGGACTTTTGTTCGATCCAATCCATGAATCACCACCAGCCTGTCTTGCCGAGAACCCACACGTTGACAGATCGTTCCATTCGTCTGACCAGCGTCCTTAAACCCACGTGCCCAAGGCGGATCTTTCTCCTCGGGAACCATCCGAGTAACAACCTTGATCGCGGCTACTGTAATGGACCACACGACCCAACATGGCCACGAACAAGCGGCCCGATAGTCCGACGGAAAGAGAGGGAGAGGGGGGCGCAAATCGGCATCCCACAGGCCTCTCTCCCCGCCCATCTCCCTATAGTGTTATCACCCACGTGCCACCATCGCATCCTTCCCTTCCCAAGCCGTGGATGGACTGGCAAATCTCGCTTGTGCGGGCAACCGGCCGGAGGTATGCTCAGATGCGGCGCGCGGGCTTGTTCTGGGTTGCTTGGGTCGTAGCGGAGCGGGCTGTATAGCCTGTGACTGAATCGTGTAGGGCGTTAGCCGGGGCCGGCCCCCGTTGTTTTTTGGCGGGCCGAGATCGATGCGCATGCCTTATTCGGACTGCAGGTCTTCTTGTGTGGTGGCCTAATGCGGTAGATGGCGGGGGGGAGGGGGGTGGTGGGATGTGTTTTGGGATCCTGGTTTGTGTTCAGGGTGCGCTTTGTTTTTTTTTCTTCCCCTTTTCTGGAATGGATATGAGGGAGGGTGTTGGATCGGATTGGGAAGGTTGGTCGGATTGAATATTGGAATGGGGGAGAGGGATGGGTGGTGATGGGTTTGTATAAAGCTATTGGGCTTACGACCTGTGGTGAGATGATTGGGAATGCCAAGCATCGCGCCTTTCTCTCTCCCTCTCTCTCTCTCTCCTCAAGACCCTACGCAGTCTACTCAAACGGGACCAACCGCGTCTCCCTAAGCCGCAAACCAAGAACGACCTCACCTCACTCACCCCTTAAAAACCAAACAACGACGAACAAAACACACCCAGCCAGCCCAAAATGCACCTCCCCCACCTCTCCCTCGGCCTCCTCCTCCTCCTCGGCGCAACGGCCCAGAAGACAGGCCCCAACGGCAAGCGCATCTGCGTCGGCGGCGCCATCTCGTGCCAGTACGAAAAAGGCCGCTGCGCCAACATCTGCGGCGACTCCTTCGTCAACGGGCAGGGCACGCCGGCCTTCATCGACCCCAACTGCTCGTGCCCCGAGGGCCAGGCGGATAATAGGTACACGGGCGCGGCGTGTATCGATGTGGTGAGGGCGCTGGGCAGGCAGGGGTGCTAGAGGGGTTAGGAAGAAGGGGATATATATAGGGGACGGCATGTTGGTCGTGTGATCGCATGGGGATATTCAGGTACATATTTGTGATTGGTGATTGAACATAGCTTTTACCGTATAGCGTAACTTGAGCGCGTTTGACATTTGACACACCGTGAGCATGCGTGAAACTATTTCTTAAGACCCTTCTAGAGCTTGGTTTCTTATGTTATGTTTGGTATTTCCGAACAGCAAGTATGAAGCTCCAGCTTGTCTATGTACTAGAGAATTTCCTATGCCGCCGGCATTGCGAATCTATCTTCTCTTTTTTGAAATGGAAGATGGGTTTCTGCCGTTTCTTGTGACGCCATAGGAGGCAGGCCGCCCAAAATTGCCCATCAAAGTGACAGGACTGATGAGAATAATGGAGGCACGAGCTGTGAGCTGCCGGGAGGCCTCTTTGCGAGGGAAGGCTGGGATACGGTCCAGAATGGCGAAGAGTAAGACAGCCAAGTCTAAAGGGAGCCGAACGATCCGGCGATGAGGCCAACAGGCGGGAATTCACAACGATTACGATCTAAACGACTAACAAAGAGACGAAACTCTTTACTTAAAATGGGGAATGAAGCTGGCTGTAGGTGTGATGCTAACGCTCATCGTCCAGCGGGCCGAGCCTCGTAAAATAGGACTGCATGGAGGGGACGACATCGCGAGGATGATATGTTGGCATCAGTGCCCAGCACGGGCTGAAGTCCCTTGGCTTAGTGTTCTAGACATGCCGAGAAGGACAGAGTGCTTGAAAGGCATTCGTGATAGTATAAATGACCTTCAGTCGAGATAGCCTGTCCACGGTCCTGACGTGCTCCTCCAGCCAACTGCATCTCTTAGTCTTGATCGTAAGCCCGGTACAATCGCCCATCGATTCCTTGCCTCTCCTATATCGAGCCTCACCCCCAAGATGCCCTACGACACGGAAATCTCCACGACCGCCACCCTCTTCGACACAGAAGACGACAACGGCATCTGGACCTTCGCCGACCTCGCAGGCGACGGCTCCCTCGACCTCGTCTACATCAAGACCCGCGCCACCGGCAGCGGCAAAGTCGAGCTCCACGCCGCCAGCCGCAGCTCCGCCTTTCAGGACCGCACCGTCGGCACGCCCACGGCCTTCGACGCCGTCGACGAGGACCCCGCGGCGTCAGGACACACCTTCCTTCTGCGCGACTGGACCGGCGACGGCCGCGCGGACCTCATCCTCATCAAGACGCGCAACACCCCCGGCGGGAAGGTGGAAATCCACGTCGCCGCCGCGGACTCGGACTACCAGGCCTTCGCGCTGCAGACGGAGACGTGCTACGGCTGCGAGAACAGCGGCGCGTGGACCATGACGTACCCGCGCGGCGACCACCTCGTGTACCTCAAGACGCGCGACTGCGGGTCCGGGATGGTCGAGGTGCAGTCGACCGGCCGCGGGGGCGGGTATCAGAGCTTCGACCGCGCCGAGCCGACGGGGTTTGCGGCGGAGGAGAACGGGACGTGGTGTCTTGCGCCGCGGGGCGTGGATGACGGAGAGGGTGGAGGTGGGATTGCGGACTTGTATTATGTCAAGACGAGGGAGACAGACTCGGGGGTCGTGGAGGTGCATGCGGCGACGGCGGAGTCGGGGTGGCAGGATCGTCCCTTCGGCGCCGTCTCGAGCTTCACGCCGGGAGAGGATGGGCACTGGGTTTTGGCGGATTTGAATGGTGGGGATGTGCCTGATTTGGTGTATGTCCAGGTGAGGGGTACCGACAGCGGCAAGGTTGAGATTCACACCAACGAGGTGTAGCCGGTAACGGAAGCTCGTTTCGGCCTTTCATCACCCCCTTTGCGGAGAGAGGAACGCCTTGCTGCTCTGGGGGAGGGTTGCTCGAATGTGGCAGTTGAAACTTCGTGGCGCTGTCTTCTACATCTCGGATGGGATGGCAGGGGACCGGGGCAGTGACGACGCCTGTCCGTTTGTTTAGGGAAAATGATAGGGCATGTCATTGATAATGATATCACATCAGTCCATCTCCTTTGAACCTGACGCAGGGTCGTAGAAGTGAGGCCCATAATACCTCAGCGATCAGCCCGAATATTAGCTAAGAGTTCTTCCACTCCGAAAGCCCAGTAAAACTCCAGATAATCATAGGGCTTAAGCTAATTACAGTAGAAGCCCTCCGTCTCAAGGTCTCCGCTACTCGATATAGTGTAGCAGAACGTAGCTACCGTATTGGCTACAACCCTTGTCTCGCCTCTACGACCCTAGGTCAGGTTCAAAGGAGATTGGGTGTGATCCGTCGCGCCCCATCGATGCATGATGCAGACCGTGGTCTAGCGCTTAGGCAGAATGCAATATTGGAAACGGCTGGCACTTATTAGTAACTTCCCAGCCTACTCTGCGACCTTTCCCTTTCGCTTCTTTCATCGGCACAAATTATTCTAGGCAAGTTAGCAACCAAAAGTATTCGGAGAACGAAACTCCCTACATTGGACATTTCGCCATACAGGAGGAACCAGCTTACTATCACAATGCGACTACTTAATACTGAGACTCTGAAGCTCACGACTTTCAATGACGACAGGATACCACCATACGCTATCCTGTCGCACACATGGGAGTCTGAAGAGGTTCTGTTCGCAGACCTCGATGCGGACCCATCACGAAAGGCGGGATGGGCAAAAGTCACGGCAGCCTGCCAGATAGCACTCCAGCATCGACGCCGATGGATTTGGATTGACACTTGTTGTATCGATAAATCGAGCAGTGCAGAGCTCTCCGAAGCTATCAACTGCATGTTCAAATGGTATCAGAATGCGCATGTTTGCCTTGCCTACCTCGCGGACGTCTCTTATCATTCACCAGACTCGGAAGAATGCCATAAAGCACTAGCTTCAAGTCGCTGGTTCACCCGTGGATGGACTCTCCAAGAACTCCTAGCCCCGAAGATCGTTGAGTTTTATTCGTCTGACTGGAGACACATCGCAACACAAACCGATATCCGACGTACGATTCAGGAAATCACTGGGATTGATGAGGTGTTCATCCAACCGAACGACCGATGGAACATCCATGATGCGAGCATAGCCAAGCGAATGTCCTGGGCTTCGGCAAGAAATACGACAAGGGCCGAAGACCTCGCATACTGTCTGCTAGGGATCCTCGACGTGAACATGCCGCTCATTTACGGAGAGGGCCCCAAAGCTTTCAAGAGGCTCCAGGAGGTGGTGCTACGAGAAGCGGACGATATGACTATCTTCGCTTGGGGACTTGACAACACCATTACGGAATTCGATCCCGATCGTGTTCGACAAAAGATGAAGATTCGTCCAGGATTGAGGAATCTCTTTGCGAAGCATCCGTCATACTTCAAAAGTTCAGGCGACATTATTCCAATTCGGTTTCCCGATTATAGAATCAACTTACGTATCTACCACGATTGCATCACAATGGCCGTCCCTCTTTGGGCACTGTCGAAGACCACCAAAGTCTCCACACTTATGATGCCTTTGCCCTGCAAGAGAAAAAGTAAGCCTTTTGAGTGCATTGCACTACATGTCTGCAGTCCTTCGACATTCACTGGCGATGAGTTGGCGCTAGAGGCCTTGAACGACAGGAACATATCCTGCTACCGAGCATCACCACACATTTCATCGATCCCGATTTCAATTTGGAGTCCAAACGAGCGTTTCACGGTTTCCTTGAAATTTGGATTGCCAAGAGGAGAACCACCATTCCGTACAGTCAATACGCCACATGCCAAGGAATTCGTTGTCCTTCGAACTTTACCAACAGGGCTTGTCCAGTCTGATAGCTGGCCGAACAGAGAGACTGACTGGGCTGTTTCATATTCAGTCTTCGGATTGTCCGGACCCGTGTTTATACGCCTTAAAGGGGCGCAAGCTGAGGATCTTGCACTCGTGTTGCAACCTCATTTCGTTCAGAAACAGAACGATCACTATATCGAAGATCAAAGATTCTCACCACAATTTATTAAGAGACTGGTCGCGATACCCGAGGGGCATAGTTTGGAAGATGTTAGAGATATTGTGATACTCCAAACCAAAACTTGGTCTCTCGAAGATACTTATCTAGCGACAGACTGGGAAGGCCAAGATGCAAAGAACGAAGCGTCCGCGACGCCTTCAGCATCAATTTTGCGACATGACAAGCTGCCACTTGTCGATGGATTCAAGCTAGCGGTCACAAAGAATGAGGAGTTAGGCTCTAAGTTTTATCTGGTGGACGTGATTGACTTAGAAGGGGAGAATGCATCGTTGATTCCAACACTCGATGGTCTGCTGGTTCCATTTTAATAAATTCTCTAGTTGTAGCCTACTAACATGGTTCAATATATGCAAGTAGCGACAGGAAAGTCCTGTGGTAATTGGCATGAGGTTTTATTGTTTCAGAAACTTGCAGGGTCAATCATGTAAAACGAATTACGACGTTTACTAGACACGTTAAATAACACAGAGAACCGGTGTCGATCGTGTGGTGAGTGAGCATCATCTGGCGTACGTTATCTTAAAGAATTCGATGGTTCACATTTATCGGCGTTTGCGCTGAAACTGGTATTATTAGTCGCAATGCAAGCAAGTGTTTTGGACGCCCTGGAGCAATAACGCAAGTACCTTAGGAACAAACCTATTTGTGACGTTTTGGTTATTTGTTGACAAGACCGCCGGTTATTATCGATGATATCTATCAAATCTACCAGACTGCACACATCATGATATATGTATTCCCCGAAAGCCTGGGCCAGGTTCGACATGATGTGGATCTAAAGAAGGATGACTTCATCGAAGTGGAAAGACAGCTTGGACACACACCTGGCGTGTTGAACTTTTCCCTTACGAGTACCGTCTTGTAAGTCGTTGCAACCTAAAAAGAACTTGTGTCGTTAGATGTCAGTCACTACACCAATATTGGAATACATGAAGGAAGGACTTTAGGTGATTCTTAGTTGCTTATGCCACCCCGGCACCTTCCTCATTTCATTTAGCTGCAGGTCGCAAAGGCACTTAGGTTCAAAAGAGAGGTGCTAAATCCCAGCTTCGCAGAGAATCTAAAAATACGGGTTAATGCTGTTCGTCATTGAGGGCTCGTCTCACTCACTGCCTGAGCATCATGGCCGCTCCATCCTTCTTCGCCCCCATGTCAGCGTCGGCCGCTCCCAAAGTCCTGTAATTGATGATGGTTAACAGCGAATGAAACACTTCAAAGCTGATATTCGTTATCTTAGATCATAAAGCTAAAATGCAGTCCGGATAGACTGGCCGTTGGAAAAGATGACACCGTCATTTTCATCAAGTACAAAAGCGAGGGCGTGGACTGGCTTTATATCGATACATTAAGCAATCCATTGTGCCGTTTTTTCTTCAACTTCATCCTTGCTACAATGGGTCAATGCATCTCTGCCTTGAAGAGCCATTCCCAAGATTCGAATAGTCGAGCTCGGAATTCAAAGGCTCTTGAGCATAAGCCCGATGGTCTTTCAGACTCTCTGGGGTCCGATAGCGACAGTGGCAAGCCCGAACAAGACCTGGCAGCCATCCTTCGACCGATGATCACTTCATTCGTCTCCGACATCGGATGCATTAACCCTGCGCCAGAACCCAGCGAGGCTCTATGGGCTGCCATGCACGCCTACGCCGACCAGTTGGGGGTGAACTATGAAAAAGGCACTCACTCTTGGGAATGCTTCCAGGTTGGAATTTCCTATTCAGCTGTATGTTTGATCAGCCATTCACAATAATGTGGCATTGTCAGTAAATACTGACGTGCCCCAGGCCTGCCTCCCACAGCACTCACTGGAGGTCCAAGCCTACGTCGGCACGTATACCTGGCTTGGGGTACTCCTCGACGACGAAACCTCAAAATCGCCAGAGGATTGCTCAAAGTTTATCGAACGTTTCGCGGCAGGGGAGAAGCAGCCGACACCCCTCCTCGAGGGATGGGCAGAACACATGCGTCTGGCATTCAAGTACTGGGATCCAGTTGTGGCCAACTTCATCGTCACGGCCTCACTCAACTTTGTCAATGCAAACGTTCTCGAGAATCGGCATGAGTTCAAGAAGCTCAAGCCAACACGGGGCGGCAAGAACTGGCCATGGTTCATGCGTGATAAGGACGGTGTTGCGGAGGCGTATGCCCTTTTCACATTCCCCAAGGACCGGTACCCAGATATGTCGAACTATTTGGAGACGATTCCCGACATGTCTTCCTACCTTGCTTTGACGAATGACATTCTATCGTAAGTTCCGGTCGCCATCTTTGCAACATTCTGATTTGACTAAATTAATTGCCATCGGCTAGCTTTTACAAAGAGGAAAGAAACGGCGAAGTGGACAATTATATACACGGTCGTGCCTGGTACGAGAACGAAGAAGCCATCCAGGTGCTTGAAGACGTCATTGGTGAAGTCAAGGACGGTGTTCGTCGCATACGTGTTGTTCTCGATGGAAGAGAGCCATATCTGCAGGCTGCCAACGACTACATACTGGGTTATGTCGCTTTTCACAAGTCAGTCAGGCGATACAGACTATGGGACGTGGGCTTGGGTGAGCATCGGGCGTAGGGATTTGGTATTGGAGTTTGAGCTTGGGGATACGCGGCTCTCCAAGTGCTACTAGACTGTTGTTTTCCATATACTAGATGGATGGGATGTGCGCATGTTGCTCGACGCGGACAGCCTCTGCCGGATACACCGACATGCCGGCGATTAACAAAATACCACCACTGGACTCTCTGTCATAGCCTTAACTCATCTGAAAATCAGCACAATTCTAACATTACTATCTTAAATGCGCGTCGCATATTCGGTCCGGCCAGCTTGACACTGTTGCGCCCTTAGACTCCCGTGATCCCTCCAAACCGGCCGTAGCCGTGGCCACAGCCGTAGCCACAGCCGTAGCTGCCGCCAGTGCCTACGTTTGGCATAGCGGCCTCGATATAAACTGACATGATAGCTTCCGGCGTGGACCTGGCACGCCATACTAAGGGCGCGCATGGTAACGCCAGCGAAGACGGCCGCTCTGAGACTAAATTTACTGTCGTTGGCCAGGACAATAGCCTCTTGTCGGTGTCAAGGGCCGTCAGACATATCAGGGGACCGAAGCTCTCTTTTTGGACTAGATGTCCGATTTTGAAGCGAAATTATTGTGGTATCATTGACGTCACCAAAGCTTCAAGCAAAACAATGTACAAATGTTGCGTCCTCTAAACGCTTCATAACCTAAAGACCATTGTCTTCGATTTTCGAACGGCTGTCCAAAACAACCCGCCCCTCCCTTTTTCGATCTCTATCGCTGGAACCTCATCTCGCCCCAACCAAATTGTGCCGTGACGCTCCGCTTAGAGCGTATACATGAAATCAGGTCGCTTGTCACCGGCAACCCACTTGTCCTCATCCGACATTGACGCCCACTTAGCATCCATCTTGCCGGCTCTGCGAGAGGAGTTCTCCCGACGCAGGGCGAAGTGCATGAAGATGGAGCCGCCGAGCAGGAAGAGGACCTGGTACCCGAGAACGACGCTGTGGCCGGTGTAGAAGCGGGGAGACTCGCGCTTGAGGTAGATGTTGGAGGAAACGACACCGTTGAGGTTGCCCCAGCCAACGACCATACCCAGCACGAAGGCGCGCTTGAGAGATCCCTCGGTGTTGTTGATGACCCAAGAGAGGGTGTTGGAGATGGTTGGGTAGATTCCTGCTGCGCCCAAGAACGTTCCGGCGTATTGCACCTGTGGGTTCTGCGTCGAGATGAGCATCACGAAGCCAACGATGCCGATGGTCACGGTGGCTATGTTGCAGTATCCTCTGTACCGCGTCTTGTCGGCAATGACACCGACGGTGACAGTCAACGCAGCGGCAACGGCGTACGGCGGCACGGAGAGAAGCTGGGCCTTGGTGCCGACGTGACCCATACCGGTCAGGATCGTGGGCAGGAAGAGCGAGAAGGCGTACAGCGGGACGAGGCAGCCCATGTAGATGACCATGTAGCCGTAGGTCTTCCAGTCCTTGAGGCCGGCGTACATGTGGCGCTTGTCAAAGTCCTCGGCGGTGCGGCCCTGCTTGTCGGCGACCAGGCGGCGCTGGACGCGGATGCGCTCATCGGGGGTGAGGAAGCGGGCGTTCTCGGGCCAGTCGAAGACCATCCACCAGCAGAAGATGCCGACGAAGACGGTGGCGAGACCCTCAATGATGAAGATCCAGGCCCAGCCGGGCTTGTTGCCGATGCCGTCCATTTTGGCGATGGCGGCGGCGAGGAGGCCGCCGAAGGAACCGGCCAGAGCGGCGGCGGAGAAGAAGACAGCAGAGCGGACGCCGATCTCTGAGCCCTTGTACCAGCAGGACAGGTAGTAGTTGACACCTTTGCGGGTAGGATTGTTAGTGGGGGGGATTTTGGAGATAATAAACTTCGCGCTTTGCGGTGGAGAGACGGTGGCGCGTGATGGGGTCAAGCTTACCAGGGAAAAGACCAGCTTCAGCAATACCCAGAAACCAACGGGCGGCGAGGAGGCCTGCAGTGTTATGGCAGAGACCCATGAGGGTCATGATTATGCCCCAGACGACGATGATACCGGTGAAGAAGATGCGCGGGGTGAGACGCTTGAGGAGGGCGTTGGTGGCGGGCTCGAAGACGGCATAGCTGATGAAGAAGACGGTGAGGGCGAGGTTGTAGTCGCTGGGTGCCATTCCGAGATCAGCTTCCATGCCGGCGAGACGGGCATTTCCGATGTTGGTTCGGTCGAGGAAGGAAAGAAGGTAGCTGGATGTTCGTGTTAGCCATAGTGTTGATGAGAATGCGGGCATAAAGCTTTCACTCAGTCTTACAGAAGTGAGAGCCATGGAACGAGCCAGAGATCGACTTTCCACATTAACGCCTTGTCCTATTTTCCACAAACAAACAGTGTTAGTTATGCAATGATTCTCTTGTCATCCGGAGCTGGCGATAGCTTCATCCGGCTCGGAGGCGGGAAGCGACGTACAATAGCGGCCCGCTCTTCCGGGGTCTTGCCGTCATCGGGATCGGGCAGGTCTGCGAGGGCGCGCGCCTTCTCGACCTGGGACTCGTGGGGTTTCTCATCCGAACTCTCGTTCACCTCGACATCGCGCTTGTTGTAATGTTCTGTCAAGCCTGCCATGGCTGTGGGTTTCTGCTGGGTAAGGCGAGGTAAGGGGCCGCGATTGCTGTATGGTTGCTGCTGGTTGCTGGTGCCGTTGGAGCGGGTGCAAGAGAGCTGTCGCGAAGCGGTCTGTTGCCGTCTGAGGGGCGAGACGGGATCCGAGGGCTCGTTTTTGTTTGCTCTACCTACCCCCTTTGGACTGTTCGGTCAAATGCTCGGGTGGTTCAAGAGCAACGGCACGGACGGGATCGGGAGGAGAGATGGTTGGAGGAGGAAAGAGAGTGAGTTCAAAGAGGAGGTGAGAGGTGAGAGGCAAAGGGAGATCTGGTGGAAGAGAGATGGTAGTGAGAGGGTTTTGATGCGGTGGAACACGGCAACCGGAGTGGAAGAGCAATGGGTGGGATGGCTGTATCCAAACAAAACACCTCGATGGGCTATGAGGGGTAAGGTCAGGTAGCTGGAGAGACGAGGACCCGGGGTGGGATGAAACCTTGAGGCATCTTTATAAATGGCAGACCGGACGAAGGTGACGAGATGGGATGGACGAACCATGTCGCCGTCCGTCTGGGCCCCCGTCGTTTCTTTACCTATCACTCACTCTTTTCCTTTCCATTGCTTCATGTCCCCTCCGTCGCCGCCGAGTGCTACCTCTACCGATCCACCCACACTCATACAAAAATTGACGAAATCAGCGAAAGGGAATGAGATGCGCTAGTATGAACAACGACGACGACATGTGCAGATTTTGGAGAACTGGCAGAATATTGGGGGACCTTGCGCTGCTCTCCGCAAAAAAACAAATAGACATCACTGTGCGGCATCCGATGGGAGGGGAACAGGGTACATTGCTGCTCGGTACCCTGCTTACCCTGTCCCGCTGCCAGTGAGAACTGAGAGAACTGGGTGACCATGTCTCTCTTCCAGGCTCGGTCGAGTCGCGGCTGCATGTAGGGCTTTTCTTCCTTCCTTCTTTTCGCATTGGGTAGTACGTAGCCTGCAGCTAGAAGCTTGCCCACGCCGTTCATCACCTTGAGACTGCTGCCCAGACAAGGGGTCCTGGGGACTGGAGACATGAGAGCCTGGATGGATGGCTTTCTCTCACAGTGTTCGATGCAGCCAATTCTGGCCGTCTTCTTGTCGTGTCCCAACGGCGAGCGAGGGCGGTGTCAAGTCGCATTCAGCAGGCCAACTTTTGTCCGTACGACCGGATTACTTTACCTGCAATGCGCGCCCAGAGCTCTTGGCACTTACTGTGAGCCACCCCGGAGGCGGGTTTGTTGCTAGTGATTGGCCGGCAGACCGGGGGTGTCCGGGGCAGTTTCTGGTGAAGG
The DNA here is from genome assembly GCA_027406065.1 of Colletotrichum cordylinicola. Taxonomy (NCBI): domain Eukaryota; kingdom Fungi; phylum Ascomycota; class Sordariomycetes; order Glomerellales; family Glomerellaceae; genus Colletotrichum; species Colletotrichum cordylinicola. The sequence goes on along the minus strand of JANVYD010000001.1, from coordinate 5,494,458 downwards.
GGGGTGACGGCCGGGGGGATGGGCGGTCATGGAGCTAAGGGAGACCGGGGAGGGCATGGAGGCGAGGAGGAGGAGAATGGGGGAATGGGGGAGCAGATGGAGACGACGGGGGTTCAGTCGACTGGACACGGAGCCAAGGCTAGAGGGAGGCGGGGAATTGTCTACACGGCGTAAGAAGACAGAGTGCTGAATGGCTCGTTTCGACCGTGAACAATCCAGAAGAAACATGAAAAGTCATGGGCGCCGAGACTGAGAACGAGATCCATGACTCGAACCTTGCAGGTTGCCTGCCAGAGTCCTGAGGTCCAGACACAATTGCAGGCAACTCACCCTCACAACCCCAACAGCTGTGCTGGACGACACAAACACAACAGTAGCTGCTGCTGCAACTGCAGTAAATGCCCCGGTTCTAATGAATTGAGGGTGGGTGATTTGAGAAAAAAGGTAGCCTGCAGCGCCCAGTCCCATGCCCAGGCATCATGTTTGTACGACAGTGTGGCGCACAGAAGGTCCGAATGTTTGCTGGCCTCGTCTGAAGGCGCCCTAGGGTGCTCTAGGGCAAATGAGGATAAGCTGGAATGCGTGGAATATTCGACGATTGCCGTCCACTAGCTCCCTTGTTCCCGATAGACTTGACAAGAATGCGATAATTCGCACCCGTTTGGCATGGCGGTATATTGAGTTCTAGCCACCCGCAGCCACGGAAGCACTTACACTCAAGAGAGACTCGACAGGCTGTTTTAGTTGAGCATCGCATCGTCATGTGGATGATGAGACTTTTTGCCATTCAATCGGGAAGGTGGGAGAAGAGAGTAACAGGGACGCAGACAGGGGGCATGAGAGTGGCCCACGCATTCACAATTTCTGCACATTTCCTGACCAACAATTCATCTTTCTCCTCTCCAACCGAGAGTCCGTCAACAAGCAGCAAACATCTGTCAGCCATCGTTCTCGCCCCGTTATCGCCGTCTCCATTTCCCCTCACGAGCTCTCCACTCATCCACCACAATAAGCATAACAAGACTGGAGGCACAGTTCGGAGAGTGAGCGAGCTCTCGGCAGACCAAGAGAACGAGCAGGGTTGGCCAGGTTCACAGCCCTCTCGAACCGCGCGCAAAACTAATCCTCAAGGTCCAACAAGTGCCCAGCTGCCCGCCCAGGTTGCCCCAACGCCCCCTCTCTTATTCTCCTCCTCCCATCCCCCGCAATCCTTCCCTGGCGTTTCCCCGCACGAAAGAGCTCAGCGGCGCGCGGAGAGATGGAGGCGCGATGATGGGCACTGATCATTACATCAAGAGGATCCGGCAGTGGATCACGGATGACTGCCAGTCTAGGGGAGCTGTTTCCGAAGGAGCTGGCAGTTCCTAGTTCCTCGGGCTGCATGCACTTGTTCTCCAGGCTGTGCCCCGGTGGCTAGCGCAAGGCCAAGAAGGCTTTCCGTGTCTTTTGCGATCACGTTCGTTCCATTGGCGGTGGTGCCCTTCATTAAGACTGACGGGGTTCTGTCCGTTGCAGCCACCAACAGAAATGATACCGGGTAAAAGACCGGGGTCCTGTCTGCCTGTCACTTTTTGGCTCGAAAGCACATAATCAGCAAACACGAGCTTCCCCTAGGCTCCCACGCCCGCGGAAACCCAATACACGGATGTTGGGCTCTTGACCGACGGACAGCCGCATCGCCGTCGAGTCTCGGTGCACTTGGCACAAGAGTACATCAGAACTCCACGGCCCAGGCCAGCGAACGTCGAGAACGGTCGATGAGATAAGCTTTGCAGCCATTCAGGTTGATGGACACAAGCAGCACTAGCGCCGCCTGTGTGGCTCTCGTGGCTTTCTATTACTAAGGAGAAACCACATCTCCGGCATGCTTCACAAAAACAAGACGCCTTTCAATGCTGCCTCTCTCTGGGGAAAATCTGGAGAGCGCAGGGCTTGCTTAGATTTCTGGAGAGCAGGAAATCTGGATCTAGGTGGGCATTTTCCCCAGCTTTTGATGCCAGTGTCGGCTCATCTCCGACAGAAAACAGACCACATTGGTCTCGGCATTGTGGCTCCCCTCCATCTCCATGATCCATCCCACGTTCTCCCTTGCACCGAATGGAGCAGTGGGCGGCGAATGGGAAACAGTTTAGAGCCGACATTGTGTGCTTTGTTGCCTCTCTCGCCTGGTACCAAATGGACGGATCAGCTAGATTCGAATCCCAAGATGATGACAGGTCCCGACATCCGAAGCACACCTGCCACGGGCTGGTCTAATGCTGTGTCCATGCTCTCTTTCTCTCTCGCCTTGCTTCCAATCCTCTTCCGTCTTACCTGCAGAAGCCGTACAGGAAAGCCATCGAACACATTGTCAATCGATCCCAACAAACTCACTAGCGTGGGCGTTATCCGATGCCACATTCTCCCAACCATGCCAATCCTACACGGCCACGCGACGAGCGCCATCCGGGTGCCGGTGAGACCAATCACCGACCCGGCGTATCCAGCCCTTCCGGGGGCGGGTACGGGCGGACCTGGAGAGCGTCAACTTTATTCGAACCGCCACGAGGAGAGTTCAGCTTTATGCGGGTGTGGCAGCGTCAAATTAGTCCCGTGGACGTTTTCAAGTCCAACAACGATGATGATGACGGGTTCAGAGATTTGATGGCGTCTAGTAACAGCTTCTAGGTTTTGCATTACTGCTATAATCCCAAGAGTCTGGGCCAATGGGGTCTGAAGAATCGAAGCATCACACGACCAAAGCCACGGCACCCGACTAGAACCATTGATTCAACGAATGCCACCTGGTGGGTAGGTTGGCCTCCATTTGCGGTCTGTTTACTTGCGGAGTGCATCTCACAACATCGTTTGCCTCCTCGGCAGCCCCGACCACGTTCACAACGTTGCATTGAGTCCAGACTAAACAGCGGTGCTGTGGTTTTCGTAATGATTGAGAGTTCATGAGAGATCGATGTTCCTACGCCGGTCATGCCCGTCGCTCTCACATGCAATTTCGTCGACCATCTTCTAACGCGCGTAATGCAAAGTCCCCTATCTCATATCCGATTGTCCATGAAACCTTGTCCTGGCCAAGTAGGTGACACAAACAACTGAGGTTTGCAGCCTCTCACAGCTTCCCAATTTCCGCGGCCTCGGGCCCCTTGTCCGCTGCACGTTTCCTCTACAGACTCATGCTGAAGCCTCCGAAGGGGGCAAACATCCATACCAACCCCTGCCCGCTCGCTTCCTGCGGCTGCCCGACAAAGAAGAGTGTAAGGCCATCTCCAGGGGTGTCTCGTTGAGATGGACTGAGGCGGACAATGGATAAAGATCGCGGGATGCGACCGTCCGGCCATGATGTCCCGCCCGGACCTTTGTTCCCAACAGGAGCACGTCGCCGCCGCACGTTTCCAGTCCAGATCTGCCTCGAGACACGTGGTGTTTGCTGCATTTTCCCTTCCCTCCCATTTTGCATGCATCTTCGTCTGAACTACTGCGACCGGCACGCGCTTCCGAGATAGGCCCAAGAGATTTCCAAGAGATATTCCCGCCAATGGGCCCCGGGCGTTGGGCTGTTGGTGCGTCTCGCACGGCTTCGTCTCCTGCGGTGGCCTGAATTTTGCTTTTTATTCGATACTGTCTGTTCCGAATTCTCAAAAGGGAAAATGCTCTTTGAGACACCACTCAACATGCGATAAATATCAGTTGCCTTTGGTGGTTCGCGTTCCGAACCCTGGTCGCCTCCTGCGCGTAACGGAGGGGCGGCGATGCAGGCACCCAGTCCATAGAATCTATTGTATGCTTCCACCCGTCTTCTGTCACTATTCCAAGTAAACAGTAAGAATTACATTCAATAACCACTTGCTACATCTTCCAGATGAACCCAGTGTACTTTCGCGTCTCCTGCCCAAAACGAAGCTCCGAGGCGCAGACTAATCTCACCGCCATTGTCCTGCGCCGTCTTTCCGACCAACAATATCCCATCACCTCCCTGAAACCCTCCTTTCCAGCGTCCGAAATGGAACATAGAGCAGTCCAGAAACGACAAAGGCCAATTCAAAGCCGATGTCGCCAGTCACCTCGGCGATCGGCCCCGTCCACCACACCTGCGCCATGCAGGGGACGACCAGGGCGAAGCACAGCACGCAGGACCCCAACGCCGCCGCGCCAACCGGTAGCTTCCTCGCGTCGTCCCATGCTTCCGTCTCATATCTCTCGCAGTCTGCTTTGCGGAACCAGAAATGTTCGACGAGAACGACGCTCAGGAAGGCGGCGGACCAATATCCAATTAGCGCGATGAAGTTCTCGAGGCTTGCGAAGAAGTCGCTCGCTGCGCGGATCCCGACAGGTATGATGATCGCAGTTACGAGGAGTGCGAAAACGGAGCGAGGCACGCGTTTGAGGGCGGGAGCGAGGAGCTGGAAGTTGAGGGTTATAGAGTAGCTCGTCGCTGCGATGTTGCCGAGGAGGGTGAAGGACAGGACTACGGTGACGATCTTGCCAAAGGTTGACGCGGGAGTAAGCATTGCTGAGAGAACGCCGCCGACGAGATTTTCGTCGTATGCCTGTTGCCAAGAAGGTACCAGAGGTATAGAGGAGGCAATGGCGGCGCCGAGTATCATGAGAAGAATCGTGGGGAGGGCGAGGCCGAGGTAGGTGTATGCGAAAATCTTCTTCCTGGTTCTTATGTCAGTGATTAAGTCGTCTGCGAGACATTGAGGGACACACTATGATGTAGATGGCTCGGGATACGTCGTGAAGTCGGATGCAAGGCATGCCCAGGGGATCATATAGGAGGCCACGATCATGCCGAACGACACGACGGACTGCGGCGTGGCTGGCTCGGTCGGGGCCTGTTCTCTCAAGTGAGAGCCGCCGCAACCTATCGCGATTATGATGGCAATGACGGCAGGAATCCAAGCGAACCGTTCATACAAGTGTAGCACAGTGAAACCGCAGAAAGAGATGACGAGGGCAAGCAGGGCAACGATGACGATCCCTACCGCCGGGCTCACGTTGCCCTCTCCAACAGCTGAGAGACACTGGCCACCGATGACGGCCATGATCACACAGAAGCCTGTGAGCGTTGCGAGGTTGAGCAATACGGGAACGGCTACGATATATCGGCTGGAATATGTCAGTGGACGATTAAAGGCGGCGTATAGAGGGGCACATACCCGAAGCTGAAGCGCGCCTGTATCATTTGCCGCATGCCTGTCTTTGGGCCTAGGGTCGACAGGTAGGCCGGTATTGGCGTTGTCAGGAGCGTGAAGAATATGATGATGAGGGAGGCATCATGGAGAGAGAGGCCATAGGTCGCGCCTAGCATGCCAAAAGTGATACTGGTATCGAATCAGAAATTTACTTTGGGGGCGTATAGACAGTGCCGGGTTGCGGAAAGGGCCAACTCACGGGAGGACGTTCGCGTTCATACACCACCAAAGAGTGAAAATATTGACAGTTCTCGTAACGGTCCGCTCTTCGACTGGAATAGGAGCAATTCCTCGGACCTCAACGTGGCCGAGGGACATGAGTTTCTGAGCCCAGGCCCGCCATCCGCGAGCCTCTTCAGACTGCGCCTCATGGATGGAGCTGGCGATCTCAACATCATGCTTTAACTCACTCCCATAATCCTGTTTTCCCGTGCCTGTTGGTGTGTTGTCTTGGGGGCTCGCCATACTGGGTGCGGGGAGTTGGTGATGGGTCTAGACAACTCTGCTCACGGAGACTTCATAGAAACATCCTGCCATCAATGGAGTGGATCATTCTGGATTCTAATATTCATTGAATACACAACAATTAGGGATACTGTATAGCTCATAGTGGTGTCAATGGAGGAGATGTTTCTTGGCAATCGCTGTCTTACTACCTACGCGACTTTCCCCCCAGGAACTGATATCTTTATCCAGGCCCAGCCACTTCGACCTCGATAACCTCTTGTGTCTCCATTACCGCAGGTGGACTGATTCAAACATGCCCGTCTCTCGGCTCTCCTCGCGATAGCAATCAGGCAAAGCAGATTGCCGGATGCCAAGCACATCCATCAGATAACCCCATCCCCGTCACGATAACCCGTAGTTCCATATCGCGACCCCTGTCATTGTATGAGCCTCCAGCGACATCATCGCGGCCGATCAGGGCCCAGACGAACGACCCCACCGCCCCCAGAGAGCCTCTGCTTATCACCTGCCACCTCATTGGCAATCCCCTCGTGCCAAGTTTGGCTCGCCCTTGTCCTTAGCGCAACCGGACTTACTCCCCACCGCTAATATCCGGATCGCCTGTGAAACGGGCCTCGGAAGCCGTTGCCGGAGACCCGCCCTCGCCCATTGCGAACCGGCACCGAGTGGTTTGGCCGACTTGCTAGGCGTGGGTCTGCAGGGGGTTCCACCAATTTTTATCCTCGGGCAAGTTTTTCGTTGACCGACGGACGTTGTCCGGCTGGCAGTCGCTCTCTTTCTGTCCAAGATAATTGCCCAAAACCTCATCCTCTTATCATCTCTACCATTCGAGGGATTGGGGGTAATTGAGGAGACCCATTTGAGTTGTCGTGAGCTCCCCCAGACTCTAGGACGACCGCCGGCCCCGTAATGGCCGAACCTAAAGACGCCAAGAACGAGTCCGGGACCGGCCCCGTGCCGGAGCCCCTCAGGATCCCGCTCGGGGATGCTGGGGTTGCGGAGCCGTACAGCATCTTCACACGGAAGGAGAAATGGTTCATTGTCGGGATGGTTGCTGTTGCAGGGTTCTACAGGTGCGTCGTCAAACTCCAGGGAGGCGAATGGTCGCGTGACTGACGCATGCAGCCCTCTACCTGCCAACATTTATCTTCCTGCGATACCCAAGCTGTCAGAAGCATTCGGTAAATCTGTTGAGCTGCTTAACTTGAGTGTTACAGCGTTTCTTGCGATGCAGGGCATATGTGAGAACCCTAGTCAACGAGATCATTTCTGTCCACTAACCAGCTTCAAACCAGCCCCGATGCTTTGGGGTCCGCTATCTGATCGGTACGGACGTCGCCCTGTGTTTCTGGTCTGCCTTACAGTCCTCATCGGAGCTTGTGTTGGAATTGCTGTCTGCCCCACAGACGCTTTCTGGCTCCTGATCGTCCTTCGCTGCCTACAAGCGGCGGGATGTGCTAGTACGATTGCATTGGGTAAGTGGTCGCGTGCTCACTTTGATGTTGAGCAAGTAGATTAATATGTGACAGGTGCGGGTGTGATTGGTGACATATCGACACCAGAAGAGAGAGGAGGCTTCTTCGGCATGTTCAATCTGGGGCCAATGGTAAGTGTTATGTGTTCCATCTCTATCAAGGCCCTTTTGTGCTAATCGTCGGTAGATCTCGCCCTGTATCGCTCCCGCAATTGGTGGTGCCCTGTCTGACAAGCTTGGATGGCGATCCATCTTCTGGTTTTTGATTGTCATGGCGGTTTGCTGCCTTCTCTTCATCTTACTGTAAGACGCCTCGAATGTTGCTTCACACACCCCCTCTGACGGTTTCCCCTTTTCTCTCAGATTCCTTCCAGAGACTCTTCGTAACCTCGTCGGCAACGGTAGTGTTACCCTCGGGGGTGTCTACACGCCACTGGTTCCCGTAGTAGGCCGCTCCCGCAAGAAGCAAAAGACAACGCCCTCGAAGCCTGGAGTCCGTCCCTCTATCAACCCTTTCGTCATCCTTGTCTATCCCGATGTTGCGATCACATTGGCCTTCACAGGCGTTGTCTACGCGGTTAACAACACCGTTGTCACAACTGTTGCCTCGTCCTTTGCGAGGGTCTACCCATGGCTATCCGAGACAGCGCTTGGGCTGTGCTACCTTCCCACAGGCTTCGGCATGATTGTCGGGAGCACACTGACTGGCAAATTTCTCGACTGGGACTATGCCCGGATCAAGAAGCGTGTGGAAGATTCTGATGGGGCCCTCGAGTTTCCCAAGGAGTACGCTCGATTGAGAACTATGCCTGTCCTCCTTGTGCTCTTCTCGGGGACGGTGATTGCCTGGGGCTTCTGTGTAGACAAAGGCGTACACATCGCCGTACCACTCGCCTTGCAGGTCGTTTGTGAGTAATCTCATAGTAAGGGAGTCCATTTACCAAGCTAATCTGCTTTAGTGGGATACACCTCGATCTCAATCCTCAACACTACCATGACACTGATGATTGACATTCTGCAGACCAGAAGCTCAGCAGCAACCGCCTGTGTAAATAAACGCTCCCAATCAACATCATACATCTTTGCTGACTGCTTTCACAGACTAACCTCGTGCGATGTCTGCTCGCCGCTTTGCTTGTGGGTCTCATTGATAGAATGACCGCTGCCCTCCGCGTGAGCTGGAGCTACGTCCTTCTAGGCGGTGTATGCGCCTTGATGCTGCCTCTCATGTACATCGAGATGAAGTTTGGCCCAAAGTGGAGGCTGACGCGGGACTTGAAGTCGATTGAGGATTAAAGTTGAGATGGATATAGACATAGAGCCGCCATCACCACCGTAATACTAATGGACCTAAATACTATGCCCCTGGCCACCCTGTCTGTAAATGTTCCATTGCTTCCGCCTCTGATACCACGTCGGCGTACTTAGAGTCCAAGTCGAAGAGATTAGCATTTTGGATCTCCTCGCTGCGGTCGCCGCATGCCGATCCCACCACCTATACATGACTTATTAGTCCAAACCCTCATATTTTTATTGATCTCACTTACCATCGGTCGGAACCCATTCTGCATAGCATCCAACGTCGTCGCCCTCACGCACCCGCTAGTACTAACCCCGCATATGACCACCGTATCGACATTGCGACACTTCAACTCCGTCGCAAGTGTCGTTCCGAAGAAGCCACTCGCATACTTCTTTTTGATCACTGCATCCCCCTTGTTTGGCGTCAGGTCCTCGTTCACCCAGTACGCCAACCCTTGTGAGTGAAGCTCACTTCCAATCTGCCACACAGCCAACGTCTTTGCCTTCAGCCAGAAGAGCCCTGCGTCAGCCATGTTGGGGTCGGTGTACTCCACCGCTGTCCACAGTAACGGAACCCCACCTGTCCTAGCCGCAGCGACGAGGCGTGCTGCACTGGCGGGTACCTCAACTGCGGCGGGGTTGCCGGAGAGGTCGAGGGGCGAGCCAGGGGTCCAGTATGCTTTGCAAATATCGATGAGGAGGAGCGCAGGGCGCGCGCCCCAGCCCATGCGGTTACCGTACCCGGAGGCCGCATACGAGGCGGCGTCCGGGTGACTTTCTGTGGCGGCCATTGCTATCTGGTGAGTGTATAGTGCGGGTAGAGTGCGCGGGAATTGAGTGGCCGAATATGAGCTTGGCTAGGGCAGCCTTCAACACTGAGGGGATGTTGATATGTTTTCGTGAGGGGTTCCTATTCATGGCATTGGCACTCCAATTGCCGGAAACGGGCAAAGTGGCCGGCCGCCCCCGACGGCACGTCGCCCCACATTACCGGCAATAGCTGCCGGCGCCGCGGGCCAGGCTTTTCAGGTAAAGGTTCAATCAAACTGGCCGACGGATGTGCCTAGACCCTCGAGTAAATCATAGTGTAAGTCTCCGTTCAGAAAGGCTGCAAGCTCAGCTTCGAACTGGTCGGCTGGGCCTTCCGCGGTAGTGTTACACGCCGCATCCAGGCCGCTACTATCCTGCCTCGAAGACATTTCCGCCCCACCGGGGTCTTTGCCCGCAACCGGAGATGCTGTATTTGATAGAGGGCTCGCAATCTGCTGGAGGCCCCTTTGCCATCTGGCGCTGGTAGGCCATGCCTCATGCAGCTCGCCTAGGACTTTTAGTGAACCCATCGCCATGCCCTCGGCTTCGGAGGGGGCAATGTGCGGACAAAGCTGGGGATGGCGCCAGAGATACGAGGCCAAGGATCCGCATATGTAGACGCAGAAGACCAAAATGGCGGGGAACCCTTCGTCCCTGGATCTTACACTGAAGTAGGCCTCCACCTGCTCGTGTAGTTCGACAACGTTAGCGAAGAGCTCGTGGGACATGTTTTTCCAGAACTCATTTGGCGCTTGTTCCTCTTGAGAAGACACATCTTCGGCTGTCGGGGATAGCGCCGTAATGATTTGATCAATGTAGATGCGGCGGATAACAATATTGCTCAACCGTAGCACCATAACCACGGATAGGTAGGCAAGGTGCAAGGACTCTGCTTTCCACCCTCGCAGATTCCATACACTCCATTTGTGCCTAGGAGGCATCTCTTCCTCCCAGCTCCGAAGCGACGCTATCATCGCCGAGTGACTACCACCAGCCATCCAGGGGGCACCGTCATCCGAACCGAACCCCGGGCGACCAGCTCGACGAGCGACTTGGCCCCAAAGGTTGTGTGCCTGAATCAGAGTCGCGAAGAGGCACCGGCTAGGCTCTGTTTGTAATGCAGGACTTGCCAGCGCAGGTGGCGTGCCAGGTAGAGCAGACCTTGTGGCAGGTACTACTCCAAAAGCAAAGTCGGCCTCGTCACAGGGCAGATATGCTGTAATGTCGTCCAGCGAGAAGGGTGCCGGCGTGCTATATCCAGAATGTAGGTTCTCTTGGCTCTGTATCATCCAGAAAGTCCGTCTAGCTGACTCCGCCCGGACCAGCTGCTCGGCTTCGGCATCTGCTGGTAACGTATAGGTCTCCTCCCGGTGGAGCTTAAGTAGAGTAGCCATACGAACGGCAACGCCCATATCCATGGAGCTTCTATCGCGATCGCCATTGCCCCATTCGGCGATGGCAAGCAGGAAGAAGGCTTGGGTGTTGTCGAGAGAGGGGCGATACATCTCTTCCGATGCCAGCGCTCGCGCTGCTTTGAGAAAGTGGTCTGTCGCTGTGGTGGCAGAGCCATAGCGACGTACCAAAGAGGGCGTAAAGCGTGAAGATATTGAGAGAATGCAGTAAAGGAGGAAGCGACTCGTGGACGAAGGATTGCGAACGAGGTTCTCCTGGAACATGGCTTTGGGTATGAAGCCTAGCTGGAAGTACGACGTCACAAACGTTTTGCAGCCGTCGACTACCTCATCGTTAGGCGGAAGCGGTGGAGTGTTTGATGAGAGGGTCTCCGAGGTTGAGGGAGGCGAGGCGCTTGGGCAGATAGTATCGGCTGGAGGTTTTGCTGGTGGAAACGAAGCAAGGCTTCCTGCAATGCTCTCCCCACCGTGAATCTCTTCCCTAACTATCCCACGGTCGTCACAAGCGGTTGACGACGCGCAAAGAATGGCGAGAGCCTCATCGCCTTTTTCGACCATATCGTCATGATCAAAGTGGGTCCATGTCGGCATCGGCACACGGCGTCGAAATTCGCGGTCTGTGTCTCTTTCTCCACGGCGAGGAAAGGTACAGGCTCTTGCCGCCTGTGTGCCGGCCAGTAGACATGCCTCACACGGAGGCTGCCGGTTGTTCTTGACACATTTCGACCGGAGCCGCCGGCACCGCCTGCAGGCAGTGCCTCCGCGCCGTTTCACCGGCTTGGTTGCTGCATCGGCCGAAAGTGGGGCTCCGGAGTCGGTGGGGTCTCGGGTCGTGGCCGGCGGACTCTCTTCGGTGTTTGAAGACATAACTGAGCTCCACTGCAACCGGCTAGAGGTCAAGGGCAATCTAAGAGGCAAATTTCCATTACAGTTGCCGCAGAAAAGCTAGTTAAACTGGGACAGGAGGCAAATAAGCCGGCAGAGAGTCGGCTTTGAGGGGCTGATAACAACGGGCGCTATCTTGAAGGATTCGTCTAGGGAGATTGTCGAGCTGATAGGCATGAAAACCTCAGCCACACCCTTTCGACCTTATCTTTGCTGGGTCTTATGCACCGTCGGCTGTTGCCACGGCTCCTTTTCCGCCTCTACGAACTTCACCCAGGGTATTTTCGCCGCCTACATGGCCTGGAGCCTAATAAATCTACCTGTTCATTCTGCGTTATGTCATTCTGAGGTCATATCTCTGTTCTGTAGTCGTAAACCTGCCCACAATTTCCCTTAACTGCTATACCCATTGACAATACCATGGACGCCATTCACATTGACGGCCCCATTCACTTTCCCGTTGATGCTTTTCCTTCCCAGGTTTGGCAGCCCTGCCTTGGCCAACGCCTCCTCAACCTCGTCTAGATGCTCCAGAAAGTGAGCCTTGGCCCCATCCCATTGGTCTTCGGCGGACAGGTGCAAACCCTTGGAGCCCTCGCCCTCAATCGCCCACTGGGTCAGCATGACCGGCACACTGATGTGGAACATGAAAGCCACCGTCCCCTCACATATCCTATCTGGCTTCAACTCCTTTGTCGTCGCGTTCTGCCATGTCTCATACGTCTCACCATGCGGCATGTAGCTCGCCTCGTAGCTCAGACCTCCCGGCTCGAGGACGTGACTGCTCCCGCCGTACGTGCCATACAGCAAGCCCATCATCTCTGTGGACATGTTGCGATGGTAGTACGGCGGCCGGAAGGTATTCGAGGTGGGAATCCACTTGGGCGTGAAGACAAGAAAGTCCGTCAGTGAAACCCCCGGAACCTTGGACTTGGCAGTGAGCACACAGTACACCGTCGGATCGGCCTGATCGTGATTGACGTTCGCCACATTGATGAACTTCTCCGTCGCGTACTTGTACGGCACCAGGTTCCCTCGCCAGGCCACAACATCGAACGGGGTGTGACCCTGCCGGCAGGCGTGCAACGATCCCGCCAGCTTGTACACGATCTCCCAGTCGGACGAATCCACGTCAAAGGACGCGACGGGACTTTCAAAATCCTGGGGAAGCGCCATACCGTTTGAGCCGATGGGGCCGAGCTCCGGGAGCTCATAGTGTGTGCCGAAAATCTCCTGGATGTAACCGCGACTCGGGCCGTCGGGGAGGAGGACCCGGAAGCGGAGCCCGGCTTGGATCACCGCTAGCTCCCCGGGCCGAACCATAAGCCAGCCTAGCTCGGTTTGGATGTTGAGTCTCCCCTTTTGTGGGAGGATGAGAAAGTCACCATCGTTGTTACAGAACGCCCTGTTACTCATGGACGTTGACGCGGTGTAAACGTGCACGGCGATCCCCTCCCTCAACGTTGGGTCACCTTGTCCGCCCACTGTCCGGATACCTTCGACAAAGTCACGCCCATTTCCGCCCTGCTCATCTTCCCCTGGTAAAGAAAATGGGTCCCATGCCTGCTGTGCCGCCACGTATTTCACCTTGTCATTCAGAGGCGAGAAGCAGGCTTGCAGCAGGGGGTTGAGTTCTGGCGAGGGCACGACCTCCCGATGAGCAACGGACGGCCATATGCGGTACATCCACACATGCTGCAGCGTCGCACGCGAGCTGATGAACGATGAACCGTTCAATTGCTCCGAGTACAGATCGAATTTGCATTTTTGAGGCGCATTCTGCCCGGGAGGCAGCGTTCCGGGGACCGCCTCTGAGCAGAACCGATTTCCGAACCCGGTTTGGTACCGGTGAGGATCCGAGTCAGTCGGCTCCGTGGAGAAAGCCGAGGCGGCAGTGGCCCCGACCATGGCGCAATTGCTATTTTTTTTGTGCGCTGGTGCGTGAGGGGTAGGGTATAAAGGAATCCACGCGGCTGATTGTGACTCGATGATGTAATGTGTTCAGCTGCAGGTCACTGACTAGACGTCGTTGCGTGAGTCGTCTTTATGTCCGGCGGTTGTTGGGAGGTATTGAAGGAGATGTTGAAATGGAGACGGAGGCGAGAGCCGGTGGGATTTTACGAAATTCGATGGGAAGGAATGTGTTTCAGGAAGCTGAATATTAGACTCTGAAGAACAGGTGATGATAAAAGCTTCGGTGAGCTCAAGGGCGAGAAATAGAGCGGCCTGGGCCAGAGGTCTGAGCTGCATTCCGCCATCTCAGTGTAAGACATTCTGCGCTTCCTGTCTCATCCTTTTCCGGCAATCTCTGAAGCTTATCGGGGTAGGCTTGTAAATTGCCGGCAACCGGCAAAGCGCGGGCAAATAATCCGGCAAGCTCTTTGTCCTCTCCCTTTCCCCTCTCATCCTTCGTCTCGAGGTTACCGTAGCCCACTAACCCCGAGACGAATGACAGCATTCAGTCAGCCTGATGCTCGCTAGAGCTTCTGCTGATAAACCAATATCAGCGCCTCTTCATTTACATGCTGGGCGACCCTCAACATGTCTTCTCCGGACTTTGGACGCAGGGTATATCGCCAAGAGCCTGGATCCGAAGATCTATTCTCCTCGGAGGCAGAATTTCTATCCGTTGCAGCTCCAGGGCCCTCCGTTCGGCTACAAGTTCTGAGACACATGTCTATGATAACCTCCGAACCCCTCCCTTGACATATTTGCCACACGCAATGGCTCTGATCCAATTCGTCACCGTGCACAGCACGCGCCTCTTTGCGATCCTCCTCATCGCGGCTGCGGCTCTAGCTCTGCATAAGCTTATTACCCGGCGCGGCTCCGCAAAACGCCGGGACTTCCGGCTACCACCGGGCCCACCCGGCGAACCGATCCTAGGACACCTCCGCGTCATACCGACCGACAATCCGGAGTACGCCTACGCCGCTTGGTCGAAGGAGTACAACTCCGATGTGTTGTACTTCAACGTGCTGGGACAGGATGTTGTTGTGCTCAACTCGGTCAAGGCAGCGGTCGACCTCCTCGACAAGCGCGGCGCGAACTACTGCGACCGCCCCCGCTTTGTGTTGTTCGAGGAGATGGGATGGAAGAAAACGTTGACATTCCTACGATGGGGCCCCGAGTTCCGCATGCACAGGAAGATTCTTCAGAAGAGCTTTCAAAAGTCGAACATCCAGGTCTACCAAGACTTGCAGGAGAGGGAGGCCAAAACTCTGGTTGAGGGGATACTGAAGCAGCCCGAGGCTTGGGAAACAGCTTTGAGGAGGTTTGCTACTGCCATCGTCATGAACATTGGTTTTGGGGTCGAGGTTACAAGCGACAATGACCCGTATATCCAGATGGCCATCGACGCATCCTACGCTCTCGGCCACGGAGGGGCGCCAGCTGGCACTTTGGTTGATTTCTTCCCATTCATAAAGCACCTCCCGGGCTGGCTCATCAGGGACCGCTCTCTTAAGTTTGCCCGTGACTGGAAATGGGCCATCCGGCGGATTCACGACGCACCGTACGCCGCTGTCACTGCCCAAAAGTCCCCCGAACACAGTCTCATCAAGATATTGCTCGACCAGAGGGAGACGCAGTTGAAAAGCGGTTTCTCGGATCTATCAGAGGACGACATCAAAGGGGCTGCAGGAGCTGTATATGCTGCAGGGCAGGACACGACTTGGTCCACGCTAGTGGTATTCGTGCTCAACATGGTTCTCCACCCTGAAATCCAGGAGAAGGCCCAGAGGATGATTGACGAAGTCGTTGGAGAGAACAGACTGCCAACATTTGAAGATCGACCAAAACTGCCATATATCGACTACATCGTCCAGGAGACACTACGATGGTGCCCTGTATCACCAATCGGGGTGCCGCACCGGTCGTTACAAGATGATGTTTACGAGGGGATGTTCATCCCCAAGGGATCGCTTGTTTATGCTAATGCACGGGCAATGACTCACGATGAACACACATACTCTGACCCTGAATCATTCAACCCTGATCGGTATATCCCTGTCGAAGATGGAGGCCTTGGTGAGCCCTTTCCTACAGGACAATTTGGTTTCGGTCGAAGGATATGCGTTGGAAAGCACCTAGCGGAAGCGAGTGTATGGATTGTGGTTGCGTCTATACTGGCAACGATGAGAATTGAGCAAGCGACTGGACCTGGCGGTAGAAAGATCGTCCCCCGCGTCGAATTGACTAATGGTCTAACCAGCCACCCGAAACAGTTCGAGTGCCAGATTGCCCCAAGGAATGGAAGCAAAATAGCTTCATAGGTTGATGCCTACTTAGTCACTGGGATTGAAATAGACGATGAAAAGTCTCCAGTGCGGCTCACTGCTTATTTTGTCATGTGTTTTCTTCCTGACATGTACACAGCCCGTAACTAAACCGGGCGGTTCTCTTCCGTTGATTACGGGCGACTCCATACGGCACCTGTTGAGCTCTGCGATGATACTTCACTTCCATGCTCGATCTGGTAATCCTCGGCGGGCATCATTACCGCCTCTTTTGCATCTTCGTCGGGGTTTACCAATAAAAGCCGGACTCTTGCGCCATTAAAGTAGGGAAGTTCCTCTCCCCAAAACTGCACGCGCAGCATTCCCTTCACAGACCCTCCCATTCGGTCAAAATCCACCCTGCCTTTCTGTTTTATTTCGCGCATGAGAGATTCCTTGATTTTTTCCGATTCCTCAGATGGATCTGTCGAAGCCGGGTCTTTTGCAACATGAAGTCGGCAAATCCAACCACTCGACCTTTGGTCCATTTTTACCGTTACGAATCCGAGATAAAGAGATATTCGGACTTTTTGTTGGTTCTCGTCTAATTTTGTAAGGATGTTGGAGATGAAAATATCATTGATATTTGCGGCCCCGGCTTTATCCTGCATGTCCAGCCACATAATTTTGTCGTGATCATCGGGAACCAGCTGATGAACTGGGAACCATGGAGTCCGCCTTAGCTTGGTTGACCCAAAGGCTGGTAGGATACCATATCTTCCAGCCCAGGACGAGTCTGTCAAAGGTGCAGATTTTAGCTTCACCCAGGCCGGAATTGTCAATGACTGCTCCCTGGGTTTGTGTCGAACAACGAGTGATCTTAGTGTCGAGGATCCCAATGGCTCAAAAAGTCCACGTCGAATCATAATCGGATTAGGTGGAAATGGCTCCCTTGAGGCATACATGGTTTGCCCATTGTCGTAGCCGATGACCTGAATCCATGCCTGCGCCCCCTCGCTGTTTTCAACATCCAAACCGACGATGTAGCATTCAAGACCTGTGCGTAGAACAGGGAGCTTTATCGACAGGCCTGCATTCGTCATTTGATACATCGATAGGCTTCCAGTTTCAACAGGCCGTCGGAACCTGTGGGAGTTTCTGAACGCCAAAGGCGACGGTGCGAGGAAACTGGACCAATTCGTTGGCGTCGTCGGGTAGATCCATTCCCAGCAAAAGATTGTGTGGTCGTTATCCGATTTAACAATCTCCTCTTGCAGTCTTGTGAATGCTTTCATGCCCTCTCCGTATAGCAGGGGCATATTGATGTCGAAGAGGCCTAGCATGCAGTAGGCAAGGTCTTCCTCACGAGTGACATCGCGTTTCGAGAGCCAGGACATCTTCGTTGATGCACTGGCAGATAAAGGTGAATTGGTACCATCACCAGTGAGATAACCACGATCGATGCCAGTGGCATGGTGGATTTCATCAGATAGTGACGTTCCTCGGTTTCCGATATTGGACCAGTCGTATGCATAGAACACAACGCTCGATGGGGCTAAGAGTTCCTGCAAGGTCCATCCTCGGGTGAACCAGCGACTCCCTCTGAACTGCTCCATCAAAGCATCCTTTTCGCTTTCGGTGGCTGTCGCGGCGGTAGGAATGTCCTGTAAATACGCGTAGCATATCTGGGACTGGGCGTACCATCGGAACATGGAGTTGATAGCCTCGGACAACTCTGCCGAGCTCGTCTTGTCGATGCAGTTTGTATCAACCCACAGCCACTCATAGCCATCGGCCTTCGCCTGCTGGCAGGCCCCATAGATTTTCGCGTAGCCGGATTTCTTCGACGCCTCTTGGAGGTCTTGCCAGTCCTGGAACGACACCTCTTCATCTCCCCATGTATGTGACAGTATGGCGTAGGGTGGGATCTTCGACCCGGAGAACTCCTGGAGTTTGAACGAATTGACGTCGATGAGTCGCATTGTGATTCATGAGGCTTGCCGCGAGTTCTCGGCTTCGAATTCGATCAAGGCGAAAGACTTCGTGGCCCGGCCGGGAAATTGTCGAGTTCGTAGAGAAGTACAGAAACAACAGCCTTTCATAGTCCCCCGGAATTGTGCGAGGGCGCGGCTATGGGAGGTATGACGGGAAGCTTCTGAGATTCAATGCTGAGCGTGAGAATCAGGCGTCGTTGGGTAAGAATCAGTGGAACCATGGTTTTTCCTTGTCGCCGGTTCCGAGGCGGGCTTCGTTGGTGGCCATGCATATGCAGGTGAGCGGGACGACTTCCGCTAGAGAACCAACAACCAATCAAACACTCTTGGCTTTCACGTAACATTTTCTTCAGCTGTCGTCAATGTCATGGTAAGGGCAAACTGTGGGGGTATCCTGTTGGATCTCAGAAAGCTTTCATCTTGTATCTGGTTCAACAACATCGCACCGTCTGCATTTACCGGACATTGAATACTCATGGGCTCATGTCCACTGTTTCACTCATCGCCCGTATTGGCGTCTTTGGATGGAACATCGTGCCGGGGCTTCTCTCTCGTATCTGATCCGAGCCCAGCTTGTGGCCTTTGTTGTGCCGACGCAGGATCACTCCCCAGATGAACTGGCGCGTGTTCGGTATGCACGCTACAAATATCGCGACGTCAACCTCAATGTCGGTCCACATGGCGGCTGGCATGATGAACGCTGAGGACACCCTGTTAGCACCTGTCGTCAGAATTCTGGCGTTGGGGAGTGCTCACCAGTTGGGTTGAGCGGATACATGGCCAGCTCCTTGATCGTCAATATCCGAATGATGCTTACTACTGTGAGGCTACAAGCTGTTAGCAGCTACCCATAACACAGGGCACCATATTTCTTACAAGAGTCCCAGACTGAACATAGACATAACGGCAATCTTCTTGCGCCGCTTCATATTCAACCCCCAAATCTGTGTGGCGGGCAGGCCGAGCATCCACAGGTCTAGGGCAACGTTGATGGTCCCCTGCCCCATCCCAGTGTGCTCTATGCTGAGGCAATGTCCCTTCGTTTCTCCCGTCCAGAAGGTCCACGCTAGGTTGATGGGTTGGCACTGGAAGAGGGTGATAAGCAGGTAGATGATGCCGACGGAGAAGTTGAAGGCGTGCGTGCCCCAAACGACGCGTCGGAATTTTTCGTCGGGGAAAATTCTGAGGTACATGAAGAGAATCGAGGCTTTCGCTAGGGTGATGGTGCAGTGATAGAGGACCTGCAAGACGTAAAAGGTCTATACGACTGTTAGAACCATTCGTTTGCGAAAAGGGGGTCTCTCAAAGACTACATTCTGGAAGTTTACGTACCAAGAAGAAGTGTGTGATCTCATACGGAGTGAGACTCCACAGATCTCTACCAGCCCCAAACTTGCCCCCTATATCCGCGTATCAGTGAATGTCTTTCGTGATACAGCACTTCAGCCTTTCATGCTCATCCCTCACATAGCATATCACAGGCGAACAGCCCGAGTAATACGCACTGGCATCTCAGTCAGCTCTACCTCTGGCCATATAATTATGGTTAAGTCGCTCACATATGCCAATATGATGGTGGTATCATCCGCTCCCCATGTAGCAAGCCGGGCGATTTTGACCGATACACGAAGTATAACTGCCAGTGTGGGCAATAGTACAAACAAAACGACACGGGGTAATACTGTCGCGCCAAATTCGTCGTGTAGCGAGAAATCGCATGCGTCCTGGGTAATCTTTTGCGTCACTGCATACAGAGTGTCAGCCGGTGACTACCCGAGTGGGTGCCGAGCCTGTCGTTCTTACCCAGGGCCTCCTTCACGGAGCAGCTTGCGGCGGCACAGCTCTCGACATAGTGGAGGAAGTCGGTATCTTGACACAGACATGCCTGGTCCGTTATGCTGCAATCTGAATTGTTGAGGCCTTCCAGAAGGCATGGTAACTGAGGACCAACCTTTCAGCATTCTCCTCAACGTAGACGACGACCGAAAGGTGTATGTCTTACTGTGCAGTTTGGGTTATCATACAGACGATCGATCTGCGCAACGGTCGCCAAGGCGAGTGATAGAACGAGAAGCAACAGCCGAATCGTGTACATGGCTGCGGCCTCAAGAGAAGGCAAAAAAAAAACTCGCACGTCAGACGGCAGGTTCCTCACTGCCGGTAGACGCAGATAATCGGCAGTTGTAATTCTTTGAACTTGAAGAAAAGTAACGCGGGTTTGTCGTGGCATGAAGATGGAAGTTTCGAAAAACGTGATGTCCATTGCCGATAAATCCTATCTAGGACCAATTTCGAGCAAGACACGGAACCCCCACACGTGCTGCTCAGCCAGCCCGCTATCGGCATTCGTAGAGCCTCTTCGCATGTGGCGTGTCTCTGTAGAAAGGTCCCCTTGTCGTGTGGCTTACGCCCTTCAGCCAGACAGGCTTCTTCTTCGTGTGGTACTGGGTAAGTGGTAGCGGCAGGCGTCGGGGCTGCCAGGGGACATCACCGGATGGAGACTAGCACAGCCGAGCGAGGCAGAGGTCTACACTGAATGCGGCGTCCACATACCCAAAGAGGAAAATGCCACAGTTTATCTCAGGTTGTTTCCGGAGGTGCATCTTCAGCATCTTGATCGAGATCTCAAAGAAAGCGCCATGGTCGGCGGTAAGGGCTGAAAGAGCATCGCGCCTCTTCGCAGCTTTCGCCGGTCTCCTCACCGAATCGCCGACCCCGGCTGGTCAGCCATGGTAATTAGACCAAAGCTTCCTACCGGGCGGTGTCGTTGAGAGTGTACCGTTCAACCGCCGATGCCCACGCACCCACGCCGACTCCGTGGGCTGAACCCGGTTGTGCTCCAGATCTTACCCCCTACAGCCCTCCCACGGTGTCACAGGGCAAGAAGACGAGCTTCGCTTGTGTAGAATCCCTTCACTGGGCGCATGACGCTGCTGTTGCTATACTCAGGTTCACACGATACTTCCCAAGCTCGTGTCATTGAGATTGCTGGTCCCTACCTATCCAAGATCGTCAGGCTTGGCGGGCCGCGAAAAGGCCCCGATTTCAAGTGGGTCCTCCGAGAAAATCGCTAAAGAAACGCCGATCGGCGCCCGGGGAAGAGTGGGTCTCGGTGCCACGATCCACTCCGCCTTGGCACGTCCCGGAGATCTGGAAAGCGTCCCGCCCCAGGCCTTGTTTGTCCCGCCCACACACCCACCGATCGGCGCTTAATCAAGATCTCATGTACGTTGTCCTGCTTTTCTCCTGTCATCTACCTCACTTCCCTGCATCAGCCCCCAGTGTTCCTTCCAATGGCCTGCAAGGTTGGTGGTCCAGGCTCGCTTTCTTTATTGTCCCTCCGCGGATTCCCATTTCTACTTTGCCATCTCATATTTCCCATCCCACGGAGCTTTTGCGATGCTGAAACCTCCCACGCCACCGTCCACATCCGCATGACAGCCGCGCGCCATGGATCGAAGCTTAGCCGTTCTCTCGGAACACCGCGCTCAGTGCACATCAGCCGTGCTCTTCGGCTCGAGGTTCCTCACTCTCAGGTCCAAGCGTGTCTTCCATGCACATGGCAAAATGCGCAGCATTTCCGACTTAATGTATCCAAGCAGAGAGAAAAGCTTATGGTAAAGTCAACTTCGCCAAGAACAAGCGCCCGGAAATCTTAAAAAGAATTGCTGAACAATGTGTGCCCCCTTCTTAGAGGGGATTCCTGTTATTCTTAGGGAGTATCTCATTATATGCAAGCTCGGGCTGTGTTTCTTCATTCGCCTCCGCCAAAGCCCCAAAGCTTCTTTCCAGCCTGGCTCAAAAATTCATCCGAAAGGTCCAAAAGACGGCGACATGGCCCATGTCAGTCCCAATCAGGCCCAAAGCCTCCCAAGGCTCGGAACTCCCTGAACGATTCTTGGCTCCTCGCCCCAATTATGCGAGGACACCTGAACCGGTTCAATGTTGCCTCCTTGGTATGCCTGTTTTCCGATGCAGCAAACGCATGATATTTCCCCAGAAGCAAGGCATGATAAAAATTCTATTCGCAATGGATATTACAACCCCCGTTTCATGCGCCCATTAAACCAAAAAAGTCCGCTTTCGTGAAAAAGTTTATGCAGTTTCCTCCACCGCGGCGAACCGGTCCTCGGCCATGGAGGCTTCGGGATCGGTCCAGTTGACGGGCTTGTGGATGCGCAGGAGGCGCAGGAAGTAGTCCTCGATGACCAGCAGGTTGAGGAGGACGCCGTTGCAGTTCCACGCGATGCCGCAGACGATAGCGCCGGCGACGGCGTCGAGGACGAAGTGGTTCGCGGTCGCGACGATGGCGGTGAGGATGAGGGCGGGGTAGGACATGCCGGCGGCGACGATGGCGAAGCGCTTCCAGGGGCGCGAGCGAATCGAGGGGAGCGGGAGGGTGGCGACGGTCAGGCCGATGAGGAGGGAGTAGCCGAAGTGCAGCGAGGGCATGGCAGCTGGAATCATGTTAGCACATCGTGATAGAACAGAGCGTGTCGTGCGCTCGACTTACCATATTGGTTGCAGAACTTGTTGGTGGTCCAGACACTGCTCTCGCCGGCGGCGCTGTGCACCGTGTCCACGAACCCGAAGCTCTTGGCCTCGCCGGCATCGGGGCCGTTGTAGGTGGGGTCGCTCAGCAGGCGAGGCGGCATGCAGGGCCACAGGGTGAAGACGACGAAGGCGATCAAGTTGCAGGTGGCCATGGTGCGACGGCGGGCCTCGTACAGCGCAGGGCCGGCCGAGTTCCACCTGACGTTCTCGTTGCCGCCGAGCTTGGTGGAGATGGAGCGGCGTCTGCGGGTGGTCGTGACGTAGTACAGGATGACGAGGAAGAGGATGGTGCCCGGGATGTGGATGAAGGAGTAGATGCGGTTGATCCAGTGCATGACGGTAGGCATCTGGAGGAAGTACTGCTGGACGGGCACCTCGATGAAGACGTGCAGGCGCTGCTCGAGGTGGATGAGCTGCAGGGCGTGCTTGCGGGCGACGTCGACGGTGCCCTCGTTGAGGGTCAGAGCCGTGAAGGCTCGGCCGACTTGGTAGACCTAGTATCAAACAATGTTAGGTGAGGCTGAACACTGCACCTGAGGAAGGGCCTTGCTTACCCAGTAGATCAGGGCCCAGTACCACGCCTCCACCAAGAACGGGAACTTGCGGAGCACGCGGGAGAGCAGGCGGTCCTTGAATACTCTGGTGTTTGGTGATGATACCATGCGCTGGTACCCAAAGAACTTGATCCGTCGCATGCGTCGGAGCGGCTCCTCCTGCGGCGTCAACGTTGACGATGAGCTCCATGCGCCGACCGAGAGCAGCGACTCCTCCGAGTCGGGTGTCGAGTTGCCGGAGCGGCGCTCGTCGGAGCGCTTGTGTTCGACATCGTCAAAGTCGGATCCCCTCCACCCCAGGTTGTCGTACGCGTTGCTGTTTCCGATGTTGCGGTTGAAGTAGGTCCCGCCAAAAAGGAGGGTGATTACCACCAAGGGCTCTGCCACGGCACCGATACCCATATTTTCTCTCTCCTGCGCGGGTGTGTGGGTTGGTGGTGGTGGTGGTGGTGGTGAGGTCGAGTGTGGCAGATGGGAAAAAGGTGAAGGCTGATGACGGAAGAAACAGCCGACCTGATGGGGAAGTTGGTGATGACTGAGTGAGGAGTGAGGGAAACTGGAGACTTGGCTGCGTCCAGGTCCGCCGGCGCCGCTTCCTATATGAAGAGCGGGAGGCTCGGGAAGGGGGTGCGTTGGTTCTCCCGAGGCGGTAGCGGATGGGATGGGAATCTGACGGACGATGCCCACCGGGGAGTGGTCCGTTGAGGTCCAATGACAGACACGAGCGATCGGAAGGGGGTGCTTGTCGGTTACGTGAGATTAAGATTGGTCCCGAACTCCAAAGGGGGCGAACGGTGCCAATAAGCTATGCGACGTGGTGCTGCCTTGTATGCCTTATGCGGGTGATGGGGTGGATGAGGCAAGGTTGCGTGGGGATGAGTTGATGAAGTAAAAGGAACGAACAGAGTGTGGTGAAGGCAGAACTGGCGATGGGGGAATATTGATCTTCTACCTAGACGGTACAAGAACACAGCAGCAGGCAGACAGGCAGACAGGCAGAATGCAGTTCAGAGAGCTAAGGTAACGGGAAGCACGCATGCATGGATGAATGAGATGGAGCATGGTCGTAGGTAATAGCGACCATAATAGAACATTGGACATCGGCACAGTTTTGCGCACAACGGCCCTCAGCCCAGGCTCGGCACAACCCACCAAGCTGGACCTTGTCGTCTTTTGCCCGACCCGACCGCGTATGGATGGGATGGATTGTACTTTGCAGAGTGCCAAAGAAGGCCAAGAACACACAACAGTCGCAGACAAGGTTGGCGACCAGGGTTACCTCTGCCATTGCGCAGCGCTGCGAATCCCGCACAAATCCTCCAGGGCGGTCGTTCGCACCTCGCATTTCGCATTGCCTCCACTCTGTCTCTCCCTCTCTCTCTTTTTGCCCATCCATGATTACCTACCCAAGGTATCCTTACCTGAGCCCTCCCCTCCCCTCCCCTCCTCCCACCTACCCGTCATGGCCTGGGGGACTAGACAACACCAGCCACTGTCCACATCAGCGGGCTCCGCAAGGCTTCCGTCCCTGGCCGATTATCTTTGGGGAGGAAAAAGGCAGATCGTCTGGAAAGCCGCGCACACTCGCACAAGGGCTGTCGCGTGGGCTGGGCAGAAAAGGTCTGCAAGGTCTGCCCCGAGACCCTGTCCATGACCACGGAATTCCGCGCTGCAGCCAATGGGCGAGCACGTTGTGGGCTTCTTTTCCCTTCTCATCTGGGGCCGGCGGACTGTGCTCCTGCGACATCCCTGACGTGGACGAATCGCCCGCCAAGTGCCGCGAGCGCCAAGACGAGGGTCACACCTTGCGCTTCTCTCTTGCTCACCCGTCTTCCGGTAGCGTAGGTAGGGAAGCTTTGCGCGTACTTTGACGGGTACTTACCGTGGGAGTCTGTTCGTACCCCCGAAAGAACGGCTCCTAGCGGTGATGTTGGTGGTTGGTGCATGTGCGTTTGGTGGTGGCCAACGGTCTGGGATCTGCGGGAACAAGACAGCAGGAACACCACGCAAACCAAACAAAAGAAGGGACGAAATGTCGCGTGCTCAGTCAACAGCAGCCAGCAGCGGCGGACGGGACGGGTAAGCTTGCGTTGGCAGGTCGCCGTTTACCGCTCTGACGTGACGTATGGACAGAGCTTGAATTCCCCGGTGCATAGCGGCGAATTGAAAGCACGTCAAAGAGAGACTTCTTCTTCTTTCATGCTTCGAACAGGCCGAGGGGGCTATAGCCTTCCGTTTCGCCTTCTGTCTCTTCTTCTGACTCTGCGGCCTTCAGCCAAGCGATGTCAGAGACATTCCTCAGGAACGGTGAACCTCCTGTTGCCCCCAGAAGGACGACCAGCTCCGACGTCTGGATAGGAAACGCGGCTCTGTCACTGGACGCGCGAGCCAGGGAAAGTGGGCACGAGGGATTCTTGATGACGGCAGCGGGCGACGAAGAGACAGCAATGAGATGAGCGACACCCAATCGCGCAGGGATGGGAAGGGGGGCTGTGTGGGGAGGACTGCATCCGCGACATCCGACAATCCGTCTTGTCGTTTTGGTCCGTTCGCCGTCCACTCTCCGCCGTTCCACCGCATGGGTTTTTTTGTTTTTGGTTATTTGTGGGAGGGGGATGGATGGGTGTGCCAACACGGGCGGACGGTGGAATCCGACAAGAACGAAAAGAAGCAAAGAAAAAAATTCAACAGCCAAGAAAGTCATGACTTGGGAGAAGAGCAAAACACACTGCCTGCCGCCCCCGGCTGCGCTCGCTCAATCTCCGCTCCGCTCCATGACCCCCTTTCCACTGACTCCAGCCTCTTTGTGGCATTGTCTTGGGGCGCACGTTGGGGAGGGCTGGAGACTCTCTGCAGTTTCATTCCCGGCGCTCGTCTGACGAGCACGCGACCACCTTGCCAGGCCCAAGTGCGGTCCACGTATTGCACACACGCGACATCGAACCAGCCAGTTGATAAGGAGGGCCAGTCGGTGAGATTGAACGGGTGGGTGGTGACACTTGGTGATGGTTCGCCGAAACACCAACACGCGCTGCTGCTTCATCCCACGGGGCGTCGGTCTTGTTCAATACGCCGCCGCCATACTGCCTTTGGGAGGAAGAGGAACCAGAAAGCCCTGCACCGATTGACACCGACTGCTAATTTGTGATTACTGGCCGACGGGCTGATGGTGGGTGGCATGATGGCAGAGAGGGGCCGGGGCTGCCGCCAATTCAATGCGCTGGCTCGATGAGAAAATTGTCTTGGCATACATCATCACTTTGGCGTCTTGGCGGTCCATCGAAACATATGCTCGGTCTTTTTCCCCATCAACAAACAGTGTTCGCCGAGCGCAGAATGCAAGCTACTTTGCTTTCCCCGCAAAGTACCGAGTTGAGTCTCTGAGCCCTAGGCAAAATCCCGATGTTTCGAAGGGTTCGAGACACCGAATTCCTGCGATATCAAACAAAAGCCGTGAAAAGCCTCTCTGACCATTGATGCGTGATGACAGGCGCTTATCAGATTGAAGGCAACGGCCATTAGTCCTGTTCCGGAGTACACGCGTACACAGACTGGATCCAAAAGATCATCCGTCATATACGCGGTTTATGCAATCCACACGGTCATACCGCGTATTGCTCGAAACGGAAGCTCGAGCAGTGGCGTGCCAGACCCTTGTCGTCAATTACGGCAGATGCCGACGACGACGGCGCCAAAAACTTTTTCTTCCTCCTTGCGCCGTCGTCGGCTGACATCGCCGCTAGAGCAATGAGCGTTGCCCATCGGCGAACTCATCAATCCCGGTCCGTTATTACGGAACAACGCAGGGCGGGCTAGGGCGGTTTTTTGTAGAGTTCTGCTGCTCTGAGTTGCGGAAAACATCAGGCCTCCGCTCCGGATGCTCCGGGGCGCCTCAGCCCTACCCCGACACCAACCCCGACATGCCTCGGCGTCGGTGAGCTAAACTTTCCGACCCTCGGTGCCGACCTGCTGATTATTATATCTCTCTCACCGGCTTTGGAACAGGGGTTTTCTTGGCGGAGTCTGATTGACAATCCATTGATGTCGGACACTCGCCGGCGGACTTGATGATGCGATGCCCTCAATCTTTTCCGACCCGACTTTACCCAGTAGTCTTTGGGCTCGCTGGTGATCGGTAAACACCAATGAAGAATTTGTCCGGAGGCCGCTCCGGCTCGTGGTCCTCGCAATACCACGTGCATACTTCGCCGGTATCGAGTTTATTTTCAATGGAGACCTTGTGCCATCCCGAGCATCCCGCAGGATGCCAAGACTCTGATCACCATCGCTTGAAGCTTGTTGATCTGTCGCCTGCCGAAGCTGACTGTACCCGCGCGCTGAGTCGTATCTGCTGGTGCCAAGAAACTCACACGGAGTCTAGGCCCCTGAATTGCGGGCGCCATCGTGATTGTTGCTGCTGCGTTTTGGCCTCAAGAGGGTGCGATCCATAAGCTAGCTGTGTAACCTGACGGTAACATGATTTTGCTCTAGCAAAACCATCAAGCCCTTAGAGGCTCTCAGGGTCTGGCACCTGATAGTTTAAGGGGGCTTAAAGGCCCTGCGGTTGAGGCATCGCAGCTCGACGCCACATCTCAGGAACATTAACAGTCGTCCTTGGCCAACGTTGCATAGGTGTTAGCGCCACCCCTGTATATCAGAGGTATAAATAATTGTGCACCGAGAAGATACGCTTTTGCTAATTGAGAGCACATGGGAAAGAGTCGCTTTCGTTGCCTGAAGTTTAGGCTTCTCGGGTCTTTGATGTCTAAACTAGGGGACAGCCGTGAGCGACTTTGACACATGAACTCGGTACCTTCAAAAGAAGAATATGATTTTTTCCGTAAGCTCACTGGCTTGTCCACAGATGGCCGCAATCAAATTTGATTCGTACTCGTATTTGCAGACACCTAGATGGCCCAGATTGTGTACGTAGGTAGGCTGTCTACTAATCAACCCACCTTCCCGGCACAGGGGGGACATAAAACTTGGTCTTCAATCCCATCATCCTCATCCGTTTGAGGCGTTTCTTCTCCTGCTTTCTGGCGAACCTTTCGTGGTTGAACCTACAACAGTGCATCTCGCACCAATACAACCTGATATCCAAAACCGTCTTAAAGTGCCCTATGCTAACTAAACAGTCCAGGCCACTCATATTTCCAGTCCCACATAAAGTATGTGTCTTTCCACTGAATGGCCACAGATCCAAGTACTCACCACTAGAATTGCATCGACATATGCCACCCTGACTGATGAGTATTGCAGCCCATTCCATGTCTCCCTCTTCCAGGGCTGAGTCGAGAGACTTCTCGTCGTATCTTGAGATTTCGCCTTTTTTCAGGGCGTCCCATTTCTCGCGGGAACGTTGCGTGAGGTTTTCAAGCATCCATTGCTCTAGGAACTGACGGAGGGTCATGTCAGGCGCCGGCGTGCAGTCGGCATTCTGTTTCCACAAATCCAGCCAATACCCCATCGCCCAGCAGATGCTTGTTCCAATGCGAATGTCGGGAAGGAACGTGAATTCCTGAAGCACATCCAAGGCCGGACTGCTTGGGTGTATCCACAACATGCTTGAGCTACTCATGTCATGGGGATCTGTGTCGAGGATGTCCATTCTGAGTTTTCTCGGTTTGTGGGAGATGTAGACCCTCTTGGTGTTTTGTACGCGCAGTTGTTGCGCAGAATCGAACGAATCCGGGGAAAGACGACATTCCTCCGTGATATACTGTGTGTTATTAACTTGACAAGCTCGCAGGATTCCAAGCCACTCGGCCACCGCGTATGGGTCTTTTCCAGGCGTGCTGTATTGGATGAGACATATTAGAGCTGTTCTACCATATCGATCCATCAGGTGTATGTTTGCACCGCTCGAAATGATCTTTGCAGTCAGTTCGTTACGATATCCCTTCAAGCCCTTAGCTTCAATGATTTCCCACCAGCCAGCGATAATACAAAGTAATGAGCCGAAGTACTCTTGTGGGGGAAGAGCAGCGTGTTGGTACCCATTTATCACAAGCCATTGAATGGCATCCAGGACTGCTGGCCCATTACCCAGCCATCTAGACGTGTCCCAATATGGAATGATATCGAATGGATCATACTCAACTAGATCCAACTTTGGAGCGATGAACCTGAACGGTGAGTGGCACAATCCATACGTCACCTTTGCGTTGAGTCTGTATCCGAAGTGTTAGTTAAGAATTTTAGTCGGATAGTAAAATCCAAATGGCCATGGGTATCAGGTCCTACGTGTAAAGAGCATGGACCGTGTCGAAAGCACAACCTTGCGAATGTAGAAATGTCGCAACTTTAGTCGACCCTCGGATTTCTGCTATCTAAAAGTGAGGCTCCTTGTAAGTATCAAGAATTCCGCAGATCAAATGAGAGAAGCGTGTGAAGAGGGGCCTAAAACTCACCACAATTATGGGATAGTAGGGATTCCCACCGTTGATTGTGCAGACACCTCCACTTATGAGGTTTTGTAGGCTAGACACGTCGTCTCTGGCTATGACATCGACAACTTCGTCCCAATCCTTGTCCGTGAGTACTTGGCGAATACGAAGAGCGATTGATAGAGATTGATCCTCAAATCTGTTATACACAAGCTCAATGGACTTGGAAAGAAACCAAGGTATCACTTTGAACACGTGGCTGCTTGATTCTGCCTGTGGCTGTATAGAATTGGCAAAGCGGTAACGTCTCCTTCTGCGTCTTGACTCAGAGGATAGAGTGATAAACTCTCCCCAGTCATAAGACCTCGAGGACGTTGATACTATGACGCTTCCACTCTCAAGGCTAACAAAGCCATTTGGATCACGGTACGGGGTCGACGCCACTTCTCGACGCTCTTTGCTCGTTGTTTTGCTCTCCATATCTGAGGAGATAAGTGTGGTTCCAGATATTGGGCGAGTACTCGCAGCTGGTGATGTAAGGCTGGGGGCTTGTTCGTAACTGGGGAAGGTTAATAAACTTTGAATGCAACATTCATGAAACTTAGGTCTCACAGAAGACTTGTGGTGAGCATAATATTCAAGACGCTCAGAGCCTGTCCGAGCTGCCTCTCAAGCTCAAGAATTTCATCCTTCTTCATCGCCAGCGTGAACTTCGCCCAACCCTTCGATGCGAAATTTCGTCCGCTTCTCGGTGTCTCTATCTTATCGACGAGATCGTAAATGAAGGATACTCTTTCTAGACACACAACCAGAACGTCGCGAAGGTGATCGTGACCTGGAAACACGTCTCCCCGTCGACTTCGTTGATGTTCCAATGCATTAACGACTCCTGCAGCCATGGCGAAAATAAGCTTAAGCAGGTCGTTAAGACGCGTTATCTCGTTTGGTGCCTCGTTGATAGTGTCCAGGAAGGCTATAAGCTTGCGGGTTGTCTGGCTCAGCTGCATTGCCAGGGAAATCACCCCAATGATACTTGCGGCCACGCTGAGGCCGTCCATTGTCGCGCGCAGGTGCGGCTCGAATTTCCCTTGATGAAATGAAATGAAGTGCAAGATGATGAGATGGATAAGTTAAATGATAGAGTTGTTGATTTTGAGAAAATGTTGAATCATTATCAGCATGAAAATCAGGCTGTAGGCATCAATCACAAAACGGCCGTCAGCGTGGCTACAAGTGATTGGCTTAGATTTCTCCGGCGGGCGCAGAATCACATCTGGGGCTGCGCAGAGTAAGCCTCGAATGGAGAGTGGTGCGACTTCCGATGCAACAGTAAACGGCGAATCTCTTTAATAGGCTCCATAAGCCCGGCATTCATCCCGCCTTATTAAAGGTGAAAAGTATCTATTGCGTTCGATTAAGCCTTACAGCATAACTATACAGAACACTTTATAATATTGAGCCCTATCTTCTATATCTTGAGCCGATGGATTACCACTAGGGGAAGGTGATATCTACTGCGCGACCTGGGAAGTATAATGGCTGTATTGCAGGCAGGGGCTCCATTCACGACCTTTTTACCTATCTCTCCTTTGCTTCATCTCTCTTTTTGACTTTTGGTGTATGGTTCCATATATCAGGTGACCGCCAACGGGCACACCTTGTTGACTGCCGTAGTATGTATAACTCTGGCAGTCGCCCAATGCGGCAACACTACGCTTCTCATGAGTAAAATGTCATTTGCTAGCCAACAGAGGTAAGACTATCTAGCACTGAGTTAGATGATGGGAGGTGGTCTTCGGATAATAGATACTTGCAGGGCAGACGCTAGCAAACAAGGCAGTGCTGGCCGCAGCTGTGCCCCTGCCCGATACAAGGCGGCCATCTTCACCAGGTACCTTATGTTTCGTTGCCGAGTTCCGTAGACCTTATGGGTACGACCCGAGATATACCCGCCGCACATAAACCCTCTCCCATCCGGCCTCGGGGCTACCGGCGCGTAAGGTAATGCAATATGTCACTTCAGTCGTCTGATTGGCCCTGCATATGCTCAGAATCCTATATAGGCGTTTACTGAACAAGTTTTTACGAATAAAGAACCCCTCAGATTCGATGGGAGATCCGGACGAGAAGCCCCCGTCATGATCGGCACCTCACGGAGTCAACCCCTATTGCGTCATCATCCCCCGACCCCCCCGGGACTTATGGAGACCCCGGGCGCCGTCCGCCAACCTCAACCACCCGGGCCCGAGTAACGACCTTCACCGGGTCATTTCGGCACCGGCAAGGGGCGGCAATTATAGGACCGAGGCATCGCCAGCTCTAGATACGCCACCTATCGACCCGGGGCTGCTAGAGCTTCCACCGGAGTATATGCGCCAAGACCCCCACCACCAGGTATTCCGCCTGCACCCTCCATTCACATCGTCTGCGCCGACCGCTGAGAGCCCGATGACACCTCGTTTCCAATTGGAACAGCAACGTACCAGAAAGAATAACCTTCAAGAGCTCCGTTTCAGGCGGCTTACGAACAAGTAGTGACGGCGGGTGGCCATGTCAGGGAATGAACCCGCGTCGATCAAGTTCGATATTAACGGCCTCACAATGTATCTCATCACCAATATATATACTTTATTCCCATGGTCGTCACCCGAGATCGAGATAAAACGGTGTAAGGCCCATACGTTAGAAGGCTTCCTAAAGCTGAAGAGGACCCTCACGGCACATCGGTTCTGGCATATTACGAAGAACAAGGCCAGCGACCCTCTGAGGCCAGAGAACCGGCGCAAGCTGGACAAATACGGGTGGCACGCCGACAACGAAATCGCACGCGACTTGCTATTCACTGCCGAGTCGGTCTCTTTCCTACCGAGGAACACCCAATGGAAAGACGGGGAGGGGGTTCACGTCGCCAACGAGACGCGACGACTCCTCATCCTAATTGTTGACCTCACAGCCCAAAGGAAGAATGCATTGCTAGCATGCTGGGCTGCAAATGTTGGCTCCAGGAACCTGTGGACTGGTGGAAAGGGGCTAAAAGAATAGATGTCGTTGAAGAGTTTTATCGGCTTAATTTTAAGGATATTTAGTAGATCCAATTAGCCCCCACGTGGACTGGCCTGTTCCATGTTTGCTTCCTCCTCGGAAGCGGAGGCGCCGACGTTGCAGGGATCGGCCCGGGGAGGAACAAGCTTAGGAGGATGAGGCTACTGACGTGGCCGTTTCGGTCCCAAGGTGGGAGAGTTCGTCTGCGGGAACGCCTAAGACGCAGGATATACCCCGAGATTGGATGGCAAGATGCTAATTCCTTTCGACGCCAGGGACTGGAACCCAACTCTGCTTCTAGATGGGTTCCATCAATGCTGTTATTATCAGCCCCATTGACATGTTACGGGGGCTGCCTGGGTCAATGCAGTTTGTACGATCTGTTGGACAGTAAAAGTAGCAGAAGAAGAGATGACTCCTAGATTCGATCGGCTCGCGCCGGCCCCAAAACAGGAGACTAATATATTTATCCAAGGTGTATGCTGTATTCAAAAAGTATGCATATCGCTCCTAAGCGCCTCCGCCTGGCCAGATACCGTGTACTCGTAGCTCAAACACCGCCAAATCAGCGTGCCGCCGCCGCCGCTCACCGCTCTCCCCCTTATGTGCTTTTGTATGTTTCCTTCTCCTTCCAATTGCTGTCAATTGGGGGCGTTGCTCAGCCGCGGCCGCCGTTGTAATCGGCACCGCCAGCCTTGCGTAACCGCTTGACGATGTCGTCCTCGTCGAGATCGCCCTTGTCGCTCGCGTTGACCGTTATGCTGTGGTGGGGCAGCACCCTCTTGACCTCGCTGCTCTCGATGCTCACGCGGGCCTTGCGCATGATCTTTGTGTTCTCGCCGATCCAGATGACGAAGGCGAACTTGACGCGCTTGCTCTCGGCGTCGTTGGCGTACTCGACGCGCACGTAGGCGTACTGCACCTGCGAGTTGTCCAGCTCCGAGGCCAGCTCGGTGAGGCCGCCCGTGCCCGTCTTGGTCAGGCTCATCTTGTTGCCGACGGCGCTGGCGTACGAGATGAGCAGCCAGTTGGTCTCGTCCTTGTCGGAGCGGACGGCCTCGTAGGCCGTGGCGATCTCGGGGGCGTCGAGGCCGGACATGACGGGCGGTTTTGTGGAGGAGGGTGGTGGAAGAAGAAGGGGGCGGCGGGAGATATGTCGGTAGGTGGAGAAGTTCGGTCGGGGAGGGACGGCTAAGTCGGCGGGAGGGATTGCGTAAGGACACGCAAATTAGACGAAAGGATGTGGACGGTAAAGAGAGCGGTTCGTCTCTGGGATCCCGGAGCGGAAAAAGAAAGGGGGTTAGGGGGGGTTTGATCGTGGAACTCGGTGAAGGGCAGGATTGGCGGTGATGTCGGGAAAGGCGAAACGACCCTGAGAAAGGCCAAGGTTGCATTTCCCTTCCAGCCCACCTTCTTCTTGACCCCACCATTGGCCTCGCATGAACCCTAACGAATCAAGAAGAGGGGGAGGGGGCCTTGGAGGGGCCTCAGCCGGAAGAGGGAGGGCAGCCGGGTTCATGCCGAGCCACAGTCGGCGTATTGAGCCACACGGGGACACAAGCCACAGTGGAGCCTTCGGAATCGGTTCGGGCACACCGACAAAGTCCGGATTGACTCACCGAAGCTCACCGATGATAGTGTCATTATCCCGGTACACCACATGTTTTACCCCCTTAAACTTCTCCTGATGTGTGTTTCTTTATGCGTCCCAAGACACTGGCCTAGAGCTTCGCGGCTAACTGGAAGGTTTATTCATAGACGTCAGTCACATTCACATCCCCAAACATCGTCTTTCGCCTCTTGAGACCTCTCGATACTGCGCGATGCTACTCCCCAGACTTGGCGTCCATCGGCCGTTGACTACGCTATTTCCGGACCCCAACGGCGTTCTTTTCTTAGCACAGACATGCAACACCGAGCGTCGTGGACCCTGACCCCGTCGCCGAGCCCGCCGCCGATCCTGCGTCAAACAAACCTCCCCCTCCTCTGTGCCTCCTTACACACAGTCATGAAAAACCTCTTGGCATAGGGGCACCGTGATGGTGGTTGTCCAACGTCGCACGCATAACCAAGTCTGATACCTAAGCGCCCAACCCTCAAGCGCACGCGAATAGGCGATGCCCCTCAGTCCGATCGTAGGCATTGGCGCGTCTCAACTTTGGTCGTCCGCCAGGTCCTCGGGACACCTCGCGCCCCGTGGGGAAAACCCGGTCAATGGCAAAGCAATGCGGTGCTCCCACCCTTCTCAAACCCGGACCCTGACATCGAAGGGGCGAGTTGGATGAGTGAGAGAGAGCATGACATCAAATATTATTAACAAGCCCCGGTCCTATACAAACACTCCTGTCGGGAAAATCGAGC
Organism: Colletotrichum cordylinicola; assembly: GCA_027406065.1. Lineage (NCBI taxonomy): Eukaryota > Fungi > Ascomycota > Sordariomycetes > Glomerellales > Glomerellaceae > Colletotrichum > Colletotrichum cordylinicola. Next base: position 5,459,804 of record JANVYD010000001.1, on the reverse strand, counting down.
TAAGGGCGGGCGCGCAATCTCGTTTTATGTTTCTCATCCCCATAATTAACGGGTCCCCCGGGAGGGTACTTCATCTGCCAAACGTCACCTCGTAGCCGCCACTTTTTCCGACCTCGACAAGCTGACAAGCTTTCTCGCCAATCTGCCAATTTCGCCATCCTGACAGAAATTCCAATCGCCCCCGCATATCGACGGTCGCAGTAGAGGCACGAAATACAGCAGCCCAGCATGTCCAACACCTTGGCCGAGCAGGCCGGTTGGGAGGCCAACCCGCTGGCCTTCGTCTACCGGCAGACCATGATCACGCCAGCCGAGATCCCATTGGAGTTCGACCTAACCGACGCGACCCTCATCATGACCGGCGCAAGCAGCGGCCTCGGCCTGGAGGCGAGCCGTCAGTTCCTGGAGCGGCAGCTGGGGCGGCTTATCATGGGGGTCCGGAACCCCTCCAAGGGCGACGCGCTCGCTGAGGGCTTGCGGCGGGAATTCCCCATGGCCCAAATTGAGGTGTGGCATCTCGAGATGGAGTCGTACGACAGCGTGAGGGCTTTTGCGACGCGGTGCAAGAAGGAGTTATCGCGGATCGACATCGTGATCCTCAACGCGGGCGTTGTCGCACAGACCTTCACCCGCTCACGGGAGGGTCACGAGCTGATGCTCCAGGTCAACTACCTCTCCACGGCGCTGCAAGCGATGTTGCTGCTGCCGATTATGAAGGAGAACAAGCCGCCGGGCGAGCCGGGTAGGCTGGTTATCGTCAGCTCGGACACGACGTACTGGCACACGCCGGAGGAGGATATGGTGACGGGCTCCCTATTCAAGCCCGCCGACAAGGAGAGGCGTTGGGGTTCGGCGAAGAACTACCAGAACTCAAAATTCCTTGGGCAATTGTTTATGGACAAGCTGGCGACCTATGTTAGCCCGGATCAGGTCATTGTGAACCTGGCCAACTCGGGGCTCACGGCCGGCACTAATATCATCAAGCCGGCGACGGAAACCTTCTTTACAGGGCTGTTCAAGAAGACCCTAGGCCGCAGTGTCGAGATTGGGGCCAGGAGCTACCTCGACGCGGCGCTGGTGAAGGGGCCCGAGAGCCATGGAAGCTTTACTTCCGATGGAGTGATCAAGCCGTAAGTACTGCCCAGGGGATGCCTAGGTTGAGTGGGACACGTGACTGACCCAAGATAGATGGCCGGCGATCATGTATACCTCGGAGGGCACTGGCTTGAAAGAGAGACTATGGAAGGAGACCAAGAAGGAGCCGGGTTTTGCGGAGGCTTTTGAGGTGATTGAGAGGGGCATCTGATTAGGGCCTTTGCAGTAATTGGAGCCTGCAAGAAGCTGGAGAGTCAAGATGAATGTATGAGCGGGCTGAATGAAATTGATGGGAGAACGATAAGGATACATGATGGTAATAGTGGAAGGCCAGTCACCAACCCTGACTGCTGCAAGGAGTATAGCGACGGGAGTAATGAGCACGGAGGGAGGGGGGCAACGAGGGTGTTTAACGAGGGCGAACAACAAGGGCGGGCAGCGGAATGGCATGATATGTAGCCCCCACCCCCCGGGCGGAGGTGCAGGAATTTTGGAAGGGGAGGGGAGGCTTTTGCGAAGAAGCTATGTTTCTCAGGGGTTTTAAAAGTCAGCTACGCCCAGTACACATAGCCTATGAAAATTCATGACTCTTTAGTGGTACAATGTTTAGGCAAAGGCGCCTAAAGTCCTCGAGCGATCAATACAGTGCTCAAGGACTGGAGAGTATCCACGAATGTGTTTGTTGGCTTGGATGCTACTGGTGGAATGGTGGCCTGCTCTCTGCGGGGCAGTGGCAGCACCCCACGGTCGCCTACTTGATGGTGGAATATGTCCACAAACGAGATTCCGCACTTGGCCTGGCCGTGTCTGTAGCCCCTTGCGAAGTAGTCCATCGTGCCTTGCGATTTCAACCGGCCTGCTCTTGTCAATTTATGAATCCATATAGTACGCCCATGCAACTGTCCAGTGATAGTTATTTCGGCGATATTAATATATGTAAACGTTAATCGTACTGTATTTATTGATTGTATGTGTTGAGGAAGTTTCATAGCCCACCCTATAAGAGGGTCCACAGTAGATAAATCCAGTAAGAGCACTTCGGCCAGTGCTTCGTCCAGTAAGAAGATCGCAGTATACGTACCCAAGGGCTTTATTGATTGTATGTAAGTATCAAGCACTACCATATTGCTGTATGCTATGCAGTCAGACTAGATAGTTGCGCATGCGATTTCCGCTCGATCTGGAGCACCTACTGATTACTCTGCAGCCCCTAATCCTCAAAACGCCTGTACCCAGTTTATCCGGTAATACGTAAACACTAATCACATGTGGGAAAACCATACAAAGTAGAAATGTTGATGCAGAAGAAGTATGAGGCTGATGAGAAGAGAGCCTTTATAGCGTACCAACCGTATAAACTAGAACTGGAAAGACACAGACAGTGGGAAATTGAAAACCAGTCTCATGTGACCCAAGATCGCGCAAATATGTAATGTTGACCCGCCAGATTGGCTCGCTACGGCCGATTTCAGTTCCCCGGGCCTCCATATTGAAGTACAGAGAGTTCCAAAATGTCAGTCTTCTCACACTCCGACCTTACTGAGCCGAGAACCCTGGGCGAGTGACTCGTATCCTGACCGAGCTCATCGATGTCCTCGTCGACATTAGACTTGGAGTCACGGTCTTCGCCAACTCTGGTGTCATAAAGCTCGCCTATGGCTTTGTTATGTTCATCCACCCAAAGCTGTGAAATGGACCCAGTCTCGCTTTCATCGCGAATGATCACTATAGAAATCGTCAGTGCAGGGCTCAACTCACAACAAAAACCCGCATTCATGTCAGACTTACTACGGCGCGCATAACTATGCACGAGATCGTCCTCGTCGACGACATTTATATCATGGTCTCGCAAGTGTGTGATCCCACAACCACTCTCAATTGGGTCTTGACTGAAGTTGCGATCAGGACAACTGGGAACAGGGCAACGTAGGATGAAATGCTCTTGGACGCCATTGGTCACATATGAGAATATCCAGCTCTCGCTGTAACGACTCTCAACAATATAACGGCGCACAGGGCGATTCACGTCGGCTCCTCTTGATGGAAGTCGTGCTTTTTTGCGCGGCCTCTCATCCGACACATCTGAGCGCCGAAGTTGACGTTTGGGCCTGTCGGGGTCAAGTTTACTTTGTGACGGCAATGTTAGAGTTGCAGCCTCGGGTTATCGTCTAGGCTTTTCGGGGTTAGAATTGTGTTGTACTGACCTTGCTGGAGGTTCCGACGCAGAGTCGGTTATCTCCAATTGCTGTTGGGTTGGATCGACATGGGATGAAGCAGGCTGAACATTGTCAGTAGATACACCTTAAGAGAAGTTACAGAGACCATATGCAGGAAATTGGAATCATGAACATACAAAATCATCAGTTCTGATCGTACCCTCAAGGTAAGACACCGACTCTTGAAATGTAGACGGCTTGTCTCTCCCTAAGTGATACGATACCAGAGGACAGCCGTCGAGCGTGTCGTAGTGAATGTGGGAAAAATGAACCCGAAAGCTGTCTTTAATGCGTTCAACAACCCACGGTCGTTCATGCTCCTCAAAGTCGAGGGGCATATCAGCTAGAGCGGACTCCAGCGTTTTGCGCCTGATGTCCTCGGTATCACGGATAAGTTTGTTGAGTCGGTTTGTCATGCCTTGCGTGATTCCTTCGTCAGCCCGTTTGAGTCGGGAGTCGACACTCATGATGGTCTTAGGAGACACTTGAGCCAAGCACAACTGGCTGACAGAGGCTCTGGAAGTTGGAGGGACTCGTACCAGCGCCATTTCGAAGAGGTGAGCCCTGTGGGTTAAAGAATTGAATGGAGATAGTGGAAGAACCTTGAATTCAGCAAGTTCAGACTCTTCGAAGTTCATTTATGTTACAACCCGTAAACAAGGATAACAGCTGAACAACCCACTTAGGCGCTAGGCGGCTGTGATAGGATATTTATACTATAAGATTATAGGAATAAATAGGGACTTACTTGGGAATAGAAGAACTATAGTATAAGTTATATAATAATAAGATAAAAAGTAATTAGTAGAGTGTAGTAAAGAGTATTTAGTAATTAATTAGTTTTATTAACTAATTATAATTACTTTATATACTTAGGTGATTACTTATAGATAGATAAAAAGTACTATTTAGACTTATATATAATATAACCCTAAGCTTAGTTTATAATTAGATTTCTATAGCTTTTTAGTAATTAACTTTATATTTATCTTTAAGATATTTTTAGCTTATTTTTACTATAAATACTTATTAAGTTTAAAATTAATTACTTTAACTTCTAACTACTAATTTATAATATAGCTTATAATTTATAACTTAAACTTATAATATAATAATCTATTTATTAATATTAATTTTTAATTTCTATTAGTAAACCTTATTATTAAATAGCTAATTATAATATTTTAATTACTTCTATTTAGTAAGTTAATTATTAATATTACTAATTAGTAATATTAGTATAATATCCTCTTATAACTCTATTAAATTACCTACTTCTAGATCTTCTAATTCTTTATATTAATAGCTTTAAAGTTTAGCTTAGGAATTTATTTATACTAAAGACTTTAATATATTAAACTTTTATTATAACTCTAATAGAAAAAAGTTCTTTACTAAAGAAGAATATAATAAGCTTAAGAGGATTATCTAGAAATAAAAAAATAAAACTAAAGGTATATAAGAGATTATTAATAAAAACTAATAAATTATATAAAACTTTAATAAATAACTTCAGAATATTATAATAACTTACTAAAAGTTTAAGAAAGATATTAAGAGAGATATTAATCTTAAAAAAATCTAAAAACTCTAAAATAAACTTAATACTTTCTAAGCTACTACTAATATTATAATAACTCCTATTAGAGGATGCTAAAAACTTAAGCTTAATACTTTAGTTATTTATAATAATACCTCTAAAACTTTTAAAAGATTTTTAATTTAAGTTAAAAACTACTAAAACTTTTATTATAGAGATTTTACTAATAAAACTAAGAAAATAATATATATAGCTACTTATTTCTAAAACAAAGCTTTTAAATAGTTTAAACTAATTTAAAAAGAATATTTTAAATATAAAATTCTTAATAAATATATTACTAAAACTTATAATATCTATATTAGTTTCTAAGGATTTAAAGATATACTTTAATCTCTTTTCTAGAACTCTAATAAGAAATAATAAACTAAATATAACCTTATATAGCTTAAATAGACTAAATCTACTAAGGATTATTCTACTAGTTTCTAATAACTTAGTATCTAATTTAACTTTACTAAAGAAACTAAAATCTTTATATTCTACTAAAAACTTAAGAATAAAGTTAAAAATAAAATTATTAAAATTAATTAACTAAAGGATTTCCTCTAATATACTAAATTAGCTATTAAAATTAATAACTAACTTTTTAAATAATAAAAAGAATAAAGTAATAAATAATAAAACCTAAACTTAAAATATAAGTATTAATAGCAACCTTAGTATAAGTTTAATAACTAGTAGAATAATAATAGACCTTATAATAATAGGAATAATACTTAATAAAGCACTTCTTATAGATAATATAATAAACCTATAAACTTTAATATAGCTACTAAAAGTAATAATAAAAAACCTTAAAACTCTAAGTGCTATAACTGCAAAAAAATAAAATATATTGTTAGAGATTATAAATAACCTAAAAAACTTAACTAGAAGCTAATATCTAAATAAACTAAATAAGCTAGTATAGTAACTAAAATACCCTATATATCTCTATTATAAACTAAATACTATAATAATAAATACCTTATATACCTCAGTAATAAAGAGATAATAAAATATTAGCTAACTAATAAAACTCTAATAATAGCTTATTAAACTAATAGCAAAATAGTCTAAAAAACTACTAAATAACTTAATAAAATGCTTTAAATATAATAATTAGAGCTTACTAACTTATTATTACTACTAATTACTAATATATAAAAATAAATCTCTTATAACGCCTTAAACTATTCTATAAGGGAATAAAAACTAAAAGCTAATAATAAATAGAGACTTATATACCTAAAAAGAGCTAAAACTATATACTTAATATAAATCTAATAAGAACTTTATAACTTTCTATAGCAAAAGCAGTTTAATATTATAATATTATATATAGAATAATATAAGTATATATATAGAAACCCTACTAAAATTAAGTAAATTAACTAAAAACTTAAAGAATAAATTAAAAAAAAATCTAATAAAGAATTTAAATACTAATATAACCCCTTAACTAAATAATAAATTCTTAGTCTTATTAGTAATTAAACTTTTAGAGAAGGAGAAAATTTACTTTATAACTTAAATAAACCTTATAATATTACTTAATAATATACTTAAGCAGAAATTACCTATAGGTTTACCCCTAGTATAAATAATACTAGCTCTAAAGAGGAATCTAATAATAAAAAAGAAACTTAATAACTTATTTAATACTAAATAATTAATATAAGCTATAATAACTAGTAATAACACTTCTATAGAATACCTACTAATATAAGAAACTAGAACTACACTTTAAAGCTCTATATAGAAAATCACCTTATACTTAAATATAACTATTATAATTACTAAAACCTCTTTTAGCTATAATATTTCTTTAATAAATATAAGAAATATCTTAGAGATAAATATAAATACTAGTTCTACCCTAAAAGATATAATAAAAACCCTATTTAGAATATTTATACTTAGACTACTATAGTTAAATAAACTATAACTATATTTAATAATAATTTAGTAACCTTTAGCTTAAGCTTATAGTTTCCTATAAAATACTAATATAATAATATTATATATTAAAATAAATATAAATATAATACCTACTAAATTTACTACTAAAATAAAGCTTAAATATAAAAAACTCTAAAAAATAAACCTAATATTTTTTATACTAAAATTAAAAAAAACAGCTTAACTAAAGCTTAATAGAAAGGAAAATAGATCACTTACTCTAAAAAACTGAAGCAATTAAAAAATTAAACTTACTTATTAATAAAAAACTAAAATAAATAATAATAATAAGATCTATCTATTTAATATCTCTAAACTAAAAAATATACCTATAACTTATAATAGCTATTAATAATACTATAATTATTATATTTATTAATAATAAAGCTAAAATAAATTTTATATTACTTTAAGTAGTAAACTAACTATAACTATTATAGTAGAAAAAAAAACATATATACTAACTTAATAATATAAAAAAAAATAAATCTAATATAAAAGAGGAACTATTAGTAATAAAACTACACCTCTCAAAATAAATTACCTAAATTAAAATAAATAACTTTAATTTAATATTATTAAACTTAATATATATAATATTATATTAGAAATATTATAGCTTAAGAAGAATAACCTATAGATAGACTAAAAAATAAGCTAACTCTATTAGAATAATAATAATTTAGCCTCTAAGTAGCTTTATAGAAACTAAACCTTAAGTAGATCTACTTATTATAGAGTAATAAAATAATATATCTACTACTTTAAAGCAAAAAAAGCTATTTTATAACTACTAAAAATAATAAATCTTAAGTAAAAGAATAATCTACTTCTATTTATCTTAAAAGAATATAAAATTTATAAGAAACTCTTTATAGCTAAACTAAAAACTAAACTGCTTAAATATATAAATTTCAACTATAAAATCCCTATTAAAGAGGAAAAAAAGCTTAAATTTAATAAAATTTATAAATTTAACCTAATAGAAATAGAAGCTCTTAATAAATACCTTAATAAAAACCTTAAAAAAGGCTATATTAGAGAATTAATATTACTAATAAAAAGCTTAATTCTATTTATACTAAAAAAGAATAGCAAACTATAACTATATATTAACTACTAAATATTTAATAAAATAATAATTAAGAACTAATATCTATTACTATTAATTAATAAGCTATAATAACTCTTCTATAAAGCTAACTACTTTATAGTATTAAACCTTAAAAATACCTATAACTTTATTAGAATAAAGTAGAGAGAAAAATAGAAAACTACTTTTAAAATATATAGAGAATATTTTAAATACCTTATTATACCTTTTAGTCTTACTAATACTTTAGCTACTTTCTAAAATATAATTAACTAAGTTCTCTAGAAATATATAGATATCTTTATAGTTATCTACTTTAATAATATCTTTATCTTCTCTATAATAATAAAGTAGTATAAAAAGTATATATACCTTATACTTAAAGCTCTTTAAGATGCTAAACTTCTAATTAAACCTAAAAAAAATATATTTCACACCTAAAAAGTAGAATACCTTAGATTTACTATTATATTTAAATATATTAGTATATCTAAAAAGAAAGTCTAAGCTATTAGGAAATAGCTTATACTAATAAACCTTAAAGAAGTCTAAAGATTCCTTAGATTTATTAACTTCTATTAGAAGTTTATTAAACTTTATAGAAAGATTAATATACCTCTCACAAACCTTAACTAAAAAAACTAATTATTTAAATAGAAAGAAAAATAAAAAACTACTTTCTAAATAATTAAGAACTATATTACTAGCAAATTAGTTCTAATAATTCCTAACCTATTAGAACAGTTTAAAATTAAAATAGATATTTTAGATTTCACTCTCAGAGTATAACTATTCTAATAAGACTTAAAAGGATATTTACACCCTTATACTTTCTTCTCACATAAGCTCTATAAATTAGAAATTAACTACTAAATCTATAATAAAAAACTTATAGTAATTATTAAAGCCTTTAAAAAATAATAACTCTAACTTTTAAAAACTATTTACTAAATACTTATATATATAAACTATAAAAACTTAGCCTATTTCACTACTTTAAAAGAACTTAATAAATAACAAATTAAATAGTTAGAATTCCTCTTAGAATTTAATTTCTAAATTATTTATTAAAAAAGATTAGAAAATAGTAGGGCTAATACCTTTAGCTAATAACTAAACTATAACATCCTAATACTAAAAGAAACCTAAATAATTCTTAAATATAATAATAATAGAAACCTAATACCTACTATAAAAACCCTAATAATAGCTAAATAATCTATAGCTAGCCTAACTAGTAAACTAAACGCTAAAATAATTATAAAATTTCACATTTAACCTATATATAGTTACTAAAGAATCATAAAAACCTAAAAACAACTATAATAACAATATAAAGAAAAAGTCACTAGAGAATATATTATAATAGCAATTAAAAATTATAAGATTTACCTAAAAAGTAAACTAGCTTAACACTAACCTTATAAATTATTATAACCTTTACCTATACTATAAACTACTTAGTACTCTATATTACTTAACTTTATTATTAAACTACTAAAGTCTTAAAAACCCCTTATAGAAGTCTACTTTAACAGCATTCTTATTATTATTAATAAACTCACAAAATACACCTACTTTATCCTATATAAGGAAATAAATAACACTAAAAAATTCACCTATATATTCCTTAAATATATTATTACTGATTATAAAACACCTAAAGAAATTATATTAGATAGAAATAAAATCTTCACTTTTAAATTCTAGAAATTAATTATATTATAACTCAGCATTAAATAAGTAATATCTATTATATTCTACCTATAAACTAATAAATAAACAGAATAAATTAATTAAATTCTTAAAACCTACCTTTACATATATATTAATTATAACTAAAACAATTAGATAATATTACTACTAATAGCCTAATTTACCTATAATAGCGCAATAAGAGAAAGCATTAAGAAATCCCCCTTCTATCTTAACTATAAATTTAAACTAACTATATATAGAGAACCCTATACTAGCTTAGCAGCACTAAAAGCTATCACTACAGTCAGATAAATTAAGGATATCTAAAATAATATATATAAAGAACTTAAATTTATATAATAATAAATAGCATACTTTAATAATAAATAAAGGATTAAAAGACTAACCTTAAAAGAGGGAAATAGTACCTATTTTATATAGTAAAATATTAAAATAAAATAATTAAATAATAAATTAGACTTTAAAAAACTTACCCCTTTTAAAATCCTCTAAAAAGTTTCACTAATTAATTATAAACTTAACCTATCTAATATAATAAAATATTTTCTAATATTTCATATCTTACTACTTAAACTAGCACTATAAAGATCACAGATAAACAACCTTATTATTATAAAAAATAACAAACTAAAATATAAAATTAAATAAATTATTAACTACCTCAAAGAACTAAAAGGATATTAATACTTTATTAAATAGAAAAGGTATAACTATAAAGATAATGTATAGAAACCAGCTAAATATATCACTAATATAAAAGATAAACTTATAACCTACTAATAATAACACTAAGAATAAGAAGTAATAATAGTAGTACTAATAATACTACTTCTAGTAAACACTATAAGCTACCTATATATTAAACACCTATATAGATATATCAAACTACTAATAGAAGCAGATAGACTATAATAAAGAAAACTATTTATTTACCTAGAAATACTAGAAAATAACTAAAAACCCCTAGAAGATATTAACTATAAATCCCCTAATAAAGGATTAAGATCTATAAACTTCTCACTAATATTAAAACTCACCTAATCTAAATTATTTTTAACACTTTAAAACTAAAAATTACTAACTACACTACTCTTATAAATATCTAATACAGAAAGAATATTATCCTCCTCTAACTTCTATATTTTTTAAAAAAATATCTCTATATAATACTCCTTCACCTTTTTTTAAATTATATAAATCTATAATAAACAACTAGCTACTTCAGCTACTTTAGCTTAAACCTATACTAACTTCTTATAGAGATCTAATAATATATTACTAGCTTACTCCTCCTTCTCTTTCTATTCTTAATACTAATTACTTAGCTTCTTCACTATAACTAATCAGTATAAATATATATATAAAAATATAATAAACTTATAACTTAATATAACCACTAAACTATTATAAGAACACTTTAGGTTTTTATAGCTCTAATAAGTCTTTATACTTTCTACTATTTAATATATGCGCTTTGCGTAGAAATAATAAATATAAGGCATAACATTATTAAACCTAAAATAATAGAAAACATCTTTATAAATAGAACAAAATACTAACTTAGATTATCTTAATTTTTAAATATAACCTAATATAGTGTTAGTATTATAGGTAAATTAGAAAGCATAATTAATAGATCCCCAACTTAAAACTAATAACCTACTTATATTAAGTCTTAAGAACAAAACCTTTAGAGAGGGAACCTAATATTATAACCTATAAATAAGGATAACAGCTGAACAACCTACTTAAGCGCTAAATAGCTATAATAAAATATTTATACTATAAGATTATAAAAATAAATAGAGACTTATTTAAGAATAGAAAAACTATAATATAAGTTATATAATAATAAGATAAAAAGCAATTAGTAGAGCGCAGTAAAGAGTACTTAGTAATTAGTTAGTTTTACTAACTAATTATAATCACTTTATATACCTAGGTAATTACCTATAAATAGATAAAAAGTACTATTTAGACTTATATATAATATAACTCTAAGCCTAGTTTATAATCAGACTTCTATAACTTTTTAGTAATTAACTTTATATTTATCCTTAAGATACTTTTAGCTTACCTTCACTATAAATACTTATTAAGTTTAAGACTGATCACTTTAGCTTCTAACTACCAATCTATAATATAGCTTATAACCTACAACCCAGACCTATAATATAACAATCTGTTTATTAGCATTAATCCCCAGCTTCTATTAGCAAACCTTACTGTCAGATAGCTAACCATAACAATTTATTATCATACCTAAATGAAACAAATAGAGGGGTTTTGAAAACAATAGATAATCTTTCTTCCCTTCTAACTTTTCTTCTTTACAGTTTGCTACTTAGAGGCGTACCTTATTAACTACTATATAACTCTCACAGGGAAATATTTAAAGGCTAGGATAGCTTAGGCTTTATAGAGATACCTCTATAACTACCTATAGGGGTATATAAAGAGAATATAAATTACTAAGGGGTAGGCTTCTCTCTCTTTATATTACTTTAACTAATTACTCCTTCGATATTAAAATACTATTACTATACTATATTAATAATATTAAGAACTACTTTAAAAATAGTAACTTCTTTAAAATTACTTAGAAAAACTATAAAAAAGTATATAGTTTTTTATATATATATAAAGATTTCTTAACGAATAGCTTAATAGTATATAAAATATACTAATACTTCTTCTTTATTTACTTTAATAAGTTAAAATATTACTAATACGAACTATAATAATATTTCTAGTAAATTAAAATAAATATTAACCTAAATAAACTACTTAACTATTTATAAGTTAAGTATCTTTAATTACTAAAGTATATAGCCTTATTAAAAGAACTTAATAATATGTACACGATCGCTTTAACGTGGTTATAGTTAATAGAAGCGGTTCTAGATATATAGGGGGTAGTTAGAATAAAGGGGGTCTTCTCATATATCCTTAGTTATATAAATCTGCATAATGCAGTTCTTCACAAAATGAAACAAAAAAACAACAAACAATGGACAATAGCCAGTACAAATGCGTATCAGACGGCGGACAAAGGGAGAACCACAATACCCTGTCTGTTTGCGTCACAGGGAAATTAACCGCCTTGGCGTTTGCTCTGCACCTTTTTTTCGTTTTGAGCCTCTATTAGCAAACAAGATTCAAGGGTCCTGGACCGTAGCGTAGGTAACGTGCGTAGACTAAGAAGTGAGAGGTGCTTACCGTTTGCATAGCCCCATCCATTCATGAATGCCATTCACATTTAAAAATAGCGGCAGCTCTGACTATGTTTGCATTTGCAACGTAGATGAAGGCATCGGTCCGAATCTTTGCCCCACTTGGACGGCGTGCACTGCTTGCACAAGCGATCCATCTTCTTTGGAGGCCTGCTCTCCTGATATTGAATCCTCGTTCCTCCTATGCTGTCAAAACAAATTGTCCTTCACCTTAAAATCTCGAAACCTGGGAGTGGCTTCTATCATTAACTTGACACTGTCGTTCAGAGATTTCGCTAGTATTTTCAAACCTTTCAAGCTTTTTCACAACAACCCATTGATAGCCTAGGCAGCTATGGTGAGCTGTTCGTCACAACCGCGCAAGCCAGCGTCAGTAGTCCCTGACCTTTACATAAAACAATTGACAGTAAAATGAGAATAAGCTAACACACATGTTGCAGGATATTGGCTATGGACTGGGGAAGCACCGCAGTTCGTGTATCCCTCTTCCTTCTTCAGCTGGGGGCGCTCGTAATACAAGAGATTTGGAACCAACACCCTAATCCTTGGACTGATGAGCGATACCAAGAAGGCGGCTTCTGTCCAAATGTCTACCTCAACGACGATGAAGAAGTGTACTTGGGCGAACGGATAGATCACGACCGTGTGGCAACATCCTCCAAACCTTTCTTCGCCGAAGAGCCTGTGACCAACAATGAATTTGTGAAAGCAGCACTCAAGGGCCCGAAGGCCAATGCGATGTGGGAACGTATCAACACAGGACTGAAGAAGATTATTGAGGCAGTTTTCAGGCAGGTTGTTGTGTATTGCAACAGCCCAGACTCAAAGAAGCACGGTGGCCTGTTTTACATCGAGGAGATTGCCTTGGCATACCCTACGTATTGGACGGACGTCGAGCGGAAGAAGTATGAAAGGCTTATCAGGGAAGTTTTATCGACCTTTGAAGATGAATGTCTGCGCCAAGTTCGACCTCAAATTGTGTTTCATGAGGAATGTTTGGCTGCTGCCAACAATCTCTTCTCAACTATTACACAAAGCGATGAAGTCATGGGCCCCATTACCGACAAGCCGCCTCTACTGGTGACGATTGACTTCGGTGGCCACACTCTGGCAAGTAGTGTCAGACCTTCCACATATCCTTTTGGTTTCCTAACTGATTTCAGAATGGATGCATGCACTGTGTTGCGAGACGAGATCATGATGAATTAAGTTATTTTTTGGTGGGGAAAACCTTCGGTAAGTTTTGAGCTTTATCCATTGTGATCGTTCGTGGTCAGCTGATTAAATTGCCAATGTCAGTTGAAAGAGGTGGCACTCAAGTTTGGGAGCAGGAGATCGCTGCATTTGCAGTCCAAACCTTGGAGAAGAAACGAAATGCACCTCTTCCCCCCCACGCACTGGAACACATCTTGCGGAACTTTCACCAAACTATCAAAATGTCAAGGACAGAAGAAATCGGGGAGTTGTGTCTTTTTTACCAAGTTGGTGACGAGGGGCACATTCTGACCGTCCCCGCCGAGAAAGCCAGGCAGTGCTTTTGGAAAGCCATGAGGAAGCCCCTTGAACGCGCAGCCAGGGAGATTTCCAGAGCTGCCTCATTGAGATACGATGTTCGTGTCGTGGTGTACGGTGGAAGTGGTCAGAACTCAATAGTGCAGGCAAAGATCAAGGCGGCGTGCGAGAAAGCCGGGGTTAACCCCCCTTTTTTCGCACAAAATGGCTCACGTGCGAAGGAGTAAGTTTGCACTCCAGTCCGTATTGACCCGAATCGGCGACTAATTCTTGCAAAAGAACATGGAATGTCGCCAATGGGGCCGCGCATGCGGCAGCATACACATTATCTGTCGAAGAGTTTGTGAGCAACGGCGCTGCGTTTGGAATCCGCAAGAGCATTCTCAAGCAGGGTGCACGAACAAGTGATGACAGCCCGGCTATCGACTGGCTGTCTGACGTGGCTGTTTCTCTTGATTCTGTTAGTGGATCATCCTCATTCCCACCCACAAGATCAAATGACTGACTTTTCCTATCTTGACAAGCAATCTTCCAAATATTTCAAGACATGGTGCACAGGTAAAACCAGGCTCAAGATTATTTGCGACCCCTTCCTGGAAAGGGGCGCCAAAGGGGAAAGCAGAACATTAAACATTGACCGATCGTACGATGTTCTCGAACTGCCACAACCTCCTCAAGGATATTGGGGGTATCGTCTCAGCTTCGGCAAGGACGGTCTTTCCACGACACTAGTCATGGAACTCGAAAGTCTGGGAAAAGGTGGGAAACCAAACCGGGGCTCCAAAACACAGCATTCCTTTCCACTTTACGTCGATGGCACGTCAAACTGCTGTCTCCTGGATGTAGATGTGGACGATAAGGGCCGCGGCCTCAAGCTCTCAGGAGATGGCAAGCTAGAGGCTTGTCCGCCGGAAGCCATAGAAGAGCAGCTTCAACAGATGAGTCGGGAGGAAAGTGTTGCGGGTGTCAAAAGGAAAAGACCCCATTCCCGAGTGCCCGGGGTCAAGCCTTCAGGGCACTTGCCGCCGTTCAAGAGGAAGGCCCCGGCTCATTCTGCACAAACAACACAAACTCTTGTCGAAAGTTCAGACTATTCGTCTAGCAGCGATTCTGATACGGGAGCTCGTCCTTGTGGTTTTCTAGAGGCAAGCACACAGTCAGGGGATGATAGCTAGGACTGCGCTACGTCGTCTTCGAGGGCGGATAGTTTTCACTTCGCGCCATGCGAAGCTCTGAAGGAACTGGGGAAGCGATGCGGGATGAATAAAGACCACTTGTAGCGGCTGTGAACTGGTTCACTGGTAGGTTTAATGCGATCTTGGATCCGGCTCATCGATTGGATTAGAGACTGCAATGTAATCTTCAATGTTTCTCTGTGCGCGAGTCGTCACGTTTTGTTCAATGGACTTTCTGTTTAGGCTTTGCTGTAACTCATTTTATTTCCCATATGGATGTAGTATTCATCAACAACCCCCCCTATTCTTGTGTTAAAACCTTTAGACATACGCGAAGCATTGGCGGCGAAGGTATGTGATATGAGCCAAAGCACCTGTGAAAAATCCAGATTACAGTTGAAGGGCAGATTTTCCCTTGTCTCTGGTCGGCCAGATATGTTTCGCCCTTGGATAAGGTAGACCGATGTTTTCGCAGCTGTCACGGGGCTCTTATATCAATAGACGGTTGGCAAGGGCATCTGATTTGGATCACAGTGAAGGCCGGCACTTCTTGTAGGTCAAAGTATAGGCTGGTGTTAGGCCGGCCCGTCGTGACAGGCCAAGATGAGGCTTTGGAGGTGGCCGAGGGAAATTTGAAGGGAGCCGCCACCGCCTCAGGCTACGAAAAGACCAGTCCTGTATTTCAAGAGGGAGACGAGCGTAGCAGTACGTGGCAGATGTGTAGAGTTCAGCAACATCAAATACTTACATGTCCGCACGGCCTTGCATGGGTACCTTAGCGTTTTGAGCCAATTCGAAACTCCGGTCGATGGCCGCAGAAATGCTATTGATGCTTGCTTTTGGGACGGACTGTCGCCAGGAAACATATGCACTGAAGGCGGTCGATGTGATGCCTATATCGCGAGCCCCCAATGAGCCTGACCAGTGGCGAACCTGACGCAGCATTAGGATCACCACCAGAGCGCCGCTAGGTCTAGTTTGCGTACTGATTGAGCCTTCATCATCATTCGCCAAAACAAATCGCCCGCAAAGTACATTTTACAGTTGCCGCTTTCAATGCTTTTAAAGACGTTCAAATCAACTAGTAGTATTATATTGCTACAATTGAATTTTCGCACCATTTGTTTGGACACTGGAAAATTCCTCCAGCCCCCTTTCCGTGACAACCTCTGTCGGAAATCCTGCCTTGCATCACACTGTTAATTGGCGGGGCCACCTTCAACTGTATGTTTCTCCTTTATGTTGCTGTTATGTTTCTCAATCCATGCATCATTCAGAAGAGGCTCATTCTTCAACCTATGACGAACGACTGTGACAGATATCATGTTAACCAAGGAAACAACGCAGACGCCGAAACAAGTGGTAGGTACTTACCCAAAAGAGCGAACTGGCGAATCAAATCCTCGTCGCTCTTGACATCATAGCCGCAACTTCTGAAGTGAGATAATGCCCGATCGTACATCAGCGGATGTTGTACAAAGCTGCGATTTTCGCACTCCTGCCTTGGACAACGCAAAAAGTAGTACATTCCATCTTGACCGAATTTAAACGCCAAGTCATTCTTGAACCACCTTGTGGCGGTGCTGTCAGTCACCGTCCGCGGTGCATCGACATGATAACTGGAGATTGGGCTGCCGTTCACGGAAGTTGACGCCTCACCGCAGCGCTGTCTCTTTCTGCTTGGCTGGAAAGTCGCTGGTCGACAACGGTCATCATTACTTGTCGAAGATGGGTTCTCCTCATAAGATATCCGTTTTTGGTCAGAGCGCCGAAGGCATGGGGTATTGTCACGCTTTGTTGGTGTGTTCGTGATAGTGTTGTTGATTCTGGCTTCTCGTTCCTAGCGCTCTAGAGTCAGCCGAAATGAAGCAAAGGAGTCGAGAGAGTCGAGAAGTCAGCCAGCTCACCCGTTTTATTCTTTCCACAGCCGAAAAGAAGGAGAATTTGCCGGATGTCGGTACTTCGTTGCCCATGTACTCGTACAAGAATGCCGATGAGAACTTTCCAACGGGAACATGTTTGAACTCTTTGACCTCAACGTTGAAATTGGATCGTATGAAATTTTCCACGCCGCTTCTTTCATTGGTGTTGCACCGAGAGGTTTCGTCTTTGATCATTTCGTCTCGTGCTGTCATTCTTGAAGCCGTGTAGAAGTCTATCAAGTTTTGCAACATTGTAGTGAATTCCCCTTCCATGGATTTATGTGTGTCGTCCATGCGACCCCGTAGTTGAGCAACCTGCCCAGGGGACAAAGTTGATGGCTGCGTGTCTTGGCATTGGGCTGCAGCGTCATCGGGAAGGGTGTTGGTTGCAGACATCGTGGGTGGAGTATGTCGCTCAGTGCACCATAAGCATAGAGGTGCAGAACAAGGATGGCCCAGTGGCCATGGAAATGTTTTGTGCTATTCTTCGCCCGGAATATTGGAACAAGGTAAGGCGAAGTTGTTTATCATAGAGGAGATTACGAAAGGCATTGGCGCTTGGGGGCATGCAGAATAGTTATGATACTCAATGCGTGCGTGCTTTGCCAGCCTCCAGGGGCTGCCATGGGCGGAACCGGTGAGTGTGGGACTGGGATGTGCCCCCTGGAACATTGATCCAACGGTAAGTACCACTAACCAGAGGGTACTTCCTGACCCTCTCGTTTGTGGCGTCCTGCAGGACGATACCGGGGTGGTCATACGTCGGCTAGTTTGCTCCAGGTGTGTGCAAACGGTTTACGACGCGCAAACCGAACACAATTGAGACCACTCGCATGGGATCCCTTCGTGCTTTTGTTTGGTTTATCTGTGCTTTCATCAGAACTTTTCCCCCTACCATTTAACGCGTTATCGCTTCGTGCTTCGATCCATCAGACAACAGGATATCGAAGTTCAATCAAGTGAGGTGCTCGAGGAGTTGTCTCTTTACTTGCTAGAACACCGATTTCGGCAATGGCGTCAGCCAAGGACAGCACAGTGAGAGGAAACAATCTGTGAGTACATGGCTTGTCTTGACTGACCCTGCCAGTTTCATTGGCCAAATTTGTTTCGGCAGCTCTGACATCGGGCCGCAGAATACTTGGACTGGACTGGGGCAGCACATCCTTTCGTGCCAGTTTGCTTGTTCGTCAGCTCAAAAAGCTCGTCACAGTGTGGAACCCAGGAACCATACAAAGCCACGATGAACGATATCAGATGGGCTGCTTCAACGCCGCTATTCACCTTGATGACAATGGCAAAGCGTATGTAGGTGAGATGATGGACGACAATCGGGAATCATGGCCTTCAAAGTGGTTCCTGTCAAGCAATCACAATGGGAACCCACTCGTTGATCTAGCGGTTGACCATCGCCGAGCTGGTGGTGACACGCCTGAAGCTGCAAGGCGCGACAGTGTCATTCGCATCGCGTTGCAAGACGTCATTCGGGTAGTATTTCAAGGTGTTCAGGACTTTTGCAAGGATGGGGACTTCGACTACCGCCCCTGCTACATCACAGCCATCGCGGCATCCATTCCTGACCACTGGTCTGGCGAAGAACAAGAGACTTACGAAGACTTGATCAAGTCTGTCATCGATGAGTTTCCTGCGCTCCAGGACGCGCGGAACGACATCAGCTTCCATAAAGAGAGCATGTCGATGGCACATCACCTATTTCATCACCCAACGAAGTTGAATGTCGTCGTCGAGGAGATCAATGAGCTAGATTTTAAAAATCAGCCAACCCTCTTGTTGTTCCTTGACTTTGGGGGCCACTCAATGGTACTTTCTGCATCAACCTGCCCCCCCTCCCATGGGTTGACAGGACTAACGTGGGAATCACCAGAATGGATGCATGTTCAGTGTTTTGAGGAAGCAAGGACAACGCCCGAGTTACTTCAGCGTCGGTGAAACCTTCGGTGAGCATCCTTTCGTGCAAAGCCTGTTGTCGATGGCTAAACAGCAGTTTTAGGATCCGCAGGAGGCACCCAGCACTGGGAGAGAGAGGTCTCCAAACATTGTGACGAGTGGGCCGAAAGCTTGAGGGGGTTGACTCTTACTTCGAAACAACGAAGTGATCTTCTCACGCAATTTCACTTCTCCATCAAGCGTATGAGAAGCGCACATTTCGATTCCCTGCTTCTTGGAACCTTCATCGACTCGGCCGCTATCGATAAGTCAATGACGATCACTGTCAACCCAAGGAAACAGAACGAATTGTTCCAGCGAGCCTTTGAAGAAGCATTTGCGCTGGCGGAATCAAAGCTGAAAGAGGCGAAGAGGATAAACAAAAATGTGCGGGTTATCCTGACAGGCGGAAGCGCAAAGTCTCCTGCTCTACAGGCGAGATTATTCCGCGCTTGTGAGGAGCTAGGAGTCGCGAAACCATTCCTCTTTTACGAGAACCTTGGTGATAAGGAGTAAGTCCAGAAACTTGAGCACCAAGTCGAATTGGCCTTCACTAACAAGACTGCCCTCCAGCTCATGGGGAATCAGCAAGGGTGCTGCTCTTGCGAGGTCCAGCCAGATTTCTGTCCGTGACTTCATGAAGCGAGGTGCGGCTTTTGGTCTACAGATAGGAGGCCCTGCGAGAAACGCCAACGGGGAATTTGCATGGGAAGATGTTGCATAACTTGCCCTTGATGCCGTGAGTCGCTGCACTTTGAGGGTGTCCTTGGCCGATGGCTTTTGCACGCGGTGGTGACAATTGCTAACACCCCCTTTAGGATATGAGCAGGCCAACCGCTGTGCAGACGAAGAAAGGGGAGAGGCTACGAATCATCTGTCATCCATTTTTGCAAGCCGAGGACGACAAATGGGATTTTGTCCCCGTGAGTTCATGCTACGACTTGATAGACCTCCCAGAAACGCCGTCTGGGCACTGGAAGTTCACGCTCAGCCTGGAGGACTCTGGCGATGAGACTTACCTGATCATCCAGCGGGACAAAGTTGAGGGTGCCGTCGGAAAGCGAAAGTCCAAACTTTCGAAAAGATTTGCCCGTCTTCCGCTCTATTTTGACACAAGCCATGGATGTTGTCTGATCAATGCACCAAAGGCAGACGGTGTTCGGGGATTGGCTCTCAACGAGAATGGGGAGATCACGGCCAACTCCAGAGCAGATGTAGCTCGCCAGGTGGACTCTCTCTCTTCGTTGTCGACGCTTCAAGATGAGTCTCGAGATGAGTCGCTTGAGTTGTCGAAGCGAAATGGCACAAAGCAGTGCCAACCTAAGAGAAAGGGCGGACCGAGTGGGGCAACAACCAGGGAGTTGCGAAAGAAGGTAAAAGTGTCCGGAAAGAACACAAGCCACAGGGAACGCAGATAAGGAGATTCGCGCACAGAGCCGAGTGACATATGATGACATCCATAAGGGACATTACTAGCGAGGATTGTAATTTAAGACGACGGAACATGGAATTGTTCTTATTGTCATGTTTCCAGCTCTCGATGATGACCTGTAGAAAGTATAGAGTTGCTGATGGAGCAGCCATTTTAAACTCGTCGACGTGATTACTTTGACGGATGTTGTTTTATTCAGCTAGATGGTAACGATGAACTTTCTGTAGGCATCCTTACTAGGGGTATAAGTAATTGATATATGGTTAATTAACCGTTCCTGTTATAGTCAGCTATCTAACAGTAGGGTCTGCTAATAGAAGTTGGGGGTTGACGCTAATAAATAGTATTGTTATATTATAAGTTTAGTTTATAGGTTATAGGCTATATTATAGATTAGTAGTTTAGAAGCTAAGGTGATTAATCTTAAACTTAATAAATATTTATAGTATAGATAAACTAAAAGTATCCTAAGGATAAATATAAAGTTAATTACTAAAGAACTATAGAAGTCTAATCTTAAGCTAGGTTTAGGTTATACTATATATAAGTCTAAACTATATCCTTTATCTAGTTACTATTCTTATTCCTAATAAGGCTTGCTCTTTAATTATATAAAACCTATATATACTAAGGATAGTTTCTATATTCTTAGTATATAGATCTAATCTCTTATTTTATTATTATATAACTTATACTATAATTCTTCTGTTTCTAAGTAAGTCCTTATTATCCCTATAGTCTTATAGTATAAATATTCTATTATAACTATCTAACGCCTAAGTAGATTATTTAGCTGTTATCTTTATTTATAGGTTATAATATTAGGTCCCCTCTCTAAAGGTTTTATCCTTAAGACCTAATATAAATAAGTTATTAGTTTTAAGTTAGAGATCTATTAATTATACTTTCTAATTTATCTATAATGCTAATACTATATTAAGTTATATTTAAAAATTAAAATTAAAAGAATCTAAGTTAGTACTTTATTCTACTTATAAAGATGTTTTCTATTACTTTAGATCTAATAATATTATATCTTATACTTAATATTTCTATATAAAGTATATATACTAAATAGTAGAAGGTATAAAGGTCTGTTAAGGTTATAAAAACCTAAAATATCTTTATAATAGTTTTATAGTAGCGTTAAGTTATAAGTTTTCTTAGCGTTTTTAGATAGTTATTAATATACTAATTAATTATAGTAAAGAAGCTAAGTAATTAGTATTCAAAATAAAAAGAGAAGGAGGAGTAAGTTAGTAATATATTACTAAACTTTTATAAAAAGTTAATATAGATTTAAGCTAAGGTAGCTAAAGTAGCTAGTTATTTATTATAAATTTAAGCAATCTAAAAGAAAGTAAAGGAATGTTATATAGAGATATTTTCTTATAGGATATAGAAGTTAGAGAAAGATAATATTCTTCTTATATTAGATATTTATAAAAGTAATATAGTTAGTAATCTTTAATTTTAAGGGGTAGAGAATAATTTAAATTAAGTGAGTTTTAATATTAATAAGAAGTTTATAGATCTTAATCTTCTACTAGAGGATTTATAGCTAGTATTTTCTAAAAGTTCTTAGTTATTATTTAATATTCCTAAGTAGATAAATAGTTTCCCTTATTATAATCTATCTACTTCTATTAGTAGTTTAATATATTTATATAGTTATTTAATATATTAGTACTTAGTAATATTTATTAATATTTAGTTTATAACTAATATAAATATAGCTTTATAGTTCTATTATTATTATTAGTACTATATAAGTTTATCTTATATATTTATAATATTTTTTACTAGTTTCTATATATTATTTTTATATTTATATCCTTTCTACTTAATAAGATATTAATATCTTTCTAGTTCTTTAAGGTAGTTAATAATCTATTTAACTTTATACTTTAATTTATTATCTTCTATAATAATAAGGTTATTTATTTATAATCCTTATAATACTAGTTTAAGAAGTAATATATAGAAGGTTAAGAAACACTTTATTATATTAAATAAGTTAAGTTTATAATTAATTAGTAAAACTTTTTAGAGGATTTTAAAAAGTCTAAGTTTCTTAAAATTTAGTTTATTATTTAGTTATTTTATTTTAATATTTTGCTATATAAAGTAGATATTATCTCTCTCTTTTAAAGTTAGTCTTTTAATCTTTTATTTATTACTAAAGTATATTATTTATTATTATATAAATTTAAGTTCTTTTTATATATTATTTTAGATTTCTTTAATTTAGTTAGCTATAGTAATAGCTTTAATTACTATAGATATATTTAATTATAGTTCTCTATATATAATAGGTTTAAATCTATAGTTAAAATAGAAGGGGGATTCCTTAGTACTTTCTCCTACTATACTGTTATAAGTAAATTAAGCTATTAGTAGTAATACTATTTAATTATTTTAGTTATAGTTAATATAAGTATAGAGGTAGGTTTTAAAGATTTAGTTAATTTATTCTATTTATCTATTAGTCTATAAGTAGAATATAGTAGATATTTTCTAATTAATATTAAGTTATATAGTAAGTAACTTTTAAAACTTAGAAATAAAGATTTTATTTCTATCTAATATAATTTCCTTAAGTATACTATAGTTAGTAATAATATATTTAAGTATTATATAGGTAAATTCTTTAGTATTACTTACTTCTTTATATAGGATGAAATAGGTATATTTTATAAGTCTATTAATAATAATAAGAATACTATTAAAGTAGACTCCTATAAGGGGTTCTTAAGATTTTAGTAGTTTAATAATAAAGTTAAGTAATATAAAATACTAAACTATTTAAAATATAAGTAAAGGTTATAATAATCTATAAGGTTAGTATTAAGTTAGTTTACTTTTTAGATAAACTTTATAATCTTTAATTACTATTATAATATATTCTCTAATAACTTTTTCTCTATATTATTATTATAGTTATTTCTAGGTTTTTATAATTTCTTAGTAACTATATATTAATAAGCTATAGAACTTTATAATTGCTTTAGTATCTAATTTGCTAGTTAAGTTAGCTGTAGATTATCTAGCTATTATAAGGAGTTTTATAATAGGTATAAAGTCTCTATTATTATTTTATTTAAGAATTACTTAGGTTTCTTTTAGTACTAAGGTATTATAATCTAGTTATTAGCTAAGAGTGTCTGCTTTATTATTTTCTGATCTTTTTTAATAGATAATTTAGAAATTAAATTCTAATAGGAATTCTAACTATTAGATTTATTATTTATTAAGTACTTTTAATATAGTAAAGTATATTAAGTTCTTATAGTTAGTATATATAAATACTTTATAAATAGTTCCTAAGAGTTTTAGTCTCTATTTTTTAAAAGCTTTAATAATTACTATAAGTTCCTTATTATAGATCTAGTAGTTAAATTTTAGTTTATAAAACTTATATAAGAAGAAAATATAAAAGTATAAGCGTTCTTTTAAATCTTATTAAGATAGTTATACTCTAAAAGTGAAGTTTAAGATATCTATTTTAAATTTAAACTACTCTTATAGGTTAAAAATTATTAAGACTAGCTTATTAGAGATATAATTCTTAATTTTTTAGAAAGCTATCTTTTAAACTTCTTTCTATTTAAATAGTTAGTTCTTATAGCTGAGGTTTATAAGGGGTATATTAATCTTATTATAATATTTAATAAACTTTTAGTAGAAGTTAATTAGTTTAAAAAAGCTTTATACTTCCTTAAAGTTTATTAATATAAGCTATTTCTTAATAGCTTAGATCTTTTTTTCTAATATATTAATATATCTAGAGGTGATAGTAAATCTAAAGTATTCTACTTTCTATATATAGAAAGTATTTTTCTTTAGTTTTACTAAGAGTTTAGTATTTTAAAGTATTTATAATATAAGATAAATATATTTCTTATACTATTCTATTATTAGTGAGAAGATAAGGATATTATTAAAGTAGATAACTATAAAGATATTTATAAACTTTTAGAGAACTTAGTTAATTATATTCTAAAAAGTAGATAGAGTATTAGTAAGACTAAAGGGTATAATAAGGTATTTAAAATATTCTCTATATATTCTAAAAGTAGTTTTCTATTCTTCTCCTTACTTTATTTAGATAAGGTTATAAGTACCTTTAAGGTTTAATATTATAAAGTAGTTAGCTTTATAGAGGAGTTATTATAGTTTATTAATTAGTAGTAGTAGATATTAGTTTTTAATTATTATTTTATTAAGTATTTAGTAGTTAATATAAAATTAAAGTTTTTTATTTTTCTTAGGTATAAATAAAATTAAGCTTTCTATTAGTAATATTAATTCTCTAATATAGCTCTTTTTAAGGTTCTTATTAAGGTATTTATTAAAGGCTTCTATTTTTATTAGGTTAAGTCTATAGATCTTATTAAACTTAGGTTTCTTCTCCTCCTTAATAGGGATTTTATAGTTAAAATTTATATATTTAAGCAATTTAGTCTTTAGTTTAGCTATAAAAAGTTTCTTATAAACTCTATACTTTTTTAAGATAAATAGAAGGGGATTATCTTTTTATTTAAGATCTACTTACTTTAGTAGTTATAATATAGCTTTTTTTACTTTAAAGTAGTAGATATATTATTTTACTACTTCTTAATAGGTAAATCTATATAAAGCCTAGGTTCTATAAAGCTACTTAGAGGCTAGATTATTATTATCCTAATAGAGTTAGCCTATTTTCTAATCTATTTATAAGTTATTCTTCTTAAGCTATAGTATTTCTAATATAATATTATATATATTAAGTTTAGTAATATTAAATTAAAGTTATTTATTTTAATCTAAGTAACTTATCTTAAGAGGTATAGTCTTATTACTAATAATACCTCTTTTATATTAGACTTATTTTCTTTCTATATTACTAAGCTAATATATATATTTCTTCTTTTACTATAGTAGTTATAGTTAGTTTACTGCTTAAAGTAATATAAAATTTATTTTAGCTCTATTATTAATAAATATAATAGTTATAGTATTATTAATAGTAACTATAAGTTATAGGTATACTTTTTAGTTTAGAGATACTAAATAGATAGACTTTATTATTATTATTTATTTTAGTTTTTTATTAGTAAGTAAGTTTAGTTTTTTAACTATACTAATTATTCTGAGTAGGTGATATATTTTCCTTCTTATTATATCTTTATAAGGTAGTTCTTTTAAAATTAGAGCTTTAAGGGGCTTAATCCTTTTTATAGGAGTTTATAAGCTTTAGCCTTTTATATTATATATATAAGGTATTTATCTATTCTATATTCTTTCTACTTTATAGTATTATTATACTAATACTTTATAAAGTACTATATATTTAAGCTAAAGGTTACTATATTATTATTAAAAGTAGTTAAAGTTTATCTAATTATAGTAGCTATAATATAAATATTTTAGATAGAGTTCTTATTATATCTTCTAGGGTAGAACTAGTATTTATACTTATCACTAAGGTGTTTTTTATATTTATTAAAGAAGTACTAAGGCTAGAAGAGATTTTAGTAGTTATAATAGTTATATTTAAGTGTAGAATAGTCCTCTATATAGAGCTTTAAAGTATAGTTTCTATCTCTTTAGTTTATTAGAATACTATAGAAGTATTATTATTAGTTATTACAGTTTATATTAATTTCTTAGTACTAAATAAGTTATTAGGTTTCTTCTTTATTATTAGATTTCTCTTTAGAGCTAATGTTATCTACACTAGGGGTGAATCTATAGGTGATTTCTACTTAAGTATATTATTAAGTAATATTATAAGGTTTATCTAAGTTATAAGATAAGCTTTCTCTTTCTCTAAAAGTTTAATTATTAGTAAGACTGAGAATTTATTATTTAGTTAAAAGGTTATATTAGTATTTAGGTTTTTTATTTAAGCTTTCTCTATTCTTAAATTTTCTAATTTAGTTTATCTTATATTAAACTTATATTTTAGAGTTTCTGATTTTTTATTAAGTTTCTCTGCTATAACCTATAGGGTTAAAGTTATTATAGGTAACTTATCTTTATATATTAGTAATTTATAGTAATAGTGAGTTAGTAGGCTCTAATTATTATATTTAAAGCATCTTATTAAGTTATTTAGTAGTCTTTTAGACTATTTTGCTATTAATTTAGTAGGCTATTACTAGGGTTTTATTAGTTAGCTAATATCCTGTTATTTCTTTATTACTGAGGTGTATAAAGCACTTATTATTATAATATTTAGTCTATAAGAGAGATATATAAGGTATTTTAGTTGCTATACTAACTTATTTAGTTTATTTAAATACTAACTTCTAATTAAGTTTCTTAAGTTATTTATAGTCTTTAGTAATATATCCTATTTTTTTATAGTTATAATATTTAAAGTTCTAAAGTTTCTTATTATTACTCTTAGTAGTAACGCTGAGGTCTATAGGTCTGCTATGTTATCTATAGAAAGTACTTTATTAAATATTATTCTAGTTATTATAAAATCTATTATTATTCTGTTAGTTATTAAACTTATACTGAGGTTACTATTAATACTTATATCTTAAATTTAAATTTTATTATTTATTACTTTATTCCTTTTATTATTTAAAAAGTTAGTTATTAATTTTAATAGTAAGTTTAATATACTAGAGGAAGTTATTAGGTTAGTTAACTTTAATAATTTTATCTTTAATATTATCTTTAAATCTTTAGTAGAATATAAAGATCTTAGTTTCCTTAGTAAGGTTAAATTAAATACTAAATTATCTGAAATTAATAGAATAATTCTTAATAGACTTAGTTTATTAAAGTTATAAAAGGTTTTATTTAGCTTATTATTTCTTATTAGGGTTTTAGAAGAGCAATTAAAGTATATCCTTAAATCTTTAGAAATTAATATAGATATTATAGGTCTCTGTAGTATATTTATTAAGGGTTTTATATTTAAGGTACTCTTTTTAGATTAGTTTAAACTACTTAAAGGCTTTTCTTTAGAAGTAGGTAGTAATATATACTACCTTTTCTGTTTTATTAGTGAAATCCCTATAATAAAAGTTTTAATAGTTTTTAACTTAAATTAAAAATCTTTTAAAGGTTCTAAGGGTTCTATTATAGGTAATAGGTATACTAAGCTTAAGTTTCTATTATTCTCTATAAAGAGGTATAATAATAATATTAGTAGCAACCTAAAAAGTTTAGTTTTTATTTTTAAGTTTTATTATATACTAAATAAGCTATTAAAAAGCTTCTTAAAGCTTATTAATAGCTTAAGCGTTTTTATTAAATATACTCTGTATTTACTTAATATTATTATTAGCTTTAGTTAGCTATTATTTAAGTTCTTTATTATTATTATCTTCTTTTAATTCTTTTTTTATTTTATAGTTGCTAAGTTCTTAAGCTAGGTTATAGGTTAGCTATCTAGTAGAAGATCCTAAAGTAAGTAATTTAATAGAAGTATAAAAAGATATTTTAGCTATACTATTTAGTAGGTATTAATAATTAACTTACTAAATAAAAGCAATTAAAATGTTATAGTTAGCTATTTAATAATAAGATTTACTAATAGAAGTTAGAAATTAATATTAATAAATAGTATTATTATATTATAAGTTTAGTTTATAAGTTATAAGCTATATTATAGATTAGTAGTTTAGAAGCTAAAGTAATTAATTTTAGACTTAATAAATATTTATAGTATAAATAAGCTAAAAATATTTTAAGAATAAATATAAAATTAATTACTAAAGAGCTATAGAAGTTTAATCTTAAGCTAAGCTTAAATTATATTATATATAAGTTTAAATTATATCTTTTATCTAGTTACTATTCTTATTTTTAATAGAGCTTACTCCTTAATTATATAGAACTTATATATACTAAGGATAGCTTCTATATTTTTAGTATATAGATTTAATCTCTTATTTTATTATTATATAACTTATACTATAGTTCTTCTATTTCTAAGTAAGTCCCTATTATCTCTATGGTCCTGTAGTATAAATGTCCTATCATAACTGTCTAACGCCTAAGTGGGTCGTTCAGCTGTTATCCTTATTTATAGGTCGTAACAGTTCCTGCCTCCTAACCGCCATACAACAGTTGAGCAACCATCGTAGGATTCCTAATGTTAGCTAACATAACTATTGTTAAGTAAGCTAAGGGGAGGGCTCTAATTAGCTGTATCAGTGCCCCTATCGCTGCTAGCTAATTAATATTAAGATTTAGCAACAATCCTTCTATTAATCGAAAGAGCGCCTAGTGTAGTTAGTAAGCGCCTATAATCTAATTAATCTAAAAGCTCTAGAGGATCAGGGTTCAATTCATATATGCATATTATCGCGACGTTATTTTTTTGGAGTTTTCAACCCTTTCGCCTAGCTGTTCAATTAGCCCCTACGCCCCACCCTAAGCCTTCTGCAGCTAATCAGAGGCCTCCCTTTTACCCTCCAACGTTAGTTAGTCAGCTAACGTTAGGAATTCTATGACGGTTGCTTAACGGTTGGCTGCCAGCCGGCCGACAGGTGACCGTATGTTCAGGGGCTACGGGTGGGCAACCGTAAGCACCCCCCATAGCCCCCCGGCATGGATTGAGTGTGAGCCAACCCAATTTGTGAAAATTGAGCTGAGCCAGGGAAACTGGGCGGCTAGGTGATTGTTTGGTCGAGCATGCCTGTGGACCTTGCTCAGGCCTGCAGGTAACCACTTTCGGCTGCCATGCAGATGTTTGCTTGCTAACCCCAGTCAATGCATATGTACTGACACCAATCCACGGATGTCAGTCTTTGTCACAGTCAAGTGGCAGCCTGGTTATAACAGGCCGCGACAGGTTACAAACGCCTTCCGATGTCAAGGCGGCATGACTGGTACCAACCCCCCTTAGGTAGAATCACACCTGGCTCGACCCGTGCGTATCAAGCGGGATAGTATCACCAAGCTCAGGGACTTCAGAGCGATCATGGTCGATCGTCTGGCAGTACATTAGCCCCATGCCCCTCCCTTTCGACGATTATTTGGTTTCTTGCTGTAGTCTTTTCCAAGGCTCTGCCCGGTGACTGAACGGTTGATTAAGGCTTTGAAGGTTACACACGTAAGCCGGGTGATGACTACTGACGCTTCGACTTGTAAATTCCCGTGCTTGCATAACTTTCTGCAGCATCGCAAAGCTGGGTTATGCCCCTTTTCATTATTTCTTACGGCATCCTCCTTCCGATCTGCATCAGATCCACTTCACCCCATTCACGTCTAGCCGGGACAAGCACCCGTCCAAATACACCATGGCTGTCTTATCGAAGCAGGTGTGAGTATGCATCAATCCCTTCAATCCCCAGCGCAACTAGCTCACAATTGTTGTTGAAGTATTCCGGCAATCGATTTAGGTAGCACCGGCGTGCGAGGGATATTCTACCGTCGGATCGAAGATGACCACATCTTCGACGAGCTTTGGTCCAAGAATTCCCCAATATGGGAAGCCAAGCGCTATGGTGGAGGTCAGATCAAGTCAACAATCACCCCATTCGATGGCGGTCCAGTATACAGTCCAGACGCCCAGTGTCGTGGACGACGACAGGTTTCGGCCAAGTTCCTCTTTGGGGACGCCAAAGGACTAGACTCCAACCACCCTTTAGGGGCCGAATTGGACCGTCGCTTTCGGGAAAACGACTTCAAAAGCCTCTGCAAAAGTGGATTGAAGTCTATCGTCAAGATCGTAGCCAAGTTGATCGAAGATAAATGTAAGTCGGAAGGTTGGGAAGTCACTGGGCTTGGCGTGTCTATTCCAGCTACCTGGACACATGATGAGCAGGATGAGTATAAGGCTCTCCTGAAGGGCGCGTTCACTTCCAAAACGATGCAGCAGGTTCTTGAGCACAATCTTCATTTCCATACCGAGGTCGAAGCATTTGCGCACTATTTGATGCACAACGCACACAAGTATCGAGCCATCTTCCCCAAGACCGGAGACACTACAATCCTCTTTCTGGACTTTGGAGGATTCAGCATGGTGAGTTCACATGCAGTCTAATGCGACAAATGCTGACCAATTCACCAGAGCGGTTGCTCCTTCAGAGCCAGAGTATGTCCACGTGGAGACGGAAAGGCACGTGGAGACGGAAAGGCACGTGGAGACGGAAAGGCACGTGGAGACGGAGAGGCAGCATTCTTTAGGCTCGGGGATCCATTCGGTAAGTCACAAGTTAAGCCTTTGTGTGAAGTATTCAGAAACGCCAAAAGGCGGGCTGTCGAATGGGCTTCGTGTGGCTGACCAACGACAACATTCAGGGGCTGGCGGTGGTACCGAGCACTGGGAGGCCTTCATCAGCGAGTTTTGCACCCAAGATACACTGGAACCCGATGGACCGGACAAAAAGAAGTCTTTTCTGACTGAAACCTTACGTGGCAAACTGTTGGAAAGTTTTCATCGGCAGATTACTGAATCTGACGTCGACACATTTCAGGAGATGAGACTACATGTTGACATCCCGGCCACGTCAGACACCAATGGTTGCTCTATCACGGTCGTAGTCCCTGAGTCGGTTGTCAAGGACACTTTTGAGGCAGCTATGAAAGGTCCTCTAGACCTGGCCCAGGAACACATCAATGATCTTGGGCGGTTGTATGG
Organism: Colletotrichum cordylinicola; assembly: GCA_027406065.1. Lineage (NCBI taxonomy): Eukaryota > Fungi > Ascomycota > Sordariomycetes > Glomerellales > Glomerellaceae > Colletotrichum > Colletotrichum cordylinicola. Next base: position 5,428,328 of record JANVYD010000001.1, on the reverse strand, counting down.
CGCGTCTCATCAGTGCAGAGTCGTGGTAACTGGGGGCAGTGCAAGGCACTTCGAGATTCAGAGACGGCTCCGACAGAGCAGCAAAGAGGCAGGGTTGAAATACGAGCCTATCTTCGCTTATGATGCAGCAAATAGTCGCCCGTAAGTCATCTTCTCATGCTACGGCATTACACTACCATCATGTAGGTTGCCGACTGACGCTCCCCTGGGTGCTTTCGAACAGAGCCTTCAACGTCGCCCGAGGTGCTGCATTAGCCACTTCCAAGACAATAACAGTCGATGAGTACCTGAGAAACGGCGCAGCATTTGGCATTCAGATGCTGCAGCGCGACTTGCCTGTGCCTAAACAGGGTTCTGGCGGCAGAGTCGATAGTAAAAACGAGACTTGGGACGACACTGCGGCTATCTTGTTCGATCAGGTACGATAACGCCCATGCGACAGCTATGTAGAACTAACGTTCCGTCACTTCAGCGGAAGAAGCATTCTGCGGATATCATAACGTCAGGCACAGACAGACTCAAGATTATTTGCGACCCATTCCATGGCCGTAGAAACATGGCGGGTTTACTATTGGCCCACGACAGATGTTATGATGTTGTAGAACTTCCCATCCCCAAGAAAGGAACATGGCGATTCACTATCGACAGTGTCCGGCAAGGTCGCGACAGAGAACATATGTTCCTCCAGCTGTCAAGGCGTCGACTCGGAAGGGTCCCAGACGAAACCGAAGAATTACCCGTCCTCCACCTCCACCTCTACTTCGACCGAACGGCAAACTGCTACTTGATCTACGACGGGGATGGAGAGATCGAGGATGCTCACCGTGGTTTGGCTTTAACAGAGGACGGCGAGTTGGTCGCCTGTTCGAGCGCCACAATCTCACCACAAGTGGACGGGGCCGCACCAGTACCCGACGCAACACCACAGGCAAAGCGCACGATGAAGCGGACCCGGCAATCGGCTACTATGAGACGCCTCCCCTTCACTCCAACCAAGAGAGCCAAGTCGGCTGCGACAAGTTCGAGCACAAATGACACATCGTCATACGAGGAGGCCAGGGAAAATGTGAGACAAGCTGTATCTTATATCTTGAGGGCAACATAGCAGGTTGCTGACGGTGGTGATAGCCTGAGCCCTGAAAATGGGATGAGTGTGTCAACATGCTGAACTGACATGTGTCTTATGTCGACTATGACCGTGGCTGGGCGGACAAGCTACCATGAAGCTTTGGCACTTCGCTTGATCATGGCGGCATCATCTTTGTGCGATATAAATAGTGTACTCAAATAATTTATGCCAACCTAGTGGCCGATTTGCAGTCCCCTCAGATATACCAGGTTTCCTCGTGCTGTCGGTGTAGTTGGAGCTCAGGTGTGCTTAATATCCAGAGTGTATAAGTATCACAGATACATATACATGGGAGAATTTGTGTCCGTGAATTGTTTATGCGTGGTTTTATGCCATGTTATGGAAACAAAAATGGTGCTAGCGGCGACGGACTCGTACTCCGAAACCGGCGGAGATGGGAGAGGTGACTGATGGAGCAGCAGTCCAAGGGCCATTCCTGAGCTGTGTGACCTCTGTGCAACTGATGTATCTCGCGCCCTGGACGAGGTGCTGTAAACTCTCTTCTCTATTTCCTCGAAGAAGTCTCGAAAGTGTCTGTCCTCCTGGCCACGCCACTTACACGCGCCGATGCACTCTGCAAAGTGATGGTCGTGGAATTGAGACTGGGGGGTCTGTGAGGGCTCCATTATGGAGGGTCTGCCCCAGGCGGAAGTGTCCACCGAGAGCGCTGGATAGGGAAAATGCACATATCCCTGTTCCGTCTGACAGAACATGTTCTCATTTTTCATCGGCCGCGCAGTCATACGGCGGATCCGCTGCGAGCTAGCGATGGGCTTACCTTGTCTCACTTGAGGGGAAACATTTGCTTTTTTTTGGCCAGCGGGTTGAAGCAAATGACAGGAGTAAGAACTGCACCAATCGTTGAGGAATGCCGCAGAAGGTGTCAAACGGAGCGTTTAAGCACTGCCATTATCCAGGATCTCGTTGACACGATGGCGCGCTACATAAGAATGCCCCCACTCTCGGATCGTCCCTTGATACGCCGCCAAAGTGGTAGTCGAGGAGCCTCAACCTTTACCTATCTGGGTGTTCGATGTGTTGGTAAACGAATACCTTATTCCCCGGGGCACGCTAGTGTTGGCGCCTTACATGTCGCCTTCCCGTTTACTCAATGCGTTGCAATGAGAAGAAGATTGTTGGCGCACTCTTCGAAAGTGCTGGCGGTCTTGATGAACCCCTCTGCTCATTGCTTCTTCCGACACATCAGGCCTAGTGTTCCTAGTGAGTCTCATGGCTCCGGCTTGGCGAGAAGGCGACTGCGTTCTATGCGGACAACTTTTGGGCAGGCTTCTGGGACGCGGTGAAAGCCCATGATCAAACGGACTTTCCGTACATTTATGACAATCGATTCCACCTTGCGGATGGAGGATTGGGAGGGCTGGCGTGCTGGCCACCAGCAACTTTGCTAAGACTTGGCATAGAGCTGAGACAGCAGGCTGGCTTGAGTCCTCTAAGCAAGCTGTAGAAATCCCAGTAAAGAGTTTGCCATACGGAGCTGCTTCCAAAATGAACAGCAAGATCGCAAATGCAGAAGAAGAAAAAAGAGGGGTCAGGATGCGGTGCAGATCGACACTTCTGGCTTAGTCGACGGGAAATGCGTTGGACCTTCGTAAGTACTGGTACATAGATATACCCTCGCGTGAAATTCTGGTCCAACCTTTTCTAAAATTTGGGCGTGATGTAACCTGAACCCCTGAATTGAGTCCTGCTGAATTTCCTCCCTGTTCCCCAGAACACGCTAGTGTTGGTGACACCCTTGAGCTTCGTACCCTCACCGCATCGCTTTTTGACAAGACCGACCTTGGGCACTGCTGAGGTCCCGCACTTACTATCACTTCTTACAATTCTTTGGTCAACGGATGGAAGATGCTTGAGGGCGCTCTTCAGTGATCGCACATGTACTGTTCCAGGGATTGCGATAATGATAGAAACCACGAATACTCAGCCATTGCTGGATGAGCTGCCGTCTGCGTGTCCTGCCAGAGTACCACCTAAGAAAGGAAACCTGCAGTATGCATGTTTGCTAGACCCACAGTCCCGCCTGCTCATCACAACACGGATGATTCTGAATTTCTGACCGGTGAGCCGATTTCAAAGCCCGAGATCATTAGGCAATCAAGCGACGCGGCTGTCATGACTGGCTCCGACAGTAACATCGTTGTTGCTGATTATTTCATGCCGCGGGAAACTGACAATGCAGCCTTTGACATTTCAGAAACAGACCCTGTGATGCAATCCGGCAGTGTCTTTCCGCTCTAGACTAAGACGACCCCTGAAGAACCGGGCCTAGCTTCGATCTATCGAGACATTGCACCTCCGTAAGATCATGTCACGTGCCAAAGCCTTTGGCTGCGAGGGGGTAGCGAGAAGGCTATATGGACACAGGGGGTTTAGGGTCAATTTTGTGGAATGAGCAAATGAAAATACCAAGTTTACATCATTTCCTCAATCGATATCAAAGGTTTCAGTAACCAAAACCCCCCTGAGCTGTGTTCAATTCTCATGAGTCTACATCAGAACGGCCTTGGATGGCTTAGCACCGAAGCGTGGTGTTCAAATGGCTCGATACCCGTAGTTGCAGAGACAGGAGGCCCGCAATTGACAATGTCGTAGGAAATCATACGTTTCCTGAAAGCCCGTTGAACCTCGAGACAGTGACATCAGCAGGGGTTGAGGCTACTAAATGTACATGTCGAGATGGGCCTCAGACTGTTCTGGTCAGCCAACGGACTGCCGGACGACCATGAACCAGAATCCGGTGGAATGTGCGGCTCCAGACCGGCCGCCACGGAGCTGTGCGTAGACTTCAAGACCCTGAGGACTTTTACAGGCCACGTTCAGATCATCTCGCGTGGGAATCCAGGCAGTGCGATCCTGTGTTTACGCAGTATTTGCGCTCATCCTGTGACCAGCACTGTGAGATCACTTGTCATACCTATGGAAGAGAGTGGGCAATTGATCCTTTTTGGGGTATACAATCGCCTCAAACCATGGAGGTTGACTGGGCTATTGCCTCCATAGCTCACATCCTGTCGAAAATCTTGTTTAGATTCCTCACATAGTATTTCCTTTCCACAATAGTATCCAAACATAAGTGTGACTCCGTGACGTCTAGGTAGCGTATCAACATAAAGCATCTAAAAAACTACAGCTTTCTTAGGTTGAATGTGTCTACTCAACATACTGGAACTTTTTTAACCGCTTTTACGAAAATGCCGAGGACAAGACTCCTGACACGCAGACTCAGCTCTTACGTCTGAGACCCACGGTTTTCACCATGTTTTCTCTGTCCCTTTAGCAGCGCAAGCGGAGGCAATCAAAATATCTAGAGATAAAACAAGGCATTCATCTACTTTTATAACTTAAGAGATGCTTACTACTGTAGTGCTGTTAAGGCTCTCCACTAGCTATGCTACCACTCTCTGTATCCCAGCCATCTTCTGCATTCCACCTATCTAGGCTTCTATAATAGGAACATAGAGGTTTGCATCACACCGTCTGAGCTAAATATAGGTATCTAGCTTAACACCTACAGTCTCAGAGCGCAACAAGAGTTGACTGTTACTTCTCAGAAGAGAAAAGTACAGGCCCGCGGCGTATGGTTGACAATTCTATATAACACGGGCAGATAAGATGGCTGGTAGCAGCCTTAAGCATAGACATTAGTAAGGGGTTATTCAACAAAACTGAGATCAAAGTATATTGCAAATGAAGTTGAACCAGACATTTTGACAGTACCCTTGAGAAGTGAACGGATCAAGAACTAGAGACAACCTCATGATGCAGGACTTTGTGTCGAATACAACCCTGAAAAGAGATCTCCACCGTGAGAATGCAAGCAAAATATCGCTGCCGATGGAGTGTGTCTGAAACCGAAGCTTAACGTCAGACACATAGCCTGGAGTCGCCACAGGCACATTCATGCACAGGCTTTACTGCCATGGTTGTGAACACAATCAAAATGATAAATGTACTTAGGTCCCGGACCGGGTGTGATACAGTTGCCCGTACTTTTATGGGCGTGGTAACCGATTAATGCTGCGATCAAAGTAGTTTTGAAGTGAATATCTCTTCTGTCGCACGACGCGCTTAGCTGGCCATCCACTGTCCTCCGTTGGCACTGACCAGGCATCCCGTCATCCATCCGCTCTCAGGTGAGCAGATCATACCAACAATGCCAGCAATTTCCTCGGCATATCCCGCACGACCACCGTACTTCTCGGCCATCTCCTTCTGCTCTTCGGTATCCCACTCCCGGATCCCACACAGAGGCGTGAGCGGGTACCACATTGAGATGGCCTTCTTGGCCTCATCAGAGGCACCACGGAGCATGTCCGTCATGGTGGAGCTGGGGTTGCAGGAGTTGACAGTGCAGTGCTCCTTCAGCTCGCGGGCCCAGGTGCGCGTCATCGCCTCGAGGGCACCCTTGCTGCCTCCGTACAGTGTCAGGTACTCGAGGCCCACCTTGGAGCCGATACTCGAAACGTTGACGATACGGCCCGAGCGGTCGTTGGGGAGAAGTGGCTTGACGGCCTGGGTGAGGAGGATGGGGCCCAGAACGTTGATGGAGTAGACCTTGTGGAAGTCCTCGATGTTGACGGCCTCGAGGGGCATGGCGTGGAAGAGGGCGGCGCAGTTGACGAGGATATCAACCTGGGGCTTCCCTGTCTTGGCGTTGGGCGGCAGGTCGCTCTTCACGGTCTCGATAATCTTGGTGCAGCCCTCGGGCGTGCTGAAGTCGGCGCGGACAGGAACGGCCTTGACATTGTGTGCTTTTGAGAGCTGGGCGGCGAGGGTGGCGGCAGGCTCGTCAGACGATTCGTTCAGGTAGATGATGACCACGTTGGCACCTTTGGAGGCGAGGTTCTGGGCAATGGAGGCACCAATGCCTTGTGCATCTTGTCAGCAGCGTCCTCCAGGTAGTATCAACAAGCAGTGAACTCACTTCTCGCGCCACCAGTGATGACAGCGGTCTTCCCCTCGTGCACCCTGTACGGAGGGGCTTGGGTGATTGGAACGGTGATTTCTGTGCCAGCCATGGTGTCTGATGTTACGCGCAAGGAGCGATTCGTGCGGTGGATAGTATGCTGTGGTTTCCAACAAGAGTCTGCTCACAACGGCATGCAGAGTTCAACTGCCACTTCGTAACAAGGGATCCGGGACCATGGTAATTAAGGAAAGCAGGAAGGAGATATGACAGCCGGAACGTTTTACCCACAACCCTGTCTGCTGCATCCCCATTGCCGGGTCTAGAGCGAATGCTCTAGGCCACTTGCGGTATGTGTCTCCGACCTGAAGCACAATCCCATGTCGAAGAGTTCCCAAAAGAGGAACTGTCAAGTGGTTCCCCATTGTCTGTGGGTGGACCATGGTACGAAGGGTGCGGGGATGTGATCAAATTGGCAGGATCATCACTTTTTCCTCGCTAATGAACTGGTTCGTGGGGGCTAGATCATATGAAAGCCGCAGGATATTCTGCCTTGTGAGGGTCCTTTCTGTTACCGTGAGAAATGCGGATGGCTCAGTCTTCCCTTTCGATTTGAGGGCCTGGGAGAAGAGGTACGACCGCGGCAAGCAGCGTAGTATTCCTTCCACCGCTGAGCATCCGTTGAAAAGGGGGCAAACGTACGTTACCTGCCCATCCCGCAAAGAATTGCCTCACGGCTCCGTTTTGACTTCACCCTGAGCCTCCTCTCACAGTGATGGATATGAGTAACTTGCCAACCAGCCCTGGCACTGCCCTAGAGAACGATACCCCACAGGTGGGGTTTCTTCAACGTTTTCTTCAGGGGTCCGCCAGGGATTCGGGAGGGTCCTACTAGGTTGGGAAATGATCATCTCGGATTTGTCTGCTGTCGATCGACAAAAAAAGCGCAGCTTTGGGATGGCAGCTCGTTGCGGCGAGCTCAGCTCACCAGGCGGCTGGGACATCACGTGTTGCATATTGTTTGAGAAAGCTCATGCATCCATTGGCAGTCGGCATCAATTCCTGCTCGGTTAAGTGACAAGGTTATTATATTGCTCTTACCCTTCTTGTTCCTTGAGCAGAGTTTCCCACGTGCGCTCAACAACATACATACGGCTGTCTGGCTGCTTTTTCGAGTAGCTGCAAGCTAAATCATTGATACATCTCCCAACCAGAGGATAGGCCATGCAACTGAAAGCAACAAGATGACGACCTTGGATCCAACGCAGCGTTTTGTCGACCACCTCGAGGGCACAGGCCTCAGCCTTTTTGTTGTATCCATTGTTGGCGGCATAGTCTCGCTACTGGTTGTGGGGGCTCGCACATATTTCCGCCTCAAGGAACGGAACTTCAGCTTCGACGATGGCTTGATGCTGGGTGGGTTGGTAAGTTAGAGGTTCGACAAAATATGCGCTTGCTCGAAACTGACTAGTACTTATCGCTAGGTTGTCTATCTCGCAGATGTTGCTCTTGCATGTGTGGGTGCCCTCAGCGGCTTGGGTAGACGCAATGCCGACCTTAGCGCAACGATGATGGTTGAGTCCATCAAGTACCTGATGATCTGGATGTTGCTATACGTCATAGCACTATGTCTCGTCAAGTCCTCCATCTGCATCACCACTCTGCGGATTGCCACCACAATGCCCAAGTTGCGTGTTGCCGTCTATGTTCTCCTTGGGCTCATCATCGCGACATTTCTCACGACTTTCATCGGCATATTGCTACTCTGTCGGCCAGTCGAGGCCAACTGGGACGCAAGCCTCATCGCAGATGGCCGAGGGGAATGTTCTCCTGTCACCTCTATGTTGGGCTTGTCATACACGTCGACAGCCAGCACCATTGCGACGGATCTGGCTTGTGCGGTTCTCCCAGCTATCATTCTCATGCAGACGCAGATGAGGCTTTCGACGAAGATCATGGTTGCCACTTTCCTCTCTTTCGGTTCTTTGTAAGTCATCCCTCAGAGGTTCTCTGCCAATCGACTAACTTTGATCTCCCTAAAGTGCTTCAGTCTCAACAATGATCAGAACTCCGTATATCGACCATTACAATCGTCCGCTTGACGATCTTGCCTGTAGGTTCATTACAATACGTCATTGACGGTCGTCTTACTGACTTCATTCGCTCCGTAGATCACATTGGCAACATTCCTCTGTGGTCCAACGTCGAGACTGCCATCGGCTTGATTGCAGGATCTCTCCCCGCCCTGCGCCAGTTCGTTATGCGACATCGAGCACCACGAGCTACAACCAGAGGCACCGAGGGTTCTATCGGACTACAGCCACCATCGGCCGGGCTTGTCACAATCGGTGGCTCTGGAGGGACATCAAAGATCAGGGGTCGGAAAGGCATGAAGTCTAATTTTGAGATCGACGAAGCCGACCAAGGCGATTGGACGCGTCTAGAGGAGGACAACGGATCAGACAAAGACAGCACCGTGCCTATTCGGGGGATCCGAAAGGATATGACTTATGAGGTTGAGACGTCATCGGCCGGCGGGGATAGCCAGCACTCTGGCAGGAAGTGACCAGCCATCGTGGTTCACGACCTGTAGCCTACAATACTGCGTACTTTGTCCTGTTGCTCCTTCGGCATGCTGTTATCCACAAAGAATAACTTGGGGCAAAAACATGGGAAGAAAAAAAAATTGATGACGGAAAATCGGCTTTCTTAGCCAGGGGCTCGCGTCTCGTCTAGAAGAGTCTTTGCAAATTAGAGCCAACAGCATCTCCAGAACGACAGCTCTGATTACGCGGACCAATTAATATGCCAGTATTGGAGGTTTTTGGTGGGGGCCAAAATCTTCCCCTGTCATTTAACAAGGGGCCCGGTCAATTGATCCTTGATCATGCAACATTCCTGTTGGATCGTCAACGTGTCGACTGACCGCTATGAGGGAAGCGAGCGATGCAACCTTGGTACGGCACAAGCTGTGTCCGTTCCCCGAAGGCTTTCAATGCCAGGACTCCAGTTCCATGAGGTTGAAATGCTTCTGATCTTATTCGCAAAAACAAGTTCCCGAACACAGCATAGATCAACCACGGATCAATTCAATCCAGCGGGACGGTCCGGCCGGCGGATTGTCATCCCGGACACTCATTTCGGGGATACGACGGGTTTCCGGCGAAATTGCAACGCTGAGTCCTTTCTCCGCCTGGGCATGCACCAACTCCGAGGAACATCGTCCCACGATCCAGGCTGCCTAGCCAATTGGGTAAGAAATGTGCAGAGCTGACGGTTGGCAATTTGTGGATCTCTTTGTACAAGCGGAATCTGCTCCGATCCTTCTCCAAGTGCAATGCGCAGAATGCGGAGATATCAGCTTATGGGATGCGGTCTCAGCCTGCTGTAATGTCCATTCTCAAATCGGACCACATAAGACTAATGGCTTCCTCCGTGTGATTTAAACTCGAGCAAAGTCTTCACTGGCATGTATGAGCCGATGGTAGTTGACAGCAGGCTACCGGTTCCTTTACCAGCCGATATGATTTGGGATGTGATCGTCGTAGGAGGCGGCCTCGCCGGGTCGGTCATTTCCAACCGCCTTGCGGGGTATCGTCCAGAGCTCAAGATCCTCGTCGTGGAAGCTGGGCCCAACGCCAACGATCGGCAAGATATCGTCTGGCCTAACTCCACAAACACTATTGGCGGAGATTTTGACTGGAAGCTCGCTTCCGTTCCTCAGGTGCACGTGGACAACCGGTCTATTACCCTCGCCCAAGGAAAGGCTTTGGGCGGCGGAACTGTCATCAATATGGGTACGATCCCTTTTCTTGCAGGGTATTTCAAACCAAACTGACCTCAACCTAAGGGCTGTGGACCCGGGGTGACAAGGTTGACTACGACCTTTGGGGTGAAGCTGTTGACGATGACCGTTGGACCTACGATGGGCTTCTACCTTATATGAAGAAAGCGGAGACATTCTGGAATTCTACGATAAACTCGGATCAGCATGGTTATGACGGGCCAGTCGGAATACAGTCCGTCACATCAACAAAGCGACCATTCCCTCTCCGCGAGAAGGTGCTGCAGTCGTGGCATGAAATTGGCATCGAACCCATCTCGTTGTTTGATGGGAATGCCGGAAGCCCTCTTGGTGTTGCTGAGTACACTGAAAACAAGAACAATGGGCGACGCGAGATTGCAGCTGCAGTCTACTCGTTGGAGAATGTGACAGTGCTAACCGATACACAAGTTGCCAAGGTTCTCCTTTCTAACTCAACAGAGGGGCTGACAGCGACGGGTATTGAGCTAGCAAACGGAACCCGTATTTCAGGTCGGCAGACTATTCTCTCAGCTGGCGCTGTCCATACTCCACAGCTTTTGATGCTCTCAGGTACGTTAAGTGACTGAGACAGCGCGTTGGCAGTTGCTGATCAGAAGCCTTAGGCATCGGACCCCGGGATGAGCTCGAAGCAGTAGGCGTTGACGTGAAGCTTGATGCTCCTGAAGTGGGCAAGAACTATGCCGATCACTTCCTGTCGCCGTCATCCTGGAATGTCAAGAATCCCGAGGAAGGCTGGGCGGTAGGATCTCCCGCATTTCCGACAGCGGAACAGTACAGATGGGGAACCGCCACAGACTTCATTGTCTGCTCTAGTGTGCCAAAAGAGGGCCTCGCCAAGGCTATTGAAGAAGATGAAGGTGCCGCACCCGGCCCCGATCATCCTCTCCTGAAGCAGGAACGTACCTTTTTTGAACACTTCTTCCTCTACTCTGGGTCTACCACCGGATCAAGAGTTGCAATCTCCGGCATCTTCATCTTGCCGACTTCGCGGGGCTCTATTAAGCTTGCTTCCGGAAACATTACCGATTCGCCCCTGATCGATCCCAACTATCTCGCGACAGCCGTCGATCGCTACATCGTGCGTGAGGGCATCCGTCAGGAAATTGCTTTTGCTGGCAGCGACACAACAATTCTTGGCCGTGAGATTCTCGACGGTGAAGCAGTTCCGGCAGGCTTTGACGAGCCGTACTCTGTTAATTCGACTGATGAGTACATAGACGCGAGGGTTCGCGCTGCTGCTCGGTAATGCGACTTATTCTGTTATTCAAGCACAGTAAACTAACTGACACTAGTTCCGTTCATCATCCGATGGGTTCAGTAGCCATGGGAAAGGTAGTTGATAGCGATCTCAAGGTCAAAGGAGTGCAGGGCTTGCGTGTTGTGGATGCGTCGGTCTTCCCGGTTGTTATCTCTGCTCATCTTCAAGTGGCCACATTCGCTCTTGCTGAGCAGGCTGCCGAAATCATTGCGAAAGACTATTGAAATTCTTCTGGTACGAAATGATCATATTTCAAGGCATGAGCGAACAGAGTTCATAGCGAATAGGAAAGTCTGAGCAAATTTTGTTATTGTGTGGCCGACAAGTGTTTCAGTTCGTGAACAGACACCGGAGAATGTGGCCGTTGAACCAGGCCTGGCTTTTGTTCCGAGAATTGACGATGATGTCCCTCCCCTCCCGTACAATGTGGTCGATTTGGGACTCGGTCTTGTCTTGTGCAAGTGTCCCAAAACTGAGGAGATGCACCCCAACCTGAGCAGCAATGCGAAGAGCCTCATTTACTGACAAAGGTCCCAAACCTGCAACATATCCTTCAATGACGTGGAGACTTGCATGGGAGCCATCGAAAAGCCATGTCGCGTAGAGTTCTCCGATCATCTCGCCGTGATCCATAGCCGGCACACCGATTTGGGCGTTTTCCCAGTCCACGACGAACAGGCCGTTCTTTCTTCCATCTCCAGATGACTCGCTACGAATCAATATGCTGGTCTGTTGTCAATATCAGACTTCCAGATGTTTATGACTCGCCAACTCACTTCTGTGGGCAAAAGTCTCCATGGATGACCGTCAACGTCTCAGACCCGTCCCTCAGCTCTTCGATACCCTGCTCTCTCACACGCACAAAGATATCCCGTGCGTCTTTCAAGATGTCTGAGAACTGCTCAACTCGTTCCAAGAGCCAGTCATAGTTGACCATGAGCTTCAGAGCCTGCATTTCACTGCTGCGGCCGATTGCTTCGTGCAGAGTCGACAGGTTAGAACCTTTCCTCTCCTCTGCATGGGTCCGGGCTATCCAGCTTGTGTTCTCGTGAAATTGGGTTACGTATTCTGCCAGCGCCCTGCCGATGTGATGGTAGTGTTGTTTCGATAGCACGGCAGGCGGTTTCTCGCAACTCCTCAGCAGAGTGCTTTTCAGATCCAGAGTCCCTGCCAAATACTCCTGGATCTGTGTTTTGGTTTTGTCGTCGTAGAGATAACATTCAGGGGTGCTCACATGGTATTCAACGGTCTGAGGTGTCTGGTGAAGGGGCTTAAGTGCATGTAGGTGCTTCAGGCAAGCTGCCTCAACAGACTACGGCAGGTTAGCAAAGGGATTTACACAGATCTGTTGACATACACAACGATCAGCCGTAATAGCATTGCTCGGATGCCTAGCCATGTATGGTTCTCCATGCTTGACAATGACTTCGCTGACGTCTCTGTCAGAACCATCTTGGGCTTTTACTCGTTGCTCCAATTCCGCGTGGTAGGTAAAGTTGGATTGACCTCCGGTCAGCGGGTCGAGCGACACCGGCTTGAATGCTGTTGTATTCATCCACGCGTATAGTCGGGAGCGGATATCCTCCGCAGTCTCACGGGGCATTGCCATCGTTAGTCGAGTTCCTACTGAGTGAAAGGACGAAACTTATGTGGCGCGTTGCTCAGGAAGCGAGCTTTATTTATCAACAGCGATATACGGCTGCCTGCTCTATAATGACGAAGAATTTGAGTCCTCTTCATTGATGCCTACGTTTTACTATCCCACAGGTTTACACAAGTATTAAAAGGTGGCTGCTGACATCGTTTTCAATATCGAATGAAAGCAATCAGTGTGCTTCTTCGTGTGCACGACAGCTAGCATACATAGGTACCTACGGTGAGGAGGAGTCTCAGTGTCAGCTAAAATATGCAGCTAAATATTACCTCATAATCGCAATCAAGCAAATTCACCTTGCGGTATTCGTAGGCAGTGGCTGCCTGCTTTTTGCGATTATGCAGGGATTTGTGGGGGTTGGTAATGCCCGGCATAGCAATCTTGCAGCCTAAATTGATGTATGCACGCCTGGAAGACTTCATTGGCCCAGTCAACTTTGTCATCAGTAGGCAGGAGTGCTTTTCACACCCTCTTCTTCTCCTCTTCAATTTTCTTCGTCGGTAATCACGCAATTCAATATGGGAATGGCTGTAAAGAGTGAGCCTTGCGCTGTATGTGCGCAGGTTCTGCTGCCACCACCAGAAGGCCGTACTCACAAGGGCACGAGAATCACGCCACTTGGCCAATCATTAGATGTTTTCAATCAAACGGCCCAGACGTGCTTCATATGTAACCTAGTCTGGAATGCCACCGAGGAACACCCCGCCGCGTGGGAAACAGCACAATTTGATCATTGGAAAGGCCTGGAGTATCATATCGACGATGTCTGTCAAGAGGAACTTGATTCGGCGCCAACAGAGATTCAAATCAGTGTCTTCTACCATAGTCCCTTGACTGGTATCTCTGACAATGTTCGGGTAGAATTATACCGCATTGACAATCATGGTTAGTGTTCGCCTTCTTGGCCAAAGTCCTCCTCTGAACGACGCTAACGACGATAAGATGACCACTCTGAAGCAGAAGTATGCGGCAACGACACTCTCTTTTCTCTAAGGAGTTTGGAGAGAAGCACCGGTTCTGATACGACACTTGGTCTTGCCAAGTCTTGGTATCTACACTGCTCGGAGGGCCACAAAGAGTGCGCGTCTACACAAAACAGGTGGCTTCCGACCCGGCTTCTGGATGTTGGAGAACATGGGAATCTTGAATGGAAGCTCGTCATACCCGCTGAAGATATGTCACAGCATGTCGAGTATCCTCCCTACATGACTTTGAGCTACCGATGGGGACCGACCCCCGACTTTCTCCTTCTCTCAGAAACCATGATGCCGTTCCGCTCGGGCCAGGCTATCGAGGAAATGCCACAAACATTTCAGGACCTGATTACGGTGGCGCATTATTTCGGCATTCGATACGTCTGGATAGACTGCCTGTGCATCTTGCAGGATTCTGCGGAAGACTGGGGGAGCGAGGCTGCGCTGATGGCAGAGGTTTACAGTCACTCAGCTTGTAACATCGCCGCGGTGGACGGACAAAGCCCTCGAGACGGCCTGTTTAGAGATCGGGATCCGGACCAACTGCGACACAGAACAATGCCCAGCAGCATATGCTCAGCAGAGGTAACGGACTACTATGTTACCCGCATGGGATACTTCCAGCGACAGCTGGACCCCGGTACCTTGATGGAACGAGGCTGGGTTCTTCAAGAATGGTTCCTGGCGCCAAGAATGCTCTACTTTGCATCACGACAAATTCTCTGGGAATGTCACCAACCAATAGCCAAATGCGAAGCATTCAGACATGCTATTCCTTACGGGTACACCCTGAAGCGATCTCGATACGACCTTAAGACGGTTCAGCGAGACATCGACGAGGAATACGGATTGCTCACTGCCGAGGAGGCCAATACATGGGTCAGACTGGTAGGCAGGTACTCACGATGCGACCTCACCCGCCCCAGTGACAAATTAGCCGCATTTGCTGGAGTAGCCAAATTGTTCCTCCGCGCATCGGGCGACTCCTATCTTGCGGGAATATGGAAGTCGAGAATCTTGCACGAGCTCACTTGGGTCGTCGTTCCACCCAAAGCCAGACCTTCATGTGGCTACAGAGCACCATCGTGGTCTTGGGCTTCAGTGGACGGGCCAATCGACATGAGATCTCCCAAGCCCCTCCACAAAGCAGAATACTGGGTTGAACTTATTGATGCCAGCGTCGAGAGCATCGGAAAAGATGTCACGGTTGGCGTGATTGCGGGATCGCTTACGCTGAGCGGAACCGTCATCATCTGTCGATACAAGAGAGCGGGAGATTTCGAGATAACTCTGTCATCGGACGAGTTTCCTGCTGACACGACGCCTCCGATGTCAGTGTGGATTGATACGCTGGATGACCAACTGGCTCAGTTCGGACAAGTCCATATTCTGCCCTTCACGAAGGAGAGGTCTAGAAAGCGTAATGCAGCGCGTGACGGATTTGATATTGTGACAGAAACGACCGGTATATTGCTCGAGCCTGTCGACGCAGACACGAGGGATACGACTGAATACCGGCGAATAGGCCTCATTACCAGTCTAGACGAGGATGTTGCATTAATATTCCAACATGCTTCTTCAGATAGCACGAAAAAACAGGTTGTCATCTTCTAAAATCTGGGAAGGAACGTTCTTTAATATTACCTCCTTCCCTATGGACTACTGACCTTGTATTCGCTTCACCTTTCGTCCCAAAGCCACATTGACCTCTCATATTCACTTCCAAAGTAAAGTGATCAACAACGAAAACGGTTTTTTTTTTGACCTTTCCCTCAAAGTGAATTACTGCTTGTTCTTTCCTCAGTTTAACAACAAAGGTCCGCCTTCCTTCGCCTACCTTTGTCTGCACCTTGAGATTTTCTCACCACCCACCACTCCCCTCTTCTTTTCCCACCTTCACAATTTTTCACGTCCAACAAAGCTCAGTCACGCCTTCTCACATCAACATCAATCTGACACAAGCAAGCAAAGGTGAAAATGGACGCGCAAAAGCCTTTCTGGAAGGCCCTCTTCCATAGCCTGCTGCACATGCTTTCGATTGCAATGCTCGTCAACACTTGCCAGGCTCATGTTCAAGGTGAGCATCCCCCTTCGCTCTCTTTCTTTGGGAAATACTGACATTACTCTTGCTTCAGGTCATCACCACAAGCGTGTGGACGGATCCTCAGCCCCCGTCAACCAAGTCTCCAGCCTTCACTCGCCTGGCCTCAACCGTCGCGAGATGCAA
The DNA here is from genome assembly GCA_027406065.1 of Colletotrichum cordylinicola. Classification (NCBI taxonomy): domain Eukaryota; kingdom Fungi; phylum Ascomycota; class Sordariomycetes; order Glomerellales; family Glomerellaceae; genus Colletotrichum; species Colletotrichum cordylinicola. The sequence goes on along the minus strand of JANVYD010000001.1, from coordinate 5,412,333 downwards.
ACCATCGTGCTCACGACCACCATCTCAACCTACATTGAACTTGGAATACCCTGCGATGCTACTGCTATCCCTCGATCTATGAGCTCCCTGCTTACTCGCCCTCCACCTTTGTCTATCCCGACCTCCCTGGGCAGCATCGCGACAGGTGGAAGCAGTGTCACGGCACCCGATGGAGGCTCTCCCGCTCTTTCTCAGACCAGCGCCCTCAGCTCTACTTCGGCCACCGATGAACCCAACTCTTCTTCCTCCAAATCCCTCTCCTCAAGCCAGACTTCCTCCTCCAGCACCAGCACCGGCACCCAGAGCTCTAAAATCAACCATACCTCGACCGCCGACTCCCCATCCACGCCTTCCGTCCCCGATACATCCACAGCTGCCTCTAGCAGCACCACCGAGCCCTCCAAACCTGCCATCTCGAACTCGACCACGAATATTCCCAGTTCGACGCATTCAGTCTCATCAGGAACGACCGAGTCCTCCGTCGCGTTGTCATCGTCAACCTCAACTCGGAACATCACGACCGTCGTGGTTTCAAGCACCATCGTCGTCTTTTGGCCAGGAACGGAAAGCACATCCAGCGTCGCGGATTCGACAACATCTGCCTCCTCCAAGACCAAGCACACTACCTGGGTAACGCAGACCTCCCAAGAGACAGTCACAGAATGGATACAACCCTCATCGTTCTCATCATCTTCGTCATCAACCTCTTTCTCCTCATCATCATCTTCCTCTTCAAGCTCCACTCGAACCGAGCACACCGCCTGGGTCACGAAAACCGCTGAAGCGACAATCACGCAATGGCTCGACCCTCCGGCCGTCGCTCCTTCCTCCTCATCCTCCACCTCTACCACCCCGGGTGGCCCCGCCGTCGTCGTCGTGACGGCGTCGGCTCAAGCTACCGTTACCCAATTCCACGACAGCACCCAAACAATCATCGTCTCCCCTATTCATACCTCCTCCCCCTCGGCCTCTCCCGCGCCCGACGTCGTCCCCCGTCTCCCTGCAGACTCCAACCTCCCTGGCCCGACAAAGCGCATCGTCCGCTTCACCCAGCGCATCTGGTACACCGAGAACAAGCACCAGGTCATGGTCATCGCCACGTACGAGGACAACCACGTCGTCACCGTATACGCGGCCCCCGACAGGACCGACATGCCCGCCGTGCTCGTACTCGACGACGAGAACGGCAACAAGCGCGGCTCGCTCAAGATGACGTTCCGCATGGGCTTCTTCACTGTCGAGTTCCGCTCGGAAATGGCGGGCAGGGTGACGGAGTGGGAGAACCACTGGACCAAGAACGACGCGGACGAGGATGCGCCGTGGTGCGAGACCGTGTCCCTGAAGGATGATGGAAAGGTGAGTTCGCAGCTCCTGGCGTTTGGATTGCGTTCACATGACTGACTACTTGATTCTAGGAGAGACTTGATCGCGAGGTGTGGTGTTACTACACTGCCTGATACTCAACTTTCTTTACCGGGTTACGAACGATTTCAGGGTTTGGAGAGGGAAACGAGTCTTGAAGATAGTCGCAATCACTTCTATGGGAGATGGGTCTACTGCATCAAGGATAACTTTCCTTGGTATGGATATTAGATAGGGCCCTCCGTTTGGCTGCCATCACGCCCTGACTTGGGAAATCCGATAGCAATGAACAAGATCGATTACGTATGGGCTTTATTTTCCGCCGAACGAGTCTGTTCTGCCTGTCATGGCGATGGGCTTTCGTTCACATCTACGCCGCAAACTCCTCGATGACGCTCCTTGGTTCCGTGTACTCCCCGACCCCAACAAAGGGCATCTCCAGTCCAAAGGCCTTCGGTCCTCCAACCGGCATACCCTTCTCCGTCTTCCACAAGGGATGCGCAGGTAGCCCAATAACATTCACACGCAAGCCATACCGCAGATCTTGCGAGCCGATCGCCTCGCCGTCCTGGCCCAGAATAGAGATGAGATCCGGCACGGTGCAGATAACTTCCTGTTCCTTATCGGATCCCTCAGAGTCCGTGAGAGCAGCGTAGAGGTACTCGTTCTGGAAAGGAATGAGCATATGGCGATCTGATTTGGAGGCTCCACGAGCATCAGAGTCGCGCTCTTCGTCGGCAAGAGGGGCGAGAAGGACGCTGCCCATCGTGTAGCCCCCGCCGACGTAGCGTCTGACATCAATAATTTTACCAGTGAAGAGGAGTTTTCCGGCGCAAACATCAAACTACACACCACCGTGTTAGACATGCAGTGATAGACCGAGCGGTTCCGAGATGAGACTTACGATTGCATCGATATAGCTGGACTTCTTTCTCCGAGCCATATGGACCGCACGTCCAAGGTACCATGCCTGTGACACTGTGTTGTGGACACCATGAGATTTGATGGCAGACCCGGGTAGTGGCCTGGCGCATACGGCACATCCAAGGCCAAGTTCAATCGCTGCGGTGCGCAAGAAACGCTCTAGGCGTATGGGGGTATCGGTATCCTAGATTTTATTTTAGTAAAGGATAAGAAGCGCCTGGGGAGAAAGTCCCACCATCACAACAGAGACGTTGCCCCTCGCGTCTGAGAGAGCACAGGGAGTCAAGGGGTGACCGTACACACTCAAAGTGGCTGTTGAGACAAAGAGGTCAGCTTTGTCTTCCTTACACGATGCTGGTCACGGGGAGAATAGTCTCTTACCTTGATACATCGTCGGGTATGCCCTTCCCATAGCATCGCCGTCAACGACAGGAATGTCGTAATGGACACTCGTGGGAAAGATACTCAGGCCATTTCCGCCGCCGCTAATATCAGTCAGTTTGTGAATACGCAAGTTTGGATTGGCAACCAACATTTCATCGATAAAAATACCGTCAAGAGACTTTATTCCCAGAATTTTGGTGACCGCATCAATGCCACTCGGGATCTCCGTGCCACCAGCGATCCTCTCATTGATGACGCTCGGCGTGCCATACCATGATCCAAAGCAGACCATATCCTCGTCTTTCAACGCCTTCGGCGAGATGATCCGCATTTTGCCTCTCCCACTCGACCTCAAGGCCTGTAGACTCTTAAGGAATTCGTGATGCGTCGGCCCTCCACCTCCGGTGCCCAGTACACCGCAGCCAGTAGAAATCAGCTCAAGGTCTACCTCAGAAACGTACCACACTCCATCCTTCACATTCGGTCGGTACGTTTCGAGGTCGACATGGAGTGATGGTTTTGTTGTGGGACTCAAAGCGTCAGGCACGCTTTCCTTCACCGCCTCATCTTCCTGTTCCTCCTCCAGAGCAGTTTCGCCGCTCTCTGGAGAAAATACAGGGTTCTCCGGCACGCAAAGCTTGCCCACCGCTCTGACCTGGATCCTCATAGCCCCGTTGTCGACGTACTGCAGCGGCATCTTGTTCACCTCCACAATGCGCACATCGTCCGCTGCCGCTCCCTTGTGAACGGCAATGTCGACTGCCTTCTGGCAAGTCGCTGCGACAACAGCTTTCTCGTCTCTGCCCTCCAAAATCTCGATGACATCGACCTCCCCAGATACCTTACCAATGGCTGCGCCAACAGCGTTGGCCGCGCCTTGATGAATCGGCTGGATGCACTTTTCGACGCCGTCCAAATCCTCCGTGACGAGGAGCGCTCCGCCGCCTACCAAGAGAACGTGCACGGGGGCGGTAGATACTTTCATCTGCTCGATGACACCCTCTAGCATGGTTTTGATCCTCCGGCGCGCCTTCTCAATCGTTTCGGTAGGTACGTCTTTGATCAGACCGGCGTCTCCGAGCTGGGCCTTCCCAGAAGCCACAACAACATCCGTCGCAGTTAGCGTGGAGCCGCCAAATATTTTCGACTGCTGCGTGAGGAAATGCCCAACCGACCCTGGACCAACGGTCACGTCTCCTGATGTAGGGTGCGTGCCCACCTTGCTCCCGCCGCCGAGGCCGATGGAGACGACCTCTGGCATAGAGAAGGCCGTCCTCACCCCGCCGACCTCGACAAATCCAGGAGCCTGTCTCGGAAAGCCTGATGGAAGTAGGGCGCAGACATCTGTTGTTGTGCCACCGATATCGACCACCAAGACTTGCGGTTCAACTGCGTCGGCATCTGAGGCATCAGAAGGATCGGTAGTCATTGTCTTGACCTTGTCTAGGCCTGCAAGAAATGCAGCACCAGTCATGCTGTTCGTCGGACCGCTGGCGAAAGTCTTGATGGGATACTCTGCTGCGGTGTCCGCATCGATCAGAGTGCCGTCGTTCTGTGACAGGTACAGTGGGCAAGTCAGCCTCAGACGAGCCATTGCTCGCTTGAAGCCACGCGTAACCTTCTGCGCTGTTCTGAGGATAGCTGCGTTCAGAATCGTGGCATTCTCTCGCTCGAGCAGGCCCGGCGGGCCGATGTCATGAGAGCAGACAACATTCAGCCCTGGTGCTTCCTCCAGGATGATTCTCTTGCAGGTCTCCTCGTGCACACCGGCATGATCCAGAGGTGCAAAAACACCGACGAGCGCAACTGCCTGCACACCGGCAGTAACAATCTGTCTCGCAGCGTTTCTGATTTGCTCATGATCTAGTGGCGCAATCTCTCGGCCGTCAATCTCCAGCCCCCCGTCTAGGTAAAATACCCCTCCGTCTAAGATTCTCTTCAGGCCGGACGGAAAGTCAGAGAAGGGCGGAATCTGTCTTGTGAAAGAACCACAGAGGCGGACGACAGCAACACGGCTGAGTCTGCGGGTGTCGGCCTCAACCAAGGCATTGATGAAGTGCGTCGTGCCGATTGTGACGCTGAGGACTTTCTTCTGGTCGACAGCAGAGGTCGTCAGAACTTCTCGAATGGCTGACTCAATACCACTGGTTATGTCCGGTGTTGTTGAGGCTTTGTAAGATGCGAGAACGCCGCGGCCAGGTGTGTTGGAGGCTGTGATGTCCAGGATAGCAGCATCAGTGTTTGTGCCACCAACGTCGACGCCGATACGGTAAAGAGACATGATGACCTGATTCTGTGATCGCCCGACTGGTAGAGTCTGTCGTTACGTCTGTCCAGACAGTGGGTGTCCTTTTTATCCCGACGATTGTAGCACGCTGTTCTTGGTTGGCCGACAGCTTCATTGAAAGCCACGATGTCATTTGAAGCATCAACAATTCCATCGAGGGGTCTAAGAGATTAGATCGGGAAACCTTCGGCGTCGTATTTTCATTGTGTCAGTGGATTGAGGCCATCAACACCCTTCAGTGGTCGGCTTTCTCCCGCCGGCCCCATGCCGCGGCAAGTTGCCCGATCGAAACCCACCGCGATCGGCCAACTTGTTTTAGCACAGGGTGACCCCAGCTAGCCTCCGCAATAACGCCCTAGATAACGGCCCTTGTCAAAATTGGCAGTGATAAGTATTCCCGTTAGCGCCGCGTGGTTGAGGTGATCCAATGCCGAGATAACGATGCCTGGCGTGGAGATTTATAGGACTCTGGCTCTGCACCTTTGGCCGCAGTTGTCGATTCAGAGACGACGGACGTAGGCAGCTTGGTATCGCATTACTCGACGAATTGTGCCGCAATAAACGCAATCGACAATGGGGTTCCTGCAGAGGGTGGAACTCCCCTTTGTTTCCCGATGGATCGTGAGTTGACCCGCCTCCGCATTTCCACCGAGTGGCACCACCACTCGGATGCTGGTTTTGATTGCTAACAACGCGGCAGAACGACGACATTCGACCTATAGAGTCTAAGAGGCGGACATGGGGTTTCCTGATGTTCCACAACTTTTGTGAGTAAAACACAAATGCGTGGAGAGCGTCGGCTTACCCCTGAACAGGGCTTTTGGTGAATTGCAACATCACCACCTATCTCACTGGGAGTGCTTTGATCCCGCTTGGCCTCACTTGGTGGCAGGCTTTCATATGTGAGATCTGGGTTGTATCGGCTCCAGAACGGCTCGCTGATGGGCTGCAGGTATTGTGCTGGGGAACCTCATCGCGACGGGCGTTGTCATCATCAACTCCCTCCCTGGAAGCTACTACCATCGTATGTTGTCCGTCTTCCATATTGGACATGTGCGATGAGCTGATGAATTTAGTCGGTTTTCCTGTCTATAGCCGGGCAGTATGGGGGATGTGGGGGTCCCAGTTCGTAATCTGGAATCGAATCTTCTTGTCTCTTGGTGAGTCTCTTTGGCCCTGAACCAACTCGTTCCAGCTAACACATGTACTCCAGTCTGGTAGGTCGTTCGGAATCCGAGCATTTGCAACGCATGAACTAAAACAGCATCGCAGGTACGGCTTCACAGCTTGGGTCGGTGGCGAATGCGTCTACCTCATCCTCCTGTCCTGGGATCCGCGCCTCGAGTCCCACATCCCCAATACGATCGCCGCAGACACGGGCATGACCACAGCACAATTCGTTTCCTACATCATCTTCAGTGTGATTAGCTTGCCGGTGATATGGATCCGCCCGCACCGTCTCGAGATGTTCTTTCGCTTCGCCTGCTCAATCACGCTCGTCTTTTTTCTCGTCCTCCTTATCTGGGCCCTGGCGACCATGGGACCTGCTGGATTTGGCGACACTATAACATCTGGCTCTCCTCTACCCAACACCGGAGGACCGGACAGCGTGGCGTGGCTGATGGTGTATGGCATTGTCTCGACGATTGGGTCCATCGCTGCCGGAATATTAAACCAAAATGACTATTCTCGCTTTGCGACTCAACCAAAGCATGCCATTCTGGGCCAGGCCGTGTCTTTCCCGTTCTACGGCATCTTCAGCTCGTTGATCGGCATCCTGGTGACAGCAGCGACCCAGGATCGATTCGGTGGTGAGGCCATTTGGAATCCACCGACGCTCTTCGCACAGCTGTTGGCGCAGAACGAGACGGCGGGGACGCGAGCGGCATGCTTTTTCGCTGGGCTGTGCCTCGTCATCTCCCAAATAGGCGTCAACGTGCCCGGTAATGCCCTCGCTGGAGGCTTTGACCTTGCGGCGACGTTCCCGAAGTATCTCAACATCCGTCGTGGGGCGTATCTTACGGCCATTTTCAGCGTCATCGTTAACCCTTGGCGGCTTGTGAACACGGCCACGACGTTCTTGACGGTATTGTCGAGTTACAGTGTCTTCCTTGCACCGATGACGGGTCTCATGATCTCAAGCTACCTCATCGTCAATAAGAGGAAGATCGATGTCGACGATCTCTACCGCGGCGACTCGGGAAGCATCTACTGGTTCTCGTATGGATGCAACTGGCGTGCTCCTGTAGCAGTAAGTCACTGATGCCCAATTGAGAGAACCAAACTGACCATGGAAAGTGGCTGGTGGGCGTCATTCCCTGCATGCCTGGATTTGTAGCAGCCGTGGATACTTCGGTCACAGTCAGCCCTGGAGCAACAGAACTGTACTACATGTCGTATATGTATGGACTTCTGTCCAGCGGGCTGGTCTACGCCGTGCTGCACCGAGTGTTCCCGGCAAAGGCGCTCGACTCCTTTGTTAAAACGGCACCATCCGCGAGAGAGCTCCAGGAGTTCCATCTTGGAAAGTGGGACGTTACGTTGGCAGAAACACCAAATGTCGTCGACGTCCTTTCGGGCCATGGGGGTAAGACTGGAGAGGCTGTGGCAACAAAGACGGACATATAGTGTTTTTTTCGAAGTCTTCGGGATGAGAAATTTTCGACGGGGCCCTAGAGACTTCGATAGTGGAAGAGGGGGTACTTGTTAGGCAGGCGCACCTTCCCATGTTGTAGAGTCGTGCCTTCCTCCGGTGCTGCTTTGCTGCTGCGGCTCCTTCTGAGAACTGCAGCCATACCTAAGGTACTTAGAGAACAAATCACCTTCGGATCCCAACAGCTACCGGGACATCTTTCTGGCATATGGCCTGGTCGGTAGAATAGCACCTAAAAATATACCGTTGGTCAGATGGCTCTGTTCACATCTGCACGGCGCTCTGGTTCGATGCTCCATATGGGCACAGAGCGTGGAAAACTGAAAAGTTTTTTTGCCTCTCTAATCAATAATATGAAGTCGTCATGACACCTGAGATGTGATTTTATTTACCGTAGTACTTCTTTGAAGCCGTCCCGCCTGCATTATGGAAACATAACATCGCGAGACCGTCACGTGGGTGATAGGCCGCTCCCCGCCTTAGGGTCGCAGTGGTGGATGCAACCCCGGAAATCCACTAACAGCAATGACAAACCACCACCACCTTAACTGAGGCAGGTCCGACCATCGGCTAACTGGACCCTGATGTCGGCCAACTCTCTTCCTACTTCCTAGGAAGCCAACATCGGCTAACCACCACCCAAACCCACCCCACGATCTTGAGTTTCGGCCATCAATCTGTTACACATCGCGAAGTATGTCGACCAATGGCAGCACACGGGATACGCGACGACGCAAGTTCAAAGTCCAGAGCGAATTCGGCAACGCTAGGCAATGGAGGAGTCGTAAGAACAGACCCTGCGACATTTGCCGGAAGAGGAAGACGGTGTGTGTCATCACATCTGTGCCGCCTTGTACGTATTGATGTCGCCCAATCCCGAACAATCCGATTGACTGAAGGCAGGTTTGTTCTGCAAGGGCCGAGGACTCGAGTGCACATCAACCGCACTGTCGGGTCCGTCCTCATCCACGCCAACAGCGGCGACATCCGCCCGCCCCCGAACACCCGATGTACTACTGTTAGACCCTGCACTTCCAGAGACGCCAACATCTGTTAGTCGGGGGCGCCATCATATTTCATCCAACGCAGATACGAGTCTTGCCACCAATTATTCAACACCCACTGATGCTGAGACTCCCAACCATGACCATGCGGTTACCTCTCCCGTCACCGGCTCACGCCTAGGTGCGAAGGGGCTATGGACCCTGGAAGACAACGAGAATCGGACGGCCCACAGCATGGGCCCGGCTGCAGAGCAAGATACCTACGTCCTTGACTCCATTCCATCCGGCGTCATGAGCAGTCCGGATGATATCGATGCCGACATGATCCAAGTCCACGCCGGTACGAAGTATCCGTGGGACCCTCCCGTCCACTTCTGCCTCCTCCAGGACGAGTTCGCGCCACACGACAACGCCGCCAAGCAGGCTGCTTCGAACGCCATCGAGAATCTCGTGGGGCCGTATGGACCCATTCTAGTCAGGCTCTACTTCAAGCATGTTCATCCCGTCCTCCCGATCCTCTCCAAGGGTAGGTTCCTAAGACAGTACGCCTCCGATAAGACCAAGCTCCCAGCGTCTCTCAGAGGGGCAGTGTACGCGCTCGCGTCCGTCTTCGAGAAGAAAGACCCATCCCTCAAAGGACCCTTCCCTTTTCAACAACACCAGCTTGCCGATTATGCGACCGACTCTCTGCAACGAGAGCTCGACTCCCCAAACCTGGCCAAGTTACAGGCTAGCATCCTCCTGCTCCACGTCAAGCCCAACCATGTTGACAGCATTGAGCACCCACGGACCTGGACCTCGACAGCGGAGGCTGTGGCTACTGCGCAAATGATCGGATTACACCAGGACCCAGAGCGGTGGTCTCTCGCACCCTGGGAAAAGAGGTTGCGCAGGAAGCTCTGGTGGGCGACGTATATCACAGACGTATGGTCGGCAGTATGCCACGGGAATCCGCCGCACATCTATCCTGCATCCTTCAATACTTCTGCGATCGCAATGGAAGATTTAAGAAGCGATGAAGATCTGTCTGGAGACCTCCAGATCATGGTCGACCCTGTTAGTGCTCGTTTTCACGTATCCACCGGAGCGCGTTTTCTGGAGTTGGTGAAAATAAGCAAGACAGTGCGGGACCTGATTGATCATAGCTTGTGAGTAACCTTTCTAGTTTGAATGGCTTTCCGGCCTACGGGGCTCAAAATACTCATATTCTTCAGTCAGGTGCCGAGACTACGACCACCGAGGCCTGAGGAAGCGACGGATCATGCGCGATTGCTCGAAATGAAAGAGGCACTCAGGGACTGGGGAGACATGCTACCCCATGGTCTACTGATGCCTGCTCCCGAAAGAGCAACCGGCTCATCCAACAATGGTACGTCCCATCGATGTCCTTAAAGAAAGGGCTCAGAATCGCTGACGAATAGAGCTAGCACCCCTTCACCTGGCTTACCATGCCTACCAGGCTCTTCTGTTCCGGGCACTCATGAGCCCGGCGACAAATGAGGCGAAGAATGACCCCACTTCGAACCTTTGCCGCTGGTTTGGCACCGCCGTGGTCGAGTTTCAAGGCTTCGCGAGGTTCATGGAGGAGGTCACGGCCGAGGATCTGCAGGGTTTCTGGGGGCGCCGTAAGTCAAGCCTCACTCTAGCCTTGTCCGTCGCTAGCATCAGTCACGAGACTGACTTATGACTCCAGATGCGCGGTCCCAGCTGATTCTTTGCGGGAACTTCATCATCTTCCTCTTCTTGCAACAGCCCAAATCATTAGATCTTCAGTCCGCCTGGAGCTTGGTCCAGACCCTCCGCTCCTCCTTACACAGACTAGAGAGTCAGGCTGATGACGTCGCAAAGTTGCTAATCCGGCCTGTGTTGTTGCGTATAGAGTCGCTTTTCTCGCAAGGACCGGACCTCATACGACAATACCATTCAGCAAGAGTGGCGACATCCTCGGCTCAAGGTGATGTAAGCTCTTTGCAACAATGTTAGTAGCCTCATGATATGAAGGTATTCATCTTGATTCATTACTCTTTACAACCTAAAACTCCTCATTATGCCAAGGGATGCAATGCTGACGATGCCAGGATATTCGGCTCACTTCTTGTCCTCCATGCCCTCGCGAAGGATCTCGATCTGCCTCTTGATCTCCACCCACAGGACGAGCTTGTCCAGACCCTCATCGTCAGCTGCAGCGTCAACGACACCGAGCCAGTCGTCCTCCAACTGCTCCGTCAGAGCCTCAATGTCATCAATCTTCCGGTTGTCCTCCTTTTGCGCGATGGCCAGAAGAGCAGCAACGAAGGCCTCCTGGATGTACGCAAAGCTGAACTTGTCGGTAATCTTGGCAATGGCAGTGCAGAGCTTGTCGGGGAACTCGATCTCCTTGTTACTCTTGAGCTTCTTCTGCCAGAATTTGCAGTAGGCAGCGCGTTGCTCGAGGTCGGGGTCGGGGAAGTAGTACTTTCGGTCGAAGCGTGATGGGCGTTTCTAGGTTCGGTCAGTGATTGATTCGCGGCTTCGCAGCAATACTGGCGGACTTACAGAGATACCAGGATCGAGACGGTCCAAGTGGTTTGTGCTCCCGATGACCAAGATACCGTCGTTGGCCTTGAGCCCATCCATCTCGTTCAGAAAGTAGCTCCTCACATCGTCCGACACAATTGTGTCGAGGTCCTCGAAGACAAGGTAGCAGGGTGCAAACTGACGCGCCTTTCCAAAGATTTGTCCAAGCGAGTACTCCGGACCAGCGTACGAGGTCAATGTCCGCACGTACAGCGTGGGGATCTTCTTTTCATAAAGCATGTGCATCGTCGCCTTGATGGAGATGGTCTTGCCGTTACCTGGCGGGCCGTGGTAGATCAGGCCGCGCTTCCACGGCACCTTGAGGTTCTGATATGTCTCGCGCGAGTTGTAGAACGACAGGTGGTCGTCAATGAGCGCCTTCTTCATGTCGGCGTCGAGAATGACATTCTCCCATGACGCGTTCCTGGTGCTCTCGAACAGGTCGCGGCTCTTTTGCCACATGCCCTGGTCGTACACCCACACCTCATCGTGCAAGTCTTCGCTCCATGATCCGGCGGCGAGGACGAGGCGGTCGACGTGGTACGTCTCGGGGGCGAGGATGTAGTAGTTCTTGGTGGTGACATAGCCCGTGGTGCCGTCGCGGCCGTCGACGAGGTAGACGATGAACTCATGGCCCTGCCACTTGTATAGGTACTTGCCGTAGACAATGCTGTTGGCGAGGGCGCCGAGGTTGCCGTCCATGCGGCGGGCGGGGGGCAGGTAGACGGTCCATTCGAGGGAGTCGGTGCCGTTGCCGCTGTCGTCGCTGAGGGGCTCGTAGGAGGCGAAGCCGGCGGCGGCGTAGGAGAGCAGGTCGCAGGAGGCGGCGCCGTAGCCCAATTGCTCGGGAACGACGACGAGCTGAAGATTGGGGTACTGGGCTTTGAGGGCCTTGGTGATGACGAGGTCTGTGGCGACGCGCTTGGCGGAGGAGTGGTCGAAGTAGGCGGATGTCGTGGCGTCGGAAGGCGGTTCCGAAGAAGACGCGGTCTTGGGAGTCGTGTGGGATGTAGAGGGAGACGCTGTCGCTGTCGTCGTCCGACGGGGAGTGAGGCGGGGAGGTTGGCGATTAGGGACTATGGCGGGCGTGATGGGGTAGTCATCGTGAGTCGTGTTCCAGCGGGGGAAGGCCGGCATCTTGGCGGTGTTTGTGGTCGTGTTGTTTTGGTCAATTGCGCTCTTGAGATTGAAGCTATCGTCGGGAGATTGAGATGCGAAAGATGCAGAATGGAGAGAGCTAAGGTAGGAGCTGCAGGGCGGGGGGAATCTCAGCTCCAGGTTATCGAGCTGGCCGGGGGCGGTTGCCTAACGATCGTCGTAATTAGGAAGATGGAGGAGGTTGGAGGGCCGCCGCATGGGGAAGCTGTGCGACTGTGCCGCTGCCCCTGTGGTGAGATGACGTTGTGCCATTCGCCGTGGGACTCCACTGCTGGGAGCTAGGGGGAAGCTGCTGCGCCCCGCTACCTAGACAGGGGATAGTGATCGCCCTGGGAAGCAGAGCGATTGGAGCTTGGCTCAGCTTCGATACGAGGCGGACGTGTTTGTCTTACTTGTGTTACCTACGTACTCGTCCGCCTGGCGACGCGATTCTCTCAATTGGTATGTTCTGACGCAGATATACCGTTGGGCGTTTGATGCTGATGACGAAGAAAAGATGCGATGCCGGCGCGATTCAGATACGAGCGGGAGAATTGGCCCCGAGGTTGTCCTCTGGGTTTAGAGTTGCAGTGATATTGCGAATGACCGAAGTTTTGCCTTGGGAAATGGGTTTAATCGGGGCCGCTTGTTTTGGAACGGGCAGGTGCAGGCGCGCGATGCCGGTAGCCGGGCCGCATTCTCCGCGGAACGGGGCCGGTGGGTCGGTTGTTGTCTCTCCCCGTTATCAGTGCATGTCGCGCTGCCGTGGTACGGTGCTGCGTCACATGTCCGGGGTGCCCCGTTCTTTCCGGCAACACCCCGACACTGGAGCCCCGGTGCCGCCGTCCGGTTGTATGATGTGCGTCGGCCGATCTGCCTCCGGCCCGAGCCGTTGCTGGTGAACTCTGCCAATCGTTTTGCTTCTGTCACGTTTTGGTACAAGAGACATATAGCCTTCCGTCTCGCAGCTTTCCATACCACCATCTGAAGGTCTGGTTCTATAGGTTGTCTAGACAGGAAGGTTCAACTTGTGATTTATATCTCAGGCTCCCTCCTTGTCGCATCTGATGGCTGACTGCTATCCAACGGCACTAATTATCCTTTTGAGCAGGATAGCTAAACGAAGGAAGATGATGAATTGATTTGGCAGTGTTCAGCAGCGCCTCCATCCAAGTCTGCGAACTACTTTCTCACTCCTTTCGATGAACCTGGTTTCCAGTCGATGATTTACTGATCAATTACTAACTCTCTAAACTGCCGGGACCGTGCCAATGGAGTATCGGCAATGGTCCCCTGTGGTGGAGCTCCGTCACCCTTGCAAGTGTCTGTTTCGGAGCAGTTTGAATTACAGAGCCGTTGACTTGGAAATTCATCCCGCGAGCTCCTCCGCGAGCTCCTCGGAACCCGTTCGTCGCGGGTGCCGCCATAGACCGGGCTTCCCACCGCAACTCGCCCGTTCAACACGGATGAATGCGGCCGGCTGCACCACGCCTGAACTGAGGCCATTCCCAACGTCGACGCCGCCCCAGCCGATCATCACCCCCCAGACTGCCGGTCTACCCGTCCACATGGTCACCAAGTGACATCGCCCTCGGTTTCGTCCCGTTTGAGCCGCATCCCTCCCAGCCCGAACGATCTTTCCACCCCGCCGATCACCTGCGAAATCCCCCGCGCCGAGGGGGCGATCAATCGTTCCAGCCATCGCCGGTCCGCTTGGCGTGCATCACCACACTCATCGCGAGCTGCTCGCTTCCCCACGTGCACATCGCCGACCCGACATGCTGGCCTCGGCGCAAGGAAAAAGTGCACCATGACACAGGTCAACACAATCTGAGAGGAAAGAAAGAGCAAGCAAGAAAGTCGCCGCACCAAGCGCCAGAAAGCGGCCCCAGCTCGCGCCTCCTTCGCACGCCTCTTCCCAGTTGACACGTCTCAGCGCCGATGGGTCAACCTTGCCGCTCGGCCAAGTCCGGTCTCAGACTGGCATCAAAACCCACGCCGTCGTTCCACCTTCTTCCCACCCAACACGCTCTCGCCCTCTGCAAGAGGCCTTCTTTCTCTACTGTCCAAGGCGCGAAAAAAAAAAAAAAGCGGTCCTTCGAACTGTTCCAGCGTCAAAAGTCGCCGTCTGGGCGTTGCCCCCCTTCCTGTTGCTTCTGGAACCTTAAAACTGGCAGTTAACGCGTGCTTCAAATAGATTGAATTTTGCGACACCTGTTGACCTATTCGTGTTTGCTCTGTCTCTTGTCTGCTGCCAGGGCGAGAAGGGAAATATTGAATGATAAATAGTAGATCATTGCCATTTGGAACGTATCACTTCCGTCCGGACTTTCTCAGACGAAAAGAACAACAGTCATATTTCACGAAAACGACTCCATCCCAAAGAAAAATATCATCATGCAGATTTCAAACTTCTTGTTCCTCGCGGTCTTCGGTCTGGCGACAACCGTCGTGGTGAGCTTCACCATCCCTTCCTCGTTCTGCGATTCAGTAATGGGAGGCTAACACATCACAGGCCCAGCAGGGAACGTGCACGGCAAAGGGCGAATGCCAGGCTGGCAATGTCAAGCTCTTTTGTACTTCGGGCAGCTGTGCGAAGAAGGAGGGTCAGACGTGTGAGAGGAGCGGAAATTCAGCCAACTGCCCAAAGTGAGCGGTCTTTCCTCGTGAAGAAGATGGGCGAATGAAGGTTGAAGGCCTCGAATGGTATCAACCATCGATTTCTCTGGCGATTTACCTCGGTTGGAGGCAATTTGAAGAACACATGGAGCGCAGGAGTTTTGGGGGAATTTTGGGATTACATCGAATGAGTTATGATCGCATGAGTTCGTCTCCCAGTAGACACAGTCACAATATGCACCGCAGAGACGATGCGTTCTAGAACTTGCTGTGACTCAGCACTAGCAAACTGTGTGTCCAGTGTCCAGCAACAGGCGAATATGAGGGTTGTATTCATTTACGCCTTCGTATGGTATATTAAGGTAAATAGGGAGATTCGATGGAAGCTTTTCGAGTTCTGACGACTCCCATCTAGTGGTCCGCTCGGTCTTCTGGTCTTACCTGCAGCATCATGCACGTTCCTTCCAGGTTGGCCCTACATCAACGATGAATTCTCAACAGTTATTTACTAATGATATTTTAGATTTTTTTGGGAAGTTGTGGGTACTGGCTGGAACTGTAGACCTTCAGGATCATCCGGTACACCCAACCTCATTCAACGGTCCATGTCGTAGTCAACGTGACTTACCTTCTACACATGGTTAGAGGTGTCATTCGACCACTCCATACCAATAGAAGTCTCTGATATCTCTCTGGAAGCATCGCGTGAACGGCAGTTACCGTCAGCTGCCAGGACAGGGCCAGCCGTGGCTTACACACGATGCGCCACCCATGTCAGCCCCAGGAGCCGTTTCCTCTCACGGAAAGTATCATTACGCCTCCGCCAACGCATTCACAGTCTATACCGACTACATCTCTCAATTTATCTGAAAGAAAACGGTGGCGCATATCACCTGTCCGCGGAGTCAGTCGAAGGATGTCCAAATGCAACGCGTCTCGGCCTCGGCCTCGGCCTGTCGTTCGTGTTCGCGTCAACAAACATCAACGATCGGCTCCCCGACGCTGAATTGCGGACGCCGCCTTCTCCGTTGACCCATTCCGGTTGTTCAGGGCCCGGAGGACCGAGCGGCGCACTTTGAGGGGATAGAGGCACAAAACATCGGGCGGCGTGAGTCGCTGTGGCGTCAGAAACGTGTTTGCAGGGTTGTGCGCGTTGAGGTCACGGTCGATCTATTCCAGCTTTACCCCAACTTTTACGAATATGGAATTTGACATTACGTCGTCATGAGTCGTGAAGGAGGTCATTATGGGCTTGATGAAGATTGTTGAAACATTGGGGGATGTTAAAGGTGGTGTCGCCGGGCTGATCGCAGAACACCATCTTGGTCGAGAATTGCCGTCGCACACATGTAAGCTGCAGTTTCTCCATCGTTGCATGCATGCTGACCTCCAAATAAACTACCATCGGCTGGTCCAGACTCAAGCTTTAAACGTAGCCCTAAGTGAGCATGCCGCTAAAAGAAAGTTCTTAGCCCTCGCCAGCCATAACTTAAGAGTATGCAGGACTTCGGAGCGGCTGAAAGGTCCATCCCCCATCACCACCCCGCTTCCTCCATGATGTCAACGTCACTTTAGCAATGGCCCGAGTTCCCGCAAGAGTCAGTGCTTTTCCGGGGTCGAGAAGGTCCTACCCTGATAACAATGGTCCCCCGACATGTTGCATCGCGCTGCGCGAGGGCTAAGCACTAGCCCGCACAGCTACGTGAGACATGCGGTGCGCCCGGACATTGACGCGGAGTCATCGGCCGTCAGATATATCGGCCGCTTCACGCCTATCAACGCGTGCCACCGCATATTGAATGTGACTGCAGGACGGGCCACAAGGGCGCACCAGCTCCTGCGGGATGGAGAAAGCTTATGCGAAATAATCCTCCTCCTGCGTGTGGCTTTCTCCAGCGAGCCAAGCGCGCGCGCCGTTTCGGCCAGCCGTAGAGGCGAGGTGTCGGCAGACCAGGCCTGGCAACGGCCGGCTAGCGAGACGCCGTCTGGCTGAGGCTGTGAGACATTTGTGTCTCTCGGGCTTCCCCAAAAGCCTCATCTGGTGTCTGGGGGATAGTCGTCCCGATTGGTGGTGGTGGCGTACTAAGATCTGCGGCCCGATCGTTAGCGGCAACGTCCGTGGGAGTTGTCTTTGGCGCGGACGTGTTTGGTCCTGCGAGAGGAGGAGGGGTTCTTGATGTTTAAGAAGGAGAGAAGACCCCATCCTGTTTGTTGGATGCATGGGTGTATCGCGGTCAGCAGTCCCCACGAACGGTTGTCAACATGGCTCTTCACGCGGAGTATCCTGAATTCCCCCCAAAGGTCGACATCAGGGGCCAGATTTACGATGTGCTTCCCAATACCTCGTCTACCAACTGGGCTGGCGTTGATGCTAGCAAGGTGGGATTGAGCGTCGTCTCTGCGCTGTCCGAAGGCCTGCAGAGAAGACACCAACCATCCGTTGCCAAGCTATTCACAGGGAACGCCACAGGAGCGCACTGGAAAGATACGCTCGCACTGACGGCTCATCTGCGAACCTTCAATGGCAGCAAGACGGTGGCAGCTGCACTCGTGGAGCTCAGCCATCTGCGGAGGATCACTGCGGTAGAGTTTGGCGCAGCGCAAGTGGTGAAGGCGAACGAGGAGCTGGTACGTTATTCCTCTTGGCAGAGCTGGGGAGCACACGTCAGCGTGACTGACCTCGAATAGTCGTGGGTCGACTGCAGCTTCTCCTTCGGCACGGAATCCCCAAGAGCTCAATGTAGAGGGAAGCTCATGATAATCCCCGACGGCGCCGATGGAGAATGGAGGATCTGGTCGATGAGCACATGGTTGACGAACTTCGAAGACCACCTTGAGGACGAGAGTCTGTTGCGGCAGCCTTCGATACCATTGCCCGTGGAGACCGACTTTCGAACTGATGTGCTCGTCATTGGAGGAGGCAACGCGTAAGTGCCCCCCAGATACTACACAAAACTTGGCTAATATTTCACAAGTGGTGTCATTCTCGCGGGAAGACTTAAGGCGCTCAACGTCGACTATGCCGTTGTCGACCGAAACAAGCAGGTTGGAGACAACTGGCGCTTGAGATACGACTGCATGCGCTTTCACACCTTCAAGTCCTTTTGTCAAACCCCGTACATCCGTAAGTATCCGAGAAGGCCCCCTTGCGGTCTACCATTGAAGGTTCGACACTGACTTGGGTCCATCTTGCAGTCTATCCCGACGAGGCAAGCGATGCCTTGACGAGAGACGAGCTAGCCGACCAGATTCACGCCTTTGCTCATGAATTCGACCTCAATCAAAGGATACTCCACCAGTCTTCGGTTGTCGCCACCTCGTATGACGCAGGCAAGAAATTATGGAGAGTAACAATTGCTGATGGCGCACGAGGATGCGAGCGAGTGGTTACATGCCGATGCCTTGTCGTGGCGACAGGGGCTGGATTCTCGGGGGTAAACTTGCCTGATCTTCCGGGTCGTGATGAGTTCAGAGGCTCCATTATGCACTCGACGGCGTATGGGAATGGGCAACAGCTGATAGACGCTGGTGCCAAGGTATGTGGTAATGTACGGAACCGTAAAGGAGTCCATGCTAATAGTTCTACAGTCTGTGGTCGTGGTTGGCTCCGCGAACACCGCATTCGACATTATGCCAGACTGTCACAAGGCCGGCCTCCAGACGACCATGATTCAGCGATCACCGACATACGTTGTTCCGATGTCGTACTTTGCTCATCCCATGGGTCTCGGAGCCTACGAATTTCTACCTATCGAAGACTGCGACGCTGTTGTCAGTGGAGGGCCGCTGGCAATCGGGGGCCCCCTTCTCGCCCTTTGCCACGGTATGCAGGCGCTTGAGGAGCCGTAAGTGTCCATGTATGAGATTTCGGGTAGGACTAGACCGTTAACATACATCAGAAATCGATACGACGAAGTCAGAAAGGCAGGTCTACAGGTCGAAGACTCTCTCACAGGTGACCTTCTGATAAACCTGATCGATCGTTGTGGCGGACATTTTGTCGACATGGGCAAGGGTATTGAACTCATCACCACCGGCCAAGTCGGAATCCGCTCGGGAGTCGTTCCGGCAAGCTATACAGCTGACGGTGTGGTTTTGAGTGACGGCAGTGAGGTAAAGACCGACGCTGTTGTTTGGTGCACAGGCTTCGGGAATCTAGACGTCAGGAAGAGCCTCCCGGACATCCTCGGAAAGGGGGCCGAGCACTTCGCCAGCAAGATGGAGTTGACGTGGGGCGTTGACGCCGAAGGTGAGACTCGTGGAGTCTGGAAGCGTCAAGCTAACGTGGACGACATCTACGTGTTCGCCGGTGGAACAGGCCAGCATCGATGGTTTTCGAAGGTGATTGCTTTGCAGATCAAGGGAACGCTGGAGGGTATCTTCCCGGAAGCGTACCGGCGCACTCCTGGGGTCGAAGAGACGGCCCCGAAGGAGACTAATGGGGTTCATTTGCACTCTAATCTGTGAATTATGCAAGACGAACATAGCAAGCACGGTACATAAGGTTGGAAGACGCGACTAGAAAATCATTCTAGAAACGCAGACTGAAGGTCCACGTCATGCAGTATTTCTTCTCCATACATGACACCATGCACATAACAGTCACCAACCAGCATTTAATTTCCATCCCCAAGTGCTGTCGGACAGGTGCCCCGTATCCGAAAGGGCACTCTTCCACCGGCAAATACCCAAATCTCATCACCAGGAAGAACTCCTTACCCTAACCCGAAGAACCCCGACTCCGTTGTTAAGAAAGCCTGGCCAATTGTAGCGAGGATTGGAAGCCCGAAAAGTCAACATCTTGGCGACCTATCTTGGCCTTCTCGGCATGTCCAGTTGCGAACCGCTATTTGAGAAATACTTCGTAGCACGAATCGTCTTCAGATTTTACGCGCCTGTCGTTATCTAGCTCTTCGAAATCGAAAAATCTCTGATTATGGTTCTCCAGAAAGCATCGCCCTTTGAGCACCCTCTTGGGTATAAGTCACCGCTCCAGGAGACATCAGAGATGCCCGCCTCTCGTCTCCAACGGAGCAGCCCCTCTGCTTCATGTCCTTCTGAAAAGGGCTTCGATGCTGTCTTTACTAGACTGATCATCCTCCCTGTTAGCTTCACGACGTACATCTATAATCTTCTGCAGTTCGTGATCGAACAAGAGCTAGACACAGCGGAGATAGAAAGATCTGGCTGACTCACGACCAGCCAGCATGACGCTTAAGCGTGAGCAACCGCAATAGGCATTCCTAAGCGAATGCAGAAATCTCTGTCCGGGTAGTGCTGGTTCACTGTTCTATGGGCACCGGGCCGCATCTCTGCCTTCTAGAGCATCCAACACGCAACTCGCCATTACTGTCCTAACCTAGATCGCAGCATGGGCAGAAGCTAACACATCTAGTCAGCCAAATAGTAACCCTTAACATCCCATTCCGCCAAGAAGAATACCCAGGATCACATGGCGTTGAACTCCTGAACGAATCTGCCCATAGAAGCATAAGAGCCTGGGAACAGCATGCCATGACTGCCTAGGAGAATCGACTCGGGAGGCACCGTACACCCGCATATCAAGGTTATGCTGCCGTGCTGGCTGAAATTTACGAAATGAGTTTAGAATATTTGCAAATACTATGTCGCTATTCATATTCACCGACTTGATTGTCCGTTGTTTCTTTTCAAATGCGATCACATATCGCCCATCCTCCTCGGCGGAACCTTCGCAGCAAAGAGACGATCAATCTCGTCAAATGTCTTGCCCTTGAGTTCAGGAACATAAAAGAAGCTTCCGATAGTACCGAGCAAGGCAAGCCCTCCGAAAATAAAGCCAACCTTTCCCTTGAGATTCGCCTCATCTGCATATAATTAGCCAAAGGAAACCCGTGTGGTGTCTTCCGCAATGAACAGTTGCGCAAGAGTGGGAACAGATGCTTACCAGGGTTGACAAGATAGGGGATAGAGAAGTTCATGATGAGACCACATACAGCCTGGGTCGCGGTCGCTAACGCCATGGTCTTGGCTCGCATCACCGTGCTCGAGGCCTCGCCGAGAATGGCGAACGCCATTGCGCCGACAGTCAGGAAGTAGACGAAGGCGTAGATGACAGTGCACGCGGCTTGCACCCACTTCGCAGCATCCGTAGGCACGACGTCCATGATGCCGATAACGAGAAGGAGCAGAGTCAGGGAGGCCATACCGGACAAGAACACCTTGCGGCGGCCGCAAGACTCGACCACGAACCAGCTGACAATATTTCCAAGGACACCACAAGCAGTCACGCCAACACCGAGATCGAAGGACTTTGAGACGTCGAGGCCGGCGAGCTGGAAGAAGTAGGTCGAGTATCCTAGGACGAAGACCTGGAGAAGTATCTGTTAGTACTAGCCTGGCTTTATTGGATGAGGAGGACTTACGATGCCGACCAGGTGCTGGCAGAGGAAGACACCAGTAGAGATACCAGTGCGAAGGCGGTTCGTTCCCTTGAAGCAATCCATGAAACCCACCTCCGAGGACCTGTTGAGTGCCTCCTCTTCAATAGTAGCCATGATCCCCGCAAGCTTGGAGTCAACGTCATAACCCGTACCATACAGCTTTTGCAAAGACTTCTTGGCTTCTTCCAACTTATTCTTTCGGGCCAGGTACCACGGCGTCTCGGGGGCGAAGGGGAGGAAGACGATCAGAAACAACGCGAAGAAGAGCTGCGTGGCGAAGGGACCGCGGTAGGCCCAACGATCGGAACGTTCGCCAAAGGCCTTGACGACTGCGTTCGAGAGAAGTTGTCCGAGGGCAATGCCCAAGTTAACTCCAGCCGTGGCGAAACCACGGAGAGCAACGGGGGCGAGCTCACTGCATGCCAAGGGAGCAAGGGTGAGGTAGAAGCCCAGACCTGCGCCAAAGATGAGCTTGGAGGCAAGGAAGGCGCCGCGGGTATCTGAGAGGATCTCTCCGACACAGCCGCCGCTGCAGACGACGATGCCGATGAGGAGGGAGTTCTTTCGTCCGATCTTGTCGGCCATGTAACTGCAAAGGAAGCCGCCGAAGAATTGGCCGACGGTGGAGATGACGTTGAAGGCGGATTGCCAGTCGGCTGGGAGGATTGCTTCGCCATTCTCGACATATCTGATCAAGTTAATGTTAGCTCTTGATAATTACGAGCACTAGACCAGAGTTCTAATAGCATTGATTGCGTACCCGAAGTCGCGGCGGAAAGATTCGACGGAAATCATTGCTCCGTTGATCTGGGCGTCGAAACCCCTGAATTGGTATTTCTGTCAGTCTTCATCTCTCTTCCATAGGCATCGCAACATAAGCTTCGTACCAGCCAATAGCGGCCATTGCCCAGTAAAAGCACCACCAGACGATGATCTTATGATTCTTGAAGACATCGCGAACTGTAAGGTCGTGTTCCTGTTGATTCGTGGTGGCTGCTGCATTGCCCTTGGGGTCATGCACATGCGACACACTTGGCTCCAAGCGATCCGCAGGACCGGTCTTCTCCATCGTTGTTGTTCTTTGATGCCAGTTGCGGCAGTCGAATTGTAGTTGACAACTCTATGGAAGAGAAAAAGGGGGTCTAGAACTTGAAGGGAGACCGAACGAGGTTGGCAGGGCGGTGGAGAATGAACAGGGCGATCATGTCAAAAAGTCCGGGGAAGTCTTTGAGATTATATCCAAGTCCGGCTCATCGTTTCCGACCGTCAGGTTACTGGACTTGCCGACTCGTGATGGTTGCTGCATGGGTGCAAGTCGGCATGCAAGTTGGTTGCCAACTGAGGTCATCCTGACCGTCGTTTCTTGCCCCAACTACGGCTGGCAAAAAACAACAAAGTGCGACACTCCGCGGACTCTTCAAGCGAAACTAGGCCGGTGCTAGTCAGGTCTGGACAAGGGTTCGTTCAGCTCGAAAGTCAGTCGACGCGAGTCCGCGTTTGGCCGAGGTGCAAATTCCGAGCGTGTGGAACGATTTCAGCGTGTGGTGCCCCGCAAATTTCCCCGCGATCCAGGTTTGGATTAGCGTATTTGGGCCCTTTTTCTAGGCCTTGAAGAAGCATGTCTTTTCTCGAGCGACATTCCGCGACGTTTTCCCCATGTTTTTCTCTCTCCAGCTTCCACATCACGCACCCATCCCGTGCCTGTTGCAGCAAACCAACGAAACCAGCTCTTTCCCCACAGAGTCGAACCATTGCAACCCGTCTGTGTTCCCCAGTTTATCTGTTACCTCATGGCTGACCCATCGCCCCCGGAAAACCATGTGTCGTTGGCGCCTGAAGAGTCGGTTCCAGACCGGAGCCAGCCGGAATCATCAGCAAAAGCCAATACCCGTCCGTCGGCTAGGGGAACGGCCTTCTATCAACGGAAGAGAGCTGTAAGGGCATGCCAGGTGTGCCGAGCTCGAAGGACGAAATGCGATAATCTGAAGCCGTCATGCTCGTTCTGCCTCAAGGTCGGGGCGACATGCATACAATCGCCCGTCGACTTGTCCAGCTTCGATCCAGCAAGTCTGAAGATCTTGGAACGACTGGATGATCTCGAAGAGTTGATGAGATCTGTTTCGGTTGAAGAGTCTTCAAATAAGACGAGGGTAGTCGAGGCCCCAGCCGAGCCACGTCTCGACATACCGCCGCCGGTGGGGCCTCCAATTCAGCTTGGCATGATCATCCCCCCTGGCCCCGAAGAGGTCATGTCGTGGGACGTATTCCAGACGATGAGGAGAGAAGCTGCAGAAAACGACGGGGTGCTGCATGTCGATCACGTTACCGTCGCTGCGAGCTCTCCTGCCTCGGTGCTGGGGGCGCTTGACATGGAGCCAAGAAGAGTCAACGATCTGCTCGATAGCTTCTTCAGCTATGCTCATGTCAAGAACCCGATTCTCGATGAGACCGCAACGAGAAAGATGGTCTCGACGACAATCATGAACGGCATCGACTGGTCTGCCGAGTCCTGCTTGTCGCTTCTGATTTTCGCATTAGGGTCCATCGCGACACCCTTCGGCCCGAGTCACGAGACCATGCCCGGGACCCTGGCCCACGGCAACGCTCAATCGTTCTTCCAGGCGGCTCAGAAGAGACTCGGGATCCTATTGTCGTCAGACGACATCATTGCGGCTCAATGTCTCTTCCTGTCGGGGGTTTACATGATGTGCATCTTCCAGCCCGTCAAGGCATGGCGGTACTTCGTGCAGGCGCTTGCAAGCTGCCAGCAACTCCCCTTCCTTACCCCTGAATCTCAGCAACGCTATCACAACTATGTTGAGTCGGGCAACGAATTACACAACTACTCGATTGACACACTCCAGCAAGCCATCTACTGGTCCTCCTGGAAGTCCGAGCGGGAGATGAGAGGAGATCTCTATCTACCCGACTTCTCCCTCAGCGACAAGGAGCTCGCGTTTTACCCTCCTTTCTTCCCAACGCCACCGGCTCCCAGGGCAGAGGTCGAGGCTGCTAGTGACCCACGCCTGGCGCGCGAGAGGACCTCGTGGTACTTTTACCTCTCCGAGATATCTCTCCGCAGGCTCGCGTCCCGGATTAGCGCCGAGATGGTGGGTCTCAAGAAAGAGCACCCCACGCGCCAAGCATACCTCATGGCCCTGGCCGAGACAGTCCCGCAGTATGAGGAACAGATACGGGCTTGGATCGAGTCACTTCCACCCGGCCTGTCGTTTACTGAACCTCGAGAACAAGACGACGTGTGCAGATTCGTACTCAGAGGACACGCCATTAATTTGTTTGAGAACATTTACTGGCCGTTTGTCACTGCACACCTTGACAGCTTCGGAGCGAATCCGAACTTCGACTGTGGCCTTATACCCGAGAGTTGCGTTGTTTTTGCACATAGAGGGTTGGCAGTCCACCTGGAGCGGCTGAACATAAACGAACCGGGATATTATCACCGTCATCACGGAACGCTGCCGCTGATGAGATCTTGCTCACGAAGTGCGCTGGTCCTGGCAGCGGCAGCAACAATCCTCATGAATAGGAGTGGCACTCGCTATGAGGGGACCCTCGAAATGCCTTCAGGTTGGGATGCGCCCATGGACCATATCATTGACCTCCTGACCTTCTGGCAAAACGAAGTCCCGCAGATGTCTAGGATACGGAGCTTGTTGATACGGGCACAGGTTTACACTTCCGGCGCGTCTCCATCATGCTATTAGGTATCATCTAGGATCATAGACAATGGCCCAGATTCACGGGTAAAAGCATTCAATCACCCCACATACCAATTCAGCCTAAATACATCCTCGATCGACGCTCGGCATACGAAGCGTGGAAACGGAGCCGATGTGACCTTTCTAGAGCAACCCGATTGCTGGGTCGAGCATCGGGAGTGAGCTCACTCGGAACAAGTAGCTCCCCCGCCAACTCCCCGCTGCCATCCCTGCTCTCTGTCACGCGCGGTTGTCTGTACCCCAGATCCGGGTTCATCCAGTCTGGCGTCCCGAATAACTGGGGAAAGCGTTCTGGAGGCGACCCACTTCCACCCTCCATCGCGGAATGTCGCAGTTAAGAATCCGGCCTCCTCACCACCTGATGCACGATGACAAAAGTCCAACGACGCCCTAGGGCCCAATAATCGGGACTGTTTCCCGGCCCGTTGATGTCCATGCAATAGCCCGGGTATAAAGGAGTCCCTTCGAGAAGATCAAGAGGCTCTGCAGGCCAAACCAAACCTCAGACCACGTCCGCAATCATGTCACCTAGCACACCCAACCCCCCCTGCACGATGCTCCGCGTCAGCGGCACTAAGATCGTCAACGAGAATGGCGAAGAAGTCATCCTCAAGGGCGCTGCCACGGGCGGCATGCACAACATGGAGAACTTCATCACAGGCTACACCGGCCACGAGCACGAGCACCGCGAAGCCCTGACAGAGGTCCTCGGCAAGGAGAAGGCCGACTTCTTCTTCTCCCGTCTCCTCCACTACTACTTCACAGAGGCAGATGCCGCCCTATTCGCATCATTAGGCCTCAACTGTCTGCGCGTGCCCTTCAACTACCGCCACTTCATGGACGACGACAACCCGAGCGTGATCAAGAAGTCCGGCTTCGAGCTGCTCGATCGGGTTGTCAACTTCTGCGCCAAGTACAACATCTACGTCATCCTCGACCTCCACGCCGTACCAGGCGGCCAAAACCAGGACTGGCACAGCGATTCTGGCATCTCAAGAGCGCTGTTCTGGGAGTTCAAGGACTTCCAAGACCGCGCCATCCAGCTCTGGGAGGCTCTCGCCACCCATTACAAGGGCAACAAGGTGATCGCGGGCTACAACCCCCTCAACGAGCCCGCAGACCCCAAGCACACCCGTCTCATCGCGTGGTACGAGCGCGCCGAGAAGGCCATCCGCGCCATCGACCCCGACCACATCCTCTTCCTGGACGGCAACACCTACGCCATGGACTTCTCCGCCTTCAACCCAGAAAAGACCCTCCCCAACAGCGTCTACAGCTGCCACGACTACAGCCTCTACGGCTTCCCCCTTCCGGAGCAGTACGACGGCACGGACGCCCAAAAGCAGAAGCTCCGCACCAGTCTCAAGCGCAAGGTCGAGTTCATGCAAAAGGCCGGCGTGCCCATCTGGAACGGCGAGTGGGGCCCCGTCTACCAGGACCCCAAGACGGACGCCAACGCCGCCGCGACCAACGAGAAGCGCTTCGCCCTGCTCAAGGAGCAGCTCGAGATCTACCGCGAGTTTGGCGGCATCTCGTGGAGCATCTGGCTGTACAAGGACGTCGGCTACCAGGGCATGGTCTACGTCGACCCGGAAAGCCCCTACATGCGCCTCATCCGGCCCTTTGTCGAGAAGAAGCAGCGCCTCGGGCTCGACTTCTGGGGCTGCGCCGACAAGAGCGGCATCGACGACGAGGTGTACGCGCCCTTCATCGCCAAGCTGAAGTCGACGCTGCCGGAGCACCTGCACAAGAAGAAGTACCCCAAGACGTGGACGTTTGACCGCCAGGTCGAGCGCGTAGTCAGGGAGTGCTTGATGAGCGAGTACCACGGCTGGGAGTTTGCGGAGCTGTTCAAGGGGAAGACGGAGGCGGAGTTGGAGGAGCTGGCGGCGAGCTTTGCGTTGGAGAACTGTGTGAAGCGCGACCGGTTGAATGAGATTTTGACGGCGGACGCTGAGAGGGGGAATTGAGGCAAAGCATGATTATGAACGTGACGACTAAAGAGGGGGAATTTTTATATGGGGCTCTTACGGGAACCTTTTCAGCGGGATGGGCATCCAAGAGAAATGTTGCATGTCGGCTGGGTCGTTGGTGGTGATTTTTCACGTTGGTGGTCTTGGCGGCCATCAAGGTTCTCGGTCTCATACATTGCGCGTAATTCAAATTTTACAAATTTCAGCCTCATTCACCGCGCTCGTTTCACACTTTATCTCACATTTACAGACTTGGAAGCCTTCTTGTTTCCAGTTTGGGGACGGTTTTTTCACTGGCTGTCTTGTTTCGGCCAACACGTCTCGATTGAGACTAGGACTTCAATCACCCCCACCATCACCATGAGATTGTCTCACCCGATCGCGTGGCTCCTCACGATCTTTGCCTGTGAAACTTTCTGTTCAGAAATTGAGTCTCAGATACAAAGTGGTCTGGTTGATAAGAACGTGGCAGACGTGGTAGTAGGTGATGTCGCAAAGGATTCAAACCTGGCCTCGGTGAGTCCTCCGCTGTAATCTCGGTGTGTCTCTCGGTGAGGCGCACGAAGTTATGGACCAAATTTCACTAACATCAAGAAAGACTCCCATTGACTCACTCATTGAGGTTCACGAAGTGATCGTCACTCTTGAGGATGTCCCGGACAAGCCCAACCCTCGTCATGAGCAGGAGAAGAAGAATCTCATGAAGCGCCTGAGCAAGTCTCATGGCAAATGGGACACAAATCATCCTCGTCACCGTCTGATGGAGGCCCTCTTCGGGTTCAGCCGTTACAAAGCAAGACAGATGGCGGAACTCAATCGATGGAAAGACCTGTACACCCACGTGTCCAAGGCCCAGAAGAAAGTGTGTTCCCTTGGCCCCCCAATTTTCTGATACATTACTGACTGATTGACTCGGGAAGGTGTTGGAGAAGGCAATCGGCTATTCAAAGAAGTTCGAGACAGCTGAAAGGCTGCACGATCTGAACCAGCAACTGTCTGACGAGATCGTCAAGGCGGCGCTTGAGTACTACAGTATCTCAGACGAAGAGCTTTTGGCCCATAGCAAAGCCAAAGACAATGCCAATCAGCTCGCGGATAGAGTCAGTGTCTCTCAGGCGTTGAAGCACTTTGTGAGAGACTGGTCAACATCGGGCCGAGGAGAGCGCGAGGACGCCTTCCCTTGCATCCTTGGAACAATTGAGACTTTGTTTCCGGAACGATCCAACATGGAAGTGTCAGTCCTACTTCCCGGCTCCGGATTGGGTCGACTGGGACACGAAGTTGCCGCAATGGGTGGATTTGAAGTTACAACCAACGAGTGGTCCATGTTCATGAATCTCGCTTATCGGTTCCTCGAAGCACATCCGAGAGAAGGATCCAAGTCTGTGCATCCATTCATAGACAGCTGGTCACACCACACGACCAACGCCGATCTGTTTCGCGGCGTATCGTTTCCCGATAGACGGATGAATATCAGCTCAGTGCTTCACGTTGAGGGCGACTTTGTCTCGGAGTTCAGGAGGCAAAAGGGACAATATGACGTTGTTGTCACTCACTTTTTCATCGACACAGCAAGGAACATCATGAGTTATCTCGATACCATACAGTCGGTACTCAAGCCTGGAGGGTATTGGATCAATTTTGGTCCACTTTTATGGGGAACTGGGCCCTTTGTGCAACTATCTCTTGACGAGATCGTGGAAGTTGCCAAGAACATGGGTTTCGAGTTCGTGCCCACTGACGACACATGCGGGACGGTGACATTGGAGGGGGAGACAATGAGGAGCAAGCAGGCGGTTTACGGCTTCAACGATAAGGCACTGACCAGAAATGCCTATTCCGCCCAGTTTTGGGTTGCCAAAAAGAATTAGCGTAGCTACTGCAAATCAAATGAGGTGTCTTCAATACTTCTGGGAGGAGGCTTGACGCCGCAGTGAAGTCAATCAAATGTATGGTAGGTTCGTAATCAACGCCACACCTACGAACACAGACGCCTAATCAAAGGTCAAAGGTATTCTCTGCATTTCAGTAAATATTCAAAAGCCAAGTATCGACACGATGGGGTTATGTACACGTTCTGATTCTTGGTAAACGTTAATTTGAGTGAGATGTGAGCCAAACATGTAATTAAAGCCTAACTCTTCATGGTGCTGCATGGAAGAGGCTGGGGCAACCATGCTGTGTTCAATCGATTCCGAGCATGGGCAACTGATTGTCTATGAGACCTCACACGGTCGAAAGACTGCCAGGTTGAAACTATCCAAGCCACAGTGAACCTCTTGTTCGACATCTTGTTCGACAGACTGAGAACGAAGCCTCGGCGTCCAGGTTTGTCTTCTCAGGGGGTTCAACGTCGCACAATCAGTGGGCCTAGCGCAACACGACCTGTCGTAGAACCAGGCGAATATTGACCATTTTTCTTTTCCGACCCGGGTCAATCGAACTACTGCAGGTACGCTCCTCCAGATGCAGGTACTTATTTCACTGAATGCAGGTACGCGCTCCGACCGTCTAAGTATTGCGGCCGCAGCCCCCTGGCGAAAACGGAAGCAGGCAAAGCACCCAGATTTATTGGGATTTAGTTAGGATGGTGATAACCCCGTTCTTTTGAGCGCGAGTCGACCCCGAATTCAATGGTTTATACATACACGCTTATCAAGGGATGCTGGTATGGGTTGTCTCATCTTTCAATGGGTCTAGCCGCCTTTTCTCTTGGGTCCTGTGTGCGATTCCAAGGCCCACTGTCTTGCTTCTCAAGCCGCTATCAGGTAATACTGAGATAGCGAAAGCCTTGCCACACATAGACTCACAAGGGCAAATTTCTATCATCATTATGACTTCACATACAATAGCTCAGTGCTCCAGCTGCGACTATCTACCTGCCGAGACACCCTGGACAAGGGACCAACTTGTCACACCTCCTTCAATCAAGATCCCAGCCCAGGACAATGTCAATCAACATGCCTAGATGAGACAGGGTTCATTTCAAATATGTTGCCAGCCACTGCACAACCGAATCAGTTCCTTGGTAGTTCCTTGGTATGTATTTTTGCCGCTATATACAATACACCCCTTGGAAGTTTGTTACCCTCCATACCAGCCTGAAAAGCAATGAACCTATGAAATTAAGCAGAGCGGGATATTCAATTCATCACCAAACCCTAGAATCTCATATGCATTTACGGGGCCGAAGTACCACGCTTATAAACATTCAGGGGGGTGTATTCTATTGTCTCTAACACAAGTCTGTCGTCGAGATATGGCCACGTTGCCTCAGACGGTCTGGAGGACCTCCATTCCTATTCGTGCGAGCATGAAAAAGTCTACTTGAACCAGTCGTCGACCCGTACGATTATGTTGTGGTCGACAATCGGCAACCCCTGGTCTGCAGTGGCAGCTTACTAGGTATGTACGTTATCGTCGTAGCGCATCTAGCCTTGCCGCCCACACCGCCTTTCAGGAGCAAACCTAACCAACGCACCAACAGAACGACACACAAATCATACAATTTGATTGCGAAATCGAAATCGAAATCCGAGGAAGTCATGAACGAGAATGTCTCAGATGAATCTCGTGTCGCTGTCGGGTTGACTTCGGGGCGGTGGACGAGGGAGCAGGTCAGCTCGATTGGACCAATGATGCTGGCTCAGTGAGACCCACAGTCATCGGCTAACGTCATTTAGGCCGATTTTTGTCGCGGGGTATCGCGAATTGAACCGGGCCATCATTGTTCGCCGGAACGTCATCGTCCACTTGGAGGGTCGGAGACAGGGGCTACTCCAAACGTTTGGATGCATTTTCCTGTCCATGAAATCGGGAGAACTCACTGCCCGGCAGTGCCTCGTCCTAGATCGCCGGACTGCGACCCCGATGATCTGGCCAATACCGTGGACCATCCCAATCCCGGATACGCCAACTTCGCTGGAAGCCTGCTGTCGAGTACCCGAGTAGATCTCAATTTCGATGCAGGTCACTACCAGCACGGTCCTAAACGTAAGCAGGTGTATCTCTGGCAGTGTGTAAGTGTTCGTCAACCACTTGGCTGAGACATGTAATGATCCTGACAGAAGGGCAGTGTCAGTGTGGACAAGGTGGAAACCCGATCCGGTATGACGGTTGCCGGAACTGTGGCCAGCCACGCTGTGCCTACTGTCCCGTTACGAAAGTCAGAGTCTGATTCTCAGGTGCAGCGGTACGCTCATTTACTGTCGCCATAATCCAACCAGTTTTCGAATGGAAGAATACGCCAATCATAATCATATGGTTAAGGCTTTCTTCCACTCAAAATAAGATCCGCAACCGTGCCTGGTAACGGTACGGTTCCTGTCCGAGAAAACTTGATGGAGGAATATTGGCCAGCTCAGCATGAGCCAACGAGGATTTGACACAACGCGCGAGGGCCGAGGAACAAAACCGGGTCGTGGACATGAGTGCTACCGGCCTGGTGTGGGAGATTGGAGTCTACCACTATGTGGCGATGAGACCTGCAAGAAATTAGTTAAAGTGCGGCGAGGCAATGAAAAGGAGTGACAGCGAGGAGCGCTACTAATGATCAATCGATCTACTCGGGTGCTTGGAGTCCTGGCGTTGTAGTTTCCGAACTTTCAATAGTCTTCATGAGCCCATGGAGGAAGAGAAAACGAATAGATTTGTTGACGGAAACCTAGCATCATGCATGGCAAGATGTAAGCCGTCTCGCGAAGCCCATGGGTCCTGTTTACGAAAGGTAAATCGGTGTACAAACGCCTGGTTCGAGCCTCATGTCCGGCTAGCATGGATGTCTTATATATTATAAGCCACTTCACTCAGGAAAGCACTAATGTTGTTGATTGCTTCATCGGACGATCCTCCAGGAGGGGGGGGGGGGGGGGGGGGGTGGGGGGGGCGCCTTTTATACTTCACCCAGCAGTGAGCTGTGGGCAAAACCATGCTAGGCTTTGTTTTTCAACCAGCGGTGCCCAGCAGCCAGGTTAGCTAAGTAGAAGGAACGCTGGAGCGTCGGGTTCGAATTGCGAGGATTGGTGGTAGGTAATCTTCGGGCAAAACCGTATAATCTTTAGAAATGGATATTTCTCAGTTCCGAATCAGTCCAATCCATTTCTTCTTCTCAGGATCCACCCACAGGTCATTGGTAACGCTTCTTATTGGTTCTGTCAACTGGCGCTGTTAGGCCCGGTGGAAGGGAGGCGAATCACCAAATTCCTAGGCTTGTACCTACGGTAGGTAGGTCCAGCCAGGCGGCCCAATTGCAGTCGGTCATCAAAGCCATGTGACAGGTAGGCGACCAGGACCTCATTGGACTGGATCAGCCGCAATGCAACGATCGGCTGCGCGTTAACAGAATCTACGTGCTACATTTGAAATTCGTGTCAATAACTACATCATACTCCGTCCGAATGAGAATGATACGTAAAAGGGCGTCGTGGCATTCCGGTTCACTGACCAAACGGAACCTCCTCGGTCCCGCGATGACAACATGATAAGGCTACTGATCTTTGAGCGTGAAAACATTAGCTGAGGTTGGGGAAGCTGAAAAAGGCTGGGAAGGGGAAGAATACTTCCCACTATCCTGCTCGAGGAGAGAGCCACAGGTCAGGCCAGTGGCCTCAATCTGATAATGGGGAATCCTGCTTCCGGTCCGTCTGGCCCGGCCTGCTGGCGTTGGGTCGGGGTTCAACATGAACACCGAATGAAACTCCGAACCACGGAGTCTAAACCACTTCAAATTCCGCACATTGCTGGAATTTTGGGGATAATTTAGCCAATGAAAATTCAGGGCTTCGGTGCAGTATGCGACATTAGTTGCCTTCAGCAGTCATGTGGTCGTCTGACATCATTTAGCCGAACTTCAAACCACTTGAAAGCGCTGATAAGAGCATGCAGACAGCTGTGGCTGTGCTACTCGCATGTACCACCCCACGATTTTGCACTTTTGCCTCAGCAAATGACCTCGGCTTCCTTTGCTCCGGGACATTCAAAATCTTGGTCACGATCCAGGGGCGCAAAGTACCACGCGTTTTCTACCGATGAAGCACTGTTGTGCTCGAAAGTCTTCGACGCAAGAAACGTAGGGCTGGAGCCACCCCTTCATCCACCTGCTCCCTCCTGCCTCGAATTTATAACCGTTGATTGCTCAAGGCTGCATTAGAGGTTGCATGTAAACAAATGTTGGGCAGCTGGAGGTGATCTGCTAGTGAATCTGCAGGGCTAGCCGATGATCAGGAGGGTGTCCGGGAACAAAGCACTGTGTCGTGGACGCTGCCCGTTCGCTGCGTGGTTATTGGCGTGGTTGCCTTAACTTGCCTTACATCATGTTCGGTCGCATAAGATGCCTGGGTGATGGGCGGTGAGCCATACCGAGTGTTCCTCTCGGACCAAGGTTGGATCAGGGGGGCAGCCTGCATCTCTCTTATACCAATGAGCAGCCGGGCCCAAAGAAGCACATATTCCAAGTCACGAGCCTCTGTTTCGGCCTGAAAGACTCGTTCCGTGCCCGACTGCAGACTGAAATGTCACTCCTCCATGTCCAGCTATCGTGGTGCCCAACTGGCAATACAGGGCTTGCGGAAGGGTGATTCATGACCAGCATCTTCATAGGTCGACGCACTATTCCCGTTTTTACACCCTCCGTCCCCTTCACAAAATCAAGCAAGTTCAAGCGGCCTCCGAGTTCTGTTGGACGCATGGTTTTTGTGGAAATGAAGGCGATACGTGTCAATGTTGGTCATGCAGGAAGCCTAAGCTGCAGCTTTCCGCTGCAGGTCGCTGCTTCTATATCAGGTTCAGAATACCTGCCGCCATTGTCAACGGTCACCACAATCTCCTCTCTCTATGTGATAACTGATTGATCTTTGAATTATTTGTCGGGTTCATCATGAAAGTAGCGACATGTCATCATCGACACAACGGCCCCGTCCGAGACGAACATTCAAATGGAATGAGTCTAGGACTGACCGAGCAGATGATCTCTCCTGGATTGACCAGATTCGCGCCACGCGGAGCGAGCACAACTCAGCCGGCTGCGAAGAAAGCTACTTCGATCTATTCCTAGATGCCTCTGATCAATCTCCACTTCTCGATTCAGAGCGTGTAGTTTTCGGTCGGGTTTTCAAACCGGGCGACCTTGAAAACATTGACAATGGAGTTCTCCGGCAATCACCTGACGTGTGGCTTAACGACGTGGACAACGACAACCGACCCCGACCATACAATGGCTTGATGCCCATAGCGGTCTTCAAGAAGAACATTGAACAGAAGGTGAACATTCCTCCAAGGTCACTCACCGCATATAAGCTCTTTGCTGACTACCATTTCTGCCACACAGCGATGTCAAGCCACAACGGGAGAAGGAGAGGTAGCAGTAGATGCTGTTAGAAGGAGAATGTTAGTGGAGCCTCTCAGCCACCAATGCATATTACTGAATCACTTTGGGATTGTTGCTGACCATGACAAGCCATTTTCAAAACCCATCGCCATCAGCCCTGGGCCTAATCGCCCTGCACGCCTCCGATGAGCAAAAGCCTGTTCTCAAAGAGGTACTTTACAGATACCTCAAAGCCGACACGCACATCGACCTCAAAGCAACCGTAAGTATTCGGAAGTTTGTTTCGTTTACTTTCCAGGATTCTTTGCTGATTCTTCGCAGAAAAACGGACTGCGTGCATTTGTTCTTCAACTGCATTTGCCTTGCTTCGTCTGGCGGAAAGGTGCCACGGCACGAGTCGACAGACGCCCGACTACGAACAATGAACCTTTGCGAAAGTCTTCTAATCTGTCCTTTCTCTCCGCAACCAAACACGGCAAAGGTCACCCGTCAGAGATCGATTTTCTCCATGAATGTCAGACTTCAATATTCATGACAGGGTGGGATACGCTTGGGTGGACAGCTCTTTGCTTGGCAGATTCATACTTTGACGACGAAATGAACGCAGACAACCCTTACATGCTCGCATATTACAACAAGTCCAAGGATCCGGATTCTCGAGACGATGATCCCATCAGTATCGGAAAGTTGATGGCGGATGTGACATCCCTGAAAGATGCCCGGGAGTACTTTCTCGCGGTGTTTGTTATTCGTCTCCAAAGAATTGCAGATGAGTGGGACAATGTTGAGTTTCATTTGAGTGAGCGCGCCCGGAACTATGTAAGTGGCATTCATAAGTCAAAGGCTATTCCATCAAAGGCCGTTATGGTTACCTCTTCTGAGGTTTTCAAACCACTGTATTTTGCTTCAATGTCTCTCCAACACTACACTACATGCTATGAAGACGAATCTAACGCTCTTCTCTGAACAGCTAGACGATCCTCATATACCACTTCACCGACGCAACACGAATCTAGGAAATGCAGATGTCGACTCCAGCAATGTTGAGGACAGTGAGGTCTGGTTCAAACAGATAAGCCGTCTTCTCACCGAGCTAATGACCTCTCTTTCGGATACCTTAACATCTATCAACAAGTTCGTCGACGAGGATTGTGAGGGGATTGATGAGCTGGCCGATGGTTCAACCTCGCCTCGTATCCAGGACTCGCTTTGGGAGACCAGAAAACCTGTTAAACAAATGGAAAAGGTTCTCAACAAGCTCAAGAATCTCCAGGCAAAGGTTGACACCTTCGAGTCTCACGTAAGTCAAGTTCATCGTCCGTACTACTCATCTTTCAGTCGACAGCGGATCACTAAACTCCTTCGACTTCGTAGCTGGGCCTACACATAGCCGTCGACGGGGGCCGAATCAATAAGTTGCAACACCTGAATGTCACAATTGTAAGTGCACTTCGATCGCCTTGATTGAAGCATAAAGCTGATCAGTAAAACTTTCGTTGCAGCTTCAAGTGTTTTCTCCAATGGCTCTTGCAGGAACAGTGATACAAGCCGGCATTAAATTCAGCAACGTCTATGTCTCGTACTTGGCTTTCACGGTCATCTTTACAGCGGTTACTATGAATCTGCAGCGAGCTATGAGGTTGTACCACGGGGACTTCGGTGGGGATAAAGTCACCGATTCGCCGAAAGTGGATGCTCCAGAACCCGAGCCTGAAAGTCAAGCTACAAGAACGGGCTTCGCGCTGCCAAACCCCGCAACAGGTTTCCAGAGAATGCGCCGGAAGTTCACTTGGAAGAAGGATGACGCTGATTTGGGGGTGTAGGGTATGGGAGGCGTGTTGAAGTCAACCTGTTTGGCTTCTGTTCGTGTTTTGTCGCAACTTTCTCAAGCTAAACTCCGAAATACACATACCGTCAGTTATCCCGGTCTAGTCGTGTTGTCGCATGGCTTCATCTGATGTTTCCATGAATACTGCATTTTCTCCTGCTTCTTTGTGATTGTATACTCGGAGGACCGAGGTGCTGGATGTAGTTTTCGTCTTCCAAAAGTTTCCAGCGCAGACCCTATTTGTGTGCAATTGACTAGCTCAGCTTTACAAAAGACCCCTCACGGTTCAATGGCATGCGATGCAACGTAACATGCGAGACCAGGGAATTCATTGTATGCGACTTCGGAAGCTTCGAACCGCTACTAATAGATAGACGTAGGAAATCCTCGGCCGGATATGCGGACAAACAGGGGCTGTTCTTCGGCGAAGTAGACACCATGTATCTTGCAGGTACCGTGAATTCCACGGCAACGTAGGCTTCAATCATTGCACGGGAGCCAGATAGGAACTCCTAACCTTTTGTAGTACAAACAGTATAATTTCTTGGCACACACCCTCACAAAAGAAAGAGTAGGCCACTGATGCACGTAGAGATTCCAAATATGATTCTCTGCTATGGAATTTTCGAATTTTACTCAAGAATTGTTTTACATTGCATGGACCTCTCTCGGTCGTAGTCCTTGTAGAACCCCGACCACATGACTCGGTCTGCACACCTGGGCCGGTCGTCTCTCTCGACATCATCATCCCGACATTCCGGCAAAGATGCTTCCCATTGCTGCTTCGTTCTTGGCAGCCATGGTTTCGGCAGAGGCCAATCACTGAAGTGCACCAAGAACGATCGCGAGACTTCCCCCATTGCATTCCACTCCTCATCTTCTTCCGGCGCCAGATACTTCGTATGGTCCTTGGCGCGAAACTCGCCAGTCAACAAAGCAAGACGTCGATGGGGAAGAATCATGGCTGAGTCCTTGAACATGTGATTGACAACTTCCATGTCGAAGTCTCCCGATCGAAGAGCCTCATCCATAATCTTTTTGTAACGTCCTTCGTTCGGTTCGATGAGCATCACGTGTGATCCAAGAACCTGCTTCGCGATATCGGCGTTCCTGTCGTTGAGCCAGTATGCTCTTGGGACGGCGACGGGGGCTGCCGGGCTGAGGAAATAGTGGTCCATCTTGTTCAAGACGAGCGAATCGGAATCGAATGCGAGAACTCGCGTCCATTCGGTGAGCGCAAAGGCGTGGAACTTTGTCAGGCTCTCCCGCCAGGTGGCGTCGCCCTTGGTTGTCGAGATAACATCGAAGGCTCGCATATGGATTTCGGGTCGTTCTTCTTTCAGCTTCGCTAAAGCTTTTGCCTCACGGGACGACTTGAGAGAGATGATTTCGTTAGCAAGGCAATGGTAGGTAGGCCCGAATCAGCTCAACTCACTCCTTCAAGCCATCCTTTGGGGTGAATAAGAACCAAGTCTTCCTTTGCGCCATATCGACGCAAGCGTCCAAAGTTGATCACCTTGAAAACGAGACAATTAGCGTTCACTGTTTTCCTTCGGGTTAGGTACTCAACACACCGCATTGCAGAGATAGCTTAGGCTCGTCGCGTATTGGGCGTATGCAAACTTGGGTTCAAGCTGCTCTGTTGTCCAATATGGCTGCCAGGGCGGTGATTCAATGAACTCGTTGATAGGAGCAGGTCGGTTTTCAGGTCCCAGGAACAGAATGGTCGTAGCAAATACGAAGATCGTGAGAATGACAGCGAGAAGAGCCTGTACCCTTCGGGGGAATGTCAGCCGTCTCAAGACTTGAAAAGTTCCCCTTCCTCGTTGTTCGGCCGAGGCCCGGCTACCGTCACTGGTGATAGCGTCTAGCGTCCACGGCATCTTCGAAAGCACGATGCAACGTCAAAGAGCAACTATCAGTTGCGACTCTTTGCATATTGGGGCCACAGAGATTAAAAGAACGCTGCAGCGGGACTTGCAGGTGGACTACACGTGTGGGGTTTCCCCTGTATCCAACTACAAGGCAGCCCCTCGGAAACACAGAATGCATACAGTTCTCCACTAGGCCCTTTTAAGACACGCAAAGCATTTGGCCACTTGACGTTTGTCGGCGCGCGAAGTTTCCGTTACTAGGGCTTATCTAGGCTAGGTCTAAGGGGTTACAGGTATCGAGTAACCAGACCCGTTCCACTGTAATCCTAAGAGCACGAATAAGAACAAAGCCCACCTCGTAATCAAGAAACGTACGTACTCTACTGTCTCTACAGGGAACATCAGACGGCGCTTTTGTTAGCCACTTTTGGTCAAGGGGCCGGAGACACTGCAACAGCTTGTAGAGTTGCTGCGTTGGGCCAAGACGCACTAAGAAATTTCTCCCTCATTCCGACCTCGGGCAAATGTGTCGAAATCCCCATTGCATTTGAACGCATTGTGTGCTGAAAGACATACTACCTCAGCTGATTGTGTCTAAAAGACGAGTTATCCTACTAGCCTATCTGAGACACTGAAGTTGTCAGTTGGCTGTGAAAGAGTTCAATTGGCCAACTCCGTCTTGAACCTTGTTAAATACTTCTGGACAGCATCTGTGTGATAAGCCTGTGTTTCATGCGTATTTCTTTCAGTTCTACGCATCTTGGTGTGTTCAGTCAGTGCAGTTCTACGGATGCTGTCGCAGCAGATTAAAACCGAGACCGAGAGGTGGCTGGGATGCACACATGTTGTGCGTGGATGTGCCAGTTTTTTGAGAGCTCGTATTCCTTTTAGTTGGTCAACCTGGTGTAGGTATCCGTACGCATGTGGCTTAGTTATGAGGCGCAGACTCTATCCCGTCTTGGCATGGGTGGGTAACTGTCTTCAAGTAGTAATTTGTAACCGAGCTTCGATTATTACCTTCCACAATTGAGATACATCACAAGCCCGCGCAAAAGTAAGCCGAGTGAGAAACAAATCTCAGTTGGCGAAAGTGTTTAACCATCGAAGTGAAGCGCAAACATTGACGATTTTGTCCGCATCAGAATGAGATTGAACGCAATTGATGCATACCCTAGTTGGATTCATTCAGAAATGGCCTGGCAGATTTCTTGGCATCCGGAGCGGCTGCCACATCACAAAGCATTGACAATGGGGAGGGGGCTGACGCTAGGCAGCAGAATAAACTCCACTCCACATTGACGAAAATAGACCACGCGTGAGCCGAATCCTCGAATCACGCCGAGATTGTACCTGGCAGCAGTCGCGCATGGAGAGGCTCAGGGTTCGTTTGAAGTACGGAGTACCCAAACCTACCTTATCATACATCCTGACGCGGTGGAGACGGTGCAAACGGCGCAAACGAACACCAGTCCATCTCTAGGAAGTCCTGTGGAGGATGACAGTAACTCATTATGAATCATATCTGCATAAAGGGCATAGCCTAGCTGCTAGCAGTGCCTTGATCAGCGATGCATGA
The DNA here is from genome assembly GCA_027406065.1 of Colletotrichum cordylinicola. Classification (NCBI taxonomy): domain Eukaryota; kingdom Fungi; phylum Ascomycota; class Sordariomycetes; order Glomerellales; family Glomerellaceae; genus Colletotrichum; species Colletotrichum cordylinicola. Next base: position 5,372,670 of record JANVYD010000001.1, on the reverse strand, counting down.
ACCCATCCAGGTTTACCTCAGGCCGACATGTCTTGCTGGTGACTTGGCCCTTCCCGTACCCAACATCTTGTCTGAGTTGTGCCCCTCTCGAAAGATTCTCCCCCCTTTTGGAAGCAAAACGAGTCGCAATGTGTGATGATATTGAACCGCAGGCTCGTCGTAGTCCCTGGGCAGCAAGCACCAGTCTGACTTTGGTGGGCACGCATTTTTATCACGCAAGTTACAGACCCTGACCTCAACTAAGCTTGTTATTCAGAACTCCCTCTCGCTTATTGTACGTTGTGAATCTTCTCCTTGACCTCAATTGACTGCTAACCAAAGCCGAGAACAGTTGCTACACAAAATTCAACAACCCAGCCTTGACGACCGAAACCGATACGAACCACTGACGACAGTGATACTTTCCGAGGCCTTGAAGTTGGCGATTTGTGTTGCTGTGCTTGGTTTTGACAAGGCGCCAGAGCTGGGAAGGACCAACAAAATACAGCTCATCACCGATAATCTTCGGGATGGCCATCTGAAAGCCGCGGCTCCGGCTGTACTGTACACCATTGCGGCCGTGCTACAAAGCTTGGGTGCCCGGAATCTGGATGGCATGTCGTTTGTTGTTCTTTCACAACTGAAGCTCATCTTGACGCCCATCTTCTCTGTGGTCATCCTTCGACAGTCATTGACAGTGTTGCAATGGGTCTGTCTCTTCGCGATAGGGGCAGGAATTGTTCTGGTCCAAACCACAGCGTCCTCCACCACGACTTTCGACTCGAAGTATGGGCAAGATTTAAGATTGGGGGCCATTTCAATGTTGATATCCGGAACTTGCGTTGCTCTCGCCGGTATTTTGATGGAATCAATCCTCAAAGGCCCCAACAGGTTCTTCGTACGCAACTCCCAGCTTGCGGCTTATGCGTGTCTCTGCGCAGGTCTGAGTCTCTTGACGCGTTTCGCAACGACTGTCACAGGTCCTGTGAGTAACGAGATTGCTTCGTTTTTCAAAGGGTACCATGTTATTGTCTGGGCATTTGTCCTCCTCCAGGCAGTAGGTGGGTTTATAGTGGCATGGTCAGTTCGCGTCAGTAGTACGGTAGCGAAGAACTATGCTCAGGCAGTTGGATTCGTGATCGCGTCCATTGGCCCGTCCCTGCTATCACCACATATAATTTCACTCAGAGTAAGTCAATGGTTCTATCTGCATCGTTTAGCTTCTAACAAGATCACGATTCAGACCTTGACAGGAGTAGGATTCGTCACTGCTGGTGTACTTGGGTCTTTGGGCGACTATCGAAAACCTATGAATGCGGTGTCTAGTACCGACACAGACCGAGACATAGAAAAGTCAACACTTCACACCCGAGAGCAATTGAATGGTAACTATCCTTTAGCGGCTAGTGTCCACCGTTGAATCATTTGTGGGCACTATTTATCTAAGCGTCATGGTTAGATTGGATGTTATCCCGAAGGTGGCGCTAGCAGTTGAACCTGACCAGCCGGTTCATGGATTTTCCAGTAGTTCCTTCGAGTTCAATTGTTCCAAAGTGTTACGGTCAGCTATCCGACAGTAGGGTCTGCTAATAGAAGTTGGGGGTTGACGTTAGTAAACAGTATTGTCGTATCGTAAGTCTGGTTCGTAGGTCGTAGGCTGTATTATAGATTAATAGTTTAGAAGCTAAGGCGATTAATCTTAGACTCAATAAGTATTTATAGTATAGGTAAGCTGAAAGTATCCTAAGGATAAATATAAAGTTAATTACTGAAGAGCTATAGAAGTCTGACTATAAACTAGGCTTAGGGATATACTATATATAAGTCTAAATAGTACTTTTGTTTTATTACCGTTCCTAATCCTGACGGGGTCTGTTCCTTAATTATACGAAACCTATATATACTAAGGACGGCCTCCGTATTCTTAGCGTACGGATCTAATCTCTTATCTTATCCTCACGTAACTTATACTATAGTTCTTCCGTTTCCGAGCGAGTCCCTGTGTTCCCCTGCAGTACAAAGGCCTTGTCACGGCCGCCCGACGCCCAAGTGGGTCGTCCAGCTGTTATCCTTGTTTACGGGTCGTAACACAAAGAATCTGGTGCTCACAGCTATTCCTCTCGTTGAACACTCTGAGAGCCTTTTAATTATAATTTCACAGATAGGAAATTCGCCTTGGGTGAGTTATTCGCAACTACCTATGTCTTTAGGTGTTCTGCAGTCAAAGAATCCAAGAAGTTTATGTGCGTGGCGGGGTTGAAGTTCTTGGCCCTTAGGCATATTCAAATGTACTTTCATCAAGCAAACATCCTTCCGTAGCTTCGACAACGCCCGCTGGTTGAGGTACCTATCCTATACTGATTTGATGACACCTCCAGGCCCAGTCGTAGGCAGTATGGGGCCTAGAACTCCGCAGATGCCAGGAGACCTGGCGTCTGGAAACATGGGACGGGGCTGTCTACGGCACTCACCTCAAATCTTAAGCGAGATATCTACGTGGAAGTCAATTTCAGATGCAAAGTTCAACCTAAGAGTTACTAACAGTATATGTTAGTTGCGAATAGACGTGTAAGTTCGCCCAAACACTTTCCCGTAAACGGAGCGCTCCAAGTCCCGTCCCGACGTCTGAAATTAGGACGACAACAACAGGAAATAAGTCATCCAAATAGGCACTGCCGCGAATTTTCAAGACACCTGGTCAACATTACTGACTACCTAAGTGGCAACTTAGAAAGTGAGTTAAAGCTACCACCGCGTACGATACCATCCCCGCAATTCTACGAGCGTAGTAGTTGGGCAGAGGGGTGTCTCATATCAATAAGTAGGGCGCGCACGAGGCTTTGAGGCAAGCGTGTGTATGTGTAGAGTCTGGAAGAGAGGTGCGCTGCGTGAAGGGCTCTAGATGGCTCGATATATCCTGCCAGATCCTCCAAAACGCGCGGGGGCTAGCGAGGCTGCCCAGCCTCGCGACATCTCAGTTTATGATAAGTTCTGTCTGCTTAACAAAAGTATCTTCTGCCCCACGAGAATAGGGGATTTTAATGGACTTTCAGGCATCTTATCGTACTGTTTATGTACTGCAGACTCTTAAAAGTAATGAAAACAGGTATGCAAGAAACCGGCCGTCTACACAAATGATACCAGACATTTTCTCAGCTACGAGGCCTGCTTCCGATGTTTTTATCAGAGAGCTCATAGACCTTAGGGTTCCATTTCTGTTGTTTTCGAGAGTCTACAATATCCCTGGATTGACTTGAAAAAAGTTGATGTCTCACACTCAGACATGTATCCATTCAGAAGCAGAGAGCTCGTTCGGGCTAATCTAATGGAGAAAGCCAACGATCCAACGCGAGGCATGTTAGGGGGTTCGTGCGGAATCTAGGGGGCAGAAAGGCTTCGAAGAACCTCAAAAGCAACGTCGTCATCTATTTCGGCATTGAAATTTGGCATAATTTAGCCTGGAGGTGTCGTCTCGCTTTTCTCTCAAATCACATGTGATCCTTGCCGTATTAGCCTTTCACGTACAAAATTTCAAAGGACACAGAACAAGTATACTAAACGATAGGAGTGCGCGATATCCTTCCACCCCCACCCCCCGCAAGGTCTTTCGGTCATATTTTTATCATCATCTTCTATGTCTCCCATATTCCCTCTGGCTCCTGACTTTTCAGGACGCAAATATGTCACATACCGTTTGTTTGCTTTACCCGTCTGTAATATGTATCCCAGAACGCACACAAGTGTTTGTGTGCAAGTCACACTTGGCGGCTGCCCATTCCCGGTCTTCGGACCGTAAACCGCAAATTTGGCCGCGCCACATCTCATACCTGCTGCGTGCCTCAGATTCCTCCTTTCTTCTGCTTTGTATCTTCCTCTGATCTCAACTACGGTGTATATCAGGGTAAGTTTCGCCCAGTTCCTATGCACGCAGGGTGCATGTTGAGGCACACACCTTGAATCCATCTTGATATGGATGTAAGCCAAAACACGATGACTAGCTTATTCGTCAACTCTGACGAGCAAGGCCTTTCACGACGAGCTACAGACGTATCAAGAACCGGGGAATTGTTGACTTCTTTTGTCCCGCCTATTTTAATTCTTTACTGATCGGGAATAGTAGCGAATCAGCAATCAACTTCGCCATCCACCGCAAGTGAGCTTCATTGCCCTACTTGCACGTCATTTTCTTAGGAAGTCTAATGCGTGGCTGAAATTCCCATCACTTTAGCTCGCCCTACCCTGAGTCCTGGGCAGCCAAAAGCCCAACACCCACCGAACTCGGCCCGAAGCGACAAGTGCCAGTTTGGCAATGTGTAAGTAGACCACCCTCGCAGATTCTACGGAGCGTTTTATTGGACTGATGTGTGACATGAGTAGTGCTCTTGCGGCGAAGCAGGGATCCCTATTCGCACAGCCTCGTGCCGCTATTGCAGCACGCCTCGATGCGCATATTGCCCGGTGACTAAGATCAAGATCAGGTCTTGAGGTCGTCGAGGCGTCTGATACGGAGGAGACTAGTGGAAAGGTGGTGTGGTGGTAAATGACGTTGTGGCGACACCCGTATGGTCCAACGCGAACCAATCCTAACACTCCCCAATATTTGTACCCACACTAAGATTGGCAAGAAGTCAGACTGAAAAGTAGAAAGAAACTTCAGACGAACTATGTGTCTGTAATGCAACACTTATTTGTTCGTTTTTTGCCTCCTCTCAGTAGTAGATTTATTTCCCACGCTGAACTAGTCCGACTTTGAGTTGATCTCATCACACCCCGCGACTGTCTTTGAATCTTCAGCGTCGGGATGATGGTCTTCTGAAATGCGCTAGCTCGTGGGTGCCCGAGAAAATCCGCGCTTGCCAATTGACAGGTTGAAGGCCATGCGCGTGTGGCTCAGCCGAAGGGAAAACAACAGAGCATGGATCGTCGCCTCATCCCGTCTACGTCTGAGCCAATAAGAGGCATAATCTGTGCACCCACACTGAGCTTGTAACGCTTTTCCTAGCGAGCATTGGCTTATTCACCGATCACACGATAGATGCTCGGTTCTTAGGGCGAGAAATATCGTGGAAAACAAGAGGAGATCGCCGGGCGAAGTACTCAGCCCAAGGAAGAGCATGTATTGCTAGTGGTGGAACCCCAGCCCAAGACAGCCTATTGTCAATGGATGCTCCCAGCTTGTACAACATTAGGCGTCGGTTGCCTGACAAGCGTATTCACTGGCATATCGCTCTGAAGCCTCGCGATGTCAGATACCTCCTTCACTGGACCACAACTGGCGATCGAGCGCCGAAGCGAGTTGAAAATGATATATCTTAAGCAAAGGGAAATCCAGATAGAAAGGCCTGGAACTTTGAAATGAGGAACTTCTCAATTTTCTACGACTTTATCACTTGCAACTCCTATTTACTACCTGTAATCAGGTCCGATGCGTTTCTAGGGAAATATGACTTTCCAATGAGGCCCCGTGCTCGACCTCGGCCAAGTCGGCGCCGTGAATTGCCTTCACGTATGCCAAAAGATACATTCCTTCCCACATTTGATTGGAATCGTAATGTTGTACCTCGAGATACTGAAAACCTATCCCTGGTGGACGATAACGACGACGGAACCTCTGGTATTCTTGACGTCTTCCTTGAGATCCAGGAGTATTCACAGAGAGACAGTTATGAAAAGCCGGTCCTGGAGGCAGTGTGTCCCGAGGAAACATTGATCGCTCTTCGCAGGGGTGGTCGTGATTATCCGTGGGCCTTTGTTGCTTGGCTAGATGAAAGAAACAGGGATCGAGGACCACGAATGACGAGCGGCCTTGTGACCGGCTTCCAATTGTACCAAAGCTTGAAACTAAAGGTGAGGCCACCAATTCCAGGTCTTTTAATACAACCATTACTCTCAAGAGGCCATGTGCTGATTTTGCAATCATTGGAAAGCGTTTTGGGGAGCATGGATACCCTGATGTTGATATCAGAAAGATGTCGGCTGTCATCAGCGGCTATGCTGCGGCAAATGCTGACCAATTGCCAGATATATTCCAAATCCCGGTCCAGAAGCAGTGGCGGCTTTGATCCTGACAGCTCCGAGGACATTTGCCTCAGTTCTCAGAGACTTTCTTTGGAAGTACTTTTCAGCGCAAAGATCTTTCAAGGTTACCATTGAGGCAAGCCCCTACTTTTGGATGAAACGCAACTCTATTGATTTGACGACTGTAATCGACTAATGACTTTCCAGCCAGGAGCATTCGCGTTCTCGCTAGACTTTCACCTGCCATTTTTCGCGCTTCGAACCCACTCGAGGTCGCGACTCAAAGAAACCGCGAAAGCTGATCAGTTACTGGCAAAGGCAGTGGATCTGACATTTCTCTCGACAACTAAGATGTCCAGTAGCGACGCTGCCGATAGTGTTGAATACTTGCATCCAGCCCAGGTATCCCTTGTAGTATCGGGGTTTTCTAATTCGACCTGGACAGCTTGTCTCTTCGTCAGAGTAGGGAATTCTGACGAACATGAGGAGAGGGATCTCGCTGCCTACCGCCAATCTTCTGAAGAAGATGGATTTCTTTGGGATCCGCTGACAATGGGTCAGCTTGGTGCCGCACTCACGATATGGGACCCCCGAGAGTATTTTTCTCTGATACTAAAAATAAGAGTCGACCAGGTGAAAGACGAGTGGCGAAGAATTCTTTCCTATCTTCAGGACAGTGTTCAACCATACGTAAGAAGACTTCATTTCGGGTTGTACCTTTTGAGTGAAGCAAGGCAGCTAAGGTGTTATTAAAAGTTGCAAGAGTCCAGGATGCCCACAATTCAAGACAATCCTACGCTTGATTCGGTCGAAAATCAGGCGAGAGCCATCGAGCAGATTTATCAATGGGTTAGATGCGTTAGTCGTTTACTGATTGATCTCGTCGATACTCTTCAGAAGCTCATCCAAAAGTGGGTCTCATTTGCTAAAAAGGACATTTATCACTTCTACTCAGTAGAGTCAAATCAGCTCAAGATCACTCTGCGAGAAATTGATGCGCGATTTGAATGTCTCAGAGACATCCTTGCTGATCTCAAGGGGCTGAAAATCAGAGCAGATGGGTTTAAGAGCCAAGTAAGCATTCCCGGTCTCCCAGAATGGAGTTGAGCTGGCTACGTTCGGATTTTCATCCAGTCTGACATTTGTGAATAAACACAGCTAGATCTATATATCCTTGTTGCAGGCCACAGAGCTGCGGTTTTGCAATATCAGAACGTCTCAATCGTAAGATATCTATTAGCTAAGAAAAGATGTCGCAGGCTTTTGCTTACTCCTGGCACACACTAGCTTCACTTTGTATCGCCTGTGGCACTATCTGCAGGGGTGATGCAGTCTCAGATCATTTCTTTTCAGCCTGCCTTTGCATGCTTTCTTGTTCTTTGCCTGGGATTTTGGGCCATCATTATCTGGGGAGTCAAAGTGATTTCTCGTCCATGGAGTTTGCGTCGCCGACTGCTCCTCCTTACCAGACGGCATCAAGCTAGACTTCATCAGAGAGGGCCAGACCTCACTGTTCTGGGACTTCCTCGGGACTCCTCAAATACTCAACAAGCCATCTAGGCTGATGCGGCTGAATAAGAAGTAGAAAGCGCAGGTTCTCGTAGTACATCAAAATTCGGCTTCAACTAATTACCTTGCTACTGTTGTGCGGAAACCTGCCGGTACGGATATACGCGTGTAACGTCATCTCACCACGTTGTCCTTTTTCTCCATTAAAGTCTTCTCCGAGACAGGCCATGACATCCGTGTGTGAGAGATCACTACAACGTGCGGGTGAGGGGGCCGTGGCACGTTTGCGTCGCACACGAGGCCGGGCTAACACTTCACTCGCGACACATCCGACAGCGCTCGCCTCGAAACGGTGTTCCCCAAACAGGAGAAAGGCCGATCCTAGGCATGCCACTTCAGACAGAGACGGCATGCTTCTGACAGGTCATTCTTTGGATAGCACACCCGCTGCGACCACGCACGCGAGCTCGGTCATGTGTGACAAGCAGAATTTCAGTCCAGGTGATCTTTCATGTGCAACTTTTGGCGCCCAACTTTCTACATAACCCCCAGATAGAGCGTGTAAAAAAACTCGTCCCAGCAATGCGTAGGTTGCGTTGACACGTGCATGATAGCTCGCCTCACCTTTGGAGCCCAGGAAATCATGCCATGTGGCAGACTGGGTTTGTACTGCGCATATCTTCAATCTTGGCTGCAGTCACCGACATCGATTTTTGGCAGGTGTGATCGGGTGAAAATGATGGGGATGATGCAAAATACGAGATGGTGTCATGCAGCTTACACACTCCTACATTGTAGGTATCTATTGGCAAAGCGCGGAAGGACCTGCCAGATCTGTAGCTAATCGAGTGTACCGTGCAGTTTCCTGCAGAAGCCTTCGGAAGTGTTCTATTTGCTCTGAACCATCAGGCAGTAGTAGTTCTGAATGCAGCTGTACAAGGTGAGACCTGAGCATTATGCTCCTGGTATTGCATGCAAGTCACGACACTTCCCCCACCTTTGTCCTTTTTTTCTCTCCGTGTACGTGCACATCAGGAAGATTTGTATGTTGTCCGTCTAATTAGGGGGCTCAAGCCGATTTCTTCTAACTAACGAAAGTGCGTCTGCATTGCAGGTACCGGTGATGACTAGGTACTCGAGTACAGAGAATATAATCTTACACTGTATTCCAACAAACCAGGATGCCAGTTTGCGTGACTTATTTCAACAAAAGAAATTTCATGAGATTACTATATACATTAAATGGTTTCTTTTTTCTATCTGCAAGTAGCACGGCGTACTTAGCCGAGTGGCTAGCAGGTTGAGATGCGTCCATCCGACAACCTAACGCCTTCAATTCCATCTCTGACTCTTGCCACTTTCCACGTCTGTCAAAAGCACAAACTCAGCTTCGGAACGCTTCGGCGTCAGCCTGCGAGCAATTCCATTTGAACCCAGCGTGTTGCCTGTGGAATCCGTTGCGCCTGAGCCTGAGGATGCGCCCGAAAGTTTCGATTTGAGGGTCGTAAACGCAGCGCTCTTAGCTGTGAGTCCAGAGAGGAACTTGTAGACGGCAGGGAGAGATGCTGTAATGATACCGGCGTACAGCTCAATGGTACTCCAGTAAGCGGCATCCACGTAGTCGTAGGTGATGCTGTACTGTGTTAGCAAGTGAGCGTCCCAATCACGGAAGGAAAACTTACTTGGTGCTGTTGGCGAAGACCACCAACGTGCGAAGACGGATGACACTGGCAATTGTGACACTGAGGAAACGTTCAGTTAACAATCGTTTCAAACCACCCCGTACAAGCTGGTGAACTCACAAGATTCCCAAAGAAAATACAACCATGACCATCAACTTCTTCTTCAGAGGCATCTGCAGAAGGTAAAGTTGGTGCAGAGGAAGTACCAGAATGATTACGTCCAGCACGATGTTGAATGCTGCACTCAGCCAACCCTGAAGGTGGATGTTGTTGCAACGACCGAGATGCTTCTCTTCCAGCTGCAGCCACGCATGGTTGATGGGCCAACACTGGAACAGTGTCGCGAAGAAGAAAGCCGCAGCATAAGCGACAACAAGACCCATGGTGACCCAAATGGCTTTGTTGAGGCTATTATGCTGGAAGATGCGGTTCAAGAAGAAGAGAATTGACAGCTTGTTCATGGCCTGCGCGAGGAAGTAGAACAGCTCGCCGAGGAAGTAATACTGCAGAATGCGGCGTCAGTAATTATGTGCTAACCAGTACGGAGTACGAATACCAAAGGATTGAATTAGCATACCTCGAGTACATTCTCAATGTTCTTCAGCGGAAGAGTCCACATGTCCTTGCCCAAGCCATTGTCGACCACTGTGAATGATGGTCAGTATTGTTTCACAACCGGAACCTCAAGGACTTCTTACGAGTAAACGCGAAAACAGTCGGCGGGACGGTGAGAATAACACATGCAATGATCGTCCAGTCGTCCCAGCCAAGCTCTCGACCAAAACCAGGCAGGGCAGAGCAAAGACGCAGAGTGAAAAAGACAAGTGCAAGAGCAAAACCGACACCTGCAACGAGGGGCGGCTTCAAGCTCTCGTCTCGCACGGGAAGACCGCACATAGTAGCGGAGCCATTCTTCGTTTCTAAATGCGACAGAACCGTCAGTTATCATCCTTCCGACAGATTGGATGCCCCAGATGTGACAGGCAGGGACTTACTCAGGGCGTCCTCATAGTTGCAACCTTGCAAGACACAGACACTCAGGTTGGCATTGAGGGCCTCGTTCGTACAAAGGCAAGTCGTGTCCGTGAGTGAACAACCTGATGTTGGGACAAGCTCAGTCAAGCAGACGAGCTGGTTACCAAAGTTGGTATACGATCAGCGACACCATTTTTGGTCGACGCTAGTGGGGGATCTAGCGTATGAAAGGGGCCAGTGCTTCATCGTTTACTTACTGCACATGCCGGGTATAACTTCTTCGCCATGGCCAGTGCTGCGGCTGCGGCTTCTGCATCAGTCTGGGCCATGGTGTTTGAAGCCATGAAGGTCGCGGCTAAAACCGCAAGCATGGAGAACTTCATGATGCTGGTGTTTTGGGTGACAGCAACTTGGGGACGCTCTACAAAATGGCGCTGGTCGCTTGGCAAAAAGGCCTTAAACGGGGTTAAATAGAAGAGGGCAAGCACAGAGAAAAGGGTTACTTGACCACTTAAATCCCATGTCACACTCTGTTGTTCCTCCATGCATGAAATTGCCTCGCAAACACTCCTTTGATCGGATTCCTGGGGCAAAAGCACGCAGCGTTACTCCTCTAGGCCTTGCCATGCTCAACGTCTTCCGCGTGAGGGCGAGTCATTCCGCTCTGACTTACGAAAGATCTGCCTGGATCGTCGCCCTGGCATGGGGACAAGAGCAAAGGCCCAGCCAGGCCCCGCCCAGCAGATGAGGCACACTGGATGTCCCTTGCACCGGCACTTGGGAAGAAGGACCGTGTCCTGTGGAGCATGTTGGGCTGCCAGGAACCCGGCCGAATGGGAAGACATGCCAGCCAGTAACCATGGAGGCGGTATGTGCTAACGGAGAATTTGGGTAGATAGCGCAAAAGATGCTTGCTGAAACGGCTTTTTGATCGTATCTGCGCCAACATCAAGACTTTCGAGAAGCCTTCAGCGGGCCCTTTGTCTATCCTGCATGACCAACAACACTCGCGCGACATAGGCAACTCATGAGGGACGCGCTGGGACGCGTCCCGTATGCTTTGATACAGTTCATCCCACGTATCCCACTAGCTCCATAACTTCACTGAGTTTATTGTTTGACAGCGGAAGTTTGATGATGGAAGTCTCCAGTCCGCATCTCAAGTTCTGAGCATTCAAGTCCCGTGCGTTCCGTTGTTCGCTTGCAGACTGCGTATCTTGGACTGCCCCTTATGCCGTATTTCCTTCATCCCGACCGTTGAGTGGGCAGTTTGCTGGGCATAACCTAAAATGGATAGCACGACTCACGAGGTTACACTCGACAATGGACGACAGCGGATCAGAAATTGTAAACTTTTTAATTTGCTGTGGGCTTTCACGCCAGCCAAAAGAGTGAGATCTTCGGCGGCCTCCACCGGGATCATCCCGGCTTCAGCGAACTGGTGGCTCTGGTTCTGGTCCTGGTACGGGCCGTACTTGGTGGCATCGGACCACGGCCCTCAATGTGGCCAGTTGCTGAACAGACGTTTGGATGATGAAGCCAATTCCAAGACAATCGTTTCTCAATTTGCAATGGTTGCGCAGCGGGTGTTTCTCCCGGTCGAGCCGTTGCGATGTGGCTTGGAATGCCTTGTGTTCTGTCCTAGCGTTGCATTTATTCGTTTCGGTAAACCATCCCTGCTGATGGAGACCCTTGAGCCCTACATGCCCGGCGCGTATGGCGGTGTCAGAATAGGCAATTAAGGTAGCCGATCGAGAGTGTTTGACAGCATCGCTTAGAAGTTGTCTCCTCATTCTGTAACGGCGTTTCCCGTACGCGAGGAGCACGCACTCGGGTCCCTGGTAGAGATGACGAAGAAGACCACGATGGACGATGGGGTTTGGAATCGGCGGGTGGCTTGGGTAAAAGACACGACGAAGACAATGACGAAGACAACGACAACAAACGTAATTCGACGAACAACAGCACCAAATCAGCCACTTCGGGTCGATCATTGATAACGGACCCCGAGGACGCTCACATACAGCCTCTTTTGGTCTTTGCTCATTCGTTGAATTTGACTTTACGTCTTGGAACTCGCAGTTGTTCGCATACGCCCCGCCTTAGTGTGGGATGTCATGCCGTGTTGGCCGACTGACAAGAAGACAGGGACCACAAGAAGAATGAAGCACCCCGGACTGCCCCCTGTTTTTCTTTCCGATTTGGGCAGAACTCTTCTTTTACGGGGGTTTCAAGGGGTTGCGTGAGTGCTGACGGGGCTGGACTGGGGGCCAAAGAGGGTTGTAACGGCAATGGCACTCGCCAATGAAAATTGCGCGAGGGGATGATTGTCATATTCTAGAAATGAACTCCTGCTGGATGGGTTGTCAGTTAATTTGCTGCTTTTCGTAAGTCACTTATCACATCAGCAGTGCCGATCAGCGGGGAAGTCGTCGAGAATGCAGCCCGGAACTTGGGAAACCACCAACCATACTTAAGATCCAATCCCGATGATACTGCAGCCTTGGCTCTTGAGACTTACTCGTTCTCACCAACCTACAGCCTTTGGGCGTCCGTCACTCTTTTTTATCCAAAATATTCCACCGGCCATTGCACCGGCTAGTCATTCATTTATAATAATTTGCGTTCGTTTTAAGTCTTGCTCCCTGTCACTATGAAGTTTCTCGCGCCCGCTGTGGCGCTTATTGCGGCAGTCAATGCTGCGTAAGTCTTTACTTTTCCTATCTTCGTCAGGATAATGCTCTTCCGCAATGTTGGTAAATGGGTTTGTCATCAACGTGGCTGCTTCATCCACGGATCTTCATAGATGTCGGCACTACTGCGGCTGCTCCAGTCAGCGCCTCCATCGAACTACCCTGTTATCTTTTGTCTCCGCTATCGGCGTTGCCCTCATCTTGTTTCCTCATGTTTCCTCCTTCCCTCTATCTTTGCTCTGTTATCGCCGATGGCTTCACTCGTTGTTGAGTGGGTCTTCGTCGACATAGGAGCGATTATGCCCAGCACTTTTCATAGTGGCCATGTTACGGTTCACTTGACTTACATGAGATCGCAGTTTCGATGAGCCCCTCGGCCCTACCATCACGGCCAAGGGACCAGTGGCCAACTCAACCTACGACTATGTCGTCGTCGGTTCTGGTCCCGGAGGTGCTCCTCTTGCCGCTCGCCTGGCTTTGGCCGGCTTCAGCGTCCTGTTGATGGATGCTGGCGAGGACAGAGGAGAGGATGCCGCCGTTCAAGTGCCTGCTTTGCACGTTTTGGCATCTCAGCATGAGCCCATCCAATGGGATTTCTTCGTCAACCACTACACCGATCCTGTCCAGGCTCAAAAGGACACCAAGTTCTCCTGGAGGAAGACCGATGGCGAGATCTACGTCGGTACCAACCCGCCTGCTGGATCCGAGCCTCTCGGTATTCTGTACCCTCGTGTTGGCTCCCTTGGTGGCTGCGCCCAGGTTGGTGAACCCATTGACACCCGGTTTCTCTGTCTCACCGATTGCTAACAAAATTCTAGCACAATGCCCTTGTGACCATTCTGCCGCAGGACAGTGACTGGAACAACATTGCCACCATCACTGGTGACAACACCTGGGAGGTCAGTTGCCCTCTGAACATGGAGAGGAGATTTCGTACTAACTCGTTACCAGGCGGACAAGATGCGCGAGTACTACAAGAAGCTGGAGAAGTGCCACTACCTTCCTGGCGGTAAGTCACACAGCCCTCAAATAACAGCAACATGAAACTAACGTGTCCCCATTATAGGCCTCGACTCCTCTGTTCACGGTTACGATGGATGGCTCGAGACCCAGACGACCCCTGCGATCCTCATTGTTGAGGACCCCAAGGTTCTGTCTCTCGTCCTTGCCGCTGCCACCACCATGGGCAAGAACATCTTGGGCAAGATTATCACCACTGTCACTGGTCTTCTGGAGATTCTTGTCGTTGATGTCAACAACGATGCTCCCAGCCGTGACAAGAACGACGACATCTACCAGATTCCCCTCGCCATGAAGGACCCTTCCTTCACCCGCTCTTCTCCCCGCGACTTCATCTACGATGTGTACACCGCGAAGAACGCTGACGGCTCCAAGAAGTACAAGCTGGACCTGGCCCTGAACACCCTGGTCACCAAGATCAACTTCGATGAGTCTGGCGACAAGCCCAAGGCCACCGGCGTCGAGTACCTCTACGGAAAGAGCCTGTACCGCGCCGATCCCCGCGCGACCAAGGAGGACGACGGTGTTCCTGGCCGCGTCTTTGCCAGCAAGGAGGTCATTGTCTCCGCTGGTGTCTTCAACACCCCCCAGCTCCTTAAGCTCAGCGGTATCGGCCCTGCTTCCGAGCTCAAGTCTTTCGACATCCCTGTCGTCAAGGATCTCCCTGGTGTCGGTGGCAACATGCAGGACCGTTACGAGGTCGGCATCGTTGGCAAGGCTCCCACCGACTTTGCCCTTCTCAAGGACTGCACGTTCCTGGACATGAACGGCACGCACAACGGCGAGGACCCCTGCTTCACCAACTGGCAGAACGGCGTCGGCGGTCTCAAAGGCGGCTACACCACCAACGGCATTGCCTTCGGCTACTTCAAGCACTCTTCCGTTGCCGACGCTGACCCTGACCTGTTCCTCGGCGGTGTCCCTGCTTACTTCAACGGTTACTTCCCCAACTACGCCGAGCACGCTCTCGCCGATCTCAGCGTCTGGACCTGGCTCACTCTGAAGGCCCACAGCCGTAACAACGCCGGCACCGTCAACCTGACCAGCGTCAACCCCCGTGACACCCCCAACATCACCTTCCGCAGCTTCTTCGAGGGCGTTGGCGGTGAGGAGGATCTCCAGGCTGTCTACGAGGGAATGAAATACGGCATTGAAGCTTTCGAGAACCTCATCCCTCTCGACGGCTCATTCGAGCGCATCTGGCCTCCCAAGAACGTCTCTTCCGAGGCTGACCTCAAGCAGTTCGCCCAGGATGAGGCTTGGGGCCACCACGCCTCCTGCACTGCCCCTATTGGCTCTGATGATGATCCGCACGCTGTGCTTGACTCTAACTTCAAGGTCCGTGGCGTTGACGGCCTGAGAGTTGTGGATGCCTCCATCTTCCCCAAGATTCCTGGCCACTACATTGTTCTCAGCATCTACATGGCCAGTGAGAAGGCTGCCGATGTGATCATCGCCGAGGCCAAGTCTGCGTAATTTGTCGTTCCGCAAGCAGGTCGCATCGAGGAATAGCCTCGATCCAAATCAGTTGCCAGATTCGATGTAGTTGTCTTAACACCAAATAAACACATTTTTAATTCAAACCTCCGACCTTTTATTAGCAAAAGTGTCTAGATGAAGTTCTGATTGCATCGCCAGCTTCTTGAAATTCCCGTGATTTATGGTGCTAAACATTGGGAGAACGCCGACTACGGCAAGAATTCAAGTTAAAGGATCACAAGATCATCTAAATGGCAAATCACAACAACATCGGATCGAAGTGTGTCTTGCAGCCGACGTCAAAAATGGGATTCACGATACCCACTCAGATTATGATCCATCTGACTCACATTGCCATGATCGCATTGCCATGATCGTAAGCCGTAAATCGAAACCCAGATCACTTCCCTTGTGGGATATTCTGGCGACATCACGATTCTCTACAGGAAAGCAAACACGAGGAGGTCCACTAGGTTCAGAGAGCGGTCAATAAAGTCTAACCTAACTCGGCCAAGAAAACCGTTGAATGAAGATCTGCCTACGACCCTTGCAAGCGCGATGCAGGAACAAAGTCATTTGTACAAGTCCGGGGTGTCTCCGAAAGTCCGGGGGGCCTCGCTGGGGAGCGTCGGAATACTACATCAAGACCAAGGAACTCGCCTCATTCTGGAGAATGTCGTCTGACTTTCGAACTCTAACGCGTCGGCAGACAAACAAGTTAGTGAAGAGTCAGAATGATCTACGGCAACCAGGAGACCGGGGCGGTTCCGAGTCTGGACCTCCTCACGCTCCTCTTCGGTAAGTCTCCGTGCGACCTCAGTTGGGAGACATCGTGAGTACTCACCTTCATTGTCACGACAGACTCCGAATATTGTCTTGCGAAAGAAGACACGCCACTTCACGCCGAGGCCGAAGAGCCAACAAAGTCTATCAACAAATCCGAGGCAAGGCTTCTCACCAAGCAGATTGCACACTTCCTTCGCGTCGAATATGGCATAGGTAAAGATGGCCAAGGAAAAGACATCGTTGCATCCCTCTGCAGCGGTCAGTCTCGATTGCCATGCTTCTTCTTCGGCGTTGTCGCTGCTGGAGGTGTCTACTCAGCCGTGAGCTCAGCCATCACTTCGAATATCGACAGTTTCAAGAATGTCCTTGCCGACCCAGATACCAAGGTTCTTCTGTGCAGCGACGACACGAAGGACCTGGCTTTGAAGACTGGCATGAGCCCATCCAACATCCTTGTCTTGGAATCCTATCCCTCGATGCAGTTGAAGAGTGCTGATGGAAGGATTCAATGCAACTTGACAGCCACGGAACCAAAGAATTTGTTGTGCTGGAAGACGGTTACGGATGCAGAAGCACTGCGAAAGACACCTGTTTGCTTGATTTACTCGTCAGGTACCACGGGCGTCCCGAAAGGCGTTCTGATATCGCACACCAACATGGTCGCAGAAGCAATCCTTCCTTCGTCCATCAATCGACGCATCTGGAACAGGTGGGCTGAAACTGGCAAGTTAGTTGGCGAGCCACCTCTATCCAACGGGTACAGAACCCTCGCACATCTCCCACCGGCCCACATTTCCGGCATCCAAGGCTACTTCGTCAATCCCTTTCTCGACGGTGGCATCGTCTATTGGGTTCCAAGCGGTCCATTCGACATGATGAAGTTCTTGGGTTACAACAAAAGCCTCAAAATCACGACTTTCTTCACAGCCCCACCCATCTACGATGGCATCGCCAAGCTGCATCAATATCGGCCAGCCCTGGTCGACGGGACGTTCCGATCGCTTCGCGTGGCCTACAGCGGTGGCGCGGCCCTGATACCACAATCTCTCCTTGCGGCCCGAGCCGATAAGGTCCTGGGAGATGCAGAGCAGGGCAAGCCCGTCTTGATCAGCCAAACCTGGGGCGCGACGGAGACCACAGGGGCGGTAACACACATGCCGCCTGATAGGGCTGGCTGGGACACGCTGGGAAGCGTGGGCGCGCTCCTACCGGGAACGGTGATGAGGCTTGTTGATGATAAGGGTAAGGACGTGGAGCCGGTGGGAGAGGCTCTCCTGAAGGGCCCCACGGTGATGCTCGGGTACTACAAGAACCCGATGGCCGATGACGCGGCATTTACAGAGGATGGATGGTTCCGGACGGGTGACTCCGTGAGGGTCCAAGATGGACTTCTTTATTATGTGGACCGCATGCAGGTGAGTCTATCTTATTCTCCGATGTGTCGTTGGTCACTTGCAGGCCGGTTCTTCCACCTGAAACGACATGGTGATCGGGTGCCTCCGAAGACACCCACTTACGGAGTAGACCCCGAAGTTGTCAGGACGCGTGCTAATAATACTCCTTGTCCAGGATGTCATCAAGAACGGAGCCTCCCGTGTGTTCCCATCAGAGCTCGAGACAGTTCTACGGGAGCATGCCGCTGTGTCTGATGTTGCGGTGATTGGTGTGCCTGGTGGGGATCAGGGGAGCGTCCCTAGAGCTTTCGTCGTCCTCTCCCCACATTTGATTAGCCAGGGAACAACTTCTGACGTTATTGAGCAACAACTAGTTGAATATGTCTACCAGAAGACTGGTAAAGACCTAGCTGGGGGTGTGCAGTTTGTCGAGTCCATTCCCCGAGCCCCCGTGGGGAAGGTCTTGCGCCGAGAGCTGGAGAAGATGGCCAAATGGATCTAGAAATGGGTCCTTGCAGGGGTCGGCTTTGTACATTAATTTACATCTCGAGCGTAGGATTCCCTGGCTTCATTATGCATAAGCGTTCGTTGATAAAATTCGCGACTGGCGCATCTCACTGAGACTCTGGCTTCTCCAACGTTCTGTTTTACACGTCTCAACATGTCGTCTTCTCACTCTTACGTACCAACAACGTGCCCGGCAAACTGAACATGTACAACTTGGACGAGGAAACTCGTATCGACCTTTGGGGCATGCCGCTTCCTGCTGAGAGGCCCGATGAGGACAGGGTCGCCAAGTGCCACGCTCGCTCTACGGTCGAGATTGTCTGGCGGAAGATTGTTAAAAACGGGGAGTTTCGGATGCCGCCACGCAACTTCGTTCCTCAGTGGCAAAGGGTCATGCTCATCATCGACCGGCCCATGAGCCAATGGGACGAAGACGAGGGCGGAAGCTTGTCGGTAGGATGGAACCCCCAGATACAGTATCTTCAAGATCAGGCATTTGGGGGTGATCACGATGTAGTGCCGGAGAGGACACCGATTAGCTACAATCGATATCAGCTCACAGAGGAGTTGGAGCGTCTGGTCTATAGCCTTCGTGATTAATCCAATTATTCGTTCAAGAAAAGACTATTCCCCCATGATACTTAAAAGCTCTGCAAAGTCCTTCAGCCGTCTTCAAATGGGACTCATGCATTAGCATTGAGTTTCGAAACATACTCAATCCTCTCCAAGACGGGCCTGTTGTCCAGGAAAACCTGGAATCGAGCCAGCTTCCCAGCCTCCTCGCCCTCCGTAACTAGGTGAGCGAGCGCAGATGCCGGGATCGTGATCGTTTGGTTCTCCGGGTCACCTTTGGCTCTGTACGATATTTCGACCGTGAACCAGACCTTATCGTCTACCTTATCTGCATTGAGGCGTGAGTTTCAGCCCCTAGGGAGGCGTGGAGGGAGGAGAGACAACCCACCAAAGGTCACAGGTACATGCTTCATGTACGAGAGAGCACTGAAGGCGGGAACAAAGCTTTGCTGGATCTCTTCGATTCCGTGGAGGACGGGGTTGTTGGTGAACTGCAGCTGGGCGTCCTTCGCGAAGATCTTGGGGTGTTCCGTGATGTCCAGGGAGTCAAATGCCACAAAGTTCTGCGTAATATCGTTAGCTTTCCAATCATTCAAGTGAGCAGAAGGTCCATGTGGGTTAACAGACGTTCAGCAGCCACGCCTCAACTTCATCGCGCGTGTTTGGCAGCGTTGATGGAACAGCACTCATGTTGATAACGTAAGCTCGGGTGATGAAGCCAAATTAGACACAATTTCTGGCAAGAAAGTGAACGAGCCTGTCTTTTCTAGTGTGTATGTACTTCTTTTATACTCTTGCAGGCGAGACTGTATGCATGGTTGACACCATCTTCCCGCAGCAGTCAGCTTACAAATATCTCTGATTGGAATCCTTCCGAAGTGGGCTGCACGATCCTTTCAGCCCTGTCCCCTCTTAGCTTAGAAATCCGAACCCCCCAATAGTTTCACCCAAGCCTCCCCTGCCGACATTATCTCAATGGCGTCAACCGAACACCCGATGATTAGTGCGCTGACGCGGATTTAGCCGGCCCGTCAACTAAGATTTCCCCCGGGAACGGGATCTTGGCTAGTCCTCTGGCCCAATCCAGCGCCAGAATAGGCGCCGTTTCCGCATCCCTCGACCACCGCAGCTTCTTGACGAGGTTTCCCAAACGACGCACGGCGTGGCGGTTGCAGGTGATGGTGGTGTACCCTGTCTTCCAGCCGAACATGAAGGACGAGCAGTTCGTCTCGTTCAAGGTCGGCTCTACTGCAAGTGCGACTTGCGGCAACGTGCCTTTGGCGACTTCTTCTTGGACATGTGCTCTTTGGAAGTCCTCGACAATGCGGATTGGCAGTTGGAGATCTGCTGGTACGGGATGGCAGGAGTATTTCTCCAGCTGGGCGATAAGCTTCTTTCGCCGCTCTTCGGTTGCTGGGCTATCCTTTTCCGACAGTGGCCAACCGTCTTGTTTCAGAACGCGGTCAAGGAACGAAATCTTGTCATCCTGCTTTCCTCTTAGGGTTTCCTGGCCCAGGAGGATTTCTAGCCTGGCGACTTCGTCTTCGGTGGAGGCGTCATAGACCATCCGCAAACATGTTTCTGCAGCTTCGCGGGTGCAGACCAGAGTGCGCCCTCGCAAGATGGGGTAGAGGGAGTTTCCAAGCCGCGGTCCATGATCAGCTTCGTCTGTGACATCTTCGAGGATTTTGGGACGCCATTTCCTCTGGGAGCCGTGATTATGGCAAATGTCGGTGGTTAAAGCGACGAAAATGGAGGTGTCTATGTTGAGAGTTGGCGTCAATGGTGGCGGATCGATCGAGCTCCCAAGGTCCAGCAGGTTTGTTATAGCAGTCTCCAGAGGTGGAGGAGGGTGATGTGTTGTCTCAGCACACTCAATGACGAGAGACACCCGGTCATCCCCTAAGCTCTGGACTCCTCGAAGAAACCTGTCGATAGCCGGCTGGCGGCCGCTATAGATATTTGGTAGGACCATCCGGATACGATGACTGTAGCCTCCGTGAATCTCACGCGCTGCAACTAAAAGTGACTTCACAGACTTTAGGATTTCGATCTGTGTTTCATCGTCGTCGATGACTTCCTGCAAGTCCGGGTCGTCATCCTCGTCATCTGGTTCGTCCCAAGGGAAGTCTGCCTCAGCCATCTGGACAAGGAGGCCTCGTTCCGTGGTACTCAGAACCCTCAGCCACTCATGACCATTGTCTACTATAGCACTGACGAAGACTGAACTCTGCCCAGAGGCGTCGGCCTTGCTGTAGGGCACAGCGTAACGGAACCACGTCACCGAGCGGCACTTTTTGATGGCCACCCAATGGTTCTCATAGGATGATAGCTCGCCTTCGAGAAGTCTGAAATCGCGATGGAGAGCCCCTTCGGCCTCGGGCTCTTTGAGTGGCTCTTTCGTGCGTTGCAGAAGCGCTTCTGCTCGGGTTTTCTGGTTCGCGTTCGACTGCCAGAACGTGCTGAAGCCGGGGATGTATGCGTGCCAGTGGTTATTAACCTTCTCAGCTTCTTTTTCGACGGCGGATCGAAGGAGGTCCAGTTCGGCGCAGAGCACCGTGCTGCGGTTTAGGATGTCTTCGGCTGCTTTCACAAAGCTTCCGTCGATATCTGAAGTCGCTAGATGCGATGGCCTGCCATCTGAGGCCCGACCATCTTGGTGATCAGGCTCAAGCTGAATGCCATGCATATTCACTTATGTGAACGCCAAAGGTGCGTGTGAAATATACGTGTTCGTGCTCCTCGGAGATCCTTCAACGCTTCGATCCCTCAGCAGCTGCCGCTAGATTAATTACTCCGCATAAAGGATTTTTAGCAGGGCGCAGTTTAAGTTCAATTTGTCGTCGGTTCAAGGTGAAAAGGGTTGCGAGGGGAAGTCACCGGAAAGGTTGGGTGCAGGTCGGGCGGGTTCGCGTCGTTGTGACAATGTGGATGAGTCATGATATGGTAGAGACTGCCGATTCCTTGGGGGATGTAGAAAAAGTCCCACAAGATTGAAGCCGTCTCAAGCTAAAATAACATATAATATAGCAGCAAAGGCAGTTGGAGAGCCCAGGTGATGTGAGTCTTCGGGGTATCCGACGTGGACGTTGCATGTGTAACAAAACATGACGATGATGACCGTTGAAGCCTGGAGTGGAACATCCATTTGAAGGGTGGAACCCAAAGGCAGCTAGCCAGGTTTTTAATTGGATGACGATAACGGACCGTACGGTGCGAGCCCAGGCCTTGTTGACGGGCACAGTGGGAATAGGATGACATAATCCGGCTTCCTTACGTCAGCCATCCTCCTTCCTCCTCCCACTTTCACGATTGCCTCAGCCACGACGACCGAGGACCAACACCAACTCACGGCTGACAATGCAAATGACATTGAATGCAATATGATCATTATCGTCATCATTAAATCTGTCTAAAAAAAATAACACCTCATTTCAGGGTGTACACCAATGGTATATGGCTCGCTTATGCCGCTTCCATGCAATTTCTATGCAACGCTTGCAATCGACCACGATTCAACAACGTCGGCGAGCGTCTGGTCGCTTCCGACATTACCAGGGAACACGACGTACGGCACTCCGCGATGCCGGCTCGTTTCCTCGTCGCACCTCCACAATGGCACGCCCGGGGCTGCTTGGCCCAGGATGCGCGCCCTCCTCATCTTCAATCCCTTGGTCGCCGCGTCGGACGAAGTGATGCCGCCCTTGGCGATCAGATACCGCGGCCTGACATCAATCTTCTCGACCAGCTGGACCAGCGCACGAGCGACCTTGGATCCGATCTGGAGCGAGCTGAGGGCATCGTGACCCTTGATGAGCTCTCGGGACGTCATGACGAGAACATCCTTGCCCGCGCCCAGCTTCTTGGTGGTTTCCGTGGCTGCGGCCTCGACGACCTTCTCAGCCGCCTCGTCCGATGCGACCAGATCAGCAACGTCCAGCTCAATCACGGCTAGCTTGTCGCCCCTTCTCTCCCGCAGGACCTTCAGCTGCGCTGTTGTCTTCGGCACGTAGGACCCAGCAACGATCAATCCACCAGGCTGCTTGGGCTCGGTGACCGACACGCCAAGATCTGCCATGGTCAGCGGCGGAATGCCCGTGATGCCGAGACGCGACGAGACAAAGGCAGCACCGGTGCGGAAAAGGTATCGCCTTCCGCTCTTGTTTGCCTCGAGCAACCCTGCCACGAAGACATGCATATCAGACTCAGCAGCGGCGTTGACGATGACGACCGTGTTGGATCCTGCAGCCGCTGAGAGGAGCTTCTTCGCAACGCCAACAGGCCCGCCCAGGCGGATGTCGTCGAGGGTCACGGAGAGGAAGGAAGACTCGTCAAACCTCGAACCACATTTCTCGAGGATGTACTTGCGGAGGTTCGAGTTCTTGTATCCAAAGGTAGCATCCTGAGCAAACGGCGTGTGGCTGGCAGGCACGAGAACGTCGCCCTCCTTGACATAGTGAACATCGTTGATGGTCAATCGCCCACCCTGGAAGAAGAAGGGTGTCACGACCCACGCATCAAACTTGCCCAACGCCTCCTCAGCAGCCTCTGGCTCCTCTGGAAGATGGCCACGAAGCGTGGAGTCGCCTCTGAGCACGATCTCGAAAGCCTTGCCAGCCTTCTCAGCAGCCTTCTTCACATTCTGGCAGATCTCAAGGATCAACTGCCGCGCCTCGGCGGAAGGAAGAGCGCGCGAGTTGGTCAGAATGAAGAAGCCCTTGGGGTTGAGGCTGAACTCGTAATCCAGGGTCGCGGCATCCCAAACGGTCAACACGTCAATGTCGTTGCAGGTCTGCGTGCCTGTTGGGTCGTCATCCAACGCAATAAGCACTGGGACTTCGCCGTTGTTGACAACCTTTTGGGTCGAGCTGATGACGTCGTCTGAGTACTCGGCGGGCAAAGCGTCGAGTGTCTTTTGGGCTGGCAGAGCCTCGTCTTGGTCAACGACCGGCGAAGCAACGGCATCGCTCTTGTTTTCCTGCTTGGGTCCCGCGTTACCAGACACAGAGATGCCGGTCAGCTCCCAAAGCCTCACAACGCCAGCATCAGATTCCTTCGTCCAGCCGTGAGCAGCGCCGGAGAGATACAGAGTGTGGGCGGCGGACGAGATCGGGGCGAAGTAGGTAAGGCGCTTCGCCTCGTCCAGCACAATGCCGAGGTCTTTGACAAAAATTGCCAAGGCGGAGTGCGGAGTCCAGTCGGCATCAAGCATTTGAGGTACTCTGTTCTCAAACATCCAACTCCAGCCAGCAGCGTTCCCGAGAAGGTCGAAGACGCGTCTTGTGTCCAGGCCCAGGCGAGCAGCGAGGGCCATGGCCTCCGCAGCAGCGGCGATGTGTACACCAGCGAGCAATTGGTTGATGAGCTTGACGGAAGAGGCAGCTCCAACACCACCCTGGACATGGCAGAGGTTGCTGGAAGTTCCAGTCATGGCCATCAGGGGGGCGTTGACCTTTGAAATGATGGCATCGTCTCCAGAGCAGATGATGGTCAGGGTACCGTTCGCGGCACGAACGACGCCTCCACTGACAGGCGCATCGATCAAGCTGATGCCCTTGCCGAGGTTAGTAAGCTTGCTCTCGAGCTCCCGCACGAATGATGGTGGGACCGTGGAGCTTAGGATAACAATGGCACCATCCGGGAGTACTTCAGCAGCCTTGCCAGATCCAAACAAGGCATCGTCCGCCTGAGCGGCATTTTGGACCATCAGAACCAAGAGGTCAGCGCCCTTTGCGGCATCGGAGGGGCTGCTAGCCTTGGTCGCCTTTCCGCCCGTGGCCACAAACTTGTCAATGGCTGGCTCATAGACGTCGTAGCCGTGGACCGGGAAGCCAGCGCGCAGAAGGGAGCCCGACATACCCTGACCCATTGCACCCAGACCAATCATACCGATCTTGGAGATCTCCAACGGCGTGCTGCTGGGGGTAAGCTTTTCTTGCGAGGTGCTGACTTGGCCAGCCTGCTCCTTCACGGCATCCGGGTTTCCGGGGAGGAAGACGCGCACTAGACCCGCATCGTCATCCAAGCCGAGTCCTTGGGCGGCGCCCTGGATGTACAGCTGTTCTGCCGTTGATGCGAGTGGCACTGGAAACTGCAGCGTCCTGGCCGTAGAGACGACGATGCCCTGTTCGATTGTTTAGTTAACTATGCAGATGCAAGGGCCCGGGTATGTTGCTCACCATATCCTTGACGAAGATGTTAAGAGCGGACAGAGGAGTCCAGTCTCCGTCAAGCATGTGCGGCACGCGGTTCTCGAAAGCCCATGAGTTTCCAGCCGCATTCGTGATGATGTTATACACCTCTCGTGTGTTGAGGCCGGCCTTTGCGGCAAGGCCCATAGCCTCGGAGGCGGCAGCAATATGTGTGCCGACCAGGAGTTGGTTGACCATCTTCACCTTACTACCGGCACCTGGCCCGCCGGGGATGACGTACAGTTTCTCCGACATGTCGTGAAGAATCTTGTCTGCGCGCTGCAAGGCCACTGACGTGCCTGCAGCGAAGATTGTGAGAGTGCCCTCGGCAGCACGTTTGGTTCCCCCAGATACAGGGCCGTCGACGACGAGCACGTCGCTTCGGCCCTTTTTGGCAATGCGATCCGGCAGCGCCTCATGGTACGTTGGAGGCACCGTCGAGCAGAGCAACACGGTCGCATGCTCCGGTAATGCTACAGAAAACAGGTCAATCAAACGCTGCACGGGCTGTAAACAAGGCATTCACTCACTCTCGAGAGCACCCGTCTGATGATTAAAAAGTATGTCATCGATCTGCTGCGCATTCGCAGCCATGCAGACAAGGATGTCGCTGGTCTTAGCGACCTCCCTTGGAGACGACCCAACTGAACCGCCCTGCGCGACGAACTTGTCTGCGCTGGGAGGATACACATCGTAGCCCTGGACTTGGTATTGTGGCTTCTTCACCAGGTTGCACGCCATGCCGAAGCCCATGGCCCCGAGGCCGATGAAGCCGACGCGGGTGACGTCGGCGCCGTTGGAAGCCATTTCGAATGAATATTATGTAAACGTGGCTCCTCGATCCGCGGGCAGAGGGTCATCCGAAAGTCACAGCAACTTTCCCGAGACCGGCGGGAATATTGGAGTCGCAGCGATCTTATACCCTGACTGCGTTCCCCAGGATTCGGTCAAGAGTCCGGAAATCAGCGGCCGGGAATGTCGCGCAGCCAGCATACCGCAGCTACAAGGGAACACCACATCCGAGGCCGTCCACACGTCCCGGTGCCGCAGCCGCAACCCCTCTTGTTAGAGGCGAGGCACACGACAGACAGCTGGGACGAATAATGGAGCGGGCACTGGGCCACTTGACCAAGTGCAAGCAGGAAAGGTCACTAAGGGCGTGATACGCTCAACGTTGCCATTCCTTTTCTTAAGCTTAGTGGGGTGCTATAGGTATAAAAAATAACCAAAAAATTAATTTTCAAGGGCGACTATACCTATTTGAGGCGTAATTTCGCCCTGTATAAGTAGTACCTATTCTAGCTTAAATTATGCATAGTCACTCCCCTAGTACTTAAAATATCCTATTTAATAGGGGTATCTGTATTAGCTATAAATATATAAATAAACCCTTTTTTAAACCTTCTATAAGTTAATAATTATGCTTTTTTTATTAATTTTTAACTTTTATTTCTGCTAATATAAATATATAATAGATATTAATATATTAGTAGCTACTATTATTATCAGTATACTAGATAATAATATCTATACTAATAATAATATAGTTAATTAATATATCTTACTAAGGGCTATAGAGGGTTATTTTTATTAAAATTACTTAATTAATATTATAAAAATTACTTTTAAGTACCTTAATAAAATTAATATTAAGTTCTGAAATATCTTCTACTTTATAAAGGTTAAATTTAAATCTCTTATTAACTAACTATAATAGTAAGGCTTATTAGTTATAACTAAGTATTAAATAGCAAAATAGAAGTTAATAATATTCCTATATATTATAAGGTACTTAGTAATATAATATAATGCTGCTACTTAATTTAGGGTATCATAGTATAATATATTAGTAACTTTTACTATAATACTTAATACTATATATATTTTATATAAGGTATTTATAATGCAGCCTAATAGATTATATATCTTAGAAGAGGTTAAACTTAAAGAGGATATATTACAGTTTAACAGCTATATTAGAGCTATTAATAGGATATATATTCCTACTTAGATATCTACTAATAATTAGAAAAGATTTTATAATAAAAAAGGTTACCTAGCTTAAAATATACTTATAGTAGTTAAATTTAACTACACCTTTATATATATACTTATAGGGGTAGAGAGGTTAATAAATAATATAACTCTTCTTAACTAAGCATTAATATAGTCTTTTAAAATACTAAATAGGAGGTATTACCTTGCTAATATAAGGTTTAAATAGGATTTTAAGGAGATTATAATACTATTTAATAGTAAAAAGTATTACTTAAAAGATTTTAGAGAAGGGGATTATCTAGAAAACCTAAGAAAGTTATATAACTTATAGTATATATACTGCAACAGGGCAAGGGAGAAAACTCATCAATCATGCTAGGCGCTCTACTTTAGAGGGAAACACCCCTAAAGATACCTAAATACTTATATATTAATTTTCTAGCTAACTATAAAAGATATAAAGATAAATATATAAATATAAACCTAATTAAATTATACTTTATCTATAACTTCTATCTTTTTTATCCTATAGGTTATATAACTTTTTTAGAGAAAATAAACTACTAAAAAGAAATTTAGTAGTATTATCCTTATAGTATTCTACTCTATCTTAGCTTTAAATAACCTAAGAAGTATAATAAAGATTAAGAAAAAAGATAAAAAATAAGACTAATTAAAACTAAAAAAGCTTAAAAACACCTATTTTTACTTAGTTTTTTAAAAAGTAAGTTTTAGTAGATTTTTACTATAAGTTAAGTAGAAAGGTTTTAGTAGCTCTTTTAGAGAACTAATTACTAAAGTTATTAAAAAAAATAAAAATTTTATAAAAATAAATATATTTCTTATTTAATTACTTAATCTTTTCTATTAAAAGCTAACTAAACCTCTATTTATTTATATAAGTTATTTCTTTTTAAAATAATACCTAATACTTAAGAAACTATTTATATAATCTATTACTTTAAAGTTAAAATACTAGAAATTTTAAAACCTTACCTTTTTTTATATATCTTCTAAGTTTTTTTTTAAGTAAAAAGAGAAAAACTTAATTAGCTTTACTTTATATATATAATATTCTTCTATACTTTAAGAGCTTTACTATTAGAGAGTTTACTCCTTATAAACTTTTTAGTAGTTTCTTATTTAACTTAGGTATTATTTATATCTTTTTTCTATATTTCTTTAGTATATTATATATTAAGTTTAAGCTATTTTTTAAGTATAGTTAGAAGTAAATAAAGGTTCTAAGCTTATATTATTTATATAATATCTTCTATAAAGTTATTTTAGTAGATAAGAAATTCTTTTAAAGTATACTTACTAAACTTCTACTTTAGAAGAAAATTAAGTCTCTAAGTATATTACTTAAGCTTAATATAGTAAAGCTTTTATTATATATTTTCTATATATACTAGCTAGTCTACTTTCTATTTTTAGTATTTAAAAGGGTAATCTTCTTATATAATAATATTAATAAAGGTTAAATATACTAGATCTCCTAGTTATAGATAGATATTAAGGTTATAAGTATTTAGGCTTAGTTTTATATCTTCTTCTATAATTAGTATTAATCCCTCTATAATTAAAAACTAACTAGGCTATATTAAAAGTAATCCTTCTTCTTATTACCTTTATACTACTTAAATTCTATAAAACTTTAAGTTTCTTATTATAGTATCTTTAGCTTCTAAAAATTCTTTTAAGAATATATTAGGCTTAGCTTAAAATCCTTTAACTATACTATTATAGAAGCTAAATTTATTAATTATAAGCTTAACTTAATAGTTATAAAGTAGTTTATAATAGTTTAAATTAGTAATCTTATTATTTAAGGCTTATTTTAACTAAAACCTCTTAATATTAGAAATTCCCTCTTAAAGAATATAGTAGATAAAGTTAATAATATAGAAGCTATACTTTTATAAATTATAGGTTTTTCTAAGTTCCTCTTTAAGTTAAAATTAAAGGATAATAAATAAAGCGTAATTAATAAGATTTTAAGTCTTTATTAGTACTTTATAAACTTTATATTAGTTTCTAATTATTTTTATTATATTTTAAAAAATCTTTTTAAAGTGTTCTCTTTTAGAAGTTTATATATATTTATCTTAAGTACTATTTAAATAGAGGTAGAGGTTATTTTTCTAGTTAATAATTATAGCTATAGTTTAACTATTTTCTTTAAGATATCTAATAAAGATAATAAAGTTTTAATTTATAAAGAAATTATTATTTTTCCTATAAGGAAATACTAAGTTATTACTAAACTAAGAGGTTTATATAATAAAAATCTTAGTATATCTATTACTTTTAATATCTCTTATTATAAATTTATATATTAACTTAATATAATCTGCTATTAGCTTTTTACTTCTCTAAAAGTATTTTAATAAGTTATAAAGGTTTAGAAGTACTTATTTCTATATAGTTTAATTTTAGTAGCTTTAGTATTAGGTCTTATTAGGGTAATAAAAACTATTAGCTTATTACTTAATTAGCTTTATATTTATGATATTATAAGTTCTCTATATTTATTAAGGTGTAGTAAGCTTTCTAGGAGTTCTTAGCTTAGAAGTATTTTTTAAGCTATAAAGGTTAATTAGTACTTTAATTACTTCTATTATATTAAACTAAATACTAAAAAGGTAGCTATTATTAATATTAAAAAGGAGATAATAAGACTTTTCTATCTACTTATTAAGTTCTCTCTCTAAGTCTAAATTAGTATCTAAAGTAGAATACTCTTACCTTTTTATAGGTTTTTCTATAAGTTCTTAAGTCTATTTAGTTATTTAAAGCTTAACTAACTACTCTTTATATAGATATAAGATATAGGTTTAAAAATTATTATATATAGCTTTAATTTTTTTAATATTTTATAAGTTATTCTAGAAGTTATACTAAAGAGAAAATTAAGAAGAAGGAGAGATTAGAAAAGATTAGTAGGATATAGTAAAATTATTATTGAGGATAAGGAAAGAGCTTTATTAAATATAATAATACTTAGTTAGGCTTATATATTATTAAGTAAATAGGAAATATTCTATAGTAAGTAGAAAAGATATTAAAGTTAAAATTAAGATATAAAATAACTTAGTAATAAGTTATTATAGTAGAAAGATTACTAATATAATTAGTAGAGATATTTTAAAAGTTAAAAAAGAAAAATTAAGTAGGTAAAATAGTAGTTAAGCTTAGTTAAGATATTAAAGTGAAATATAAAAGTAGTTATTATAGAAAGAAAGTTATTATATATAAAGTAGTTTATTATAAGTTATTTAGGTTAAGATACCTCTTTTTATAGATAGTAGTAAGGGAGGCTTTTAATACTAGTAATTAATACGCTTTCTAATTTTATATTTTTTAAGTATAAAAAGAGCTAGTTAAGCTTATAAAATAGTTTACTAAAAGTGAAATCAGTTTATAATTATTAATTTAATTATAGATACTAGTAAAGTTTTTAAATAAAGTTAAGTTAATAGAAAGTAAGAAGAGGAGAGATATTTTAGTTATTAATTATAATAATTAGTTTTACTTATTAAAGTAATTTTTTAAGTTAAAGAGGATATAGTTAAGCTTATAATAATATATTTAGGAGGAGAAAGCTAATGTTTATAATAGTAGACTGCTTAGAGTAAAGTAAACTTTTAAAGACTAATTATAAGATATTTAGAATAATAAGCTTTCTTTTTATAAGTAGTAGTATTTTTTAGATAATATATTCCCTATTACTCTTATTATTTATATTTAAATAAATATATCCTTTTTAGCTTAGTTAACTTTAGGTTAGTAGTAAAAGGTTCTTTTAGTTATTAGTTTTTATCTTATTAATAAATTAATATAATAAATATACTTTTTAATTATTGTAACTGGTATTTATTCTTATTAACTACCTCTTTTTTTAGATATAAAAAGGTACTTCTCTTCTGCTTAGCTATATCTTTTCTTTTTTCTATATAATATATCTATTTTTATAAATTCTAGCCTAACTAACCTTTTATAATAATAACTTTACTCTTCTAATTATTATAATATAAATATTAAAATTAACTCTAGTAACTTCTATAAGACTACTCTGAATAACTTATTTAAACCTTTTTCTTTCTCACTTATTCTAACCTCTACTTTTTATAAAGATAAGGATAAAAAGTATTATTAATATTAAACTATTATAACTACTTTAGTTATAATATATTCCTTTTTAGCTCTAACTAAGTCTCTTACTAACTTATAAATAAGCTTCTCTTTCTCTTAAATAAATATTTATTTTAGGTTTTATTAATATAGTTTAATATAAAGTTAACTTTATAAATAAGCTAAAGCTAGATAAATATAAAAAAGGAGTTATTATATAGTTCTAGTATTTATTTATAAAGTTCACTTTAATATATATAGACCTAACTAAAAATAAAGAAGTATTTCCTAACTAGCTATTCTTTACTTAAGAGGTATATATTACTAATAGCTATATTAGTCCTTTTAATTAGATATACTAAAAGTTTAATAGATTTAAAACTATTAAAGCTTTATTAATCTATATATATAATATTTATAATCTCTAGCTTTATAATAGCTGTTTTAAATAATAGAGAAAGATATTATTTAAGAAGTTCTCTAAAAGAAAAGCTATTACTACTACTTCTCTATTTTAAGAGTATATTTCTTATTAAACTAAATAAAATAGGTTTTATTTAAATTATATCTACTATAAGAAGAAATTATCTTATTTATATAAGCTTAACTATAACTAGGAGGAAACTAAATA
This sequence comes from Colletotrichum cordylinicola, assembly GCA_027406065.1. Taxonomy (NCBI): domain Eukaryota; kingdom Fungi; phylum Ascomycota; class Sordariomycetes; order Glomerellales; family Glomerellaceae; genus Colletotrichum; species Colletotrichum cordylinicola. Next base: position 5,341,101 of record JANVYD010000001.1, on the reverse strand, counting down.
AGTAAGCTATATTAAGAAAAGTAATAAAAAGAAAAATATCTTTAATAGTATATCTTAGGTAAATAGTAATAAAGTTATTTTATTTTTTAATAATAATAAGAGGTTCCTTAAAAGTAAGTTTTATATTTAAAAATATAATCCTCTTTTTAATTATCTTTATAACTTAATAGCTTAATATAAGTATAATATCCTTAGAAATGCTCTAGCTATATTTTACTTTATCTTAACTTTAGTTATTTCTAAATAGATAAATTACTTAAAAAAGGAATTAGCAGAATATAAGAAATAAAATAAGAAGTATATACAGTTATAGTAGTAGTCTTAATAATAAAATTATTTAAAAAAGTGTTTAGTTTATTTTTAATTTAAATTTTTTAGAGATTAATATTAGTTTTTTTTAGTTTTTTAGTAGTTTTTAGTTTTTATATATAGTTAGTTTTTATTATTTTTATATCCCCCCTTCTTTTATAATAAGTATATTATAAGTAAGAAAAGTAATATAAATAGTATATTACTACTAAAATAATATAAGAATAACTAATAATAAATATATTAAATATAAAGTTATTTACTTAAAATAGATAAAAACTTATAAATATATAAACTTAGCTATTCTTTAGTTCTTTTATATCTTTATATTAGTTATTAAATTCTTTATTCTTTATAAAAATACTTATTACTAACTTATTCTTTTTCTACTATTTATTAATCTTAGTTTATAAGGTTTTATTTTATTTTTAAAATTACTTAATTTATACTTTTATAGCTTTAATATTATCTATCTCTACTTTTTCTAGTATAAAGAGTTTATTAAGGTTATAAATTTCTACTAAGCTAGGTATATTAAGGTCTAATTAATTTATAATAGGGAAAACTTTAACTATATCTTTATTAAAGTCTAATTAAACTTCTATTTTAGAGATATTATCTAGATAGCTATCCTTATTTACTATAAATTTCTTTAAGTAATTACTAGTAATAGTTCTTTTAATAAATAACTTAGTAAGTATTTCTAGGAGATAAGAAAAAATATAAAGAGAAATTCTTTAAATATAAAAGGAGCTAAGTTAGTAAGTATTAAGTTTACTAGAGGAACGTTTATTAATAAATAGTTTTATATTATATATAAAAATAATATCTCTAATTTATAGCTCTTAGTATTATATTTTATATTTATTTCTTTAATTATAATTTTTAATTACTTATTAGTATTACTTTATAATATACTTAAGTATAATATAGTAATTAGAATTAAGTTATTTAAACGTTTATATATATAAAAGAAGCTTAATCTCTATATCTATAGCTTTTAACTAGTTTAGTACTTACTAAGTAATACTTTTTATCTTAATTAGAGTAACTAGATTATATTTATAGATAAAGTAAAAAGGAGAGTAGCTAGTAGAAAACCTAACTAATATTTAATTAATAAAAAAAGCTATATAAAGGACTAAGGTTTAGTTTTTAATACTAAAATCTAATTAAGTTATTAAGGTATAAATAAGAGGTTAATAACCTTTTTTAATAAGTCTGTTTGCTTTTAAGTTATATACTAAAATAATAAGATATTATTCCCTATAGATTTAATTAAGCTTTTTAATAAACCTCTTATTTTTAGAGCTTCTATTAATAATAAGAAGTTTATAAATTTTATACTAGTAGATAATATTTTTTTAAATAAATTTAGCTATTATTTTAGAGTTAATATTTTTTAGTAGCTAATAAGCTTTAATATAGCTAGTTAATATATTATAGGCTTTAGCTAAGAAGTAGTTACTAATCTTCTAGATATCTATATAGATATATTAAAAAGAAATATCTAAAGGTGTAGTAAAAGTGTAAGGGTTTTTAAATTAATATAATTAAGCTTAAATATATAAGAAATAGCTTTTTATTTAGTTATTTATTATTTAATATATATTTTCCTAAGTATACTATTCCCTAAGCTTTATATATATAATATCTCTTCTATAATAGCCTCCTTTAGTATATATATACTAAATAAGTTTTTTTTACTTATTTTTATTATTTACTACTCTTCTTAGTATAGGATTTATTTTTATACTTTTCTAAAAAAGGAAACTATTTTAAAAGATATATCTCACTATATACTACTTAAACTTACTGAAATTATATTAAGCTACTATCCTTAGTTAGTTTAAAGAGGCTAAATATTTAGTAATCTACTAAGATCTTTAAGATTAAGCTTATTTAGAGCTTAATAAGTTTCTTCCCCTTAGGTATAAATCCTTATCTAGCTCTATAGTATAAATAAAGTTATTAATTATCTTATTTAAATCTTTCTTTTATTTTACTTTATAGATATTAGATTTCCTAGCTAGTTTTTATAAAAAACTATCTATAGTACTATTCTTTATACTAAGTATATATTAAATATTAAAGTTAAATATTTTAATCTAAATAATCTATTATATAAAAATAGTATTTAGTAAATCTAAAATAATACTACTAATTTAGTTTATAAAGATTTTTATATCTATCTCTAAGATAAACTATACTTTATAAAAATAATTTTAAAGTTTTTTAAGAGTAAATAAGACTAACTAAAGCTTAAACTTATTTATATTATAGTTAAGAGCTATACCTATTTAAATTCTACTCTTATACTTAGTAATATATCTTTTATTTTAATAATATTACTTAAAGATAGTATTTTATCTCTTAGAGCTTATATTAGTAAAAAGATAGATTTTACTTACTTCTTTATTATAATTAATAAGCTAGAGTAATAGAGGGTTAACTAGGTAAAGCTTAAGGGTTTTTATAGCTAATTACTACTTAAAGCTTTATTTAAAAGATATATCTTTTTAGAGAAGCTTTATTAGTAGGTTTGAAATAGTACTATAATCTTTAATCTATATATAGTAAAACTTAATAATTCTAAATAAGCTTTTAATAGCTATAATATTATTATATCTTTTCTATTTAAAGATCTTAATAACTTTATTTTAGTTAGGTTTATATTTTTTATTACTTACTATATATCTAAGAAAGTTAATAGTAGGTTAATAAATCTAAAATTTCTTAGGAAAAATAGTAATACTAATAAGTTTAAAATTCTAAAGTAATATATTAAGGTTTATAAGATACTTAAAGATATATAAATATATCTCTAGGAGCTTAATAAAATAGTTATTATTATATACTATTTTTAGCTTTCTAATAGAGATATTATTAAGAAAAGGCTAATAAATATTTAGGATAAGGTTATAAAAGATTTTTATAATAACCCTTATAAACTAAGTAACTAAATTTATTATACTTTATAGTAAGATATATATTCTAAATAACCTAAGAGGAATAATAAATATAGTTAAGTTTTAGTTTTTTTTATTAAGGGAAACTTAGTTATATCTAGAAAATAAGTCTAAAAAACTTATAATCTTATAATTAGTAAAGTCTTTAGAGAATTTATTAGCCCTAAGAAGAATAAAAATATCTCTAATATTAATCTTATTAAGCTTTATATATAAGTTAATTAGCTTTATATTACTATCTTTCTTAGTAATAAGGAACTAAGTATTTCTATATAACCTATAGAATTCTTTAAATACTCTCTATATAACTTATAATCTAAGTATATTAATAACCTTACTTTATAAGGCTTTTAGAATAGAAATCCCCTTCTCTTATTAGGTAATATATTAGATAGTTTTAATCTTCTATAGTAAAGCTATTTATAAATTAATATAGCTATATTTAGTGAAATTTTATATAAGCGTTTCTTCTCTATTTATAAAGATATATTTTAGTATCTTAATCTCTCTTAGTAAAAAATATAGCTAAATAACTTTAAGTTTTAAAAACCTCTCTAGTATAAGCTAAGTACTTTAGTTAAACTTTATAAATTATAGGTATATATAGCTAGTAAAAAGGAAGTTAGATAGCTAAAAATAGTTTTTAACCTCTTAGGTTAAGATCTTCTTCTAGTCTTTCTAACTATTTAAGATTAAGCTATCTAAGAGTGAATTATTAATTAGATATACTTTTTTATCTTTCTACTTATATAATATATAGACTTTTATAAAGCTTTAGTTAGTTTTAAAATCTTTATAATAGAAGTTAAAAAGCTTCTAGTCTTTTAGAATATTATTAAGATATTATTAGCTTTTAGTTTTCTTAAGAAGGTAAGCTTTAATAGTTTTTATTACTAGAGTAATTATTATTTTTATAATTATATTAAGAATATTAAGTGCTACTAAGAGTAAGATTAAAGTGTAGTACTAGCTACTCTAAGGAGTTTTTATTTCTTATTTAAGAAGGTTTTCCTTTTTTTCTTAAGTAAAGAGGTGCTCTTTTTTATAATCTATTATAACGTTAGTATAATAAGTTTAAACTTTATTATATATATTATTTATATTTTAGTTAGTTTTGCTATAGTTATAAATAGACTTAGAAGTATTATAAATATCTTATATATAATCTTCCTACTCTAGAAAATAATACTAAATTTAATATAAGAAATCTAACTATATAAAACTAACTAAAATACTAATTCTTTTAAGCCTTTTACTCTTATATTCTTTAGCTTTTATTATAGTAGTAATAAAGCGTTTAGAATACCTAAAAGTAAGCTTAGTAGAAATAGTAAAAGGAAGCTTAAAAAACAGATTATAATTAACTATTTCAGAGTTAATAACTATTATAGTTATTATAATCTTATAGTTATTAATCTAAATAGATATATAATAAGCTCTAATAAAGTATAGCTTTAAGTTACTTTTAGTTATTATTCTTATAATTAGAATAGTTATAAAAATAGGGATATTATAATTTAAAATATATTTATAACTAATAAGATTAAACTTAGTACTAATATTAATAATACTTTATACTAGAAAGTAATTATTAGGGTACTCCTTACTAATAATAACTTTTAAAATAAGCTGTAGCGTGATAATTATAGATACTATCTAGTTTATAGTTATAGAGATAATAGCTTTAACTATAAAAATCTTTAAATAGTTTTATATTTAAACTATATTATTATATTTAGTTACTTAGTTTATTTATTAAGCTCTTTCTTTAGAGGTTTTAGTAAAATTAATAAAATTAGTAAGAATAGGTATATAAATAATACCTTTAAGATTATCTATAAAAGTATATATTTTTCTAATAAACTCTTCTCTATACTTAGGCTAGATCTTATATATTTTTTTAATTAGAAAATTAACTAAGCTATAAAACTTATATAACATAAATTTATTAATTAGTTTTTTATCTTTAATAGTTTTTCTATTTTAGCTATTAAAGAATATAGTTAGCTAGAAGTTATTTTTTAGGTAAAATATTTTTAGAATAAGTTTTAAGAGAGAAACTTTAATTATATTATTAGTTATTATTTCTCTTTCTAGATTATCTATTCTTTTTAGTTCTAAAGTATTAAAAAGAGTAAAAGCTTAATTAGAAAATAACTCTTTTTCTATCTTAATATCTAAATCTCCTTCTTACTTTTTCAAGTTATAAAAAACTTTTTTATTTTCTCTAGCTCTTTTTAATAAGATTAGAGGTTTCTTAGAATAAGTTTTTATAGCTTAAAGCTTTCTTAAAATAGTAAGAGTATTCTTAATATTCTGAATAATAAAGTAAACCTTTTTAAAAAGAGATTTTTAAGTTTTCTTTTTAATTTTTCCTAAATCTAAAAGCTTTAGCTTTTTTTAAAAGAAAAGATTAACTCTATATATTTTTAATTAAGTAATTATAAGCCTAGAAGCTATAAAATTAAATATATCTTCTTTTATTATATTATTAAGTTATACTAAGTTATATAAGTATTTTTTCTATTTATCTTTATTAACTATTAAAACCTAAAATATAGAAGCTTAACTACTTACTTCTTTATTAGATATTATACTTTTTTCTTTTATAAACCTATAAGATATCTTAATTAAGTTAAAATTATTTTAATCTTAGGGAACTTTTATAAGTATAGACTAAGGTCTACTAATATTCTATTTAAAGATTTTAATAGCTTAAGCTTTTATAGCTTTATAGCTATTTTAATTCTTTAAGTATATAATAATAGCTTCTTAATTAAGCTTACCTTTTTATCTTAATAAAATAATAATTATCTAAGAGATAAAGAATTTATTATTCTAAAAACTATAAAAATACTATTTTTAGAAATACTAAATTAAGCTACTTTACTTATTAGCTATCTTTTATAAATAGTAGCTTTCTTTAAAGTTATAATTTATATAGCTTATATATTAATACTAGCTATATAATCTATAAAGGAATAGTTTAAGGTTTTCTTTATTAACTTTTATAGAATAAACTAAAAATAGTTAGTTATTTTCTATAGCTAATAAAGCTTAAGTAACTCTTCTAGAAAATATTTTCTAGTTATTTATTATTTTTACTAAATTAGAAAGTTATTAATTTAAAAGTTAATTCTAAATACTCTTTATACTTTAATTAAGTTTAGATTTACTCCTTTTTACTTATAGAAAAGGGGAAATATCTCTTTATAAAACTTTTAGGGATAGAGAAAATAAAGTATAAGTAGAGGCTATAATATAAAAAGTCTACTTCTAAGTAGCTTTAAAGCTAAGCTAATTTATTAGGTTTATTTTAAATTTATTAAAATCTCTTTTTTTAAATAACTTATAAATACTTAACTTTATTAATAAAGTAGTTTTATCTAAAACTAACTAATTAAATCTTAATATAGTTATATAGATTATCTAAAAGCTACTTATTATATTAAGGTTATATTTTATAGCTTTAATTTAAATATTATTAATCTATTAAAGAAACTTTATAGTAGCTTTATAGTTAAGATTATTAATTATTAGTATTAAGGAAATAATCTAGCTAATTTAGTTATTTAAAAGGTTTTAATAGTTTTTATTTATAGCTTTATAATATTAAATTAAATAGTTTTTTATTTATTACTAAGTTTTATTAGAAAGTTAAGCTTAGTTATTAGCTTAGAAAGAAGTATTTATATAAAATATAATATTTAGTATTTTAGAAGTATTAATAATATTTATTACTTCTATAGTAGCTTTATAGCTTTTAATAAAGTTTAGAATATTATTTCTAGAAAAGAATAATACTTTAGCTATACTAAGCCTTAGTATCTTAAATCTTTAGAGCTTATACTTATAAAGTTTTAACGTTCTCTAATATAATTTAATAAGCTCTAAATAGCTTTATATTACTTTTACTTTAGAGGAATCCTCTCTAAATATCTTATTTATACTTATAATACTACTCTTAGAAGCTATAGTTTTAAAAATTTTAGTTTTAATAATTACTTCTAAACTTTAATTAGAATTAGAAATTAGGAGAGGCTTTTCTTATTAAAGTTAATAAAATAAAAAACCTATAAAAGGACTTATTAATATATTACTAAAGCTTAAGTTAAGCTTACTATCTATTAATTTATATCTAAAACTCTTATTTTAAGCTTAAGTTAAAATCTTTAGAACTCTAAATTCTAGTAATACTATTCTAAAAGAAATATTACTAAATTAATAGAAAAAGTAATAAAAGAAGGTTTTTCTAAAGAAGTATTTTATAAAAAGATAAAATAAAACTTAAGTAAAGTAGATAATTTATTAATAGAAAGAATAAAAGAAGAATTTTTATAGTATAAACTTAGAAAAGTAATAAAAAGTAAAAATAAAAATAAAAAAAGAAAGAAAGAACTTTACTATTATTTCTACTTTTATTCTTCTCTCTTATCTAGTAAGTATATCTATATTTATTATTTTTTCTCTTTTTTATTATCCTAATAGTATAGTTACTTTATATCTTAAACTTCTTTTTCTTCTCTCTTTATAGAGAGACTAACTATTATTAATAATATCTTTTATAACTTTATTTTATAATATTTCTCTTTTATAAATTAAGTTTAAAATTTAATAAAAAACTTAATTAAACTTTAGTATTAACTATAAACTTTAAGAGATATACTTTATATTAGCTATTTATTTACTATATAAATAAGTAAGGAGGAGAAGTAATAGAAGAAATATATATATCTTCTTTTCTATAAAATTAGTATAAAATTATTCTTAGAAGAGAGAAATATTCTTAGTTAGGTTTATAAAATATTCCCCTTATTCCTCTTTTAAAAAGCTAGTATAGTTATAATATTTTTCTTTTTTAGCTTTTTATACTTTTATGTTAGTAGTAGTTTTTAATTTAAAGAACCTAGTTCTTAATATTTCTATATATAGGTATAACTTAAATCTTAAGTTTTTAGGCTTTTTTAGCTTCTTTTTTATTAATTAATATATTATTAAAAACTTTTTAATAAGTTTAGCTAAAGAGAAGTTTTTTAGAATAGATTAATTAGTTTTATTTTTTTTAAAGTTTATAAAATAAGTAAAATAAATTTAGTTATTCTTATATTTTTAGCTTTAAAAAAGTGAGGGGGATAGTTAACTTATTTTAGTTAATTTTAAATTATTATTATAGAAACTAATAAAGATATAATATATAATAATTTTTAAATAGATAGATAGTAAGTTAATAAGGAGGATTATTTAGATTTATTAAAACCTTACCTACTCTCTTTTACTAAACTAAATACTTTTTTTCTTAGGGTTTTTTAAACTTTTATAAGCTTAGTTAATTTTAAATTCTAAGTCTTTAAGTAATCTCTTTTTACTAAAAAAAAACTAGAAGTTAAAAATATATTAGCTAAATTTCTTCTAATATAGTATTACTTAAATTATTTTTTTTAAGCTTTTTTTTACTCTAATTTAGTAAAGTAGTATAAAATAATTATAGAGGGGATTTTTTTTAATAGTTTTATTTACCCCTCTATATTAGTTATTAATTTTATAATAGGGTAAGAGAGAAAACTTATTAATTATACTAAGTACTCTACTTTAGGGGGAAATACCCCTAAAGATATCTAAACACTTATATATTAATTTTCTAGCTAACTATAAAAGATATAAAGATAAATATATAAATATAAACTTAACTAAATTATATTTTATTTATAACTTCTATTCTTTTTATTCTATAAATTATATAACTTTTTTAAAAAAAATAAGTTACTAAAAAGAAGTTTAGTAGTATTATCTCTATAGTATTTTACTTTATTTTAGTTTTAAATAACTTAAGAAGTATAATAAGGATTAAGAAAAAAAATAAAAAGTAAAACTAACTAAAGCTAAAAAAGCTTAAAAACGCTTATTTTTACTTAGTTTTTTTAAAAAGTAAGTTTTAGTAGATTTTTACTATAAATTAAGTAAAAAGGTTTTAGTAGCTCTTTTAGAGAACTAATTACTAAAGTTATTAAGAAAAATAAGAATTTTATAAAAATAAGTGTATTTCTTATTTAATTACTTAGTCCTTTCTATTAAAGGCTAACTAGACCTCTATCTACTTATATAAGCTATTTCCCTTTAAGATAACGCCTAATGCTTAAGAAACTATTTATGTGATCTATTACTTTGAAGTTAAAATGCTAGAAATTTTAAAACCCTGCCCCCTTTTAATACTTATAGATAAAAGTTAAGAAAGTATTTAGAGTGCTAAAGAGAGTTTTTATTATTCTAAGAGGAGGGCTGCTAAAGTATAACTTTACTGCTTAAACTAAGATTATATATATAGTAATAGGCTTATATAACTTTATTAAAATTATAGAAAAAAAATAGGTAGAGGTAGATAAACTTATTAATTTTAATAAGGCTGATATATTAGTAGCAGCATATATAAAGGTAGATAAGGTTATAAGTAAGAAAAAAGGGCTTAAAATTTAATAATAGTTATTAATTTAGTATTAAGCGTAGTAGCAGCAGTAGTTAGAAGAGGAGATATAGTTAATAAGTTAATATAGTTAATATATATAGAAAAAAAAGGCTATATTTAATATGATATTTAATATAATATTTAGCTGTTTTTTTAACCCCTCTACTTCTCTAAAAAAGCTAATAAGAAACTCTTATTACTTTTATTATTTTTATTAGTAGTTTTTTTTTCTTATTAATGTTATTAGTAAACTTTTTTTTAGCACTAAAAAGCAAATTTATAGGGTAAATATTAAATTTATATTTTTTTATTAGCTATATAAGAAATAAGGTTTTTTAGTTTAAAAACGCGCTGTAGCTATTCCTTTTACTACCTTCTGAGATATTTACTTTAAGGCTATTCTCTTTACCTCTACCTCTACTTCTACCTCTAATTTTAATATTAATATTAATATTAATATTAATATTACTACTCTCACTAGCCTTCTTATTAGCCCTTAATATATTAAATTTCTCTAAGAATAATACCTTTATAAGCTTTAGTAAGGTATTAAATATAGAGGTATTAAGAAGATTATTTTTAAAATATAAGCCTGCTCTTAAAATACTCTTAAATCTAAGCTAACTACTAAAAATACTGCTATAAGTCTTAATATTATAAGTAATTATTATTTTACTCTTTAGAGTAGTAAGAGTGTTAAGTTTACTATATATTATTTTAGTAGCTTTATTTCTAGCCTCCTTTTTAACTACTACTATTACTACTTTTTTATTTACATTTAGACTACTTTAATAAGTAGTAAGAGTTTTATTTACTAGGCTAGGGCTAGAAATATTCTTTTTAGAGTTCTAGTTAGTAATATAGTGCTACTAGGCTAGCTAGGTTAGTATCTCTATAGCAGTTACTTTATTATTATTATTATTATTATCTTCTTGCTATTTATATTATTAATTATTAATATTACTAACCTTAGTAATACTATTACCTATTAGCTTAATTTTAACTTATAGCTTATTAAATATAATATAAACCTAAAGGAAGCCTTAGCATTTCATACTTTTATACTTATTATTTTTAAATACCTAGTTATTTTATACCTACTTAGTTATATAGATAGTACTTATATTATCTTTATAACTAGTATTTAACTTAGTAACTAGCTGAAATATTTAATAGTACCTCTAAAAGGTATTATTATACTTAGCTATAAAGTTAGTAATTATAAATAGACTAATAAATTTAGGGAAAATATTCTAAAGTATTAGTAGTATTTTTATAATTATTACTTAAAATACTATCTTTTTATTACTAGTAATAAAAAGCTACTCCTACTTCTAGAGAGCTATATAGTACTTAAAGAACTTCTTAGTATTAGTTTTATCTTATTACAGCCTGTTACTAGCTATATTAATATTATTATTAAGCTAGATATTATTAACTTAGCTGTTAAGCTAGGTATTAAAGAGATTATTAATTTAGTTATTAGGCTAAGTATTAAAAAGATTATTAACTTAGCTATTAAGCTAGGTATTAAAGAGATTATTAGCTTAGCTATTAAGCTAGATATTTATTAGCTAAACACTAAGCTTAGGATTATCTCCCTAAGCCTCTATTTTATTATTATTATTAAGAGGGATATTAAAGTTATAAAATATATTATTATTAAGTAAGCTACTAATAGCTACTTACTAACTATAAAAGACTTCTATAAGGGTAGTAATATTAATACTAGCTAAAGTTTTGCTTATAGGAAGGTAAATTTAATACTATTACTCTTTATAAGGGGTAGTATAGGTATAAAACTCCCTATCAGCCTTTGCTACCTTAGTAAATACCTTATTTTGCTTATATATAGTATATTGGCGCTGACCTATATTACAGATCCACTCGCTATATGTAGCCAAAGTTGTATATTAGCTTAAAAAAAGGAATAGCAACATTGAGCGTATCACGCCCTAACGCAACGGCGCCAACACTCGTCTGGGAATCCAAGGAGTGGACGGATTGAGTTTGAGCAGGTGGAGGTTTGGCCACCCCCGCACGGCACGAAGTCCGCCCCGCTTATAAACAAAGGAGATGCACGCTGCCCGGCGAATCTTTTCCCTCTTTTCTCCCCTCGGTCATCTTTCCGCCTGTGCGACTTTGTCCACTCCGTCCACCTTCCTTTCCAAGACCCAGAAATCTGCCCGGACTTCCTCCCTTCGGACCATGAAACGTGCGAGAATCGACGGTCCGGACAAGACCCCGTCCTCGGGGGGCCAAGCCGGCCAGCAAGTCCACATGCCAAAGATCTCCAGGAAGATACGCGCCTGTAAGCTCCGACGCCTCCGATTCACTTCCTCCGAGATGTGTCTCCCCTGTCTTGCCCTGGCGCCGCGGGAGAGATTAGCTTGCTGATAAGAGAAACACAGGCCAGGAATGCCAGAATCGTAAGATCAAGTGCGGCATTGAGCCCGGCCAGCAGACGTGCGCCCGCTGTTCGCGTCTGGGTCTGCAATGTGTCGTCAACAAGAGTCTCCAGACCCTCCTGGACAGCGAGAATGAGTGGAAGACCAAGATGGAGATGCAGCTGCAAGCTCTCTCAGCCTCCATGATTGAGGTCCAGCGCCATCTCAACATGCCACCGCTCATGCCCCTCCAGGGCTTTCACGAGGGCGGGGGCATGTCTCAGAGTCCCGTGAACGTTGCTGGGTCACAGAGCAGCCCTGGCACAGGCCCATCACCAATTCGCCCTCCAGACGTCACGGCGATGACGCGGGAAAACTCACCAGAGATCCCAACGGCACAAGACAATGGCGAAGACCAAGCTATCGTGAGTGCGCCAATGGCTAGTCTCTTCGAGGTGACCAAGCTGCGGAACATCCGGAGCGACCCCGGGGCCCGGGCCCACCTTCCGGTGGATCGGACCTCGAAACCCGATTTCTTCGACCAAGGCAAATTTAGCATCCAAGAGGCGGAGCAGCTTTTCTCCACGTTCCGTGGGACCCTTAACGCCTACTTGTGGGGAGGCATCGCACTAAGACACGACACCCTCGCGGCTACGCGCTACGCCTCCCCCCTTCTCACTGCGGCTATCCTCGCAGTAACCGCCTTACACGCCCAGGACGAAGGCCGTGCCTTTGACACGTGCTATCCCATCTTCCTCGAGCTAGCGAGCCAAGCAGTCTTTGACCGATATCACACGTTGGACGATGTCCGAGGCCTTTGTGTGGGGGCCTTCTTCCTTTCGGACTTGAGCTGGAAGCTGAGTGGCCTGGCCGTTCGGATAGCCACCGAGCTGAACCTCCATCAGTTCTGCGCCAAAGCGCTCAACAAGGGGTCATCAGAGTATGTCGAGCATGCAAGGCTATGGTACTTCCTTTATGTGTGTGACCACCATTTCAGTATCGCCTATGGGAGGCCGCCAGTCATCAACGAGGACGCCAGCATCGTCAACCATGAGGACTTCCTGAAGCTGCCAGGCATCACCCAGGCAGATCATCGTCTACACAGTCAGGTTGGTGTCTTTATCATTTTGAGTCGCGTTTTCCACACATTTGGCCCGGATAGGTCAAGACAAGTTGGCAGAGACGAGTTCGTCCAGCTGAAAAAGTTTGATGATGAACTTTGCTTTTGGAAGACTAAATGGGAAACTCGTCTAGGTATGCTCCCCCTGGCCTGTTTTGGAAAAGCAATTTACTGACCATCCCCTAGAAGCGGATAAGTTCATCTCAAAGTATCCCGCCAAGGGCGTCATACTTCACTATCATTTTGCTCGTCTCCTATTGTACTCGGTCTGCTTACGCGGCCTGAACGCGTCGAACCCATCAGACCAGTATGCCGTCTGCGACGAGCGCCGCAGCTTCATTAACACCGCCATCACGAGTGCGTCGGCCGCCCTGGAGCTGATTCTGACAGACACGGACATGCGCCGAGCAGTCATCGGCGTACCCCTGTACCTGTTGACCACCATCGCGTACGCCGCCATGTTTCTCATGAAGGTGTACATGCAATGGAAGCCGGCCAAGGTGGACATTCGTTACGACAGCGTCACCGACCTCATTGAACGGATCGTCGTCTTGTTGAAGGAGCAAAGCCGTTGTACCCGCCATGTGGCCCACTACATTGGTCACGGCCTCAACAATATGCTGCAGAAATTCAAGGAGCGAGGTCCGCAGGAGCAATATTACATCGCGAGCGGGCAACAGCCGGGTGCTGTCGGAACCGCCATGCCAGGCCAGCCTGTGCCTCAATGGCCAGAGCAGATGGAGCCGACCGACTGGGAAGGAATTTTCAACGGGGGCATAATGAATTTCGGCATGCCGGAGCAGTATCACCAGTACGGGCTATTGAACGATCTGAATTCGGGATTCTAAATGTCGTCATCAATAATAATGAAATCACGATATCCATCAAAAACACCCACTTACACCTCGCTTTTTGTCGTTTCGCATGCAAACATGCCTTCTCGTGATGCCTTGTCACACACGATGGACCGCGAGCGGGCAGAAGTCCGCGCGCAGAATGACTCGGACTAAACACCGCACCACACCCAAACACGGCATTTGGACTGCCGGAACAAAGACCGCGCTGTCTTGGCCCCCTCACTTGGTGGATCTAGAACACCCTCTGGCCATACCAACAGTCCAATCACGCGTCCCCGGCCCCAGCATCCACGATCAGGCAGACTAATCCTGCCAAACCACAGACTATTCGCCCACACCAGGTCCGGAATGGGTTCGCTTCACGCTCGCTTCTGGTTCTAACGCGGGTCCACGAACGCCTCCCAGGCTCCTCCCCCAACAGTCTACCCCGTGGGGGAATAGGGACGTGTGCCCGGAATACCCCGGGTCCCGCCAGTCTAGCACAAGAGACACACGCCAGACACGACTCGTGTTTTTGACGTTATATATCAGACGTCTCGTTAAGAGATCTTTGCCACACAGTTCAGCTGAAAGGGCCCAGGCAAAAGTTTCATCGAACTTCAATCTTCTCTTTCCCATCCTACCCGGTTTCTTGGTCGACCAACAAAAACAGCTGGGAGGTCGCATTCTACCAGCGCATTGAGCAGACAGCGACCCCCTGTTTTGCGCTCCACTTTCTCTCCTTTCCCAAGGCGGTCTGCCTTTTCGAAGAGGGAGAAACCTTACCTTTTGGCGCCTTGCTTTTTTTTTCCCCTTCCGCGGCTCAATTGATACGATAACGACGACGAAAAGCAGCCGCGTTGGACGGAGAGAAGCAGCGACAATGAGCGAGGAGCACGATCGGAAGCAATCCGTCGAGATGAAGGAAGACAAGAACGCCGTCACCGTCGACGCGGACGGCGAGCTTGCGGAGGCGCTGAGGAACTACGTGCCCGGCACGCAGGAGGAGAAGGCTCTGGTCCGCAAGATTGACTTTTACCTGATGCCGATTCTATGGATTGTAAGACGAAATTTCCGTCGCACAGCGACGGTCTTTGGTCCAGCATCTTACTGACTTGTGATATTAGATGTACATCTTGAATTACGTCGACCGTACAAACATCGTAAGTTCTTCGCTGTCTCTCCCTTGGGTGAAAAGCCTCCGGCTGGCATCGAGTGTCGCATGGACCACCGCACTTGACGTAGCGAGTCAGCCATTCGTGGCGTCTTCCACGTTGAGTCTCAACTTCAGGAGATCTACTTGTGCGATATGCCAACAGCTTGGCAGCCTAGGGGGCATTCATTCACATCATGAAGAACACGAAGCTCACTCTTATTGATAGGGAAATGCCAAAATCGCAGGCATGCAAAAGGACCTTAGCCTCACCGACGACGGCTACGCCTGGGTCCTATCGATCTTCTTCTTCGGCTACCTCATCTGCGAGGTGCCTTCAAACATGATCCTCTCCCGCAGTCGGCCTTCTCTCTTCCTGCCGGGAATCATGCTTGTCTGGGGCGCGCTCTCAGCTCTCATGTCGGTCTCGAAAACCTACGGCGCTCTCCTCGGCTTCCGGTTCGTCCTGGGCTGCATCGAATCTGGCTTCTTTCCGGGCGTCCTGTACCTTCTGAGCTGTTGGTACACAAAGGCTGAACTGGGCAAGAGATTCGCCATCTTCTACACTGCTGCAGTTCTCTCTGGAGGTAAGCTGCCTTTATCACGCTCACGAGAGAATCATCTGGCTAACCCATCCCAGCTTTTGGTGGTCTTCTCGCCGGCGCAATCACAGCAAACCTCCACGACGCGCACGGCATCGCAGGCTGGCGATGGCTCTTCATCGTCGAGGGCGTAGCCACCGTCGGCGTCGCCCTCTTCGCCTTCTTCATCCTCCTCGACTACCCCGCCACCGCGAAGCAGCTCACCCCCGCCCAGCGCCAGCTCGCCTTCATCCGCATCATCGCCGACGGCATCGCCTCGGGCGCCCAGAGCACCCAGCGCCTCTCGCACTGGCAGGCCTTCGTCGCCGCCGTCTCGGACCCGCGCACCTGGATGTTCCTCGTCCTCTTCATGCTCGACGTCGGCGCCGGCACCATATCCTACTTCATCCCCACCATCACCCTCACCCTCGGCTACGACACCGTCACCGCGCAGTACATGACGGTCCCCATCTACGCCGTCGCCTCCGTCTGCCTCAACATCGTCGCCTGGTCGTCCGACCGCCACGTCGAGCGCCGCTGGCACGTCGCCGTCCCGCTCGGCGTCGGCTTCGCGTGCGCCGTCGTCTGCGCCGCCGTGCAGACCCCCGTCGTCCGCTACGTCATGATCTGCTTTGTCGCCG
Organism: Colletotrichum cordylinicola; assembly: GCA_027406065.1. Lineage (NCBI taxonomy): Eukaryota > Fungi > Ascomycota > Sordariomycetes > Glomerellales > Glomerellaceae > Colletotrichum > Colletotrichum cordylinicola. The sequence goes on along the minus strand of JANVYD010000001.1, from coordinate 5,324,645 downwards.
CGGGCATCTGGTCCGCCCTACCCCTCGTGCTGTCCTGGACCAGCGGCACCATCAGCCTGCCCGCTGAGAAGCGCGCCATCGTGCTCGCGCTCGTCAACGCGTTTGGCAACTTCTCGAGCGTGTACGGCAGTCGTATCTGGCCGAGCAAGGACTCGCCGGCGTACCACGTCGGATTCGGCGTCACGGCTGCGTTCCTTGGTGCGGGCATGATTATTGCCATTTTGATCCCGATTATGATTAAGATGGTGAACTGGAAGGGGACCAAGGCGGAGAGGGAGCTTGCTGTTGCAACGGAGGTGGAGCGCGATTGAAGAGGAGATTAGGGAAGATACCTGGTGTGCTTTTTGCTTGGTTTTTACGATTAGGATACCTTTTGAGGCCATGAGCCTATGACGTTTAATGAGAAGCTTTGTGCGTTTTGCCCAAACAACTGTCATGAATGATGTGAGGAGGTGCAGCTTGCAATGACGGGACTTGTTTGTTTGCCACGGAAACTGAAAAACCAGTCACCTGCCAGCTACCACGCCCGTGACAATTAGGGGTCTCCCTACCGACTGACACATGATCGTGAGAAACACATCGTGTAGGAACACAGTGCTTTACTAATTGAAGCAAACAACATAACCCCTCCCCTCAAAATTACATGATAACAAAATCAGACACGCAAGTTGGTTTCATGGTCCATCGCGTTTGCTCCAGCCCCACTTCCGACCAGCATTTTAGCCTTCTAGACAATTTATACGCAGTTACAGTCATATCCCGGCGGAGCTACATTCCAAAAAGCTGTCAGTGCCTGCTATACCCTTCGTTGCGAACAATTAGGATTTCAGGGGGTGTTACATACGCCACAGGAGCGTCTTGCCGGCTGGGTTCGTCCAACGACCAGGCTCGACCGGATCGGCAGCACGGCGGCAACAGTTGACTAGTCTCCGGGTTAACGTCATCTCTTCAACCTCAAGGTCTGATTATAACGAACCAGACGTTTCGGGGGGGCTGTGGTATTGATTTACTTACATTCGGGGTGCTCCTCGTAACCCTTGGGCAAGCCGGGGACGGGGGCTACCGGGGCACGCGGGGCGACAGTCGCAGCGGCGGAAGGGGTTACGGTCACGTATGCGGCCTCTGGAGCGGGAGGTGGAGCCGGCTCTCCGAGTCCGGTCTCGATCGAAGGCGGGGGAGGGTTGTGGGTGAGCGGAGTCCTTACACCTCTGTATACCGGTTTCTTCGATTTCTTAGCATTGAACGAGGTAAGGTGTCTCTTAGCCATGTCCCTCTTAGCCCAGCCCTCGACGCGGTCTGCATCGCGAGCTTCTTCGTAATGCGGCTTGGAAGCAGTGCCCGGGACGCCGGCAACGACGGCGGCGGTGGCGGCGGCGACTGCCAGGAAGATGGAAGTCTTCATCCTCAAAAGTGGGTATGTTCTGGGCAGGTGAAGACGATGAGAAAGGGGAATGCGGTTGAAGGGTGGTGGTCAGTGGCGGTAGAGCAGGACGCATCTGAGACCAGAGGGGCGTGATATATATGATTTTCTCTCTCTCTCTCTGCCTCTTTAGTCCAGCCACATCCGCTTGCGAGGGTATGAGAGCGATGGAGAAAACTCTATTGATAATTACTGATGAAGGCGCCTACTAAATAACCATAGTACTGTTACAAAAACCTGGGGAATCCGAGGCACGACTTATCAAGGTCGTGAAGCTGCTATAACCTCAACGGCATAGAACATATATGATTGTAATGGTTCATGGATCCGGAGAGATCTACTAGCAGACATAGTAGACTCTTCCTCAACAGCATCTACCGACATTGAAGGCAAAAAGGTTCACTTCATCTGTTGTAGTTAGACGCATGAACAAACATCGCATCCTGTTGTTGGAGGAACCTCACAATCCTCTCAAGCCCCGGAGAAGATGATCTGAGGCGAAAGTGGCTATGCCTCCGGCACTTTGAATACGCTTGGCAGCACACCTTTTTGCGTTTCACGGAGCGGAGGGAGCTTCAAGAGATGCCTCTTTTGTCTTGGCTTACCCTTTGAGACGAGTCTGGTGCTCAAGCTTTCGATACACGTTGTATTGGTACTGATCACACCTTGTGGCTCAATATTTGCCAAAGAGAGTTTTCCGGCGCATGCAATTTGTAAATGCTGAAGAATCTCCCAGACTCTTTGAGTTCCGCTTTACTTTAACTCTTCAATTGATTGGCCTTTCCCTTCCAAAGTTGGCTATGTGGCGCATCACATGAGCAAAAATATGCAGCCAGACCTAGTATCCGTCTGAAGCAAGGTCTCGGGCCAATCTGGACTCTTTCGTTGAAATCCTAACATGTCCAAAAGGGTGTTCCGAGACACAGTGAAATTTTGTACACTTCGCCTGAGAAGGCTCTCTGAACGTTGAAAGTTCCCAGTGCCCGATTGAGGAGATGTTTCTCAGCCCATTCAGAAGGCCAAACGAGCTGGAGTTCTCTGTGAGTCTAGAATTGGGAGAGATTGTGTGGGCTTTTGATTGCATTTTGTAGTCTCAAAATCGCATTAGTGGCAAGATGAGGGACAAGATTATGACATTTGCTACAGCCATCATGGGCGCATCATATATGGTTCACGTGGCTTCAATGTTAGCATAAGATTGAGGGCAATACCTTATTGTGAACATCGTAGCCAGGGCCCTTGTAGCCCAGTATTGAAGGTACAAAGAACACTCATAGCGAGGTTTTACCAATTTGTTCAAGGGATACTGTTATGAGATATCAGCGAGTGATACTTGTTGATTCAATATTGCTCACATCCTATGAGATACTTTGTTTCCAAAATAGTAGAAGGCTGCTCGATGGGGCCTCAATCCAATTCCGTTGTATGTTGAGCAACGCAATTAGCAAGTCACTTGTATTTCTCTCGTTTGTGTAATCAGTAAGCTTGCACAGATGCTATTTGGGGCGGCGTAAGTTTGATTCAAGCATATTCACCATTGGATGTTACAAAGACAAGTACCTGGTGGGTCTGGTCGAACGGCATTTGTAAACCTCCATTACCAATGAGTCTTTGATTTCCTCGCAAATTATGGGTCTGATTGAGAGGGTCACACGATTGAATGACTTAAGTTTGTCTCTCGCCTTATGTACGTATTTTGTAACAAGCTTAAGCAGCGGTTTGCACCTCTACACATACAAACAACAAATAGTATACACATACGTAAGAATCAATGACAGAGCTTATAGACTGAGGGTGTGTAAGACTTATTCTTGATGTCAAACATAAATAGGTAAGCTTATATATCTGCCCGTTACATAGCAATAGACACAAATAGTCTTGATCATCAGATTTCTAAGCCTTGTCGTCGGCATTTAACCCTCAGGGACGTGCAATCTGCTAAATTCACCGAAACTCGTGAAGCTATCACCAAAGACAAGAGGCCTCGCAGCCACCAAGCCAGAAAAAGACCATTAACATGGACACAGAGAAAATCCGAAAGAAGCTGGCCAAATATTGCATTTTGCTTGAAGCTCTTAAGGTCCTTGTTGATGACGATTACATCCAGGCTGTTCAGAACCGGCCCATTCCTCGAGGACTGCTGCCGTTGCCGCGGCCCACCCCAAACAGGGAAAACGGTATTCCCGAGACTTACAAGGAGTTTCTCAACGCGCTAGCCGAGGTTTGTAGCTTTCGAATCGGATCTGACATGGTTACCGCCATCGTTGTAGAGGAGAAACCGTCAGCAGAATTTGTGTTCCATGTCACGCGGAACAGTCTGGCACCGGGAGGTCGTGGAGAGGAAGACAGAGACGGATTGCTGGGCTTTTTGAAGCAAATCCTGGATCAGATACGCGATATTCAGGAGAAGGATGAGCGTGTGTTTCTGCAATCCGAAGCCTACAAGTAACTGTTCTGCACCGTCATTGGAGACAACATCGAAAAGATCAATTACTACCGAAAGCATCTTGGAAAGGCCGTCAAGGAGTTCATGGAAAGGTGCAAGCGATCTACACTGAGCAAAGAACTGAATGAGACACTCGAAAACATTCTCCTCGACATCGAGGCTTCAAAGACAAAGTCAGGGACCGGTAAGAGCTATCAGACCCTTCAGTCAACCTGCAATTTCCCACTAAACACTGCCTACAGATCGTCAAGAATACCGTGATCTTATTCTCAACTGCGGGGTTCTCATTGGGCACGAGCAGACACTCCGCGAATGTTTGCACGCTGCCAGTGTTGAGATACCCGACTGCTGGGGTCATGTGGTTCATTACGCAGACAGACTTCAGTCCTATCGTACTTGTGTCAGAGCCTTCTTCCGAGCGAGAATCGAGTACGATGAATTGTTTGTTAACCCTGTGGTTAACTTCGTCCCACCCAAAACTGCAAGGAAAGTACCAGTTGACTGGACTCTCCAGGATCTCACCCACTACTTCAACCGTAGCGAATACCGCAAGGGACTCTGGAGCTCAGAACATATTAAGAAAGTTCACGCCGAGATCCAAAGGCTCTCGAGCGAGTCGCGCGAGGGAGACGACGTCGGATTCCACCGCATCGTCCACGCCGAGGTCGCTCTAACACATTGGTTCTACAGCGAGCGGCCCGGGAGCGGTATTTTCTCTGAAAACTCAGACACCGGCAAATTGTTTGGCGACTACCGCTATGTTGCGACGAGCAAGCCATGCTGCCTCATGTGCAAGGAATTCTGCGATTTGTACATTGCTAGCATGGCATGCCGGCCGTTTCATACAAGGATTTACGCAAGGTGGACGCTTCCAGACTTTGAAGGTTGTTGTACTAAGGAGGCCCGAGAGGAGCTCATGGCGATGTACGGGTCAATGGCTCATAAGTTCAAGGAGCAGTGCTCTATCATCCTGGCCAAATGGAAGCCCGAGTTCCTCCTAACTTCGTTCGACGAAGAGGAGCATTTCGACTACGACGATTTCCGTAAGCGCAAATCTCTCGAGGATGTAAGCATGTAATGATTTCTTCATTGGTCATAGACGATAGGGTACAAACCTAGTCTCGGAGTAGTCTCAGTATAGCAATAACTACGGAATAGAATCTGGATTGTCGAGGCTTCACTACTTCTACGTAACACTAACGGTCGGGCCACTACTTAGGCGTCGCGTGGACTTGTCAAGGCTTCATTCTGAACACCTTGTAGCCCGTGTCTGGAACTGTGATCGACTCGAAAAGAAACCCAAGCTGCTGATCAGTAATATCGAGTTCTTATGGCGCCTTCGCTGTAATTTCATAATTATGTTGATTAGTCTAGCAGTACTACCAATCTGTTTGGTTGACTCTTAACTCCGGCAGGGCGGTGCTGACACCATCCAACTCCATTACAGAGTTTTTGCTGCCTTTAGTCTGTTCTCCTTTGCGCGCTGCGCGAGCTCAATCTTCGAAGCGTAAAGATCAAAGATGTGAGGCAGCCCCGGATAAACGTGTAATTCCACCTGAACGTTCGCTGAGACAAGCCTGCTTGCGTATGTCACTGACTCGGCACAGAAAAGATCCAAGCCCCCGACGTCGATGTACGTGTTTGGAAGGCCGTCTAGGTTTGTCGCTCTCGCGGGAGCAGCGTATTCTGGTACCTCCGCCTCTCCTGCCTTCCCTCCTAGGTATGCATTCCACCCAAGTTGGTTCTGTAGGTTCGTCCACGTGAGAAACTGACACAGCTCGTTGTCCTTCTCGACTTTCGTCCTGTCGTCCAACATCGGATATATGAGCATCTGTTTCGCAAGAGGGGGCGATAGGCCTCGGTCGCGCGCCATCAGAGCCGCCCCCGCCGCTAGTCCGCCACCAGCGCTGAGCGCATAGAATCCGAGACGCTTCGAGTCGATATTGAGCTTCTCGCTGCTCTCACTGAGCCACTTCAAGGTCGCGTAGCAATCTTCCGCGGGCGTAGGGTGCGGAAACTCAGGCGCTAGGCGGTACTCAACCGCAAACATCTGAACACCAGTCTCTAGGGCACACGTCGCAGCAAGGAGGCGACTGTATGGGTCGATGTCGCCAGCTACCAGGCCGCCGCCGTGAACATAGATGAACGCTGGGTGTTTGACGGTCGAGTCCACGTCCTTGTGTGCAAACTGGTACACCACAATCTGCTCCCCATCGAACGAGGTGATCTGGTGCTGCGTCTCGACAATCTCCTCGGGTATCGGTCCTTTCAGTAACGAGGCCAAGCCCACGTTGGTTCTCGCGCGCAGCTGAAGAGCTGTTCTAGCTTGCCCCGGAGGTCTGATGGCAAGCACCGGGCCAGCGGCCTTCCAGAATTCCTTGTCGAAGCTCAATCCCGGCATTTTTGCAGCTTGATGAGACGTCAGGTGCTAGCTTGCGGTTGTGGCAAAGGTCGATGACAGCTTCGGAGAACCGTTCGGACGAGGCGGCTATACAAATACCGGGGAACGCCTGGTACTTGAGAGAAGGGAAGTTTCAAGTCCTGGGAACTAGGCCGGGAACGCGGGAATTATATCATTCGGCATGGCACACGTCTCCTATCAGCTCCGCCACTCGTGCTGGACCCCGCGTGCAGGAACCATGACAACCAGAGTCGCGGCAACTTCGGACGACGAGATGTCCCATGTTTCAAATGACCGCGGGCCGCTGTGATGAGTCTGTCCGAGCGGCATTACGGCATCATAATCAATCGGTGACGATTGAAAAGCAAAGTTTTCCGTCTTTCTGCGCTCAGGCGAATTCATCCGTGCCCGCCGACCTCAGGCCAGGAACGAACCACGCAAGTCGGAGATGCGCGGGAACGGCAACGCTTGGCTGACTGGGTCGTGATCCTGCCACGTGCGATTGAGTTTGACTATGCAGGCCGGACACATGAGCTTGTGCAGTGCTTGCGTGTCTAGCTGGCTTTGCTAGCTTCTAATGCGTGGTGGAAGAAAATGCATTAGAAGGCTCATTCGGGACACATGACTTGGGTCGTGTCACCATGAACGTTTGTCACGGCTTTAGTGGTAATTGTTTGTGAAAAAGAAACATGTTTGAGTCACACGGTCAGCTTCTGCGAAGGTCGTTATCAACTCGGCTAAGGTAGGGTATGTAATCGGTCCATGCGCCGTGACGTGTTTCCGGATGGAGTTGAAAGTCCGAATGCGAAGGATCAGAAAGGAATCGGGATGGTGGGGACGGCTGCCTGCCACGGCGAGGAAACATTGGAGTAAGCGGGGACTTGGCAGGCATGAGACGGAGGAACTTGAGCTTCAAGGTTGAAGGTAATTCGTAATCATTTTGTCTATACTGCCCTAAACTCCGAATAGCTGTGAAAAGTAACTACCTAGGTAGGAAAGGTTGCTCAGTCAAAGACATCAGTAGCATACCGCTCGTTGCGGATGTTGTTGAACCACTCCTCCGCCTCCTCCTCAGTCATCGGCTTGCCGTCGTCCTTCTCACTCTTCTCATGCGCAGCCTTCAGCACAATATCCCTGACACCCTCGGCGACGTGGTTAGAGCCACAGACATATACCCGAGCACCTTGATCCCAAAGACTGTAGAGCATCTCCCTCTCCTTCCAGATGCGATGCTGAACATACTTGCACCCGTCCGAGGCCTCGGGCTTGCGGCTGTATGCCCGGTAGACCTTGAGTACTCCTGCAGCCTCCCATCTGTCAAACTCTTCGCGATACAAGTCGTCCGCGGCCGGGTCGCGGCACCCGAAGAAGAAGATGGCGGGTGCCAAGGGCAATCCATTGCCAATGAGAATTGCACGCTCCTGGAAGAAGGCACGGAAGGGTGCCAGGCCTGTTCCGGCAGCGACGCAGAGGAGGGGCGTCTTGTCCATGTTCGGGGGCAGCTTGAAGCCGCCTTGTGCTGGGCGGACAGCGATCTGCACCTTATCGCCGGCCGTCAAGGAGGAGAGGTATGATGAAGTGACACCGATGTGTCTGCCTTGACCTGAAAGTGCAGGCTCGTCCAAAACGCCATAGGTCAGTGTGGCGACGGCGGGGTCTGCCAGTGGGGACGATGAAATCGAGCTTTGAGTACCATGTGGTTAGCACAGCATCCTGAGGGGAGATATGGTGGTCTGTATACTTACTATTGACGAACCCGCATAGGCGGCAGCATGAGAAGAAAGTGATTGAAAGGAATCGTCAACGAGGGAAAGCGCTCCGCAAGATCAAGAACAGACAGTCGCTTGGTCTTGATTTCGGAGTCGTAGCTGCCACCGGCAAGGTCTTGAAGCTCGTTGCGAATCTTGTCATCCTTGGCCAGCTGCGCCAGTCCCGAGATATTTCTCTTGGTTGCAGTCTGGCACAGCTCAACATATGAGCTGAGAACATCAGAGACCGGAATGCTGTTGTTAGTGGGCAAAGTAGTAGGACCTGAAGCCTGGATGGTGACGTGCGAGTCCCACGTCAGGTGGAAGCGGCGCATGACTCTGGCAACTGTATCCTTGGGGTTGTGAGGAAGAACAGCCATGTAGTCGCCTGCCGTGTATCGCATATTTGTCGGCAACTGAATCTCCATATGTCTCTTGGCAGGACCAACGCTGCCCTGAACAAGAGGCCGAGAGTCCAGAACAAGTGCGTCTCTGACGTCCTGGCGGAGAGTTGACGTTCGGGGTGTTGAGAAGGAGACCGAAATACCCGCATCGGAGAGGTTGCTGTCGTCTGCCTGAGTCTGGCCACCAAAGCGCTTCACCAGGGCAGGCCACAGCATGTCGTCCTCCCATGCCTCAAAGTCGGAAAACATGTCGCGGTCCTTAGCATCAGTTGTCCCGAGAGGAAGCAGCTGAGTTGCACCACGCTCAGCTAGCGATGAGTCGACAAGCTTGGGAATGCGCTGATGTGTCTTCACCCAGTCGGCATGTCCTAGAAACTGTGAGCAGATGGCTTTGCGTATGAAATGCTGTGGGGGACTTACCACAACCGTAAACGGCGTATGACACGTTCTCAAGCTCCTTCCCCTTCAGGTTGGTCAACCAGTCAACGAAAAGTGCGGCATTGTGTGGCGGCTGTCCTTCGTAGGAAGATGTGACAATGACCACTGGACGGTCAGTCGGCAGAGCCTCTCTGGCCGTGTCAAGAGAGTCGACTGTCGCACGGAACCCATGCGACTGAGCGTCACTGGCAAGTCGTTGAGCCATGAACTCGCAGGTGCCCGAGTTCGATCCATAAAACACAGCCAAGTTCCCACCCTTCGATGTGCCGTTGGTGCCGCTGCTCTGAGATGGTGTCTTGGCTGGAGTCTTTGTCGCAGCCTTGGCGTTGGCCCCTGTCGCGACGATAGAGCCCGCCAAGCGCGCTTCAAGAAGCGCAGGGGTAAGACCTTCTCTCAGAATAGCGCGGATGTAAAAGTCCTTCGGCTTTATGGTGAGCGTCTGGGCGACCTTCAGATCGTAGTTGGGGTTGTGAGCGACAAAGTTGAAGTTCTGGAATAAAACAGCCAGGGCGAGCAGCATCTCTTGCCAAGCGAATGCACGGCCAATACAACCGCGCATACCTGTGCCGAAGGGTGCCCAACAGTTAGGGAATTCCTTCATCAGACGGTCAAAGTTCTCATCCAGCATTCTCTCGGGCTTGAACTCGTCGGCATCATCGCCGTAGACCGCCGGGTCGAAATGTGACTTGGCCAGGTTCGCAACGATCATCTCATTGGCCTTTACAGGGTACTTGCCGCCGATGATCTCATCCTTCATTGCCTCTCTTCCAAAGCCTGGGATAGGAGCACTGAATCGGAGTGTTTCGCGAAGGACCTGTAAGTTGCTGTTAGTAATGAGACCAAGAAGCGATGAATTTGAACTACTCACAGCAGACAAATACTTCAGCTTGCTGACATGCTCCAGACGAATGGGGCCATCTCCAACGACACTGTCCACCTCTTGCTGAACCTTGCGGTACTCCTCTGGACGCTTGATCATCCAATACATGGTAAAGGCAAAAGTTGCTGCCGTAGTCTCGTGGCCTGCGACAAGGAAGGTGATTAAGTTGTCGATGATGCTATCATCTGTCATCTTCCGACCAGTGACAGGGTCGGTTGTGTTGAGCATAGCCGTCAGGAGATCTTTCCGTCCGTTCGCACCGGTCGGGTCTGAACGACGAGTTTCCAAAACCTCTCTTGCTGTAGTGCGCAGCATGTTGATGTTCTGCTTGAACTTCTTGTCCTGCTTCTTGTAAAACACCTGAGGGAGAACTCGAAGACCCTTGTCGCCAGCTTCCTTCAACACTGCGTACATGGCAGTGATGAATGGATGAGTGTCTTCGCGGTAGTAGGAGTTGAACCGGAAGCCCATGGAACATAGCGCGACAGTGTCCATTGTGAGTCTCGTCATGTCTTCGCCGATAGGAATGGGCGTTGATGAACCGTGTCGGGCCCACTTCATGGCCAGTTGTGCGGCAATATCGTGCATGTCGTCGAACATTCCTCTGATTGAGAGGGGACCGAAAGCCGACATCAGAACTCGATGGGCGACTCCCCAGTTCTCTTCTTCCACTCCTTTGGACTGGCCGACGTTGTGTTAGAGGTTGCGTGCATGTACTTTTCATTCAGAGGGGAGTTGACTTACGGTAAACAAGCCATCGTGTACTGCTTCTCGGAGAATCTATGACAACTCGATTAAAAATTTGTTGAGCATAACAAGAAGCAAAGATTTACCTCCAAGTCGCCCTCTATACTTTTCTTGAATCGCTTGTCGTCACAGATTTCGTTAACCAGAGCATGTGTGTTAACCCAGACTAACTTCTGTCCGAGGATGTCTACTCTGTAAATGGGGCCTGAGAATTACAGTCAGCAGGGCGGGATGCGACGCTACTTAGTCAAGTTCAAGTAAGGGTTGCCCACCATATTTGTTAGCGAGGTGGAGGAACGACCCCAACGGGTACTCCATGTCGATGTCGGTAACATTGCCGAGGAGCGGCACGCGGGGCGGCTCCGGGATCTCGACGGTCTTGGCCGCCATACTGAAACTTTTTCTCGAGGACCTCCGTGATATACTGAACACTCTACGTCGCTTCTCGGGTGTTGGGGGTTGTTTGCTCTCAAGGGTTGATTGGGTTTCCGGCTTGGTGATTGACGACATGATGGGCCACCGGTTCCAGCGACGGACTTGGAATCATATATAGCAGTTTCAACTCGCAAGACACGGCTTCCTGGCCTTGGAATATTTGACGTCGATATGAGGTCCCGCTTCGTGGCTCGGTGCGCAGGATCATAACGACCGTCGGAGTGACGGAGACGGAGCAGCGGGTAGTGTGTTATTCCTTCGGTGTCCTCGGAGCAGAGCTTTCTGTGGCTGAGGGAGCAGTGGTTACGACTGGCGAGATTAGGCGTCAGTAGTTCCTGATGCAAAATCGTCAGGTTTCTAGGCTTCGTGTCTGAGGATCCGACCTATTCGTAATCTCGTCAGCTCCGCGGACGCCCGTGCCCGGGGTAGAGTGGGGCCCGATCCTGATTTGGGCCGTTAAGCGCCAAGCACTGGCCCGGCCGCACCTCCGCGGCGTCCGTGCCCCACTCTTTGCGGCAGTGTAGATCCTCGACATGAACTGCCGCATGGCACCACTAATTCCGTTCGGGACCCTTGGATTTCCATTCCGAAGACATGGTTATTTTCCTATGGTGTGGCTGGATGACATGTTGCTGGCCCTACTTAATCTTGACGACGTCCCGTCTTCCTCCAGCCAATCATTGTGGGCACATTACATGCGCCCAGCCTTGGCGAAAGGAAGGACCGGGGCAACTCATCACAGTCTAGAGTTGGGGGAAGGAAAGCGGGGATAGAGAGTATATATATAGTACGGGTGCCAGTATCTTTTGATCCCATGTTAGCCATCTCCGTGGATTCGAACATACCTTAACTTATGTCGATGAACGTTGGTATTGCTGCATTCAGGCATTCTCACTGCGGCATGGCCAAGGGAACCCGCAACCGATGTTCTGTGGCAGCTTCAAATTTTGTGCCAATACAGAGCCCCTACAAATCATCATCAGCATTCATTCTTGACTTTGTCGCGCGAGGACTATCGTATAGTGATGAAGTTCAAGTTGCCCTGGTGCCATGATGTCACAAAATGAGACGACTGAAACACAAGTAATGATCGTTTATATCCGAATAAGAAGCTCATATTTGACTATCAAGTGTATGCGTTTACTGATACCACATGTGCCTGGCGTTCCCAGTAGATTATCTAGATTCAGGACCGAGTGGGACAAGAGGTGGAATCAGTACAGTTGCGACGCGTCAGCTTCTTGCCCCTCCAAGTTGCATCACACTTGCAGTCCCAGCAATCGTGGTAGTAACAATCTCCTCCCTCGTAGTAACAGCTCATACCATCTTCAACAACGCAGACTTTCTGCGAAACAGTTAGACTTCAACGTCTCCAACAGTGAGGGGATCGACATACCCTAGTAAAGAGCTCGTTGCGCGTAGCCAAAGATACGTTTTCCGGAGAAGACTCGAGGGGGGCGGCTGTTGCGACCATGGCAGCCACGAGAAACAGAACATATGCAAAAACTTCCATTTCAAGGGGTTTGGAACGAGTGAACACTCAAACTGGCGTGGATGTAAGAGATGTAATAGTGACTGTTTAGCTTGAGGGTTTCTAGCGATGAAGATGAACTTTATATGGAATTTCCAAGAGCCTCCTCGTTGGAATATCTTCACCCACAGACCATAAGGGGACTTTTTGTGAATTAACCCATTTGTTGATTTCGTGTTGGAGTTCTATTACCTCTTCTTGGCGCATCTAGTGCACTGCCGGTGGGGTAGAATTGCTCGGCATAGGAAAGAAATTGAGGCGTGGCTGATTTACGCCGTCCATCTACTAAAGACTACGGATCTGGCCGTTAATCACACTGACTCGCTATGAAATGGTATTGCAGCTTGAGGTAGACTGCAGAGTCTTGTATAAGGGCATAATGGATGGTTCATGTTCTTGCGTTGGATGCTATGGCGATATAAGTTCTGGTATCTACAATATTGCAACTCTTATGAGGCCGGCCTAGCTGCGGGCCTTGGAGGCCGCAGCTCTAAGCACAGAGTCATAGGCAATTCTTAGACAATATTTCAGGTCCGGCTTATGTGATCAAGTAACCTACACACCGTAGTCTAGCTTATTATTACTGTACCCACAAATTTGAGTTTGTGTCATTTGGTTCGGCGGCTTGCAAGTGAGCAAGGGCAATTAACTGACCGGTGCGACTCAACGCAAAGTCTTTCGGTCATGCCGAATCAGCATCATTAACTCCTATCTTCCATCCTGTCAATACTCATGTAGACTATTGCACGGAGTTGAGAATGTAAGTTTTACGGCCGGAGCCCATCGATGAGGGTACTCTCTGACTGGTTTGGAGGGCTTTTGGGTCGCTTACAGACGTTATGCATCAGTTGATAGCGCCAAATCCATGACATGTACAGTCACCAGCGATTGAGGTGGGTTGTGGGTGCTGTTTCCAGTACTTGCTCAAAATGCTTTCATTGTTAGGTCAGCTTCTAGTTTTGTCCAGCATCAGCTCAGCGTCTCACATGAGTCACTCCAGCTGATCTCCAGTACCTATTTAATAGACTTTGCTGAGGCACCATGGGTCAAAATTATTGTTTCAGGATTCTTCTAGTTGTATGTATCTGATGGTGATGGGACAAAGGGAAAAGCCGTGTAGCCAGGTCTCCGATACAAGATGAGCGGCGGCGGAGAGATCCCCGTCCGGCCGCCCGCCGGCCGCCCACCCCCGAAATACTCACGGCCCCACCTCATACTATATCCTGATAATTATCTGCGCGTTGTATGAAAGCAGGGAGATGCGTCAAGCAGAAAACTTACTGTAAGCCGTCTATAAATCAAGATGCTTCCTTTGGCGCTCTTAATGCTCTTCTCCTTCGCACTCATCAAATTACTGTTCATACAGATTCGCCCGAAAATGCAGGTTTCTTCTCTCGCAACATCTCTTCTCACGCTCAGCTTCCCTCTGGCTGTCATTGCGCAACGATGTACCATCCCCATACTGTCTTCTGATACCAATAAAGAGCACAGTGTCGCGGTGAATTTTGATGCCGCAACGAAAAGATATTCTGCGTCTGTCCCACCCGGCCATGTGGACCTTGTCATACCAAGCCTCAGCATCACCAACAACGGAGGAAACAGCCGGATCTTCTGCTTAGCCATCGATCCTTCATCCCCCAGGACTGTTGATTGCTTTGGGGTGGAGCCTAAGTCAGCATGTACTATACCCGACTATCGCGGCGTCCCTTTTAGGCTTGACACATACCTTCGCTAAAGGAACGACCAGATGTTACGGTTTGCCTTTAGCGTTGGTGTAATGCCTTCCACCTCAAAACAGAATACCGAGATATCATGTTAGGCTTGTCGTCTAGCTCTGTTTCTGAATTCCTCTAGCGAAATATATCCTTTCCTTGCCAACCACCCCCCTCCGCACAAGACTTTCACGCATTCATTACTTTGTGATAGAACTTTCTGGCTGGATGTTGAGTTGAAGCAGACCAGTCTTGTTTTTGGGTCAGATAAGAGTTTCACCGCCTCAAAATGGTCTAAGCAAGTTTTGACCCTAGACACTTAGCATACATATTAGTTGCCATTCGATTGACTATCATTATTCTGGAATTGCATTTTAGGCCTAAGATAATCTTCTGGATGCACCCGGCAAAGAGGAACCATGAAACAGATCTTTGACTTGGCGACGCTAATGCATCAAGGCGTGTACTCGTCAAGACATCCTCCCTATTATGACCCCACCCCCCCTTCGGCCGAGTGCAGAATATCCCCTTCGCCGTCCTTCCCCTCTGTTTTGGACCGTACAATTCATAGACTAGAGTTCATATCTCCTCACAGGTATTTGGAACCTTCTCCTACCACCTAAAGCCCAATCAGCCAGTGCGCCAGCCAGAACAGCGCCGAATATTGGTCCAGCATAGTTCATGTTGTCCTTGGTGACTGGTAGAATCTGTGGGAACGGCATCCAAAGTACCACGTAGACCAAGTAGCACAAGGCAAAGATGTTGACTGGAACGCCTGCGCTTCCAAGCTTGAACGGACCGTAGGGTGGGGAAAGCCCTCGTACTCGCCGCAACAACAGGAAAAGAATTGGGAAGAAATATGACACGTGAAGAGCCAGAGCCTGAAGTGAGATGAGGGCATTGAACGCGGTGCTGGAAGCGATATAGATGAGTGAAAGGCACGTTACAATTCCGAGGATGAGGAACAATGCATTGACCGGGAGTTTCAATGCGGGATTTATCTTTCAAAAACAAAAGTGTTATAAGGAGGTTTCTGAGGAGAGCACTTGACGAGGGGATGCACTTACGACGGAGAAGAAGTTGGAGAAAGGTAGCCCACTGTCTTTGGCGAAGACCCACACGAGGCGAGACACGGACGCCAGCATGTTGAACAGGGCAAGAAATATGATAACAGCCACGAGCGATATTAGGGCGTTTGTAGCAGCCTTTGAGCCTGTTGCATTGTAGACGACATAGATCAGTGGAAGAGGAGCCGAGGAAAGAGTGTCCACAGGGCCGATGTAGAACAGCAATACTATGACGAATGCAACTAGCATGACCGAGTTTACGGTACAAGCAAGGATGACGCTGCGCGGTACCCTGGTTTGGGCTTTTTTGACTTCATCGCCTACGCAAGAAAATGAGTGGTTGCTTTTCCAAGAGAGCAGGGCCACGGAGCTTGCTTACTCATGTGGATGACACTGTCGAAACCGGTGACAGAGAACGTCACTGTCAACAGCCCTAAGCCCCATGATACGCCAGAGTTATTCCAGCCAGATAAATCTGAGGTCAGCGTCTTAAACACGTAGTCATTACTGCTGCGCTGCCCCGAAGCTACGAGAACGGCGATGAAGGCGACGAAGAGGGCCAGGTGTAAGATGCCGCCGAGAATCTCGAACACGTCGAGCAACTTACGAAACCATAGATTGAACAGGAAGGGTATTATGAGAGTACCAATCATGATCAAGCTTGTGTGCCATCGTTGTGGCTCGTAAGCCTCGTTGTTGAATATCGTCAAAGACGTGATGATATTGGCGAGGATAGACGGGGGACCTCCGCAGGCGAAGCACCACGCAGCAGTCGTGATCCATCCTTGTAAAGCGGGTCAGAATTCTATAAATGACTCCATACAATGGTCAAAGAATCATCTAAGTACCTTGCAGCAAACCCCAGAACCTGTTTGCGCCCGGTGCGAGGTTGGCAGACCACCGGTATTGTGCACCAACTGTTGGATCACTGAACTTATGTGAACACCGCAGGAAGGCCACGCAAAGTGATGGCAAAACTTACATAGATGCCAGCTCAGCAAGGGAGAACCCAATGGCGCACGCCCCAAAGCCAGCCAGGATAGACCCGTAAAGCATCGAAGCTGGCCCATCGTTGGCCAGGGCAAACTGAAAAGTGACAGCAAATGACTCCCACGACGCTAAAATAATTACACCAAAGTTCACCACAGCAGAGTGACTTATGTACCGCTGGAGATGGTGTTAGTCTTTATCCTAGCTATTTGCTAGCAAAAGAATCCCGAAGTCTGATTATACGTACCTCGAGACCCCTGGGATGCTGTGGCTCAGCAGGTCGAGCCGAGCTGTCGAGAAAGGCTTTCTCCCGATTATCTGCGCCACGGTCTGCATGCTCTGGGTAAGATTCATCCATATTCATAAGTTGTGGGGAGAAGTTTACATGTCGTTAATGAGTAAGGGAAGAAGTTGCGTGAGGCCTTTAAAAGAACGCCTTGGATAACCCCGCGATTCACCGTCGTTCTGCTGCGACCCTATGTGCGGCGTTATGATAGGTCAAGTCGGACTCATGCAGTTGATTGAGAACGCTTCTAGCGCCAAGAAAACTAATTCTATAGGGTAGAATGGGAATCTGATTGTAAGGTTACATGGCAGATGAAACATATCGCGTGCTATGCTTCAATTCGATGGACATAATATTTTAGCGTACGTACTATGCACCCTCGGCCCATGTATTGGTCGATCTGTGGCTCTGAATCTCATCTTGACTGAGCTTTTCTACACTTCCCTGCTATCATCCATAGAAGAAGCATACCAAGTTGCCCACGAAAATGGCAAACTTTACCACTATTAATTATCTAAAAACATTTCTATTTTTCTCTCATGTGAAGTATGGGGTTACCGTCTCGCATCATGCCATTTCGCTATCGTAGACCACATAACAGGTATTTTCCTCTCTTACTACGGCTTATTCAGAGAAATAACCTGTCTCATCCCACTTCTGCACGTCATAAGAGGTCTAAGAATGTGTCAGCTACGACTTCATGTTGTCCCGGCTGCATACATAGTAGTCGACAGTTCAATTGATGTCAAGCTATCTTATAGTGGACGGACTTGGTCTTGTTTATTGAAAGAGGAGCAGCGGCTGCGTTGTGAAAATTCTCAGGCCTGTTGTTGGCCCTTTACGTTTCTGATGAAAACTCCACACACTGTTCTTTTATCTTGGTCGTTGAATCTGGCGTAAAACACTCTGACGATACTTTACATTGAAGGCCCTCTACGCTCGGCTTTGCTTATGCTAGAAGTGACGGAGACTGTGTCCGAGATTATGGATAGCCAAAGCTCCACTCAGACTTGTGGCTCTATCCACTTGTCCCTGCTTGAAGGATCAGGTTGTCGTATTGCCATCCACATTCATGAACCTCATTAGCTTCAAATCCTTCTGTTTTTTGGCGGTGGATTTCTGATTAGAATAGCTGTAAATTGAGAACGTGTTTGGTTCACTGTGACTGTGGGTCGACCAATAGGACCCCAAAAATATGAACAAGATCTGACGTTGGTTGACATCTGGGATAGCTTACTCCCCACCCACGGAGTTCCTATCCGTTGGCACAAGCTTCTGACCCCCAGCCAGGCAGTTGAGGACGCACCCACTGAAATGCCCTCCTGAGGTGGACTTTTCAGCCAACTCCTCCACAAGCGACAGGGACCAGGGCTGCGGCCCGAGGATGTGACTGGGGTTGAGCTTCTAAACTCGCCGGCTGAACCGGTTTGCCTGACTCGAAGGACCCTGCGGTGCTCTTGAGACCGCAGACCTGGATCCTTTCGGTGATGATCACGTCCAATCCGAGCAACGACGTGGAGCTTAGACGGTGTCTACGCCCTGCCTGTCAACGGTCGGCAGGGGATAGAGAGATGGCGATGATCGCACGATGGAAGGGTTCAAGCTCCATCGTGCGATCCCCATTGAATCCTTCGCGAGAAGGCTCGTGATAATATCTGCGGCGGTGACAGCGAGCTGTTCATCGTCGTTTTGAAATTTTGGTATAAAGAGATCTTCGAGTTCCGACAACAGACTAATATCTGCTGTCATAATCATCATCATTCATCTCCATTCATCTCAATCTCCACTATACCTAATCTTTTGTCCCCAACAGTCAAGAACATTTCGAGATGCTCGCCAACAACCTCATCGCTACCCTTGTCCTTGGCCTCGCTGCCACAGTCTCAGCAGCCAACAACAAGGCGAACGAGTACAAGAGCGGCGATTGGTAAGTCATAAATCCCATGTAGCCTTATGACAGCCCTGGTCATGCCGTCCTTTCCGCATCAAATTGCTACATCCTCTCCCAAACCCCACACCATCGTCGCGGCCCGGTACACTAACACGTCGCGACTACAATGTAGCTCTGGATCGCTCAACTACGGACACACTGGCGTCAAGCTCGCCACCGTCACTATGGACGATTCCTCCCACTCCGTCTACCTGGCTACTGGCGCCACCTACGGACCCTGGCTTGCGTACGAGGGCAAGACCAGCAACGGCGGCTCTTGCACCGGTGCCTACCTCGGCGACCTGCCTGGTGAGTGCGTCAACCTCGACACCCACTTCTCTGGTCGTCGCATTCGCTGCGTCGCCAAGACGCTTGTTTAAATGGCTGTTCACGAATAAGAACAACCATTCTTGGTATTTGGTAGAATAGGAAAGGGTTTTGGAGTGCCAGAAGTGTTTTAAATAATGTATATGAGAAAGCCTTGAATCAAACTAAATACATTGTGACTATTGCCGCTACGCACGTAAGGTGTTTCGTGCATATATGAAGATATGTAGCTACATGAAACTTTGAATCAGTAATGTGAAAGGGAAGTGAATGAGTGTTGCGTTCCTTCTTCGACTCTTTGTGCCTGGGCTTGCCGGTTAGATGTTCAAATACCGCAACATTGGATTCCAGCTTCTAGGCGCCGGCATATCTGATGTTTGGTGTAGGAGGCGTCTTCATATCCTTTCCAATGAAGTAGTCAACGTGATGAGACTGCTGGTAGCCCTTCAGCGTCATGGCGTTACGGTAAGCCGGGTTGTGCGCCAGAGTGTACAGCCGGATATCGCTCGGCTCGTCCGTCGTAAAGATCAGCAACTCATCCGCGTCCGCGTTAGTGACAACAACCTCCTCCCTCCAGTCTCCACGGATGTCGCCAATGAATTGGGCGTATCTGCCCGACAGAGTACCTCCGTAACTGCTGACCCTCAAGATACGATCAACCTCGGAGGTGGTCCAGTTCCACTTTTCAAACTTGCCGTCGTTGAAGAGCTCCATCATCTCGTCCCCGTCCCACCAGACGCCTGTATGAGGCCACGGAGCAAGGGACGTGTCGGACTCGGTGAGCTCGTCCTCTTTCGCGTTGTAAACGCCCATGAACGACCATACTTCCATCCCTTCGTGGTTGGGATCAATGTCTCCAGCCATACCTCGCCCATTGTCACCGACCTCATCACCGTAGTGCTTCCAGAGAATCTCTCCAGAGTCGGCATCGTAGTAGTACTCGTACAAGAGGCTCGGATTGTCCTGCTGCACGCCGTAACCCTGAAGCCCCTCGCGGTCAGGGTCCATCTTGGCAATATGGAAGCGGTCACCGTGAAAAACACCTTGGTCGTTGAGCGAGTAGCGAGGCTTTCCGTCGCCGTTGAGACCAAAACCAATCTCGAAGATTTCGTCCTTTCCATCGCCGTCGACGTCGATGATGCGGGTGTTGTGACCGTCCGAGTAATTGCCGTTCCCTCGGTTCCACTGCCACTCTTGCGTGAGAGCTTTGCCGTTAAAGGTGTAGGCTGCGTAGATCAGATTGAAGGCGCCAGAATCCTGGCGGTTCTTCATGTAGGCAACGAGGTGAGGTGTCTCTCCGTCAAGGAATCCCGCGCCTAAGCGCGCAGCCATGGGGCCGTCTTCGATGTAGTCTGTGGGTACAGGGGCGGTGGCGCGGAGGGCACCGGTAAGTCCGTCGATGATGGCCATGAACTGGTGGTCGTCGGTTTCGCCTTCATCGAACGTGGTGCCGTCTCCGAACTTGACGCCGTTAGCGATTCTCAAAGCGACTTCCGCCCGGCCGTCGCTGTCGAAATCGAATACAGTTGCGCCGTCCCAGTGGCCAACGTCAATCGTCGCGGAGCCAGGTTCAATGTTGTTCTGGTTCTCGCTGTTGGCCCCCAGACTAATCTGCCACAGGAAAGTTCCGTTGCTGGTGTACGCTTCCAGGGACTGAGTCGACGTCTGGCGATCAAGGACAAAGTCCCATTCACCATCGCCATCCAAATCACCGACCCAGATGAACTTGACTGCGCCCCCGCTGTTGATGGGGACACGAACGACGGGCTCGACGGCATTACTGGCTGGTAAACTGAAAAATTTGCTGGCATCTTGTTCCTTGCCGCTGATGACAGGCCTGACGAAGTAGGTGTTGACCTCGTCTGGGTCGGCGGTAGAGTCGACGAAGTTGGTGCCGCCGGTGAGGACTGCGTTGTTCAGCTTTTCAGGGCTTCCGCCTGCATCGCGATAGATGTTGAAGCCGATTCCGCCAGGGTCAAGGCCTAGGAGCCGCCAAGAAACGAGGATCTCCTGCTCGCTTCTGCGAACGGCGACTACGCCTCGGCCGAGGTTTTCCAAGGGCCGAGCTGCGTGGGCCAACAGGCCGCCCAAGAGAGCCAGGATTGCGGGGAAGATTGTGTTTAACTTCATGACGAATGTCTGAGATCGGTGGAAGAAGGTTGTTGTAATCGAGAGTTTGCTGGTATGAATCTTTATCGCCGGGAATCAGATTCTAGAGAAATCCTTTCACTCATTTATAATCCTTGGTAGCCGGACATGTCGTGCGTGAGCATTATATGTCCATTGTAATATCACACATACATTTTCGTGGTCCCGAAACTTTTCCCTCACGTAACATGCCCGCTTTTGGCGCGCCGGTAGATGTCGTTCGGCCGCTCGAATGACATTACGCGCAGACGGCATTTCCTCAAGCCAAAGGCCGTCATTGGAGGAGGAAACAATCCAAGTCTTGGCAGAGTAGCACGAAATGTCCAAATTCTCGTCTGATAACCTTGTCCGAGTAACATTCCCCGGGGATGCTATTCTGGCTGCAGGTTGACGGATCGTTGTCGGGAGATCTGGCGCGGAGCATCGGACGAACGAGCGGGAGAGGTAACTTACCCCACGGGGAAGTGTTCCTGCCAAGCCCGTAAGCTGCACCCCACAACTAAAGACAACCGGCGACGATCAAGTCCTCTCTTTGACGCGAACTGAGAGCTTTTTGTTTGTTTTGTCGCGTGCAGTACTTGGGGTCAAGCCTGACCAGCACGCGGAAGTCTGTTACTAACACATACAAATCCCAGTGTCAATCTAATAATAAGATGGCCTCGAACCGCGACGAGATAAGGAAAGGTGACATCAATTCATTAGACTACTACTGTGGTCATCCCTCATTATGCATCAACAACCTCGAAGCGGACGAGAATGGAGCATGTTGTCTCTCTGCCCTTCAAGTCCAGCATTCGGATAAAGACCCAACCTGGCACGGTGTAAGCCAGCCGCACAGCACCGACTGCCAGCATGGGGTTCCTCGCGAAGCTGTCGTCGCTCTTAATTAGCATTCGCAAGAACACCATCTCGTTGTCTTGGTACTCCCACTCCAGCGTCTCGTCCCAGAGCGGTTCTGTCGGTGGCGGGTTCTCGCCCTTGTGCAGGAAACCTGTGAGCTTGTGTTGCCTGTACCCTGCCGTCTTCCTCTTAGGGGGTTCCATAGACAGATCATGCGGGTGAACCAGAGTGCAGGTGAGATACGGCTTGATGGGCTCGTCGTCATCACGTTTCGAAGGGATAGGTACGTCGGTGGCGCCGCCGACGTGGAGACGCAGCTTCTTCTTGCCTCCAGAATCAAGATGGCCGGAGCCACCAGCGCGGAGTGCAGCAGGCTTCAGGATGAAGCCCTCGGAACCACTAAAGAGGGCCTCGTTAAGCTGCATCGATGCGCCAAAGGTCTGCCAGTTGAGAGCACAGATTTGAGCACCGATGCCCCAGAAAGGGACTGGGTGGAGGTTCTTGGACGAGATGCGAGTACCCTTCGGGAAGACACGCATGAGGTGGTGGGCGTTGTGGCGGGAGATCTTGTCGCTCGCCTCGGGAATATGGGAGGCGAGGCCAGACTCTGAGACGTTGATGAGGTGGTGGTGAGGCCCGTCTTTGAGGATATCCTCATACCAGGAGTTGTCGACTGGCTTGACGGACTGGGCGTAGACGCCGAGGGCTTCGAGCTCGGGAACGATAAGGGTCTTTGGGGCGGCCTTCTTCTTGGCCTTGTAGGCTTCGTGGTTCTTTCTCTCTTCCTCATCCTCGTCGTCAGAGCTGGAGCTGGAGTCGTCAGGTTCGCCAGGGAAGTGATACTCGACAATAAGCACGATCTTGTTACCGAGCTCCTCGAGGCGGACAGGGCTGTCGCCTTCTTGCTCCGCATGACCCTTCTCTCGCACTGCCTTGCTCAGCAATCTGTCGCCAAAGACTTCCTTCATGATATGGACGAGGCGCATCTGCCCCTCTGGATCGCAGTGGTTCTCCAGAGACAGAAGAATGGGGGCAGCCGGGTTAGGATCTCTCGCCTCCTGGTCGACGACATCGCGAATGGTCTCGCAAACGGCACGGAAGGGGATGTGGGAGACCAGGGTGTAGCCGTGGGTGACCTTGGGCTCGTCCTTGTTGTCGGGGTTGTCCCAGGCATCAATCTCGACGCAACGCGCACCGGCGCGCAGGGTGTCTTCGTAGGCCTCGGCCGAGGAGCTTCCATAAAGCTGGTGGGCCAGGAGGTAGGTGTTGTGGCTGGAGCTGATGAAGTACTCGGGCAGGGGGTGGGATCTGTCGGTGAGTTCGCGCGGCACACTGATGTGAGGCTTGTCGACGAGAGCCTGTAGGGCGCGGGAGGGTTGGTCTGAGTCGATGTCGGCCTCCTTGGAGGACAGAACCTTCTGATCGACCAGGAAGGACTTGATTGCGCGACTCACGCGCAGGCGGTGCTTGAGGTCGGAGTCGCGGGCGGCGTGGCCTCCGCCGGCAAGGGTGGAGTGGTCCGTCTTCTCGCCGAGCTCTTCCTCATCCTCGGGGGCGCGCTTGGAGAAGGGATTGAGGTTGGCAAGCTTTGAGGTTATTTGCG
Source organism: Colletotrichum cordylinicola (assembly GCA_027406065.1). Lineage (NCBI taxonomy): Eukaryota > Fungi > Ascomycota > Sordariomycetes > Glomerellales > Glomerellaceae > Colletotrichum > Colletotrichum cordylinicola. The sequence goes on along the minus strand of JANVYD010000001.1, from coordinate 5,301,292 downwards.
CAGCCATGATGAGGAGCGACAGGTGGGTTCTGACTCAGGAGGGAGGGCGTCTGTCGTCTGCGCTCGAGCTGTGGCGCACGGAGTAGGGATATTTGAAGGGTCGTGGTGAGACGTGGTGAGGTGCGGAGGTGAGATGATGATGAAGAGGCAGGGAGCGACGGCAGGGAAAACAGACGACGTCAAGCTTGGCTGATGCACGCCGCGTCAGGTCGCAGCTGGTGTGGTTCCTTCCTTGAATGCGCCCCCAAATGCCCCTCCCTCAGCTCCTGCTCAGAATGCGCCGGCGCGATGGAGGGGCACCGTTCTTTGGTGTGGAGCCGAATAATTGGGGAGCTGTGAGAGCTGTGGCCAATGGAAACCACCAGAGATGACCTATTCAGGTTAGCCCCAGCATTACATAAGACGGGTTCAAATGTGCCCCTCACTACCTTCTTTGGCGTCGTGCCTTCTTCGTCCACTGGTTCGTCTCATCCTCTGAATCCTCCCAGAGAACACCTCCCTCAGACCGGCATGGCCTTCTAGAACGATCATCCAACTCTCCGACGCACCGAGAGCATCTGGAATGGACACACGGGCTATGGTTGTTAAAGCCTGTGCCATCTTCTCCCAGCCCGTGGCCGCCAGCGCATCTCTTCCGACATGGCAAACACGACTGCACGACTGCGCGACTGCGCGACTGCCGGTTCTTCTGACGCCGACGAGACCACTTCAGAGTCCGGTGCGACGATCGGCACTTTACCGCCGTCTTATCCTGGCTCAGCCGCAGACGCTTCACCACGGCATCCTGTTTCGCTGGCTGGCCAGCTGTTCTCTCGTCGCCCACACAGCTGAGCTCAGTTGTTCTCCAATCAGCGCTCCCAGAGACTCCAAGCCAAGCAGGCGACCCCACGATGCAGTGGCAGCGTCGTCAGCGCCCCAGGATCAAGCCGAATCTCCAACATCACCTTTGCTGATGGATCCACTTCGGCGCCGTTCTACCGGCTCGGCATCTTCCTGCCCGGAACGGCACTCAGGGACCTCTTTCAGCCTTGTGGGTCCGTCACACCGTGAACCTGCAGCCATGCCTTTCCGCCCCCAGACATTGGCGTCTTCTTTTCTCCGATGCGAGGACGTCCAGTCTGTTCCATTTCCTCGTGTCATGTCAAACACCGCTTGGCTGCTCGGGATGTGCTGCTTGCGTCGTGGGAATGGCGGGGTTGCGACTGCACGACCGATCTATGTTTTCCATTCCGGAGAATTCAAAGAATCATCGAGGAATGATCGTGGCTCACACTCGAATGCTGCTGGTGCGAGAAGCTTGGACGTCTCAGCCAGGATCCCCCTTCGCCGCATTTATGGGCTACCGTACGGGGAGGTTTTCAGAGCTGCCCTAAGTCTGGTCGTGAGCTTTCCCGTCACTTCCATCAATGCCGTCTCGGGGCATGCTGAGGCGCGTGCGTTGTTCTGTACGCTAGCCCAACGCGGGACGCATTGCTTGGATATCTACTGGAGGGACTACCCAAACTTTTCGATTCGAAACAACAAAGATATGGCCACCAAATCTGATTGAGCCATAGAAGCTGTGCGACCCAATTCTGTTCGCCAACTGCGCCCGCAGGCACATCTTGCTACCCGCCCCTCGAGCTCTATTGGCGGTAGTGCATGCACCTCCAAGGGTCTTTGGACACCGTCTCGGTCGGTGATGGCTAGGCCCCTCCAAGTCTGGGGTCTAACGGGGAGGCAAACATTGAATTGGCATGGCTGGACAGACGAACCACGGGTAGCGCAGCGGCACAGGGAACAAACAGCAGGGGACCTCGCAAAGATGAAGCCTCGCAGTAGGGGCGCAAGAGATGTGGATGTAATGTGATATATTAGGCAAAATCTCTGATCTGGTAAGGGGGGTGTGATCTGCTGTATCTATATACCTCTGCTAGTAGACCTTCCTAATTAGTATTAATATATTAGCCTTTTCTATATATCCCCCTTTAAAAAGGGTACCTATACTTATAAAATATAGGAAATAAAAGAAAAAAACCTATAACCTAATATTAAAATTAACTACTAACTATAATATATCCTATTAGTATATCCTCTAAAAAATTAGCTTTATTTTTACTTCTTTACTTAAAACTATATTCCTATACTAAGTAATATTTCTAATTTAATATCTATATTAAATTAAATTATTATTATTCTTATTTTTAATTCTATAATAATATATAGATAAAGTTTTCTCTTTTTTATTTTTATATTTACTAATAATAGTAATATTATAAAAAGAAATTACTAATATAATAAATTTATTTAGTAAAAAAAAAAACTCTAATTTTAAATACTTATTAATTTAAATCTATTATATTTTAATCTAATATAATATTAATAATTATAATTATATTTTTACTAATCTCTTGTAGTATATTAGTACTTTATAGTAGTTTTAAAGCTAGTAATATATAAAAAGTTCTTAGATTAATTTATTATAGTAAGTATATATATAGTTAATATTATTATAGCTAAATAATTATTTAGCTAATATATATAACTAGCTTTATAATACTTTAAGTTTTAATTAGATTACTTATTAAGTTTATAAGCTATAATAATTTTATTAATTAACTTATTTATTCTTATATTAATATTAATTTTAAGTTATTTAACTATAATTTTTATAAAATATATCTATATTACTATATTTCTAATTATAAATAAAAGAGATATAATTATTTACTAAAACTTATCTAAATAGTATTTAGCTTTATTAAATATAAATCTCTATTAAAATAAAAAGTATTATTATTATTAGTAAGTTTTATTATAATCTTAGTAATTTATATTTCTAATAAACTAATTTATAAAAACCTTAGCTAAAATTTATTATTTTTAACTAGTTAATCTAATATAATAAATATTATAAAATCTACTATTTATAGTAATTAATCTACTAGTAAACTAAAACTTTTTAAAACTAATCTAAAGCTTCTCTTCTTTAATATAAAAGGATAAAAAAATAATAATATTATTAATTTAATTACTATTTAAAGATATAATAGCTTTAATTTTAATCTTATTTTTATTATTACTTCTAATAAATATAATAAGTATATTAGTAATAAGAAGAAGTAATAAATATTAGTTTTAGAATAATAACTTCTTCCCTTTATTCTTCTTTTTATTCTTCTTTAAATTATGAATCATAATTATATTAATCTTATTATTATCCTCCTATTATATAATAAAACTAGCTATATCTAACTTATTAATCTTAGTATTCGCTATAACTTCTTCTAAATAAGATTTAATTTTAGTAGTTTTAAATATTATACTAAAATAGATACTATTATATAGCTTCTACTAAAATAAAGCTAATAGCTAATCTATTATAATTGTTAGTTTTTAAATTATCAATCTTTTATTTATTATTCTAATTACTTTATATATAGCTAAAATTACTAAAGTAATAGCTAAGTATTATTATAAAAACTTCTTTATATTACTACTATTTAGAATAGCTATAATCTAAATTATAGCTTTCTATAGCTTCTCTTTATAAAGCTTTTTCTTATTCTTAATAATTATAACTTTAATCTTTTTATAAACTAAAGTATTTAATAGTTAGTATATAGTTAGCTTAATTAAGATATTAGCTATATTAATAATAAGTTTTATAATTTTTAGAGATAGAAGCTTTTTTAGTTTAATAATAATAATCTTAGATTATTTCTTAATATTTCTAATAGCTTTAGTATTCTTTACTTTAATCTTTTCTTCTATTTTCTTAATCTTTTTTCTATTAACTATAATATTTTTAGGAGATTTTAGTTTATTGGTAAATAGGTAGTAATCTTATTAGAAAGCGTTCTTAAAAACTAGAAAATATATTTTAGTAATTTTATAGTATAGCTATTTATATTAATATTTAAGATTAAAAATTAAGTAGATTAAGAGCTTTTTATATTAATTAATAAATATAATTTAGGATTTTATAGTTTAATTAGTAATTTTTTAACTAAGTCTCTATTATAATATTAATTTAATAGTTTAATATAAGGATTAGTTAGTTTATTTAGCTTAAAAATATATATTAATTTTTAAAATAAAACTTCTAAAATAAATAAGTCTCTAGATAGTATTTTCCTTAAATAGAGTTAAAAATATAAGTTATAATAAAATCTAATATAAGTTTAGAGAAGGTATAAATAAGAGTAGTTATACTTACTAAAGTAATATAAATATTTAATAATAATTAATATAAAAGAAAAGAAAAGTTTAATAGAAAAAAAAATTAATTTAAATATTTTTCTCTTTATAATACTATATAAAATATAATAATATACTATATTTTATAATATAAATAGGGTTATATTATATAAGATATAAATAGAAAAAGTAGTAGTAATACTTATAATAAGTAGAAGAAGAGAAGAAGTTAAAGTTAAAAGTTAAAAAAAAAAATCTTTTTATACTTTTTAAAACTTTAGCTTTACTTTTAGAATAGAAAAAATATAATTATAAATAAAAATAAGTTAGTTTCTTTAGTTCTAAATAAAAATATTTAGCTATTATATTTAACTTATCTAATAATATTAATAATAATAAGTATATCTCTTCTTCTTTTACCTAAATAGTTATAAGAATAAGAAGATTAGGTTAGTATTAAATTAGAGATATCTAGATTAAGATATAAATACTTTTAAGTAATCCTAATATCTAATATATAGAATTAGTATTCTATTTAGTTATTTAAGTTAATATATTATATATCTAATATAATATTAGATAGTAAAAAGTTCTCTCTATTATAGTTTAAACTTAAGTAGCTTTCTCTCTTAAGCTATTATTACTAAATCCTTATAGTAAAATAGCTTTATAATATATTATTTATATTTTATAATTTAAGTAGTATTTTAAATAGATTATATCTTAATAATAAATCTCCTTTTCTTATTAACTAATATAATATATATTAATATTATATCTACTAAGGTATTAAGATTAAGTAATATTAGAAGGGGGTAGGGTTTTAAAATTTCTAGCATTTTAACTTCAAGGTAATAAATCATATAGATAGTTTCTTAAGTATTAAGTATTATCTTAAAAGGAAATAGTTTATATAAATAGATAGAGGTCTAATTAGCTTTTAATAAAAAAGACTAAGTAATTAAGTAAGAAATATACTTATTTTTATAAAATTCTTATTTTTCTTAATAACTTTAGTAATTAGTTCTCTAAGAGAGTTTCTAAAATCTTTCTATCTAATTTATAGTAAAAATTTACTAAAACTTACTTTTTAAAAAACTAAGTAAAAATAGGTATTTTTAGGCTTTTCTAGCTTTAGTTAGTTTTATTTTTTATCCTTTTTCTTAATCTTTATTATACTTCTTAAGTTATTTAAAACTAAAATAGAGTAGAATACTATAAAGATAATACTATTAAATTTCTTCTTAATAACTTATTTTCTCTAAAAAGGTTATATAATTTATAAAATAAAAAAGATAGAAATTATAAATAAAATATAATTTAGTTAGGCTTATATTTATATATTTATTTTTATATTTTTTATAGTTAGCTATAAAATTAATATATAAGTGTTTAGGTGTTTTTAGAGGTGTTTCTCCCTAAAATAGAATACTTAGTATAATTAATAAGTTTTCTCTCTTACTTTATTATAAAATTAATAACTAATATAGGGGGGTAAATAAGACTACTAAAAAAGAATTCCCTCTATAGTTATTTTATATTATTTTACTAAATTAGAATAAAAAAAAGCTTAGAAAAAAAAGTAATTTAAGTAATATTATATTAGAAGAAATTTAGCTAATATATTTTTAACTTCTGTTTTCTTAAAATAAAGAGGAACTACTTAAAAACTTAAAATCTAAGATTAATTAAGTTTATAAGAGTTTAAAAAACCTTAAAAAAAAGAATACTTAGTTTAGTAAAAAAAAGTAAGTAAGGTTTTAATAAGTCTAAATAATCCCCCTTATTAACTTATTATTTACCTATTTAAAAATTATTATATATTATATCTTTACTAACTTCTATAATAATAATTTGAGGTTAACTAAGATAAGTTAACTATCCCCCTTATATTTCTAAAACTAAAGATATAAGAGTAACTAAATTTATTTTATTTATTTTATAAACCTTAAAAAGAGTAAAACTAATTAATCTGTTTTAAGAAACTTCTCTTTAGCTAAACTTATTAGAAAGTTTCTAATAATATATTAATTAGTAAGGGGGAAGGTAGAAAAGCCTAAAAATTTAAGATTTAAGTTATACTTATATATAGAAATATTAAAAACTAAGTTTTTTAAATTAGAAGCTATTATAAGTATAAAAGTATAAAGAGCTAAAAAAGAAAAATATTATAATTATACTAGCTTTTTGAAAGAGGAATAAGAGGAATATTTTATAAACCTAATTAAAAATATTTCTCTTTTCTAAGAATAATTCTATACTAACTCTATAAAAAGAAAGATATATATATCTCCTCTATTACTTTCTCTCCTCACCTACTTATATAGTAAATAAGTAGCTAATATAAAATATATTTCTTAAGGTTTATAATTAATACTAAAGTTTAATTAAGTTTTCTATTAAATTCTAAATCTAATTTATAAAAGAGGAGTATTATAAAGTGAAGTTATAGAAAATATTATTAATAATAGTTAGTCTCTCTATAAGGGGAGAGGAAAAAGAAGTCTAAAATATAAAATAACTATATTATTAGAATAGTAAAAAAAAAAAAAGATAATAAATATAGATATACCTACTAAATAAGAGAGATAGATAAAAGTAGAAATAATAGTAAAGTTCTCTCTTTTCTTTTTTATTTCTATTCTCACTTTCTATTACCTTTTTAGGCTTATACTATAAAAATTCTTTCTTTATTCCTTTTATTAATAAATTATCTGCTTTATTTAAGTTTTATTTTATTTTTTTATAAAGTACTTCTTTAGAAAAGCTTTTTTTTATTATTTTTTCTATTAATTTAGTAATATCTCTTTTAGAATAATGTTATTAGAATTTAAAGTTCTAAAGACTTTAACTTAAGTTTAAAATAAGGGTTTTAGATATAAATTAATAAATAGTAAGTTTAACTTAAGCTTTAATAATATATTAGTAAGTTTTTTTATAGGTTTTTTATTTTATTAACCTTAATAAAAAAAGCTTTTTTTAATTTCTAATTCTAACTAAAGTTTAAAAGTAATTACTAAAGCTAAAAATTTTAAAACTATAGTTTCTAAGAGTAGTATTATAAGTATAAATAAGATATTTAGAAAGAATTCCTCTAAAGTAAGAGTAATATAAAGCTATCTAGAGCTTATTAAATTATATTAGAGGTAATTAAAGTTTTATAAGTATAATCTCTAAGGATTTAAAATACTAAAGCTTAGTATAAATAGAGTATTATTTTTTTTTAGAAATAATATTTTAGACTTTATTAAAAGCTATAAAGCTGCTATAGAGGTAATAAATATTACTAATACTTTTAAAGTGCTAAGTATTATATTTTATATAGATATTTCTTTTTAAGCTAATAACTAAGCTTAATTTTCTAGTAAGACTTAGTAATAAATAAAAAAGTATTTAATTTAATATTATAGAGGTATAGATAAAGATTATTAAAACCTCCTATATAACTAGATTAGCTAGATTATTTCCTTAATACTAATAATTAATAATTTTAATTATAAAGCTACTATAAAGTTTTTTTAATAGATTAATAATATTTAAACTAAAGCTATAAAATATAATTTTAATATAATAAGTAGCTCTTAAATAATCTATATAACTATATTAAGATTTAATTAGTTAGCTTTAAATAGAACTACTTTATTAATAAGGTTAAATATTTATAAGTTATTTAAGAAAGAAGACTTTAATAAGTTTAAAGTAAACCTAATAAATTAGTTTAGTTTTAAAGCTATTTAGAGGTAGACTTTTTATATTACAGCTCCTATTTATATCTTATTTCCTCTACTCCTAAAAATCCTATAAGGAGATATTTCCCCCCCTTTATAAATAAAAAAGAGTAAACCTAAACTTAATTAAAATATAAAAAATATTTAAAATTAACTTTTAAACTAATAACCTTCTAACTTAATAAAAGTAATAGATAACTAGAAAATATCCTCTAGAAGAGTTATTTAAGCTTTACTAGCTATAGAAGATAACTAACTATTTTTAGTCTATTCTATAAAAGTTAATAAAGAAAACCTTAAGCTATTCCCTTATAAACTATATAGTTAATATTAATATATAAGCTATATAGATTATAACTTTAAAAAAGGCTATTATCTATAAAAAATAGCTAATAAGTAAAGTAGCTTAATCTAATATTTCTAAAAATAGTATTCTTATAATCCTTAGAATAATAAGTTTTTTATTTTTTAGATAATTATTACTTTATTAAGATAAGAAAGTAAGCTTAACTAAGAAGCTATTATTATATACTTAAAGAATTAAAATAGCTATAAAGCTATAAAAGCTTAAGCTACTAAGATCTTTAAATAGAATATTAGCAGACTTTAGTCTATACTTATAAGAGTTTCTTAAAATTAAGATAATTTTAACTTAATTAAGGTATTCTATAGGTTTATAAAAAAAGGAAATATAATATCTAATAAAAAAGTAAGTAGTTAGGCTTTTATATTTTAGATTTTAATAGTTAATAAAGATAAATAAGAAAAACACTTATATAACCTAATATAACCTAATAATATAATAAAAGAAGATATACTTAATTTTATAGCTTCTAAGCTTATAATTACTTAATTAAAGATAAATAGAGTTAACTCTTTCCTTTAGAAGAAGCTAAAACCTTTAGATTTAGGAAAAATTAAAAAGAAAGCTTTAAAATCTCTTTTTAAGAAGATCTACTTTACTATTTAAAATATTAAAAATACTTTTATTATTTTAAAAAAGCTTTAAGCTATAAAAACTTACCCTAAAAAGCTTCTAATCTTACTAAAAAAAACTAAAGAAAATAAAAAGGTTTCTTATAACTTAGAAAAGTAAAAAAGAGATTTAGATATTAAGATAAGAAAAGAGTTATTTCCTAATTAAGTTTTTACTCCTTCTAATATTTTAGAATTAAAAAAAATAGATAATCTAGAAAGAGAAGTAATAACTAATAATATAATTAAAATTTCTCTTCTAAAACTTATTCTAAAAATATTTTACTTAAAAGATAACTTCTAACTAGCTATATTCTTTAATAGCTAAAATAGAAAAACTATTAAAAATAAAAAACTAATTAATAAACTTATCTTATATAAGCTTTATAGCTTAGTTAGTTTTTTAGTTAAAAAAATATATAAGATCTAGCCTAAGTATAGAAAAGAGTTTATGAGAAGAATATATATTTTTATAGATAACCTAGAAAGTATTATTTATATACCTATCTTTACTAATTTTACTAACTTTACTAAAATTTCTAAAGAAAAAGCTTAATAAATAGACTAAGTAACTAAGTATAATAATATAGTTTAAATATAAAACTATTTAAAGATCTTTATAGTTAAAGCTATAGTTTCTATAACTATAAACTAAATAGTGTTTATAATTATTATACTATAGCTTATTTTAAAGGTTACTATTAATAAGGAATACTTTAATAACTACTTTTTAGTATAAAGTATTATTAATATTAATACTAAGTCTAATCTTATTAGTTATGAATATATTTTAAACTATAATATCCCTATTTCTATAACTACTCTGATTATAAGAATAATAGCTAAGAATAACCTAAAGTTATACTTTATTAAAGCTTATTATATACCTATTTAGATTAATAATTATAAGATTATAATAACTATAATAGTTATTAACTCTAAAATAATTAATTATAACCTACTTTTTAGGCTTTTTTTTACTATTTCTACTAAATTTACTTTTAAGTATTCTAAATACTTTATTACTATTATAATAAAAGCTAAAGAATATAAGAGTAAGAAGCTTAAAAGAATTAGTATTCTAATTAGTTTTATATAGTTAGATTTTTTATACTAAATTTAGTATTATTTTTTAGAATAAGAAGACTATATATAAGATATTTATAATACTTCTAAGTTTATTTATAACTATAATAAAACTAACTAAGATATAAATAATATATATAATAAAGTTTAAATTTGCTATACTAATATTATAATAAATTATAAAAAAGAGTACTTCTTTACTTAAGAAAAGAAAGAAAACCTTTTTAAATAGGAAATAGAGACTTCTTAGAATAGCTAATACTATACTCTAATTTTACTTTTTATAGTATTTAATATTTTTAGTATAATTATAAAAGTAGTAGTTATTTTAGTAATAGAAACTATTAAAGCTTACTTTTTTAGAAAAACTAAAAACTAATAATATCTTAATAGTATTCTAAAAGACTAAAAGCTTTTTAATTTCTACTATAAAAATTCTAAAGCTAACTAAGATTTTATAAAGGTTTATATATTATATAAGTAAAAAAGTAAGAAAATATATTTAGTTAATAATTTGCTCTTAGATAGTTTAGTTTTAAATAGTTAGAAAGATTAGAAAAAGATTTTAATTTAAGAGGTTAAGAATTATTTTTAGCTATTTAACTCTCTCTTTACTAGCTATATATATCTATAATTTATAAAGTTTAACTAAGGTATTTAGCTTATATTAGAGAGGTTTTTAAAACTTAAAATTATTTAGCTATACTTTTTACTAAAAGAGATTAAAATACTAAAGTATATCTTTATAAATAGAGAAGGAGTACTTATATAGGATTTCACTAAATATAGCTATATTAACTTATAAATAGCTCTACTATAAAAGATTAGAACTATTTAATATATTACCTAGTAAGAAAAGGAGATTCCTATCCTAAAAGCTCTATAAAGTAAGGTTATTAATATATTTAAATTATAAGTTATATAGAAAGTATTTAAAGAATTTTATAAGTTATATAGAAATGCTTAGTTCTTTATTATTAAGAAAGATAGTAATATAAGGCTAATTAACTTATATATAAAGCTTAATAAGATTAGTATTAGAGATATTTTTATTCCCTCTAGAGCTAATAAATTCTCTAAAAACTTTACTAATTATAAGATTATAAGTTTTTTAGACTTATTTTCTAGATATAACTAAGTTTTTTTTAATAAAGAAAGCTAAGATCTAACTATATTTATTACTCCTCTTAAGCTATTTAAAATATATACCTTATTATAAAATATAATAAATTTAGTTATTTAGTTTATAAAAGTTATTATAAGAATCTTTTATAACTTTATCTTAAATATTTATTAGCTCTTTCTTAATAATATCTTTATTAGAAAGCTGAAAATAGTATATAATAATAACTATTTTATTAAACTCCTAGAGATATATTTATATATTTTTAAGTATTTTATAAACTTTAATATAGTACTTTAGAATTTTAAACTTATTAGTATTATTATCTCTTTTAAAAGATTTTAGATTTACTAACTTACTATTAACTTTTTTAGATATATAATAGGTAGTAGGAGATATAAGCTTAACTAAAATAAGGTTATTAAGATCTTTAAATAAGAAAGATATAATAATATTATAGCTATTAAAAGCTTATTTAGAATTATTAGGTTTTACTATATATAGATTAAAAACTATAGTATTATTTTAAGCTTATTAGTAAAACTTCTCTAAAAAGATATACTTTTTAAATAGAGCTTTAAATAGTAATTAACTATAAAAACTCTTAAGCTTTACTTAGTTAGCTTTCTATTATTTCAGCTTATTAATTATAATAAAGAAGTAAGTAAGATTTACCTTTCTATTAATATAAGTTCTAAAAGATAGAGTACTATCTTTAGGTAATATTATTAGAATAAAAAATATATTACTAAGTATAAGAGTAGAATTTAGATAGATATAGCTTTTAACTATAATATAAGTAAGCTTAAGCTTTAGTTAGTTTTATTTACTTTTAAAAAATTTTAAAATTATTTTTATAGAGTATAGTTTATTTTAGAGATAGATATAAAAGTTTTTATAAACTAGATTAGTAATACTATTTTAGATTTACTAAGTACTATCTTTATATAATAAATTATTTAGATTAAGATATTTAATTTTAATATTTAATATATACTTAGTATAAAGAATAATACTATAAATAGCTTTTTATAAAAACTAGCTAGAGAATCTAATATTTATAAAATAGAATAAGAAGAAGATTTAGATAAGATAATTAATAACTTTATTTATATTATAAAGCTAGATAAGGATCTATACTTAAGGGGAAGAGACTTATTAAGCTTTAAATAGGCTTAGTTTTAAAAATCTTAGTAGATTACTAAATATCTAGCTTCTTTAAGCTAATTAAGGATAGTAGCTTAGTATAACTTTAATAAGTTTAAGTAGTATATAGTAAGATATATCCTTTAAGATAGTTTCTTTTTTTAGAAAGGTATAAAAATAAATCCTATACTAAAAAGAGTAATAAATAATAAAGATAAGTAAAAGAAATTTATTTAGTATATATATACTAAAAGAAGCTACTATAGAAGAGATATTATATATATAAAGCTTAGGGAGTAGTATATTTAGGAAAATATATACTAAATAATAAGTAACTAGATAAAAAGTTACTTTCTATATATTTAAGCTTAACTATATTAATTTAAAAACCTCTATACCTTTACTATACCTCTAAATATTTCTTTTTAATATATTTATATAGATATTTAGAAGATTAGTAACTACTTCTTAGCTAAAACTTATAATATATTAACTAGCTATATTAAAGCTTATTAGCTGCTAAAGAATATTAACTCTAGAATAATAGCTAAGTTTATCTAGAAAAATATTATCTACTAATATAGAATTTATAAGCTTCTTACTATTAATAGAAGCTTTAAAAATAAGAGGTTTATTAAAAAGCTTAATTAAATCTATAAGAGATAATACTTTATTATTTTAATATATAACTTAAAAGTAAATAAACTTATTAAAAAGGGTTATTAACCCCTTATTTATACTTTAATAACCTAGTTAGCCTCTAGTATTAAGAATTAGACTTCAGTCTTTTATATAGCTTTTTTTACTCTTACTATTAGTTAGGTTTTCTACTAGCTACTCTCTTTTTTACCTTATCTATAGATATAATCTAATTACTCTAATTAAAATAAAAAGTATTATTTAATAAATACTAAACTAGTTAAAAGCTATAGATATAGAGATTAAACTTCTTTTATATATATAAATATTTAAATAACTTAATTCTAATTACTATATTATACTTAAGTATATTATAAAGTAATACTAATAAGTAGCTAAGGATTATAATTAAAGAAATAAATATAAAATATAATATTAAGAGCTATAAATTAGAGATATTATTCTTATATATAATATAAAGCTATTTATTAATAAAAGCTTCTCTAGTAAGCTTAGTACTTACTAGCTTAGCTTCTTTTATATTTCAAGAATTTCCTTTTATATTTCTTCTTATTTTTTAGAGATATTTACTAAGTTACTAATTAAGAGAATTATTACTAGTAACTACTTAAAGAAATTTATAGTAAACGAGGATAGCTATTTAGATAATATTTCTAAAATAGAAGTCTAACTAGATTTTAATAAAGATATAGCTAAGGTCTTTCTTATTATAAATTAATTAAATTTTAATATATTTAGCTTAATAGAAATTTCTAACTCTAATAAACTTTTTATACTAAAAGAAATAGAGATAGATAATATTAAAGCTATAAAAATATAAATTAAGTAATTTTAAAAATAAAATAAAACTTTATAAACTAAGATTAATAAGTAATAGAAAAAAAATAAGTTAGTAATAGATATCTCTATAAAGAATAAAGATTTTAATAATTAATATAAAGATATAGAGGAACTAAAGGATAGCTAAGTTTATATATTTATAAGTTTTTATCTATTTTAAATAAATAACTTTATATTTAATATATTTATTATTAATTATTCTTTTATTATTTTTATAGTAATATACTATTTATATTACTTCTTTTATTTATAATATACTTATTATAAAAGAAAGGAGGATATAAAAATAGTAAAAACTAACTATATATAAAAACTAAAAATTATTAAAAAAACTAAAAGAAACTAATATTAATTTTTAAAAAAAAATTTAAATTAAAAATAGACTAAATATTTTTTTAAATAACTTTATTATTAAGACTACTATTATAACTATATATACTTTTTATCCTACTTCTTATATTCTACTAACTCCTTTTTTAAATAACTTATTTATTTAGAGATAACTAAAGTTAAAATAGAGTGAAATATAACTAAAATATTTCTAAGGATATTATATTTATATTAAGCTATTAAATTATAAAAATAATTAAGAAGAGGATTACGTTCTTAAGTATAAAGCTTATTTTTAAAGAACTTCTTATTACTATTAAGAAATAAAATAACTCTACTACTATCTACCTAAAATATACTATTAGAGATACCTTTCTTTTTATCACCTTTCTTAATATATCCTATTTATTTAGTCTCTTCTTAGTTATAGTTAAGCTTATATAAGTAAAATAATCTTTTTTTATAATAGATATAGTTTAAATAAAACTTATTCTATTTAGTCTAATAAGAAATATATTTTTAGAATAGAGAGGTAGTAATAATAGCTTTTTTTTTAGAGGATTTTTTAAATTATATTTTTTTTTATTACTTAAAGTAGCTATTATAAAGCTAGAGGTTATAAGTATTATATATATAGATTAATAAAGCTTTAATAGTTTTAAACTTATTAAATTTCTAATATATCTAACTAAAAGGATTAATATAGCTATTAGTAATATATACTTTTTAAATAAAGAATAGCTAGTTAGAAAATATTTCTTTATTTTTAGTTAGGTTTATATATATTAAAGTAAACTTTATAAATAAATATTAGAATTATATAATAACTTCTTTTTTATATTTATCTAGCTTTAGTTTATCTATAAAGTTAATTTTATATTAAACTATATTAATAAAACCTAAAATAGGTATCTATTTAAGAGAAAGAGAAGCTTACTTATAGGTTAGTAAAAGATTTAGTTAGAGCTAGAAAGGAATATATTATAACTAAAGTAGTTATAATAGCTTAGTACTAATAATATTTCTTATTTTTATTTTTATAGAAAGTAGAGGTTAGAATAAATAAGAAAAGGAAGGGTTTAAATAAGTTATTTAGGGTAGTTTTATAAAAGTTATTAGGGTTAATCTTAATATTTATATTATAATAATTAGAAAATTAAAGTTATATTTATAAAGGGTTAGTTAGGCTAGGTTTTATAAAGATAGATATATTATATAGAAGAAAGAAAAGATATAGCTAAATAGAAAAGAGATACCTTTTTATATCTAAAAGGAGGAGTAATTAATAATAATAAATAGCAGTTATAATAATTAAAAAGTATATTTACTATATTAATTTATTAATAAGATAAAAACTAATAATTAAAAGAACTTTTTATTATTAACTTAAAATTAATTAAGCTAAAAAGGATATATTTATTTAAGTATAAATAGTAAGAGTAATAGGGAATATATTATCTAAAAAATACTACTATTTATAAAAAGGAGGTTTATTACTCTAAGTATTTTATAATTAGTTTTTAAAAGTTTATTTTACTCTAAATAGTCTATTATTATAAATATTAGCTTTCTCCTCTTAAATATATTATTATAAGCTTAACTATATCCTCTTTAACCTAAAAAATTATTTTAGTAAGTAAAACTAACTATTATAATTAATAACTAAAATATCTCTTTTTTTTTGTTTCTTACTAATCTAACTTTACTTAAAAACCTTACTAATATCTGTAATTAAACTAATAACTATAAACTAACTTCACTTTTAGTAAACTACTTTATAAACCTAACTAGCTTTTTTTATACCTAAAAAGTATAAAATAGGAAAGTATATTAACTACTAATACTAAAAGCTCTCTTTACTACTATCTATAAAAAGAGGTATCTTAATTTAAATAATTTATAATAAACTACTTTATATATAATAACTTTCTTTCTATAATAACTGCTTTTATATTTTATTTTAATACTTTAACTAAGCCTAACTACTATTTTACTTATCTATTTTTTCTTTTTTAACCTTTAAAATATTTCTACTAATTATATTAGTAATTCTTTTACTATAATAACTTATTACTAAATTACTTTATATCTTAACTCTAACTTTAATATTTTTTCTACTTATTATAGAATATTTCCTACTTATTTAATAATATATAAGCTTAACTAAGTATTACTATATTTAATAAAGCTTTTTTCTTATCTTTAGTAATAACTTTACTATATCTTATTAATTTTTTTTTAGTTTTTCCTTCTTCTTAATCCCCTCTTTAGTATAATTTCTAGAATAACTTATAAAATATTAAAAAGATTAAAGCTATATATAATAATCTTCAGATTTATATTCTATATTTATATAAAAAGTAGTTAGTTAAACTTTAAATAACTAAATAGACTTAAGAATTTATAGAAGAATTTATAAAAAAGTAAGAGTATTTTACTCTAAATACTAATTTAGACCTAAAGGGAGAACTTAATAAGTAGATAGAAAAATCTTATTATCTTCTTTTTAATATTAATAATAGCTACTTTCTTAGTATTTAGTTTAGTATAATAAAAATAATTAAAATACTAATTAACTTTTATAGTTTAAAAAATATTTCTAAGCTAAAGACTTCTAAAAAGCTTATTATATCTTAGTAGATATAGAGAACTTATAATATAATAAGTATAAAGCTAATTAAGTAATAAGCTAATAGTTTCTATTACCCTAATAAAACTTAATATTAAAGCTATTAGAATTAAGCTATATAGGAATAAGTGTTTTTAGACTTTTATAACTTATTAAGATATTTTTAGAGAGATAAAAAGCTAGTAGTAGATTATATTAAGTTAGTATATAAACTTATAATAAAGGATATTAAAAATAATAGATATACTAAGATCTTTATTATATAAACCTCTTAGTTTAGTAATAATTTAGTATTTCTTTATAGGAAAGATAATAATTTGTTTATAAGTTAAAACTTTATTATTTTTATTAGATACTCTAAGAAAAGTAGTTAAGCTATAACTATAGTTATTAACTAGAAAAATAGCCTCTACTTCTATTTAGATAGTATTTAAGATAAGTATATATAAGCTTCTAAAGGAAAACATTTTAAAAGAATTTTTTAAGATATAGTAAAGATAATTAGGAACTAGTATAGAGTTTATAAGGTATTAGTAGAAACTTAAGATCTTATTAATTATATTTTATTTATTATTCCTTAATTTTAACTTAAAGGGAAACTTAGGGAGATCTATAACTTATAGAAGTATAGCTTCTATATTATTAACTTTATCTATTATGTTCTTTAAGAGAGAATTTTTAATATTAAGAGGTCTTAATTAAAATAAACTTTAGATAATAAAATTGCTAATCTAAACTACTATAAACTGCTTTATAACTACTAAGTTAGGTTTATAATTAATAAATTCAGCCTTTATAATAATATAGTTAAAAGATTTTAAGCTAAGCTTAATATATCCCTAAAGGAATTCTTAGAAGCTGAAGATATTATAGTAAGGAATTTAAGGTTTTATAGAACTTAAGTAGTATAAGAGTAATAAGTAGAAAAACTACTTCTAGTATAGCTTAGTTAGTTTTTAGTTATAGAAAGATTAGTATTAATTATAGAAGAAGATATAAAACTAGGTTTAAATACTTGTAACCTTAATATCTATCTATAACTAAGAGATTTAATATATTTAACTTTTATTAATATTATTATATAAGAAGATTACTTTTTTAAATACTAAAAATAAGAAGTAAACTAGCTAGTATATATAGAAAATATATAATAAAAGCTTTGCTATACTAAGCTTAAGTAGTATATTTAGAGACTTAATCTTTCTCTAAAATAGAAGCTTAATAAGTATATTTTAGAAGAATTTCTTATCTACTAAGATAACTTTATAGAAGATATTATATAGGTAATATAAGCTTAAGATCCTTATTTATTTCTAATTATATTTAAAAGATAGTTTAAACTTAGTATATAATATACTAAAGAAGTATAGGAAAAAGATATAAATAATACTTAAGTTAAATAAGAAACTACTAAGAGGTTTATAAGAGGTAAACCTTCTAATAGTAAAGCTTTTAAAATATAGAAGAATATTATATATATAAAGTAAAGCTAATTAAGTTTTTCTTTTTTTATTTAAAGAAAGATTTAGGAGATATATAGAAGGGAGTAAGGTTTTAAAATTTCTAGTATTTTAACTTTAAAGTAATAGATTATATAGATAGTTTCTTAGGTATTAGGTATTATTTTAAAGAGAAATAGTTTATATAAGTAAATAGAGGTCTAATTAGTTTTTAATAAAAAGAACTAAGTAATGAAGTAAGAAATATATTTATTTTTATAAAATTCTTATTTTTCTTAATAACTTTAATAATTAGTTCTCTAAGAAAGCTTCTAAAATCCTTCTACTTAACTTATAGTAAAAATGTATTAAGACTTACTTTTTAAAAAACTAAGTGAAAATAGGCATTTTTAGACTTTTTTAGCTTTAGTTAGTTTTACTTTTTATCCTTTTTTTTAATTCTTATTATACTTCTTAGGTTATTTAAAGCTAAGATAGAGTGGAATACTATAGAGATAATACTACTAAACTTCTTTTTAATAGCTTATTTTCTCTAAAAAAGTTATATAACTTATAGGATAAAAAGATAGAAGTTATAGATAAAGTATAATTTAGTTAGGCTTATATTTATATATTTATCTTTATATCTTTTATAGTTAGCTAGAAAATTAATATATAAGTGTTTAGGTGTTTTCAGGGGTATTTCCCCTTAAAGTAGAGCGCTTAGTACGATTAATAAGTTTTCTCCCTTGCCCTGTTATAATATCTACCTTTTAAGTAAGCTTTATATATTTAACTTTAATATATTTTCTCTAATTAGAATATTAATAAGAGTAAATCTTACTAATAATATCTATTTATTATTAATATCTATTAATATTTTTATAATATATTTATCCTATTTATTCTCTATAAATTACTTATTTAAGATCTATTTTATAATTAGATCTATTACTAATCTAATCTAAGTTTCTACTATACTTATAAATTTATATAACTTTACTAAAGTAGGTTTTACCTTTACTAATTTAGTATTTATAGCTAATTTAAACTCTTAAAATATAAATACTCCTCTAGTATTAAAGTAAATAATTTATAATATAATCCTAATATTAGTAATCTATTATTCTAGTAGTAGAATTACCTCTAATACTACTAATATTTTAATAAGTTTTACTTAGTAAAATCTACTTAAGTAATTAATTTAGATTAATAGTAATATATTACTTTACTTTAATTTAAGTAATAAACCTAAGTAGTTAATTCTAATAATTTAGAATAGCTTTAAAATTAATACTACTTAATCTAAATATACTTATTTATTAAAACCTATACTTATATAAAGCTAGTATCTATTAATATACTCTATTATATTAATTATTATATTTAGCTAGAAAACTTCTCTTAATAGCTTCTTCTTAATAATATTAAATCTCTAATAGCTAGCTTTATTATATATAATTCTATATACTATTATAACCTTAAACTATATAAAGTACTTATATTACTATTCTTATACTAAATAGAAAAGTATTCTATCTTTAATTAAATATAGCTACACTTTAATAGTAATCTCTCTTAATAATCTATTATTAAAATTATCTCTTTTATTAATTAAGAAGTTATAAATATCTATATATTATAAATTATTTAACTATCTATTTATTATTAACTCTAGTATTATTAAGTTTAATATAATAACTAAGTATTCTATAATCTCTAAGAGATATTTATCTATATTAATATAGTAATCTACTTTTTATAGATTTTCTAGCTAATTTTATAATAGTTTAATATAATCTTCAGCTTCCTCTAAGATTATATTTATAATAACTAGAATTACCTTATATAATTTACTTTAGATTAATCTATTCTTAATAGTCTTTTTAGTACTTTTAAGTATTTTTATATTAGTAACAACTAATCTCTTAATAAAACTTAATAAAATCTAGGGGTATTATTATTTTCTCAGTATAATAATACTTAAATAATATTATTAATTATATCTTTATCTAATATTAATTCTAATAATCTCTTTAATATCTCTTTATACCTACTTAATCTATCTTTCTAAATCTAAGTTCTATTAATTAATAATAATTTTAAGTTATTAAAGTTATTATTATTATAATTATATAAAGAGAAGATAGTTTTTAATAATATATTAGCAGTAGTATTTTAGTATCTAGAGATATATTTAATAGTAATATTAAGTATTTATAGCTTAATAACTTATTAAATATAAATACTATTATAGTAAACAGATAATAAGAACTATATAAGAGGTTTATAATCTATATAGATTATAAATATCTCCTTAGTCCTTAAAAAGTATAAATATTTCCTATAGAATTTAATAATTACTAATAGCTTATATTTATACGTTCTATAGTTATATTATATTTTAGTAAATAGGAATAAATTATATAAAATTAGAACTAATATTATTAGTCTTACTTATATAATAATATATCTACCTATATATTTTAATATATTAAAAAAAATTATACTAATACTCTAATTTTAAAGCTATATAGTTTAAAAGTATCAATAATAAGTTTTTTTATTAGCTAGAATAATAATATTTCTAATAATCCTTAATATTATAATACTAATCTAGTTAATCTATATAGTAAGTATACTACCTTTATATAATTATATATCTATTATTAATAGGAGCTTATTATTATAATAAATAGTTATACTTTAGTTTAATTTATAAGAATTAGCTACTCCTTAATCTTTATAATATATTTTAGCTTAATTTATATAATACTTCTAATTTAGTAATTCTAGTTTATAGCTATAACTAAAGTTAACCTAAAGCTAATCTTTTTTTTAGATAATTATACTTATACTTATATAAATCTTAGTAATAGATACTTCTTAATAAATAACTATTTATTTTTCTAGCTCTAAAACTTAATAAAAATATTATTAAAGTAGATTTTGTTATAAGGCATAGCATCTGCTGCTAGGTAGCGCTGCCCTAGCATTTCTCTAGCTATTTCAGAAAGAGAAGCCTACTTCTAGCTACTATTTAGCTACTAAAAAGTAAGCTAAAATTCAGTCTTTATTTAATACTATTTCTAACTATATTATTATCTTAATCCTAACTACTATCCTATAATAATTCTAAATCTTCTATTTTAGTTATTATTAAGATACTAATATAGGTCTCTAGCTGTTCACAGTAATTTTTACCTGCTTAGAGTAACAGACCTCCTAACTCTACGCCTCCTAATAATACACACAGCCTTCAGTTATATAATTATAACCTAATAACCTCCTAAGTTTCTAACTACCTCTCCTAACTACAGCTACACTTATATATACCCTATTAAACAACCTTATAATCTTCAACTTCACTTTAATAACAACATAGTTTATAATTACTTAATTACTAACTACTAAACTATTAACCTATCCTCTTATATATCACCCACGCTACTAATACTATCTCTATCACTGCTTCGCTATCTACTATAGTAATACCTTTAAAAGTTATTACTATTATTATTCTCTTATTTAGTCAGGCTAGCTAACACCTTTATAGTAGCTATACTATTATCAGTAACGCTCTCTATTCAGTATAAGCTATACTCACTAATATTCTCCTACTAGGCTGCCTCAGCCTTAGTATTATAGAGGGTTTGTGTAAAGAAGAGCTACTCCTCAGGATAGCTAGAAACCTATATAGCCTCTGCTTTAATACCTTTATTAGTAGTTATTGCTCTAATTGTAGTATAGATAGGGCCTCTAAAAGTATTCTTAAAAGCTCTACTTAGCGCTATCCTAATAATATACTACTAATTAGTAAAAGAGTACTTACTAAAATTAAAGGTTTTATTTAGTATATAGATACTAAGATCTATAGAACCCTTAATATAGAGTATACCTCGTATAAGGTTAATATTCTTATATTCCTTATATAGTATAGATATTATAAAGGATTTATTATAGGTTATAAGTTGTTAATATAGGTTTAAAGATAAGAAAGAAGAAGAGAGATAGGTATAAGGCCCTGCTTATAGTAGAGCTTTTATGCTTCTAGCTATAAGAACCTCTTAGAATAACTTCTTTAGTTAAGAAGTCATCTCTTATATAGTAGCATTTGCAGTATTTTACTAGAAGGTTTAGCAAAGCTGTTGCTACGAGAGCCTCAGTAACCTGTTCAGCCCTAATATAATTAGCCCTACTATATATATTGCTATGCTGTTCAGCCCCACACTGCGCAGCTAGCGCTATTACTGTTTAGCCGATCTATTCAACTAAAGCACATATATATCTTTATACAAAGCTTTGCTTACTAGTAGGAATATATAAAGTTTCTATATTATTTTCCTTAATTAGTAGAAAGTATAAGTTAAAATACCTATATAGTGTTTCTAGAATTATACCTATAAATAGAGTGAATTTTACTATAGTCTTTTTACAGGGGAGCTACGTTATAATTACAAACTTAAAAAGATAATAATATAATATATAAATAATTAGATATTTATTAGTAAGAGATTAACTATAAATAATACTACCCTTCTAAAACTATTAGATAGTAAGCTAGAAGTTCTAAGTTAAGTTCTTAAAGAGTTTAATCTATTAAACCTAAATAATAAGACTATAAATATAAATTTAGTTTTATATTACTAAATTAGTAAATTAGAAATATAAATAGAAGTTAAATATTATATTACTATAAAAGTAGCTAAAGTAGTAGGGAATTATTAATCTTTTTATAGTAATTTCTTAGATAATAGCTTTAAATTAAAAATTAAGAATATTACTAAGCTTATTAATAAATATATATTTTATTACTAAGATAATTAGATTACTAATTTATATTAAGTATATTTAAGTACTTCTAAGAAGTTTAAAAAGGACTAAAAATAGATTATTTATACTTTAGAATATATAGATATAAATTATTATATTTAATAGGACTAATTTATTACTAATTTCTTATTAAAATATATTAAAAATAGTAAAAATTATTCTAAGTTCTTAGAATAAACTAAGTACTTTTTAAAGAATATAGTTTTCTATAAACTAAAAATTATATAAGATATTATTAATACTAAATAGAGGGAGAATTAAAACCCTATTAATTTTAATAATTATTTTTAATTACTAAAATATAAGTTTATACTCTAATTAGAAAAAGAGTAAGTATATTTATAATATTTTAAACTTCTTAAAGAACTCTAGAATAATATAAGAAAAACCTCTACTACTCTACTAATTACCTATACTAAAATAGTTACTTTAGCTAACTAAATATAATAAACTATAGAGAAAAAAAGAAAATATAAAAGTAAATCTTAAGATTATTATAAATCCTCTATAAAATATTATTATTAAGATAGTTAATTATATAATTAGAATAAATTTTAACTTTTTTAGCTTAGTTTAAGACTAGGAATAAAATTAATAAAGATAGCTAGCTTTTTAAGTATTATATTTATAAAAACTTAAACTATTTATTTTTAAAATATTCTAAAAAAAGAAAGAAATTAGATAAGAAAAATAAGAGATTTTATTTAGTTTAATCTATAAAAAACTTTTTTACTTCTAAGTTAGGAAAGGTTAAAGCTCTGAAATAGATCTTTATATTTCTCTTTAGTTATTATTAAAGACTACTTATTATTTCTATATCCTAATCTAATTAAAAGGGTATTAAGAGTTATTATAAACGTTTATAGATTTAGATATTACTACTAAATATAATTTTATTTCGTTTAAATTTATAAAATCTTATAGTTTAAATTAAGTAAAAGTTTTTACTCCCTTTTTAGAAATAATAAATTATTTTTAAATCCTAATTTATAAAATATATTAAGTTTCTATTATTATTACTAATTTTTAGAAAGCTATTTATATATTTATATAACTCTATATAGTAATTAATAGAGACTTCTATTTAGAGAGTAGTTCTATTTTTTTTTAATAACTATAATAAAAGACTTAAATATTTATTTAGGAGGTATTAAATATTATTAGTAGTTTTAAACTTTTTTATAAAAAATTTAAAAAGCTTTATAGAGGTTTTAATTTACTAAGAAAGCTTAATCTATTATATATATTTATATAATAGTTACTTTACTAGAATTTATTTTTCTTCTAGATAAAGAAAATAAAAAAGAAGAGAAACCCTCTTTTAAGGTTTTTATTCCCTCTAAGTTATTATCTATTACTAATATCTTAAAGTTATTAAAAATAACTATTCTTCTTTCTTAAAGAATATATAATTATAAGATTAATATTATAGAAGGAAAAAAGCCTTTTTAGAGGCTAATTTACTCTCTTTCTTTTAAAGAATTAGAGATATTAAAAATATATACTAATAAAAATCTATAAAGTAGTTATATCTATCTATTATAAAGCTTTACTAGTTTTTTAGTAATTTTTATTCCTAAAAAGGATAGAAGTTTATAGTTATATATTAATTATTAAAGTCTTAATAAGGTTATAATAAAGAATTATTACTTTTTATTTCTAATTTTAGAGATTTTTAATTATATTACTAGTATTTAATAGTTCTCTAAGATTAATATAAGAGAAATATATTATTAAATTTATATTACTAAAGGATATAAATAGAAGATAGCTTTTTATACCTAATATAGGTTATATAAGTATTTAGTTATACTATTTAGCTTAATTAATATTTTAATAACTTTTTAGAATTATATTAACTCTATATTTAAGGGGATTACTAATATTTTCTATATTATTTATTTAGATAATGTCTTTATCTTTTTTAAAATTTAGGAGATATATACTTAATATATTCTCTAAGTATTAAATTAAATAAGAGAAGCTTAGCTTTATACTAACTTTTCTAAATATTTATTCTACTAAAAAAGTATAGATTTCCTAAGATTTATTTTATCTCTTAAAAGAGTTTTTATAGTTTTTAGCTAAATAGAAGCTATTACTTCTTAGTTAATTCCTAAAACTTGTTATAATATTTAAGTTTTCTTAGGATTTTATAACTTTTACTATTAGTTTATCCTAAGATACTTTTATATTACTAAACTATTAATAAAGCTATTAAAAAGTAATAAAAATAGTTAAAAACCTAGGTTTATAAAATTTAACTAAGTAGAATTAATTACTTTTTAATTTTTCTACTTTACTTTCTAATATACTTTAATTCTATAGTATTTTAATAGTAAAAAGCTTATTAGAATTAAGATAGATATACTATAATTTACTACTTCTAATATTTTATTTTAGAAATATAAAAATAGCTATTAGTATTTTATAGTATTTTAGTTTTAAAAATTTAAAAAAGCTAAGCTTAATTAGTATATACTAGACTAAGAGATATATATTATTATTAAGTTTTTTAAAACCTAGTAATACTATATAGAAAGATTAAAATATTTTATAGAAATTCTAACTAATTACTAAAACTTAAGCTCCTTTATATCTTAAACCTATATTATAGAGAGATAAGCTTAGTAATATATTTATTTAGTACTTTATAACTTTATTATTTAATATTAATAAAATAAAAATAACTCTACTAATAAGCTATTTAGACGCTTAAATTATTATAATAAAGGAGTTCTAGATCTGAACCTTTTATTAAATATAACTAAAAAGTTAAACTATTATAGAAATCCTAATTAAATTAGACTAAAATTAAAAGTATATAATAAATTTAAATAGTAATTTAAGTAAAAGCCTAATATATTACTAAGGATAAATAAGTTTATAACTTTAAAATAACTCTAAGTTTAGAGAAATTGATTTATAACTTATAAGCTACTAATTTCTAATACTAAAAGTAATATTTCTAATTATTAAGAGAAAAGCTATTTTAATACTAAAGTTTTAATACTAATTTATTAAAATATAAAAGTTAGATATTTATCTTAAATAAGATATTAATTTATATAGAAATCCTATCCTTTTACTATAATAATCCCCTAATAAGTTATTTTAAAAGAGATAAAATAATTAAACTTATTTAAAAAAAAGTTTTAGTAAATAAATCTTAACTAAGATATTAAAGAATATATTAATAGCTATAAAGTATATAATATAACTAAAACTAAATAGTATTAGCTTTATAGCTAATTATAACTATTACTATTACGCTAAAAGCCTTTTAAAAAGATCTTAATAGATATAATTATTAGACTTTTATAACTATAGGATAGCTAAAAATTATATAACTCTATCTTAATAATTATAAACTAATTTACTAAGTTTTATTTATTCTTTACTATTAGTATAATAATAACTATAATAAAACTAGCTAAACTCTTCTTTAAAAAAGTAAAGTTACTTTATAAATCTTTAAAGAATATTATTAGTAATAAGAGGTTTCTATTTATAAATTAAATTTAAATAGATTTTTACTATTATAATAAAATAAAATAAAAGCTTTCTATAGCTTTTTATCTATAAAGAAATAGTTAAACTAAAATAATAAATAAAACTTTAGAATAATATTTATATTATTTTATAAATAAATCTTAATTTAATTAGATTAAGTTACTCCTAACTATAATATTTATTTATAATAATATAAGAAACTTAACTACTAGAGAAGTACTTATAAAGGTATTTTTTAGTTATTATTTAGAGTTTTAATAGGATCTTAGGAATAAAATCCTAAAAAAGGAGATATAAAGAATAAAAAACTATTTATAAAAACTAAATAAACTCTAAAATAAAATATAGAAGTTATAATAAAAGTTAGTTAAATCCTATTAGAAACAGTATAATAAATACTATAAACCTTAGGAGTTTAATTAAGAATAGTTAATCCTACTCTCTTTAAAAAACTTATACTTTAAAGTAAAAGAAAAGAAGTTATCCCTATATTTTATTAAGTTTTTTTAAATCTTAGATTAAGTTAGGAAATAAGTATATTACTTAGCTCTCTTTAATAAATATTTATAACTATATAATATTTTTCTAGTTAATATTTTAGAATTTTAAAAGAATAATAAGAGAAATAATCTCCTACTTATTTCTAATTTTAAGGATAATAATATCTAATAGGAAATAGATTAAATAGTAAACTATTATAATATAGAAAATAAGTATTTTTATTTAATTAAATAAACTAAATAGCTATCTAAATATAATTTCTAAGTTAGTAAAAATAATATAAATAATATTTAAAAAGTATTATAATAATATAAAAAAGTATAAAAAAAACTAAAGTTATAAAATAAAGATTAAGAGGAGAAAATAATTACTACTAAACTAAAACTAAAGTTAATTAAAAGAATAATAAAAAAGTTATAAACTTATTATTTTCTTTCTATTCTAGAAGACTAAAAGTGTAGATAACTTTTTTAAATAGACTAAAGTTATAAAAAAGGATTAAAAAATAAACTAAACTTATTTAAAAAGTAAAACTTAAAAACTAAAAATCTCTAACTACTTACTAAGTAAGAGTAAAAACTAGAAAAAGGAGAGAACTACTAAAAAAAGCTTTATAGTAATTAAAAATCTATTTAGAGAAGTTTATAATATAATAGTTAGTAACTATATTAAGTATATACTAGTAAAAAATATAATAAAAGCTTATATAGAAGACCTAATACTTAAAAAGATTTTAAGTAATATAGCTAGTATCTCTAGTAATTAAGTATAAGTTTATATAGTACTCTTTAAAATTAGTTAGCTTTAGTATAAAAAAAAGTTTTAGCTAATCTACTAGGAATTACTAAAACTTATTATAGCAGCAGCAGAGCTTTTATGCTTCTGGCTGTGAGAACCTCTTGGGACGACCTCTTTGGTTGAGGAGTCATCTCTCGTGTGGTGGCGTTGCCACGAGAGCCTCAGTGACCTGTTCGGCCCCGATGTGATCGGCCCCGCTACGTGCGTCGCTGCGCCGTTCGGCCCCGCGCCGCGCGGCCGGCGCCGTTACTGTTCGGCCGATCTATTCGGCTAGGGCGCGCGTACGTCTTTGTGCGGTGATATTCAGAGGCTTTGTTTACTAGTAGGAACGTATAGGGTTTCTATATTATTTTCCTTAATTAGTAGAGGGTATAGGTTAAAGTGCTTATATAGTGTTTCCAG
This sequence comes from Colletotrichum cordylinicola, assembly GCA_027406065.1. Classification (NCBI taxonomy): domain Eukaryota; kingdom Fungi; phylum Ascomycota; class Sordariomycetes; order Glomerellales; family Glomerellaceae; genus Colletotrichum; species Colletotrichum cordylinicola. Next base: position 5,273,110 of record JANVYD010000001.1, on the reverse strand, counting down.
AATTATGCCCGCGAATAGGGTGAATTTTGCTGTAGTCTTTTTGCGGGGGGGCTGCGTCGTAATTACAAACTTAACTAAAACTTATTATATCTCTTATAGGAGTATAAAGTTAGAAACCTTAAATAGAAGTAAAGTAATAATAAGTAGTATAATAATAATTATTAAAGAATAAGATATACTCCTTTTAGAAATACTAAGTATTAGTTAGTAAAAAGCTAGTAAAATACTAAGAAAAGGAGGCTATATTTTAGGAATTTTCTTAGATACTAGAAAGAAAAATTCTTAGTAATATATAATATCTAGTATTAAAAATATATCTTAAACTTTTTTAATTAGGTTATAAAGAATAACTTTTATATTTTTAAATTCCTCTAGCTAGATAAATTAATAAAGTCCCTCTATAATATAAATTATATCTTAGTAATTACTTAGAATAGTTAGGGTATATTTTAAATCTACTAGTTAGCTAATTCCCTAGGAAATATTAGAGAAAAGTAGGCTTATAGTAGTATAAAGTATACTATATAAGTAGTATTATATATATTATATACTACTATCTAAAATATAAAAACACTAGATAATTAGAGGCTTATTAGTAGAGATATCTCTATTCTTTTAAGCTTTTATAGTAATATAAATATAATAGAAATAAAGCTAAATACTAAAAATATTATTATATTTAGGCTTATTAGAAACCTATTTAGGTTTTTTAAGCTTAAAGCTACTATTCTTAAAAAGATTACTACCTAAATTATTAGAATAATAAGAGTTAATAAACTAGTTATTATCTTAGGTAGTAGTATTATTCTAAAAAGTAAAGCTATTACTATTCTTAGATAAATTATTAGAAGAACTGCTACTATTTAGATTATTATTAGCTAAAGTAATATTACTTATAGAGATATTTTATAGCTTAATAATAAGAGTATTATCTTTATTAAAAGCTTTTACTTAAAAACTAGTTAAAAAAGCTATAAAACTTATAAAAAAAGTATTATATTATATAATTATTAAACTCTTATTTAGTAGTAGCTTTATTAGCCTCTTAGTTACTAACTAGACTATTATCTTAAATATTTTAATATTAGTTAATAACCTACTAAAAAACTAAAAAGGAATAACTTATATTAAACTCTTAAAGAAGTTTTTAGAAATCCTTAGGATTCTCTTTATATTAGAGACTAAGTAAATTATTACTAAAGTTTAAGCTATAGTTAAGTAATCTATAGTTAATAGTAAAAGAAGTATTAAACTAAAGCGAAAAGATATAGTTATAATCCTATTTAACTATAGGATTTATAAGTTCCTCAGAGGTAATAGCTTTATATTAGTATTATTAACTAGAGAAAATAAACCTAATTATTATACTTATTTTATTTAAAGCTTACTTAATAGGATTAATAAGAGTATTAATACTAAGTTAGTTATTATTTAGTATATTTTTAATAGAGAGAAAGGAGTAATTAGTAAAACTATAACTATAATATAAAATATAATCTATCTTAATAACTAGAATTAAGCTATAAAAGCTAATATAATAATAAGGATATAATAAAAGACTTATATTTAGTAAATATATACTAATATACTTTATAAAATATTAATAATAATAATAGCTATTTAAAGTTACTATTATTAGATTATTAAAAATAATAAGGATCTAATAGATTATAATAGTGTTAAGAATAGATTATAAAACTACTATAAAAGAAAGGTAGAAGAATAGCTATAATATTTTTTAAACAAAAATCTACTAAGTATAGTAAATAAAATATATAGGTAAAAAGTAGTATAGCTCTAATTTTTCTAATTAGATAATAAATAAGAAAAGTAGGTAAAGCTACTACCTCTCTTTTAAATAAGTACTAAACCTATAAGGATTAGTTATATTTTATTCTAAAACTAGGGATAGTTTTCTAGAAAGGGAATAGTTATTATAGAGCGTAATATTTACTACTAGGTAGCACTACTCTAGTATTTCTCTAGCTATTTTAGGAAAAAAGGCTTACTTCTAGCTACTATTTAGCTACTGAAAAGCAGGCTAAGAGTTAGTTCTTATTCAATACTACCCCTAACTGCGTTATTATCTTAATCCTAACTGCTATCTTATAACAGATTTTAACTAATAATAAGCTTCTTTTTACTATTAAAACTAATAATAATAGCTTTAAATTAAGATTAGAGATTAGGCTTAAGAAGATATATTTAAATTTAGTTATTTAATATATTAAACTCTTTACTCCTTATTATATTCTTATTAGTTATAGTTATAGATAATCTAATATATTAAAAGTATAAATATATTAATAATCTAAATAAATTAGGATTAACTAATAGGTATACTTTAAATCCTATAATAAGTATAATATAGTATAAAGGTTTAAAAGGTTTTTATATATTTCTTATAATAGTAAGATTAATAATAATAGTAGTTCTTTATTAATATTTCTATAATTAATAATAAAGTGATATTCTACTTATAAATTATTATTTTTTTTATATAATTATTAGCTATACTTCCTAGTTTAATAGGATATTATTAGCTATAATAATAGGTTTATATAATCTAATATTATAATCCTATTATATAAGCTTATCTAGCTAATATCTTTTTATTAGGTTTTATTATTTCCTTCAGTTTAAGCTTTAAAGCTTAATATCTAGCTTTAGCTTAAATATATAAATATATAAGTTTATTATTAGAAAGTTATATAGAAAGCTTAAAAATAATTATTAATATATATAGATTATATATCTAATCTCCTTTATATCTTTAAATAGTATATTTAGGCTTAGTATTATTAGTTCCTTATTCTATTATATATTAATAATATATATTAGCGTAGTAATATCTATTAATAATTAATCTAATCTTTAAGTAGTTAGAAATAATTTTATAAGTAGTATAACTAATATTATTAGTGATAGATATTCTAATAAATTAAACTTAATATTAGTTTATTTAATAGTTATATTTATTATATAAAATACTTAGTATTTACTCTTTATTTATTTAGACTTTATAATTTAAGGTATATATAATACTAGCTATAAGGTATTTATATCCTAAATATATAAGAAACCTTTACTAAAGTTGCTTTATTATTCTATAATCTCTATTTTTATAGGGGGCTATAGTTTAATAATCTATTTAGGTTAGTATAGTAAATCTAGTTTTCTAATATATTATTAGAGTTATTAGAGTTAATAGAGTTATTAAAATCTAATTTAATCTTATTTATAATACTGAGGAGTCTATCTTATTTAGAGAGATTAATATTATCTATTACTAAGCTTAATAGGAGTCTCTAGCTATTATATATCTATATTAATAATCTATTAATCTTAATATAATCTTCTCTATAGATAGTATCTCTAATTACTATTTTTACTCTCTAGGAGTTAATTATTATTTTAATATTAAAAAGCTAAAATATACCTAAGAGTAAGAGAATAAATTAATTTAAATCTCTAAGCTATATATAAGCTTAAATTTCCCTTTTAATACTATAAGTAATAATCTTAATAGCTATAAAATATATTAGAATATAAGCTAATTTATTAGCTATACCTATATTTAAGTTTTTAAACCTAATACTAAATAGTAAGTATTATATAAAATTATACTTTTATACTAGCTTTAATAAAATTATATTTATTTTAAATCTCTAATCTACTTAGGCTAATTATTATAATAGCTAATACCTTATTATTAATATAGTAATAGTATATAAAAAGTAAAATAGTTTTATTATATTATAATATTTAGGAAAGATATAAATATTTACTTTAAGATTCTAAGTTATTATAATATATTCTAATATATTTATATATACTTTTATAGCTTTTATATCAGTAATAACTACTTCTTTACTTTTTACCTTCTTTAGCTTCTTTACTATAATATATTATAATAATACTTAAAAAGATTTAGAGAACTCTAGGCTAAGTTATATTAGATTAATTAATAAGATATTAAACTTAATACTTTTAGCTATATACTTAATATTAATAAATAGAAGTCCCTCTCTAGTAATAATATTTATTAATTTATTATATTTTATAACTTTTAGCTTATTATTTTATTAAGTATTTTTTTATTTCTTAATTAAGTTCTTAATTATAATATATTCTTAGGTATTTAATTTTGGTAATCTAATAATTTTAGCTTTCTTATTCTTAGTAATTTACTATATCTAATTTATAAGTTATTATAAAATTATATTTATTTAATTTTATTTTAAAAACTTAGCTTAAGCTATAAGTATACTAAGCTTTAAAACTTATTTATCTAGCTTTAATAATAAATTATTTAAGATATTATATACTACTATAATAGTTAAGACTTTATTTAATTAGTTAGATTATAATCTAGCTAAGATCCTTACTTCCTCTTTATTAGAGATTAGTAATATAATATTATTAATATCTTCTACTAGTATAAATTTATATTAATATAATATAATAGTATAATCTAAGCTATTCTATAGATTAGCTAATATATTAAGTATAATTAAGATTAAGGTATTAATACTATTACTCTAAATATAATATAATTATACTGAATATATATTAACTATACTATAAAGAGGCTTAGTACTTTCTATATAACTTTAGTTATTAGGGAATATTATAACTTTTATATAAACTTACTCTTATAGTTATAATATAATATTAGTATAATCTAGCTTATAATAGCTAAACCCTCTATATTTAATATAAATTATATTACTATTTTCTAATAATTTTAATTTATTAATATATTAGTTCTTAGATATCTTCTAATCTAATAGATTAGAGAGATTAAAGTCTTTCTATAAGAAGTTAAAACCTACTTTATAACTATTTTAGAATACTTTTCTATCTTATTAGCAACCCTAATTTTAATACTAGCTTTAGTATTAATTTTAGTATAGTAGTTAGTAATTTTAATTACTTTTATAACTAGATTAAAATTAGCTTTAGTTATATTAAGGTCTTTATTAATATTATTTATTATAATTATTTTATTATAACTAGAAGTTATTCTAAGTAGATATTAGTTATTATTATACTAGAGAGGATACTATAATAAGAGATTACTAACTTAATCTCTGAAATAGATATAATATATTAAATAGAGCTTAATTATAGTTATAAAACTTATTATAGTTTAACTATATTAGTTAAGTTAACTATATCTATATTATCTATTAAGCTAAAATCTAATTTAAAGCTTAACTTAAGTTCTATTATATAATTATATCTTCTAATAAATAGGTTTATATAATTTTAGTATTCCTTTAATTCTTAACCTCTTACTCCTTAATAATCTATTAAGTATTTTTAATTATATTAAATATAGATCTAAAGCTTATAAAGCTTATTACTAATATATTAATAGCTTAGCTCTATAAATTAGTATTTATAAACTTTTTAATAAACTAATAGATAAAACTATTTAATACTATCTACTTAGGTATTAAGAGAGTAATATTTATATTTATATCTTTATATCTAAATTAATATAATACTAATATAGTATAGTAGTAGTAAGCTATTAATAGCTTATCTTTCTCTTAATATACTAAATTAATATTATTACTAGTTATATTTTAATTTACTACTTTTAAAAAGAATCTCTCTTTTAAAACTACTTTAATAGTTAATAGATCTATTTATATTACTAAATCTTTATTAGCTTTCTTAATAATAATACTAAAATATAATATACTATTAAAATAAGTAGTAGTATTACTTTTATATTATATATTTAAAGTTTTTAAAACTTATAAATATAATATATTAGTGCTATTATATCTAATTTTCTTAAAATTAAATCTTAATTAAACTAACTAATAAAAAACACTTATTAATCTATTAAATATTCTATATATTAGTATTAGTAATACTTAAATTAAAATATAAAATATCTTAGATATTTTTATACTTATTAATAATAATCCTAATATAGCTATTATAAAATTAATATTAATATTAATTAGTATTTAAGTATATTAATTTCTATAGTTAATCTAATAGCTTATAATAATAATAGCTAATAATCTAATATCTACTTTATATTTAGCTTTATATATAAATATAGGGGGATTAGCTTTATTTAGATCTCCTTCTATAGAGTTTAATAATAATCTATATTAAATTAAACTATCTATAAGTAAACCTAGTAGTAATTAATATATATTAAAGTAATTAGTAAATCTAAATAGCTATCTATTTTATAAGATAATAGCTCTTTCTCTAGTAGTAGCTACTAATAATAGGGATAATAGAGGTCTAATATAAAGTATTATTAAACCTTTTATATTAGTAATATCTTATTTATTACTATTAGTAAGGGGATTAGAAGTAATTTAACCTAATATATATTAAATTAGATTAATTCTATATTATTAGAATAAATAGATATAGTTAGATTAATAACTATTTAATAGAAGTATAATACTAAATTAATAAATTAATAAAGAGTATTAATAATATATTATTAAATTTAATATTATTATATAATAAATATTAACTTAGTTATTATAGTACTAGATAATAAACTATACTAATCTTTTTAAGTTTTTCTAACGTAATATATATATTCTTTAATCTAATATAATCTTTAATTAAATAATAGAATAATATCTTTTCTTTTTTTTCTACTTTATAGTAGAAGCTAAAGATAAAGCCTCGTAGTAGGGGTGTAAGAGGTATAGATATAATATAATATATTAAGCAAAATCTCTGATCTAGTAAGGGGGGGTGTGATCTGCTGTATCTATGTACCTCCGCCGGTGGACCTTCCCAATTAGCATCAACGCATTAGCCCCTTCCACACTCGCAGGCGTCCTCCATCCGTCGAACCCAGCCAGATGGCTCCCTGCCGGCCGGCCATTGTCGTCATCCTCAGCTTACCTTGTGCGTTTATTTTACCCGAAAGCGGCGAGCGGCACACCGCCAGACGCGAAGCAAGCGACAAATCGTTTGATGGACGTGGTTTGATGGATGGCATGGCATGGCTGGGTGCATTGAGCATCATCAAGACAACACACATGCGACCGGGGAAGAGAGGCGAGGAGGTGCAAATCGCATCGTGATCGACAGTGCAAAGGGCCACGGGATGAGCAACATCAACTTCGCCTCCCACCTCCCACGGTGTCCTGTCCTCTGGTCTCCTCGTCTCAGTCCAGTGCGGTCGCACAGCATGCGGGGTCCAGCAGCATTCCACCAAAGAACCCCCGTCCCACGCCTCGCGGGCCTCCGGCAGTAGTGTGCCCAACGATGACTCCCCAGGCATCCCAAGACCCTGCCAGCCTATTGCGTGCTCAAATGTGAGGGAATAAGCTTCTGAGGGAACTTCGGAAGGGTTGCCCATGACGTCTGAAGCTGCGGCGTCTTCCTCCTGTCGACCCAAAGTGCTAAAAGAACTGGGGGCGGGCTCGCTGCCTACTCCCGCTAGAGGGCGTCCGATTTGGGGGCCACAGGTTAGCTTTCCCCTCTCGTCGCAGAGATCGGCGCCTGGAGACCCGACGGCCAACGCCACACCCTTCTTCTCCCGTCCTCCACTTCTTTTTCCTCCATACTACGCTGCTTCTCCAGGGTATTTACATGTGAGCTACGACGCCTTCCCACGTTTTGGCATCGCCCGTTCAACTTCGTCTTGTCGACTTGAGATATCCGGTGCAGTTGTGGCAGAGACTGGACGCCAAGATGGTCAACCCGGGGATTGTGTACCTTTTGGTGAGCAGCCCACGGACTTCAGGCGGCACTGCAGTGTTTGTTCCCCATTTTGTTCGCTAACCTGACTGGGATTATCAGATCTGCGTCGCCCTTCTTGTGACGGCCATGTAAGTCCTCCTCGACACGCCAACAGCTTCATTTGTTTTCGATCGTACTCACAGTTGCGCAGCGTCACTCACGTCTCGAGCTCGAGACTCTCCCTTCCGACCGCGCCGTTTCTGAGCTTTCTTCCCATCATCCTGCCCATCATTGGCACCGTCAATGCCTTCTACCGTCCTCGCCTTCTCTTCAACGCCAGCCAGTCGCTCGCACGCACTGAACAGCTGCTTCCGACGATCCTGCAGAGCTTGCAGGGCGTCTTGACCACCGCCATCGCCGTCCTCTTTCTTCAGTCTTCTCTTCCCGGCGCCGACCTGAACTGCGGACTGTCGACCACCTGGCAGCATATGTTTGCTGGCAAGGACGAGTCTGCCATTCGACGCATCCAGGACAGCTTGGACTGCTGCGGTCTGAACAGCGTCAAGGACCGTGCCTGGCCATTCCGGGCAGACGTGCAATGCGCCCAGAGATACGGGCGTGACACCCCGTGCATGGGACCATGGCGCGAGGCAACGATCAGGAACTCGAGCATCGACCTGGGCATCGTGTTAGTGGTCGGTGTCTTGCAGGTGCGCTTTCCTCGTCATGTGTATTTGAATATTGATGGCTGACCACTTGATGTCAGATTCTCACCATGCTCTACACACAAAGCGCCAGCAACTGGAGGCACGCGTGGTGGGCACAGGGCTGGCGACACCTCTCGGACCGCCCCATCGAGGAGCGTGAGCGCACCCGACCCCTCCTCACATCAGCGGCAGCCGCCGCCGCCGCCGCCGAGGCTCCGAATGACAGTGGCGACGAGTCCGACGTGCCCGTGACATACCGCGATCTGAGCCCCCAGTACGGCACCACTGGCGAACCCCGTGGCCGAACCCGCACCGCCGCCGGCCGCATCGAGCCCTCGTCGCTGAGAAACGTGACAAACGTTTGGGAGGGCGACTAAAGCCTAGACCGGCCACCATCCACCAATTCAATTGACCGCATGACGAAACAATTTTTTTATCTTGCTTGTAAGACTTTAGCATTGCGAGCGAGGGATATTGCACGGAGTTAACGTGTTGCTTGTGGTAAGACTGCTTGGCACGGCGTTGGGACGAGTTATTAGTGCTTAGTGTGGTACAAATTGTTACGTCTTTTTCATATTTTTCGGGGCTAAAACTTTTACTGAAGTCTTGTTGAAATCTCGTTCATTGACGCCGCTTGTTTTGACATGCCAGCCAAAAGCAGAGCCAAGTCACGGCCCGCCATGGCGAATCTGTCGTTCGTGGTCAATATCAAATCAATGGCTTAGGTGAAAGTTGACTTACCGAATAGGATCATGTCGCTTCGCAAACTCCTCAAGCAGGTCCGGCCTCGGCTCCAAACCTCCCAGTCCGACAAACACCTTGCGTCCGTCTACGCTCGCCTTCTCCGCTGCGCCTGCGATCTTGGCCACGGTCGAGTGGAACAGCTCCGAGTCGTATTGTCCTGGAATGCCCAGCCTAAATCACTGTCAGTCGAGTCTTGGGCAAGCGATGGGAGGGGGAGGACATACTCCATGCAGAGGTCTGCGCATCCGATGAAGAGGGCGTCGATGCCGGGTACCGCGGCGATGGCCCTGATACAAAGAATTAGAATGGATCTGTGGCCGTGTTTGCTCTGGAAAAGCGGGTGTATACATACTCTACGTTCTCCACGCCCTCTTTCGTCTCAATCATGGGCATGATGAGCACCTCGTCGTTGACCACCTCGGCGATGGCCGCGTAGGATAGCTGCGTGGTGTATTGGGTCATTGCGGTGACCATTGTGACTGAGCGGTGGCCCTAGGAGCGGAGTTTAGCGTATGTGCTTGTTTGAGAGGGAGACGACTGTCAGGATGGGGGGGAAAAAGAGAGGAACTCACCAGGGGAGGAAACTTTGACGCGTCGACGCACATCTTTGCCTGTTCCACGGTGTTGACGTGCGGGACGATGACCGCCTGGGCGCCGGAGTCGAGGCAGCGGGAGATCCATTCCTGGGAGCATGTTGGGACGACTACCGTAGGTGTGATTCTGCAAAGAAAGAAACCGACAAGTTAGTCAAATTGCACAACTCTTTACGCTGGACTCCATCTACGGAGGAACTATCGCTGGAAAAGGCTGTGCTTTTGCTCACCCCACGTTCAGACACGACACGGCAATGTCCTTCATCGTCTCCATGCTCATGGCCATGTGCTCGAGGTTCATGAGCACGGCCGAGTAGCCCGCGCGCTTGGCAACGAGGGGCATCTCGGTGGAGAAGGCGACGCGCAGGCCGAAGGAGTGCGCGAGGCGGTTCTGGAGCATGAGGCTCTTGACGAGGTTTGGGCGGACCGTCTCGCGGGCCAGGGCGAGCTGGTCGGGGGGCACTGAAGAGGACATTTTTTTTGCTTGGCGGTAGCTGTGACGAGTTTTTTCTGAGGACTTGGCTGGCCGGGGGATTTGAGATGGATGGGAGGAGAAATGCGAAAATACACAATCTAGAGAGAACAGAGGGGTTGGCTGACGTCGTGCTGTAGCTGTTTTAGAGAGGACGGTTGGGTAATTCGCATCCCGACGTCGGCCGATGGACGCCGGCCGCCCCGGCGGACGGGGGTGCTTATCCGGGGACCGGGGACCGGGGGTGGTATCGAATGATAAGAGTGCGGGGAAAGCGATCGAGGGGGAGAAGAAAGGAGAATGCGTCGGACGACGCCCGACAAGAGGGGCGCAATTGTGTTTGGTGCAGCTTATCTTCGGGCAGGATGCCGAAAGATTGAGGGGATCCACCAGGGGTATTGAGGTCTTGGCTTGCGCTTTTGATCTGCTGATACTGTTGATAACATGCAGTCGGATGGGAGATGCAGCATAGTTGGCCAGGGGGGTTCGTGGTGGCTGGTTATCATTAACCCCGTGTTCTTTGGGAGGATAATAAAACTTACATTATGGAATAAGAGTCGTTGTCCAAGGTGTGTCTCGGTGTCGAAACTCCTACCGGCTTTTGCTCTGTTTAATCTTTCGGAAGCCCGTTCCTGAAAGCTTTGTTGTTCTAGTTGTCCAGTTCGCACACAACGCGACCCAGACATGGACAGCAAGAAGAGCCACGAGGTCAACTCGGCCATGTCTCCCGCTGCTTCTGACGTCGGCGTCGGGGCGCACGAGGCGCACAACGTCTCCTTTGGGAAGAAGATTTTGTACCATCTATGGGACGCTGACCAGCATCTGAAGAGTCCGCAGGAGAGGGCTCTGGTGAGGAAGTTGGATTTCGGCATTCTCATCTGTGCGACACTGGGATGGGTGAGTTCCCCATGTGGCCTCCTTGTGTTCTTTGGGCTTGCTGACAAGTTTGATAGTAGATGAAATATATTGACCAGAGTAACATTACCAACGCATGTGAGTAGTCCCTACCCGAAGATGAGGTTCCACGGAGTATGGTTTGCTGACAAGAAGCTACAGACGTCAGTGGCATGAAGGAGGATTTGAACATCAAGGGAAACGAGTACACATACATGTTGAGTAAGTGCAAAATGGCCCGGTCGAGATCAATCTTCTGACAGATTTGTGTGCCATAGTGTGCTACACTATCGCGTTTGCTATCATGCAAATCCCGGCAAACATGATCGCCCTCAAAGTCCGTCCTCGTATCTGCCTCGTGGTCTGCGAGCTCGGCTGGACAGCATTCACGTAAGATTACATCTTTAACGTACCAATCTTTAGACAAATAGCTAAATCAAGAGGATAGCTTCGCGCAGGCTGCAGCCCAAACAAGCAACCAAATGTACGCCTTCCGCTTCATGGTCGGCCTCTTCGAAAGCCCCTTCTCGCCCATCATAATCTTCCTGCTCGGATCGTGGTACACAAAGACGGAACTCGCAAAGTAAAGTCCCACAACTTTTTCTAATCCCACAATCCACCCAGAAAGCTGACTTTACCCAAAAGGCGCGTCGCCGTCTGGCACGTCACCGGCTTCTTCGGCCAAGCAACCTCGGGCTTCCTCCAAGCTGGCATCCACCAGGGCCTCGACGGGCACCTCGGAATGGCGGGCTGGCGCTGGATGTACATCATCTGCGGGTGCATGAGCCTGCCGATCGCGCTGTCCGTGTGGTTCCTCCTGCCGGACTACCCGCACAACACGACGGCGTGGTACATCACCGAGGAGGACAAGCAGCTCGCGATGCAGCGCTCCGCGAAGCTGGGCCGCGTCGAGATCACGGGCGTCATGGACCTGAAGCTCGTCAAGCGCATGTTTGGGAACTGGAGGTGGTGGGTGCTGTGTCTGATGTACATCTTTGTGAGTCGCCTGTTGCGGACGATGCGTGTGGGTGCGCTGGGAGGGTTTGCTGACTGTTCCTTGGTAGTATGGAAACTCGTGCCAGGCGAATAACTACTGTGATAGGCGAGAACGGATACAGCGTCACTCAGCGCAACGTCATCCCGGCTTGCGCCAACCTCGTCACGATGGTGACCGACTTTTCATGGGGGTTCATGTCGGATTTGACAGGGAACCGACCACTGTGGATGGTTGGCCCATTGGTAAATATCCCTCTCTCCTCTACCAGAGAGAAACTGCTGACAAGGCCGCACAGCTCGGCACCACCGTCGTCGGCTCCTCCATCCTCACCGCCTACCCCGCCTCCGACGGCGCTCGCGTTGCGGGCTTCTTCTTGGTTGCCTGCGGTTATGTGACTGCCGTAACCTGGGTTAGTGACTTCTTCAGTCCACTGGATGATCTATCAAGCTAACTGGGAGCAGACCTGGGCTAACGAGGTCAACAACGGTAACGCTGAGGAGAGAGCCTTGACGATTTCCAGCATGAACGGATTGTTCTACGCAACGAGTGAGCCGCCTCGTCTCAAATCTAAAAGACTCTGCCACTAATTGGATCTTCCACAGACTCTTTCTTGCCGATCCTGATCTTTCCGCAGACCATGGCTCCCAAGTTCGAGCGAGGGTTCCCTTCGATCCTGTCCTTTGCGCTTGCTGCGGTGGTGCTCGTTCGTAAGTCATAGCTACTTCCTATACATACACAAAAAAGAGGTGTGCTTACTAACAAAGGCAACGACCAGTTGTCGCGGACTTTTTGCACAAACGCCAGCTCAGGCAAGAGGCTGCCGCAGTTGCCAATCAGCCGGCTTCCGAGGCTGAGGTCACAGAACCTGTGGATGCTAAGGAGAAGGAGATTGAGAATAAGTTGGTCGGAGCTGTCGAGCCTGTTCGCAACTCTGCTACCATTATTTGAGGCTGTATGGTGGGACCGGGTTGTGGTTGATGTTCGTTTTAATTGTCATAGAACAAGCATTGAGGATATTAGAGGGATTGATTTACTTGAGGTTATGGCAGTTTGCATATCAATGAGAGATTGTTCATTACGCGCCGGACTTCCACCTTTCTTTATTGCGAGACAATTTGCTTCCAAACTCTGCGATAGCCTCGACGTGATCATGATGGAGATGGATTCGCTTCCGAATTCTTACTTGTCACCAAGATTGGATGCTGGGCTCAGTTTAAGGGAAACAAACCCACAAAGAGCTTTGGCTGCGGTCAATACATGAAATTTCAATTCGCAAAGTCCAATTCGGCTACCGGATTCCAATAGTTACAGGGCTGCTCAAGTCTTCCCCTGTCTTGATCCTTTCCCTAACTTCAATAATAGTAGCACCCAGCCTGCCAATTCCCTCTTTGATCTCCGCAACCTCATGCCACGCCCAGCAAAGTCTGATGCACCGGGCAAACCCATCTTCTGCCTCGGCCCGAGAGACGCTACTCTCGTCTCCAGTGACGGTGAACATGTGTCCAAAAGCCACACGCAACTGCTGATCCTTCAGCGCAATGGCGGCTACGTTCTTGGCAACGGGAAGGTCGTCTGGTAGTCTGAGGTACGTGAAGAACCCCCCAGCCGTCGCTGCACCACCGTCTTTGGGCCTGTTGACTTCCACACGAACCCCGAGAGGAACCAGAAACTTTTCGATGGCGGTCATGAGCGCGTAATATCTCTCTCGGTACGTGGGAACGAGCGTGTCCCTAATGTGGGATTGGAGCTGACCGCTTCGGAGCATCTTGTCGACAAAGGTCGAGGTGAGGTGTGAGGGAGCACCGCCTGAGCTTGAAGAGCCGCTGGTTTTGCCACATTAGTCAAATATGGGACAAGAAAAGGAGGAATGACACTCGTGACTTACACCTCTCCTAGCTCCTTAGCAAAAGCCGGCGTGCTCTCCGCCCACCCTACTCGAACACCTGGCCCAATTACTTTGGAGAACGAGCCATTGCTGAGAGTGTTGCCGAATTGGCTACATCCGGGCATGTGTCGGTCAATGTCGACGAGGCGAGGAGGCACAGTGGCTACGGCGTCGACAGCAGCAGAGGGGTCTTCCGGCCAGCTGAGGAAGTCGTAGACATCGTCTGAAATGACAAGCGCGTCGTACTCGCGAGCAAGGCTAACAAGATTCTTTCGCATCTGCAGAGAAAGAGTCTTTGCGCTGGGGTTGGAGAAAGTCGGGACGAGGTAGATGACGTATTTGTAGATTTTCGGATACGTCTTGCCAGTCTTGATCGTCGGGGCGTCTGGCTGTCCAGAGGCTTTCGCCTTTCCCAATGCTTGCGCCTCTGCAGCTTCTAGCTCGCGGCGAAGAAAAGAAATGTCGAGGCCCTCTTCATTATCCTCAGGGACGCCTTTGAGCTTGCCCTGGAACCCATTGTCTTCAAAGATAGGGCATGCGAGGAAGTATGTCGGCTCGACCATGAAGATCTTGCGGGTGTACAGCGGATCGGTGAATTTCAACAGGACATTGGCCAGGTTCCCGGAGGCACCATTACTGATGCTGATTCTTTCGAAATCAGCTGGGGTCCCATAGACCGAGGAGAGCCATTCTGCTACGCTTTTGCGGAGAGGGGGATGTCCGACGTGAGGGCCATAGACGAGCGCGGCGGCTGTCTCGGTGTCTGAAGTGAGCACCTGGTTGGCGCCCTCAAGGAGACCGCTTGCGGCGAAGAGACGGGGCGATGGCCATCCCAGCTGGAGATTGATGAGGGATGCCGGTTTGACGGCGTCGCTGGCGATGTTGCTACCCATGTTGACGTGCCCTATTTCGCAGAACTAGTGAGTTCTTGGGGAAGAGGATGATGAGGTGATCCTATGATTATCTGCTGGATATGATGATCGGACTACACGGCTTACACGGCTCTGAACTGAGTTTCCCGGCCCCTCCCCCTCGTTGCCGGGAGTTTCTTATCGGGAGACGTTCCCCGATGGTGGCCGGGGACCCCTGCAAGGTCATCGGGCGCTAGGGGTGCACTCCGACAGCATCCCGACGCCCGACCGATGGATTCGCGTTGCCTATCGCCTATCACTGACACGAGGCAGATGAATGGCGTGGTTGGGGCTCATCATCGATAGGAAATAATGAGGGGATGATGGGCTGATTTGATAATGTGCGACGTCGGTTAAGGTAGACCGAACGGCCTGTTGACCAGTGTAGTTGTGGAATGATGACCAAAAGGCCCCTTGTCCCCCGCACGAAAATAACATCGCGAACGAAACAGACTTTGACTGGGCACAATCCATTATCATCCTGTATCGCAATTGGAATCCCATCAAACTCTACGAAAGATGTCTCTGAAGTGGCCCGACGTCAAGACTGAGAGTGATGCCTTCGCGGCGGAGGTTAAGGAGATTGAGGCGTGGTGGCAGACGGACAGGCAAAAACACATCAAGAGGTTTGCATCTTTCCCTTAACATCCTCAATATGCACCTTTTCTCCGCCTAAGCCACCCTTTGTATCAAATCTTCGTTTGCCAAGGCCAGGCTTATTAGCATTGTTGATCACAGTAACCGGGCGATGAGTGGAATACTCGTACTTGTTTCCTCTAACTTGTGACAGACCCTACACAGCCAAGTCTATTGCTGCTTTGAGGAACGTTGGATTCAAAATTGAGTATCCCTCAAGTGTTCAAGGAAGGAAGCTTTGGCGCATTCTGAATCAGCACAATGACAATGGCACATACGAACTCACATTCGGAACAACTGAGCCCCTGATTGCCAAGGAGATGGCAAAGACAAGTACGAAGGATCCCTAGAACAACATACTGTAACGGCGTGCTTTTCCAGTCCGCTAACGCCGAGTAGTGCAAACTGTCTATGTCTCCGGCGCGCTTTGTGGGCTATCCCAAGCTACCTGGCCCGGTGAAGACCATGCCGACTATCCTGCCGACCTCGTGCCATCTGTGGTCAAGCGAATCTTCAACACCCAGCTCTTCCACGACCAGAGACAGACACAGCTGAGAATGCGGTATAGCGAAGCTGACCGCGAGGCGCTCGAGTGCATCGACTACATGCTTCCCATTGTCGCAGACGCTGATATGGGATTCGGCACTTTGACTGGATGCATGAAACTGACAAGGAGCTTTGTCGAAGCCGGTGTCGCGATGATCCATATCGATGACCTGGCGATGGGTCTCAAGAAGTTTACCAATGGCGAAGGGCGAACCATTGTGCCCACGTCAGACTACTTGTCTAGGCTCACCACCGTGAGAATGACCTTCGACATCATGGGGTGAGTATGGCAAAGCAATACCAAGACGGATGCTCTCTAATCACATTGCATAGCGCAGATACCATGCTTCTCTGTCGCTGTGATAGCGACCATGCCGAGTTCATCACGAGGTGAGATACAACCTTCCCTTTTCCTTCCCGTTCTGTGATTTTGAATTTCCGTTTTCGTTATCTCTCATGTCCTTCGCCACGTATGCTTACCTCTTGACAAGCGTGATTGACCCCCGAGACCACCCTTATGTGCTCGGCGCGACTAAGCCGGTTAGCTCCTTCATCCAAGCGATCGAGGAGGGTAAGAGATCAGGAAAGGATTATCTTGCCGTCAAGTCCGAGTGGAAGGCCTCTGCCGGCCTCATGACCTTTGATGAAGCTGTCAAGTCCGTGGCAACCAAAGAACAATACGAGGCATACATGACAGAGGTCGTCGACAAGACGGTTGCATTGCAGGACCGGCGAGCTGCCGCCAAGCGTATCGTCGGTCAGGATATTGCATTCGACTGGGAACTTCCCAGGACGCCTTTGGGCCAGTACATGTGGCAATGGTCCACCAAAGCTGTCATCGACCGATGCATTCTCGCCGCACCTCTCGGTGATGTGACGTGGAGTCGCCAAGGTGCGTTTGGTTGAAACATCAGAAAGCACATGCGTTAGAAGCTGACATTCTTATTAGACAAACCAAGTGCATCCTCCCGCAAGACCCCTCACTTGATAGACGAATAAACACTAACCTTCTTCCCAGACAAGAAAGACATGCACGAGTTCCACACAGCCCTCCGCGAGGCGTACCCGAATCGTCTCTTTGCCTTCGGATACACGGGTGCGTATGACTTCAGCAAGGGAGGATACTCACCGCAGGAGGTTGAGACGTTCCCGGCCGACATTGCCAAGATGGGCATCGTGTGGCAGGTCCAGCCAATCTGGGCGACCCAAAGCCTCAGTCTGCACGCCAAGCAGTTCGCGGAGAAGTTCAAGAAGGAAGGGATTGCGGGCTACATGCGGGACGTTGCCGCCCCCGCCATTGCCGGCATGGCGACGGATAAGTACGGAAAGCCGACTTCGCGTGGGGGCTACCTTGCTGATGCCTTCTTCGACGTCGTGGCCGGAGGGGACATTACTGAGATTGCTTGAAATTAGGAAAGATACTCGCAGATCACACTGGCATGGTGGTTGTGTGTATGTTTGTAGAAGCCGTATTGGATTCCTTGTCTGGCAATATGCGGTACACGGTTACGGTCGCAACCCTGTTTCTCACCTCAATGATGAATACGCAAGTTGCAGACGCGCGATGCAACGAGAAGCACCAGGCCGCACCCGGCAAAGTGATAATTGGCATGCAGCGCGCATCATCACTGATCGGCGAATGAGGAGTTGTCTAATTAAAATGCTGGTGTGATAGCTACGTCGGACAGTGAGCCAAGACCTTTGCGTAACACAAGCGACGGTTGTCCTATTGGATGAGACAAGCATGCATTGTCTCTCACGTCTGACATGCATTGCAGCTCATTGCTCCCGCTCGGCAGGATTTATGCTTCTCCATAGACGAGGAACCACGGATGCACTGCCAGGTGTTGATTGCACCTTTGGTGGGACCTTCCGTCAAGGTGTTTTCTAACTAACGTCTCTGATGGTTTATAAACGCATTGCTTGCGTCTAATGAATAGTGCATCGCAGCTTGTGATGTTTCATCATCACTGACTGAGTCTCCTTCCCTTTCCGCTACCACATAGACAACATGAATTCTACTACACTCAATATCACCGTTGTCAGCGATGAGCTAGATCGCAAAGAAAGTCTGTTGGCATCAATCGCTGCTCAGCAAGTCTTTCTAGCCGCTTCTTTCTTGGCTGCCTGCTTATTCTATGCCCATCATGTATCACGCTCCAAGACCTCAAAGCTCCCGCTGCCTCCTGGCCCCCCAGGATGGCCCGTGATCGGGAACCTCCTCAAGTACCCAGACACCCGAAGGTGGCTCACAGAGTACCTTTGGAAGTTCAACTATGGCCCCTTGGTCTATCTCAGCATTCTGGGAAAGCCCATGCTCATTTTGACAACTGTAGAGGCTACACATGAGCTTCTCAACAAAAGAGCAGCCAAGTATTCCGGGCGCGATCTGAGCGTGATGGCTGGCGACTTGGTATCCAAGGGTTACAACCTCATCTTCCGCCAGTATGATGCCCAGATGCGTCTACATCAGAGGTTGAATGTAGCAGGGCTGAACCCACGCTCTGCTGCGCTATACGACCCAGTCCTGCGTCTCGAGTCTCTCCAGTTACTTCACGACATTCTCACAGAGTCCAGGGCTCGGCCAGACACTGAGGGGGATCAGACTCCGACACCAACCGACATGCAAACTTCGCGTCCTTTCAACCCGCGATGGTACTTCCAGCGAGCCAATGTTGGAAGTCTCCATGTCATTCTCTATGGAGACCGCCTTGTCAAAGAAGACCCAACTACCGCTGGCAAGATGGACTATCTCCTTACCTGCCCGACACTTCAAGCCCTTCAAAACCCACCACTTGTCGACACTTTCCCTTGGTTGAAGTCCATTCCCTACGCACTCTCTCCTTGGAAGCTGCGTGCCGAGTCCATGTTCAAGGAAGAGGAGGCCTATCACCTTCGCAACCTGCGCAACGCAGTGAACCAGCCTGGGTACAATGTCGCGAAGCAGGTGGCGGACAGTGCGAAGCGTTTGAACATGGAACTAAGCGATACAGAGATCAGCTGGGTCATTGGGACGCTGTTCCTTGCCAACGGTGACACAAGCCCGACCTTCATCACTTGGTTCCTGGTGATGATGATCAATTACCCTCGGGTCATGCACAAAGCCCAGCAAGTGTTGGACGAAGTCGTGGGACGCGATCGTCTGCCCACACACGATGATCGAGCGCGGATGCCTTACATCGACGCCATCATTGACGAGGTGATGCGCTACCGGCCCGTTGTGCCTTCTGGAGTCGACCACCTCTCCGTGGAGGAGGACGAGTACATGGGCTACAGAATTCCTAAAGGCACTATCATTGTCACCTCTCAATTTTCCCTTGCCAGAGACAAAGCTGCCTTTGGCGCCGACGCTGAGGAGTTCAGACCAGAGCGGTGGCTGGAGAGGAACGACCTCCCGATCATAGGCTTCGGGAACGGGCGACGTGTCTGCCCTGGAAGGCACGTCGCGAAAGAAATTCTATGGATCATGGTCACTCGTTTGCTGTGGGCTTATGAAATGGAAGCGCCCATCGACCCGGAGACGAAGAAGAGGAAGGTCATTGACGACAGGGACACCGTACCGGTGGGAATCGTCATTGGACCCTCGCCATTTGAGGCTGTCTTCACCCCAAGAGGCAAGTGGGTTGAGGATATCATCGAGAATGACTTCAAGAATGCGGACTTTGATGTCAACAGGATCATGGAGGATGTGGCTGTGTCTAAGGGTCTCTAGGGGGGAAGATGTTGACGTAGGAGTCGCGGATTACTGTGAACAGTCATCAAGGATGGTACGATGAAGATCAATTTTCCGACAGTCTTTCTTTTACCTCATGTATCACGGCAGATGATGACAAACATGGTAGACCTTGAAGGTCGGATGCTTTCCGTGGCCTCGGATTGCGAGATGCCTGCGTATTGGTAAGCGTTACGCTCGGTAGCACTCCTCGTCAGGGGGTAGATATCTATATCGCTCACTATCGATGATTCACCCTTGAAGTGGCCGTCACGCGCGCATGAAGCTCATTCCTACATGAAGCAGGAAGTAACGAGAGCGGTTGAGGCCCACTGTCACGTTGAGTCTTGTGACTTCAGATACGCGGTTATGCGGCACATGCACCCAATCAGGATTTCGTCCCGATCGAAAGGATCAGATTCCCCTCTTCTTACTGCATATTCCAAAACCACTAGCTATAACAATCCTTTCTGAAGCTTGTGACAGGAAATCATTCATATAACTATCACGAAAGCAACAAACGTAATTTAGTGTATGGAACTAAGGCAGCAGCCACAATGACAACGACAACTCTGACCCCCCCTCAGGAGCCTCCTCGCCTGATAGCAGCGAAGGATGTTATTCCAATCATGGAGCAAGTCATCAAAGAGCAATCCGACACCTGGAATTACGTGGCTACAACTGTTGATCCTGCGTCGGCAACCTTTGACACTGCCATCCGGCCATTGATCAATGTAGACAATGAGACTCAAGGTCGAATCGCTGTCATAGCAATGCTGCGCTACGCCTCGCCGGACCAACTAGCTCGCGAGGCATCAGACGCGGCCATCGGACTCTTGCGACAGTGGGACTCGGAGAAAGTAGCAAGAAAGGACTTTTATCATCTACTCGAGGCCGTTCAAGATAAAGCCGAAGAGGTCCACTTTGAAGACGCCAAGTTCCTGAAAAGCAACATCCAGCAGTTCCAAAGAGGTGGCCATGGGCGTCTTGACCAGGACCAGGTGGCGGTTTACCTGGACAGACGAAACCAAATCGACGACTTGAGACGGCAGTACAACCGCAACATCCGAAACAACGATGGCGGCCTATGGCTTTCTCTGGGCGAGCTTGAAGGGGTGCCCGCGGAGGATCTCGCCCGCTTCCTGGAGCGGCAACGTTCCGCGGAGGTCAGCACCAAGGATATCGCGTTTGTACGTTTCACGAGAGCAGATGTGAATGCCGTCTTGCAGTACGCCACAGCACCGTCAACCCGAAAGAAAGTCTACGTTGCCAACTAAAGGAAGGCGCCCGAGAACGTCGACCTGTTCAAGCAGGTCATTGATTTGCGAGACGAGAATGCGCGGTTACTGGGATACGAAAACCACGCGGCGTTTCGATTGGAGGCTCGCGTTGCCAAGACCACAACGTGGGTCAACAGTTTTCTCGATGAACTCGAAGACGTACTCCTCAGGAAAGGAAGAGAAGAGATGAAGGCACTGTTAGAAATCCGGAAGAAGGACTTCCCGCAAGACAACGACTCCATGCCTCCTTGGGATTACGACTACTACAATCGCCTTCTGCAAGAGCGGATTGATGTCAAGCATGGCCAGATCTCGGAGTACTTTCCGTTAGACTACTCCGTCTCGGCAATGCTGGATCTATTTGCCTCTTGTCTGCAGCTCCGATTCGTTCCTTTGACGGCCGACCAGAATAAAGATACGGTCTGGCATGACGACGTCCAAGCATGGGCAGTCTGGGACGAAAGAGATGCCTCCAGAGGCGAGTTTGTCGGCTACCTGTACACGGATCTCCTCATCAGACCCAACAAACACCAAGGCTCACAGAATGTCAATCTTCAGTGTGGCTACCTCAGGCCAGACGGCACGAGGGTCTATCCAGCGACGATTCTGATGTGCGCCTTCCCTCGTCCCACCACAACCGGCTGCGCTTTACTCAAGCACAGCGAGATTGTGTCTCTGTTCCATGAGCTGGGCCACGGGATGCACGATCTCGTGTCGAGGACCCGCACTGCTTGGATCCATGGACACCGTATGCCGCCGGATTTCTTTGAGGTCCCCAGTGTCATGTTGGAGAACTGGTGCTGGATGGCAGACGAGTTGAGGCATATGAGCTGCCATTACACCAGATTGAACCCTGAGCTTTTGGATGATTGGCGCCGAAAGAATCCGGGCAAGCCAGACCCGCCCGAGAAGATACCTGATGAACTTCTGGGGCCTCTTGTCAGAAGTAGGATTGTGAATAGGGCGCTGTGGCTTTTGCGCCAGCTGTAAGTCTTGTTCGTTCCTCGCTTTTGTAGATGCTGATCTAAGGGTTGATAGTGCTTTTGCCCGCTTCGACATGACCGTTCATAGCCCGGCTACTCACGAAGAATGCTTGGATTTGGATGTTGCAGGAATATTCAACGACACTATGGGTAAGCTCCGGCTGCTTCCCAATCCCGACGCAAAGGATAGGGGACATCCCCAATCGAACTTCCATCATATGGTGTCTGGAATGGACGCCGGGTACTACTCTTATCTATGGTAAGCACGTCGATCCAGAAATTGACTTCCCGCGGAGCTAATGGTGGCACGAAATAGCGCCGCGGTCTTCGCTGCAGACATATTTCACCACAACTTCGAGGGAGATCCTCGCAGCCAGGAACGGTGGGAGAGATATCGCCGGGGAATACTCGAATTTGGAGGAAGCCGTGACGAGATGGAGATGCTGGAGGAATTCCTAGGTCACAAGCCTAGTTCTCAATATCTATTTAGTAATCTTCAGTCCCGCACCGGATAAACAATGTGCGCACCAATGTTCAGCTGCCTTTATAACTTCGAGTACATACATCATCTAAATGGTGGCAAGAAAGCTACTTGTATGTCCTCAACGTCAAGTTAGGAGAGCATAAGACACAAAGTCAGATCTTAATATGCGGGGAAGACTTCTAGCGCAACATCAATAAAAACCTCTGTTACAGGCCTGAGTGCGTAGGAGCCTGGTGTTTGCGCAGACATGAGCCAAGCCGGATAAGCGCATGCTTCTCCCCAGGAAACACAATCATTTGAACCCCATGTTATTTCCCTGGGGCTGCTCTTGGTTTCCGGGTGAATCTAGAATAATTTAGAGTGATTCGACGTCCAGTTGTGGCTGCCTTCGTGGCGTGCTGAAAAGAGTGCCGCCTCCAGTGCC
This sequence comes from Colletotrichum cordylinicola, assembly GCA_027406065.1. Classification (NCBI taxonomy): domain Eukaryota; kingdom Fungi; phylum Ascomycota; class Sordariomycetes; order Glomerellales; family Glomerellaceae; genus Colletotrichum; species Colletotrichum cordylinicola. The sequence continues at coordinate 5,250,159 of JANVYD010000001.1, read as the reverse complement.
ATGTAGAGACGCCACATTCCTCACGACTTCCACGTCAACTCCATCACCAGGCCAGCCACCGTTCCACTCACTCACATGCTCTCCCACGTTGTCCCTCGCAGCAGTCTACATTCAAACAGACTCTGAAAAGTGTGCCATGGAAGCGGTTGGAAAACCTCCTCTCAGGCGGCAACAGTTCAGCAAACAAACATCCATTCATTCAAATAAGCCCACCACTCACCAGGCATCAAGAGATCCCCGATTTCGCATCCTCACCTCACCTCTCACCATCAACCTCACCCAAAATGCGTCCCTCCACCCTCCTCTCAATCCCCCTCGCAGCCTTCCTCGCCACAGCGCAAGGCAGGACAACCCCCCCAACACCAACCTCCCTCCCATCCCCCCACTCAAAAGCCCAACTCTCCTGCCTCTGCGAAGACGAGGCCTGGGCCATCGCCCGCCGCTGGCTCGCCATCTTCGACACCCCACTCACCTCCACCAAAGCCGACCTCGCCGCCGTCGTCGCGCCAAACGTCACGAGCTACGACGACACCTTCGGGCCCCCGACGCTGGACATCGACCAGCTCTGGGACGCCATCACCGCGCCCCAGAACGCGACCACGACGAACAGCACGCAGACGCCGACGTTCCTGCTGCACTCTTGCGACCAGATTGCGTACAATTGGCAGTATACCGCCGTCACCACGGGCTACAACTCGTATGTTTTTTGACTGGACCCGATCAAATCTCTGTGGGCTGAAGGGTATCTAATGTTGATTTTCTTTGTAGTACCGTGCCGGCAGGAACGCCGGTCTCGTTCACCGGCAACGATATCCTGCGAGTGGACCTCGAGACGCGGCTGATTTCCAACGCTACCTCGTGCGGGGACTGGATCCTGCTATCCCGTCAGCTGGGAAACTCTGCGAACGTTTAGATGGCTTGTGAGGGGTTGGGTGTTTTGTTGACGGCGTCTTGGAAGATGCAAGCTCGAGACTTCATGTAAATTCTTAACGAACAGTTTACTAATCTCACAAATTTAACATAATAGGCAATCATGGTTTCTAGTAATGAATTTTCAAGGCCGAAACACATCGAGAATATGAGCTGGAACCAGCTCCGCGACGGCCATATCAAGGCAAATCGTCTGCTCGACCAATTAGAAACAGTCACATTCGCTCACGGCCAGTCAAAGACCTTTAGTGTGAATCCGAAACGCCAAATCAATTTCTATCTAGAGCGACGATGCTTCTGACAGTTTTCAACGCCTACGCCGAGTCAATGAGCGCCTTTTCTACCCTTCTGCCGACGGTCGTGCTCCAGGCGTCGATCTTCTTGTTCCATAAGTTCGTCAGGTATAATGTTACAGTCATCAGGATTATCCAGCCAAGGACGTAGCCCTGGGCGCGGCCAAAGTTCTCGAAAAGCCTCGGCATGAGCCAGAAGCCCAGGCTGTGGAGGACGGGGCCGTGGACGAGGTACAGCGAGAAGCTGATCCTGCCTAGGTACTGCGCCACCTGTCCTTCCAGCAGGCGGACGAGGACAGGGCTGCGCAGGATGCACGGGAGCAGGAGGATTGCTCCCATCGACTGGTAGAACATCCAGCCGGATAGGGGGATGTAGTAGCGCGGCACGAGGGAGGAGAGGAGGACGAAGCCCGGGGTCCATTCGGCCGAGGAGTCGGGGTAGGAGAGGAAGTAGAGTGCCACGAACATGGTGATCCAACGGGTCGCCGTTGCGGAGATGATTCTCTGCAGGAGGGTTGCTCGGCGGCCTCGGGGGTCGCTCTTGCCGGGGTACCCGAGTGAGCCGTCGTGGGTATCAGACGTACGTCGAATGTCGATCTCGGAGAACACCATTCCACCCATGAAGGCAGCCATGTCCCAACGTCCGAAGATCAGGCTGTAGACGGAGAGGAAGCTGCCGATGCCCATCCTCCACTTCGCCTTGATGGCCGCCGTTCCGAGGAGGAAAAGGTAGATGAACATGGATCCGCGGAGTTCCATGGGGATGGTGAAGGTGTGAGGGTCGTAACGGGTGTGGTAGTGGCCAAAGTTGAAAGGGTTCGCCCACTCCGCGTAGACTCTGGTAAAGTTCTTGATGGCGTAGGTCATGTTGTCATGGATGATGGGGTGCTCCTCCCATGAGCCGCCCATCTGGACCCAGGTGATGTTGTGGGTGGTGGTGAGGTTCTTGGCCTTTGCGGCATCGGCCATGTCCTTCTCGGCCTGCTCCTGGGTGGATGACCTGTGCTTTCCCCAGATCTTCTCCAGGTGTCCACCCCCGGTCTTCTCCTCGCGGGGCCGCGGCTTGGTGGATTCCACTTGCTTGAGGGTGGCGTTTGCTGACTTGTTCTCGGGTTTGAGATCCACCTCGAGACTGTCGACGAAGCTGTAGAGCATGGCTGGCATGAAGAGCTGGGACGTCTTGTTCAAGCAGAGCTGGTCTGATGATGCGGTCAAATTGGTTAGGTTACCCAGGGTTAGCGGGGTTTGGAGGTGGAGGTATCTGGCGACACTCTTGGGGCCGGCGGCGGCAACGGTTCCGTTGATGCAGGACTCGCCGAGTTGAGGGTGCGCAAAAGTGACGGTGCCGTTGATGTAGGCCGAATCGGGCCCCTTGAAGATGGCGTTCTCGGACTTGAAGGCGCCCATCTGAGCCAGCAAGGCCACCAAGGCCATGCTGATGGTGGGCGGGATGTAGAGGCGGAAGACGCGCCTCAGGACGGACGATGCGAGGCTCTTGTAGGCGGCCTCGACACGTCGTTCGTGGATGGCTCTCAAGATATGTCTGCAGAGCACAAAACCGGAGATGGCGAAGAAGATGGCGACCATGGGGCGGCCGCGGTGCAGCAAGCAGATGATGGGCAATTGGTGCCATCCAACGTACGGCTCAGGGGCTCCCGGGGGAAATGCGCCGTTTCCCAGCATGATGAAGGGCGTCCATGGCCAGAAAAAGTGGTAGTTGAAGACGATTAGACAGGCGATGCCGCGGAGGCCGTCGAGAGACCTGATCTTGTCCCTGTTCCTCCTCGAGTCCGCGCCCTGGGCCTTTTGCTGCTTCTCGTCGTCGCCCTCACGCCAGTCGCGGCCATCCTGCTCTGTCCTTGGGAGGAGCTCTGTCTCCTGCTCGCGGCCTCTGTGCGCCCGCGCAGACTTGTCCCAGACGTTGTTGATCATGATGATGGCGTCTGCTGGAGCGGTCTTGCTCGGGCGGGTTAGTGCACTCGCGGGGGCATGCGAGTGCAATTGAATGTGCGTGATCGTGTGTGTATTTGAATCAATCGCCTGGCCGTGGGAAAAGAAAGAGAGTTTGGCGAGTTGAGATGACGGCCGGGGGGGATTGAGACGACGCGACGAGTGACAATTGGGATGATGAGACAGGACGAACGGGATCTGCGACGTGCAGTTGGATTCTTAAAAAGGACACTTCGCTGTGCTCTTCATGCTGCTGTGTGTGTGTGTGTGCAAGCACAAGTCAGGGGCTCACACTTGCCGCCGCCTCCACTCTTTTACCTGAGGCAACGTCCAGTCCAGTAGGTATCCGGTCCAGTTACCAGGTGCAATGCAGTCTTTCCAGTTCCCACAGTCAATGGGGAGAGCAAGGGCGCCCCTGAATCGGTTGCATCATGGCTGCTCCGATCCTCCCGCGGCAGTGATCGGCAAGCAATAAACCTGAAATTCCCAGCTTTTTTTATATTGGGGGGAAAGGCCCATAAAATGCTGCTGCTGCTCCCCCCAGGGCCCCCACGGCCCACGGCTGACGGAACGCGTGGTGGTGTTCTGCGGTCACTGTGGTCGCCATCTGACCTGATTCTAGCCCTCGTCTTTGTTGCTTTAGATAGACTTTTGCATTGAGCTGAAGAACGCGTCGCTGCAACGTGTTGAACGAGTCTCCAGAAATACCGTCGTAATTCGGACGACGGGAGAGACAACATGGAGTGTGGCAGCACAGCAAGCCGCCTCAACCGCGCACTAATTGACGCTTGCTGCGGCCATTCGGGATTCAGAGTTTCCGCCCACCACCAACAGGCACTTCGGACAATGACGATACGCTCTTCTCACACAACACAGCCCGGCAACCATCTTGACTGCGAAACACCACGAAAGCCACACTAAGCCTTGTGTAAATCAATCTGGCCATCAATCTGAGTCGATAACAGTCCGAAAATGAACAGCAGATTTGGCTCAAAATCTGCCAGTCGCAACTGAAGATTGACTTGTTCCCTCTTCATCCGAACTACGCCATAGTTGCCTCTTCGTACCTTTTCCCCTTTTCATCCATCACCGCCATTATTCTTTTTTCGGTCATGCCCCTCCACATAGGCGTCCTCTGGTCAGAAACACCTTCGTTTCTTTTCCATGCCCATGATCCGCTTCAATTAAGCCGTAATTTCCCCCAACGGCTCGGCTCGCAATTACTATCACCGAATTACACGGGTGAATCTTCCGGTTTTGTTTGCGTCGTCCCGTGGCGCTTTTCACCACATGCAGACATTCATCCGTAATTTCATCTCCTGGCGCTCAAGACAGCGGTGATCATCCGATCGGCAAACGATCGCATCTCAGAAGGGAGCCTCATCTGCACCTGTAAGATTCCGAGCTACATGTTCGCACCGCTCAATGCAAAAGTCAATGCTGGACTTCGTTTGATAGTCCATATGAGGAGCAGGCCGCGGCTGACTTTCGAGGTCCCTTCGGAGTGACCGCGGTGTTAAAAATAAGAAGGCCATCTATTATCGAATAAGCTGCGGCCGCATACGAACCTGTCAACGTGATGAAGGTTTCGAATTCGTCCGATTTTTGCTTTAAGCACCTGTCCATCTCCACGGAGGGTATCCCTACCACGGTCGTCGTGTTGAGGCTCCTTGCGCCACCGCACTGGCGCAGTGACAGCATCTAGATGCGATTGGCCGATTGCCGCTCTTTAGGTCTTAATCATCAATTCGTCCCGTTCGGATCTCGGCTGTCGCAATTGTAGTAATTGTTCAGTCACAACAATAGTCACTTATGTCAAAGTGATCAGATGTAGTTGATCAATTAGTTATCGCAATAGCACAATCAGCGAATGCCACGCGTGGTGGCGCTGAGCTTCCTCCATGGCGGGGTTTGTCTTCACTTATCTCATCCCGCTAACCTTACAGGGCAATTCTGTGCGATCTTATCTCGACCCCGCAGCGCCTTTCCGAAGCCAAACGGCGACAACCCCGCGTTCGGGCTAGCTTGGAAGCAGTTTTTGCTGTGAATAACAGTCGACGGGTTCTCTCGGTCACGCGACCGATCATTGAGAAAGGCTGCTGTCAATCTGATCTCTGATATCTCAACTCAACGCGCGTCTTCCAGAATTTGCGCCGCTCCCGGGCCCCTCACTCATCATGGCGATCCACGTCACCACCCTCAGTGAGGAAGATATCCCTGGTGCGGTCCAGGCAGTTCAGTGAGTGAGACTGGAGCAATACGAAATTTAATACGACAATGGGACTGACAGGACCATGCAGACAAGCATTTGCTGGGGATCCATACAACACGTGGGTCTACGACCAGTCCAAGGTAGGTAACATTCCGGGACCTCTCTATGACCCGGAGCCTCGCACTAACATTTCGTCATCAATAGTTCAGTCAGGAGAGGAATTATCAGTCACTGGCCCTCCGAATGCGATGGGGGATGCGCAATGGCATCTTCCATGTTGCCAAAGAGGAGGGAAGCGATAAAGTGCTCGGTGTGGCAATGTGGCTACCACCTCAGGCAGCCGACACACCATCAACGTGGAACGATTGGCTCGAGGGGTGGCGACTGTGGTTCGGACAAGTCAACTACAACATGTGGTACGGACGCGGTGGATTGAACGTTAAGGTAAGACATTATTCGCCTCCGTGCCGAGTTTTAGCATCGCTTACACCTCCGTCTACTCGCAGAGATACTACATTTGGAAAGAGGCTCAAGCAAAAGCCCAAAAAGAACTTTGGACAGACCCCAGAGGCTACTATTTTCTCAACATCATGGTCGTTCTCCCCGAGGCACAGGGTAAGGGTGTCGGGGCTAAGATGATGAAAATGGTTACAGACCAAGCGGATGCTCAAGATATGAAGTGCTATCTTGAGTCAAGTAAAGACGTCCCCAACATGGCTATATACGGACGATGGGGTTTCAAGTTCCAGAAGGAGATGATTTGCGACGACGAGGGCGACGCTATTAGACTGTTTACTATGATTCGTGAACCACATGCGCAGCCGAGCGATGGGAGGTAGAAGAGGAGCAAGTCACATAATACGTTATGCCGGCAGTACTAGTCAATGATGCGAGACGCTTTAGTAGTTCAATTTAATGGAATGACAACTATCAGAGAACGATTGAGAAGAAAAGTCTCTATACCAGTACAATTTCCCTGATGTTCTTTTCTCCGCCAAAAGCACTACGAAGTTGAGCTTGGTAATCCTCAGGCGCATCGTTGGGCCACTTGGAGTCCTCGCGGATTTCATGGTCTTCAGGATACTCATCAGCCACTGGCCAAACCCTTCTCCTCGTGAATGCGCCCACGCGGAAATACCTGCCAGGTCTTTGGGCATCCTCTATCAACGCAAGGCCTTCCACCTTTAGATTGCAGGTAACGATGAGTGCTAGCAAGTGGATCTTGGTCTCAGAGCTGCCCCCAAACCTGCAATCCTCGAAATAGTCGGTTGTTACCGTTATTTCTGGATTCTTGGAGTCGTCATCGTCCCATTCGACAGACTCGTCGTTGTGTAGGTGGAAGTTGTATAAGAAGGGCATGAGAAGGCCACGGATGTGGATTTCTGTCGACCCTGCCTCTCTGAATGGATCGACGGGGAGTCCAGACAACCGGAGAACTTCAAAATCCTGGCTTTGTTTGCATTCCCCACTCTGCCAGGATGCGACGCCAAGGTACGACGCCCAATTCCACGAGGGTAGGTTGTTGTCATAAGATAGACCTATTGTCCCGCCTACCCATGCTAGACCTAACGCCAAGTCGGATTTCCAGAGCCCGCAGACATACTGATCTCCTAAGACTGAGGCGAACTCTGTTGCAGTGCTGGATATAGCAGGAAGACGGTCGGCAGGATATGTTAACATTCGATGGCTGTACGTGTGTATGAGAGAATACCAGTACCGAAGGACAATTGAAGTTTGAGGTGGGTTCTGTCGGCTCCATAGCATGCTCGTAACGTCTCCCAAAATGTCAGATTTGGCGTACCCATCGGGTATGTCACCGTCACTGATCCAACCGTCGTTTTCCAGAACCATCTCCTCTTTGCAATGGCAACGCCATGTCGTTTGCCTCTCGTGGTACTGCAATCGCCGTCTGCTAAAAAGAGCTTCTTGGAGTGTCCATGCTCTCTTATACCATGGCTCTTTGCGATCGGTTGTGTCTCTATTTGTCACAAGAATGACAGGGAATGACGTCTTCACAGCTGAACACTCATCTTCCCATTCAGCCTTCATTTTCAGAACAATCTGCGGTCGGCCTTCTTTTGGAATGACCCTTTCTAGGGTCGACATTCGCCTTTCAAGGAATCCTGCGCGAACATCACCCGCTGCAGAGGGCACTATTGTAAAAGCAGCGTTCCGGTAGATGGTACCCATCTTTTGCAGTTCTCTTGCTTTGAAATTATCATCGTCTTGAATAATGCAAAGCGCATCGATCCACAGGTACTCAAACCCAAGCTCAAACGTCGTAATCATAGCGTCTCTAATCGTTGGATCTAGTTGGGATATGCGAATTCCCGTCTTCGACGTCAAAAGGGGTTTGTTTTGCCGAGTCAACAAGAGGCTTTGCGTTTGCTGTCCCCAGCAGTAGGATAGAGCAAGGTATCGCCGTCTCATTTGGGGCTTTACCTCAACCAAGGCTGCAAAATCTTTGCTCAACACCCGCAAGATCAATGACGGCATTGAAGATGGCAGATCAAAAAGACCACAACCGTGTTGAAACTCGCACTTTTGTAGCCATAATTTGATCAGATTCATCGTCGTGGGACTTCCAGGCTCCAGGTTCATGGGCGAGCCAATGGAACATGAACGCCGGCTGTCTATCTCAAATCGTTTGACTGGCGACCAAGTTTCAGTGTACATGTCAGCTATGTTGTTAACAATCGGCGTAAACTTACTCGGTGGGATCAGGGTTAAGAAATATGCCGTTGGCATTATAGAAGACCAATTTGGCAGTGTAGGAGATTCGGAGGATAGTTGCTGGATGTTGACCGACGATTCCAGAAGGTTGACGGTAACGTACAACCAGAAGTACACAGTGCCGCCGTGAAAATTGAGTCGCAAAAGGTCTGTCGGGATATTACCGTCTTGCTGCAGATTCCTGAGTGACGAGGGGAAATCGAAGTGGCCATGACAATGTCTCTCATAGATATCTTCCCAGAATATGACCGAATTTTCATCAAGTCGTTTAAAAGAGGTTCTCTCCTCGAGATTGAGGGCGGCAGCCAACTGAAAGTTGTCCATGTACGGTGAGTAATGTGTGGAGAAATCCGAAGGACCTGAGCATCTTTTGATGATGTGTTTTGCCCTCTCCTTCAGTCTGAAGAAGGCGAGCTGATCACTGATCATTGACCAGAAGTTGCAACCCAGTGTAGCCAACCTGTGCACTCTCTCTTCTGTGGTATACCAGGGGGAAGCCAAATATGCATCCAAATGGCCAGATACCAACTTACGAAATTTCAATTTGAAAACGCGGCAGTACTGACAACTGTGGCCTGCGGTGTCTTCGGATACGAGCTGAAGCTTGAGACGCTCGATCTGCCCGTCGATGCCCCCAAGCTTGTTATAGTTGCTGTCCATCGTCACGAAAGTTTTGTGAAGCTTTGTATTTGACGTGTAACCCTGAGTGAAGGAGATTTCCCGGTCTTATTGAGCTGGAAGATGTCTGGAATATTGCAATCCATTTTCAGCCCCTTCGCCGAAACGCTTGGGGCTATGTGGTCAGAAACGGGCTTGAAACTAAGCCAATAGTACCCTACCAAGTGTCAGCTGCCTGCACAGCTGCGGTTTCGAGCAAATGAAAATGTTCCCCGAAACTTGCGGCTGAAGAAAATGTAACGAGTGGTGCAAGAAGTTCCGAGATACTCTGCTCAGCCCCCTACTCATGCGTTGACTCGTCTAATTTGCCCAAAGTTAGACCAGCATTATGGGCGCTCTCTCTCCTACTTGTGAGAATCTTAAGCCACGTCGCAGGGTTGAGCAGTAGCAAAACACAGGTTTACACTTTTCAAGCCTCTGTACAACAAGATAACCAAGCCTTTGCAATAACTGTTAGTACAAGTAATAGTAATACACTTAGTTAACTAAGATAAGTAGTATTAATAAATAAGTAAAAATATATAATATATTAAAGTTAATAATATAGTAATAAAAGTAGTAATATAATATTAAGTATTAAAAAGATCTCTACCTTTTAATTAATTAGATCTTATTATATCTCTACTAAGTAATAAAAATAATATTATTTTAATATTAATAATCTTTTCTTTTTATTATATATTATATATTATATAAAACGCCTAGAAATACTATATATATTATAATAATATAATTATTATATTTTTTATATAAAGTATATAACTTACTATATTTCCTTTCTATTTTATATATTATTAGCTAATATTTTTATATAGTAGCTAGGTCTCTAATACTAGCTTTCTATTACTAGTATTATCTTTTTCTTATATATTACTTTTAATTAACCTATCTCTCTATTTATATATATACTTTATTAATATTAATAAAGTTCTCTAATACTTTATTTAAAGCTTTTTTAGTAAAAATATTAGTAATATTATTATTACTATTAATTTAGTATATTTCTATTAGCTTATATTATTTATATAATTATTAGATTACTATAATATTAATTATTAAGCACTTCTTATTTATTATACTAAGTTTAATAAAGTATTTATATAATAAATAGAAGTTAATATAAATAATAGTTATAATTAAAAATTAATTAAGCTTATTAGTAATAATTTTTAGAGTTATAGTTATAATATATACTATATTATTACTTTAAAATATAATATAGGTTTTTAATATTAATATATTTCTTATAATCTATTTATTTTTAGTTAAACTATAATAAACTATATTTCTAGTTATCTTAAAAGTATTATTATTTTATATTTTATTTATAAAGATAATAATAAATCTTAGTTAGAAGGATAAATCCTTATTATTAGTAAAAAAACTATTAATAAATATAAATAACTTAGCTTTTAATAGATTAAGAAGAATATATTAAAGCTTTCTATTAGTATTTACTATCTATTACTTAATCTATTTATTTAGTATCTTTATATTATTAATTATAGAATTTTAGTATTAAACTATTACTAATAGATTAAAATAAGTTTCTAGTTAGTATATTAAAGCTATATAAACACTTTAAATATATTACTTAATATATTACTTTTTAATACTTTATTTATTAGTATTTATATTAATAAAATAAAATTTTTAAGCTTATTCTTTTTAGTATAGCTTAATACTACTATCTTTTTTAAAAGCTATAATATTTCTATTAAATATAATAAGGTGTTTTTCTATTAACTATTCCTTTAGTTTAGTAGTAAATCCTATCTATTAGAACTCTTTTTTTTTTTAGTTAAATATTATATTAGAAATACTAAAAATATTATCTATTTATATACTAATAAGCCTAAAAAAAAGGTTTTCTACTAAAATAATTAGTAAGTAAAAATTATATATAGAAATTTATATTATAAGCTTATTAAAGTAGTATTTACTATATATCTCCTACTAATATATTTCTAATTTAGTAAAACTATATAATAATTTAATAATCTCTATAATAATATTTTTAAGATATTTATTATAAAGTTAGATAAGTAAATAAGTAAAAATAGATTTATTAAAAGTACTTATTAACTAGATATAAGTTTAAGTAATATCTTTTATCTAAGTAATAAATTTAAGCTATAGAAATATAGATATAAAGATAAAGAGAAATTATTAACTTAAGCGTTATATTATTAAGCTTTATATTAGAATAAATCTCTTACTAAAGTTATTATACCTTTATATTATAAGTTATACCTTCTTATATAGTTATCTATTTTTTTCCTTTATTTCTTAGATAATATATATATTAAATAGTTATATACTATTATAGATATTTAATTTATATTTTATAAAATAGAAAACACCTCTCTTAATAAAGTTATTAATTTTTATTATTAATACTTCTTTAAATAGTTTATTTTAAGTTATAATAATACTATCTCTATATAGCTAAATTACTTATACTAAAGCTATATTTTCTTTAGCTATAATAAACTAGCTTATTATAAAGCTATTATCTTTATTATTAGATATAATTTTAAAAAATATCTTTTAAAAGTTTAATCTTATTTCTAGTAGTATTATATCTTAATAGAAGATTATTAAAGCTTATTTATAAAATAGATATTCTCTTAGGTATTTTATAAGAGGTTCTTTTTATAAGAGGTCTAAGTTAATAATAATATAATCTTCTATTAGCTTTTCTATATTTTTATTATTTTTATTATTAGATATAATATCTTTTTTATTAAGCTTATCCTAAAAAGTATCTAGGTTTTTATAAAATAATTTAATATATATTAAGTAGAAAGTTAATATCCTAATACCTATCTTAATAATATATTCTTCTCTTTTTAAAGAAATAAATTAATATAAGCTTTATTAGTTTCTTTTCTTATAATAAACTAATACTTTTAAGCTTAAGAGAAGATCTATTATTTTTATTATATCTAAGCTATTATATATTATAAATCTAGCTATAATCTATCTCTTAGCTTTAATCTTTTATACTTCCTTTATTATTTTATAAATTATTTATATTTTCTCTATAATTATTAATATAAGTAGTAATTCCTTTACTATTTTTAGATATATACTAAAGATAAAAAAGGTTAATATAAAACTATTAAAGCTAGTAGTATTATTAATAGCTTTTACTACTATCTATAAGATATTTATATAGTTTATTAATAAGAAGTCTTTTTAGATAATATTATATACCCTTTAGAAAAGTATATAATATCTTTTAACTTTACTTATACTATTATATACTTCTATAAGTATAGCTTTAACTATAATCCTTATTATATTTATATTTTAATTAAATTTATCTAAAATATAGTTTATATTAATATCTATTATAATAATATTTAGAAGCCTAATATATATATTAATCTAGTAGTTTTATAGTATATTCTATATATCTTCTAACTTTTAAGCTAATAAGAATTATACTATATTAAAAAATATAGTTTTATTAATAATATATAAAACTAGCAATCTATTTATCTATATAGTATTAATAATAATATAATTAAAGTTAATATTATCTTTAAAGTTTAGCTTAAACCTAAATAAGCTTAAACTATTCTTTTAGTAATATTTATAATAAGTTATAATCTTTTTAATAATCTCTTAGTTAATATTATATTTTAACTTATTAAAAAGGTTTTATAAATACTTTATAGTTAGATATCTAAAGTGTTTATATAAACGCTATACTTTTAGTTTTATAAGCTAACTATTTACTAATATCTCTTCTTAGTTAAATATTATCTATAAATACTCTTATTTATAGATAATAAGTATACTAATATTACTTTTAGTAATATAGTTTTATAGGTTATTATATATTATACCTATCCTAGTTATATTTTATAAATAGAATAGGAATAATATATTTATAAATATAATATAGAATATTATATTACTTAGAGGAGTTATAATAACTATTATACTAATAGATTTAATTTTCTTTCCTACTTTAAAATATATTTCTATTTTACTAGCTTTTAATTTATTAAATTTAATAGAGTATTACCTCTAGAAAGCTTTAAATTATTTCTTACTACCTATTAAATACTTTATAGTACTAATATATAGTATAATACTATAAAACTTATTAGCTATATAAACTAAATTAAATAAGAATATTTAAGGGGTTTTCATATAGATCTCTATTATCTTAAAATCTTATTCTCCTTTAATATAATATATTACTTAATTAACTAGTTATTAATATATCTTTTACTTATTAAATTTAATCTTTTTAAATACTACTATAGTAAAATTTATAGTTAGTATACTTAGTTTTTCTAATAAATTATTATTACTATTATAGTTAATATTATTATTATTATTACTTCTAGCTAAGTTTTAGAAGTAATAACTACTTTTAATATTATCTACTATTATTATCTCTTTAAATATATTATTATATCTTTTAAAATTAATAAGAAATTAGCTATAACTATTATATCTACCTAGCTAGGTTTTCTTCTTAAATATATTAAATACTTTTATAAAATCTTTAACTAAGTAGTTAAGAAACTAATATTTTAATATTAAATATACTTAATACTTTTTATTAGAAAAGCTTTTATATCTCTTTTAAGTTTTTTTCTTAAAAATCTCTATATCTACTATTTTAAAAACCTCTTTTTATCTTTATTATACTTAGGTATTAAGGCCTCTGGCTAGCTACTGTGATTTTTACCTGGAACCTGTACTGCAACGACCTCCGACTTGCCCCTTCAGCTAACGGCCTACTGGTCACGTGATCTCAGCTTCGGCCCCATCCCCCCCCCGCGCGCGCTAACGTGCGCTATCACAATCTCATCACTTGCAACGTCACTTCACTGGGTTTAATTACTACAGACTTTCTTCCACTTTTCGACCTATCTTCCGACCCTCACTCACACCTTCTGTCGACTCGGCTGTCTTCTCCGCCGCCTACCCAGAACAGTTCTACAGTTGTCAGCAACGCCCACTATGTCACAGTTCGGCTAGGTCAGCTTACTAGCTACGCTGCCCTACTAAGGATGTCGTTAAAGTACGCGTAATAGCTAGGATTAGCAGCGAACGCGGCTACGTCGCTTAGCTGAGGTATACGGACGCTTCCTACGGCTTTGCTACTGATATTAGCTTTTAGGACTGTAAGGTAAGACCTAGCTATAGCTAACTAGTCTTTAGGGCTCTGTAGGCTGAAGGGTGTTGTTTTACTAATTATAGTAAGCTTAGCCCTATAGTTAGTATTAATTATAGTATTTTAGGGTATACCTTAAGTAAAACCCTATAATATAAAGCTTTATAGATTAAGTAAGATAGAATATATTATAAAGGAATCTAGGTAGTTTTCTTAAATTTAGGTAGTTTACTTAATAAAGAATAGGCTTAAAGCTTAGCGCGAGCGGCGTCTTAAGTATATAGCTAAGATAAGCTTTTCTATAGCTGAGGACTTTGTAAAGCTATCTTTATACAGCGTGAGTTATATAGGTAAGGCTATTAACCTTACTAATAATAAAGCTATTATTAATAAAGCTAATAGCTATAATAGGTAGCTATAGTTAGGGTTAGCGTAGGTAGTTATTTTAAACCCCTAGGTATATATACTATAAAGCTACTAGACTAAGCACTAACTGAGATGCTTTTACTACTTTTTACCTTACTATAAAAACTCCTACTAGGTAGGCTTGAAACTTCCTTAATATACTTAGGTATTATTTTTCCTTACTATTATTATAATATTTATATTTTATTAAATATACTTTAGTAGGGTATTATAACTTTTTTCTAGATTTAAACTTAGTAGTAATAATAGATTATAAAGAGCTTTTTAACTTTTTATAGGAATTTATTAGAACTATAAATATTACTTTATATTTTTAATACTCTAATAAGTATTAATTAAATTAAAACTTATATTAATATCTAATTAGAACTTTAATAGTAAAATAAGTTAAACTTTATTAAGCTTTACTATTAGTTTATTAAAATATTTAAAGGTGTTTTTACTATTACTTTCTTAAATAATCCTTACTAGTATTATATTTTGCTATTCTATAATATAGGTTTAAATAGTTTCTAATACTTTAAAGTAATATTTAAAGTAGTTAACTTTCTTATTAAAGCTTAATAGTTTATTATCTAGTTTAGTATAATAGAATATACTTATTATACTTTTCAGTATAAAGTAGAAAGTATTATTAATATTAACATATAACGTCTTATTATAATAATAATAATAATATAATAATATTCTACTTACTTAAATATTCTATATAAAATAAACAAATAGACTTTTATATATATAACCTTATATAAAAATATTTAGTTTATTATAAGCTATAACTTTATAAATACTTATATAATCCTTAATATTATATAATCCTACTTATATAATTAAGAGCTTTATAGCTTATATTTTAGGTTATCTTTCCCTTCCTTTTTCCCTACTTTAAAATATAACCTACTAACTATATCAACTAGAATTATTATAATATATACCTTCTCTATTAATTATCTATATAAATAAATACCTATAAATACTTAAAATTATTATATTTTATTATAATATATCTCTATCTATAACCCTATACTATATAAGTATATATACTATACCTCTAAATACTTTTATATTTATACTAATAGGTTATAAACCTAGCTTAGAGATAACTTTAGTTCTTTTTACTTTTTTACCTATACCCTTCCTCTCTCTTAAGCTTTATCTATATATAAAAGCTATATATACTAAAAAATACTCCTTTAAACGATTTTCTATTTATACTACTTTTATAGAATTAAATATACTAGCTAGACTAGTAGTTTAGTTCTATAAAATATACTTTCTTTGAATTTATATAATAAATCCTATATAAATTAATTATACCTCTATTAATCTTTCCCTAAATAGATAGTCTCTTACTTCTACTTTATTTAACTTATATCCTTTAGATTATCTATTTAAACTATCCTCTAATCTACTCCTAATCTAATTTAAATTTATATTTATAACTTAATAGACTTCTTCTTAACTAATTTATTATATAAGATACTTATCTCTTTAGTTAAACTTTAGTCTAACTAAAAAAGATATTAATTAAAGAGAAAAAAAAACTACTCTTTTTTAATAGTTAAACCTTAGACCTCTAGGTTTATAGCTATTATATAATATTACTATATAAACTACTATACTATATATCTAATAATTTCTTTAGTTATATAACCTTATTATTATTTAACCCTTATAAAGCTTATAACTATATACTACTTTTTATAAAATAATAATAGTTAATTTTAAGGTTAATATACCTAAGCTTCTAAACTTTAAAAATTATAAAGTATAAACTATATATATTAAAGCCTTCTTTATAAGTAAAGATATAACTATTAATTTAACTAAACCTAAATCTAAAAATAATATAAATAAAAGTAATAAAGCTTTAAGCTATATATAATTACTCTATAAAAATAGTTTTTTAAAAGTAATTAAGAATAATAATAATACTTTTAAAGCCTAGGATCACCTTAAAAAGCTATATAAGCTTATAAGTTTTATAAATAAGTTTTTAACCTATAAAGAATTCTTTAATACTTCTTTAGATAACTTTAATTTTATAAAAAAATATATTAATAAAATTAAAAAATTAATAAATAATTTATCTTATAACTAGCTAAAACTACTTAATTAAGTAGTTATAACTTATATACTTAATAGTCTAAATAAGACTTATAAGTCTTTTATAACTTCTATAACTTAGTCTCTAAAAGCTAACCTTACTACTTATAACTTTAATTCTTTATACTCTAGTCTACTAAATAAATATAAGAGAAAAAGAGGTAAAAAAGTAGTTAATAATACTACTAAAACTACTAAATATAATAAAAAATAAAATAAAAACTAAAAAAATAATATAAATAAAAATAAAAATAAGAATAAAGATACTAAAATATCTAAAAAACCCTAGAAAAAATAGAAAGGTTTATACTATAAAAATTATAAGAAAACTAACTATTCTGAAGAAAATTATACTTTCTTATATTCTAAAAAAGCACCTAGTTAGTAAAAAAAACCTATTAATACTACTACTACTAAAGAAAAAGAGAAAAAAGTAGTTAATATAACTATTACTAGTAATATTACCCTTTATATATCTTTAAATAATCTAGATTCTATAAAATGAATAGATTTATTTTCTAATAAAAAGAAAAAGATATTATTTTTAAAAATATAAGTTATACTACTACTCCTCTTTATATAAATAAAAATACTAATAATAATCCTTCTTTAAGTTATTTGATTAACTAATCTATTATTAAGGAATAAAAACAAGTTAGAAGTTTTAACTAAATTAAAAAGATAGTTAATTTTTATATTAATACTACTACTACTATATATATAATTAAAAACCACACTCTTTTAGTTAACTAAAAAATAATAAAAAAACCTATTAAATAGAGAGAAGCAAAAAATCTTATTTCTATACTAAAAAGTAATTTAATTATATATCCTAATAATAATAAAATTATATTAAAAGATATTTATTATATACTGGAACTAAGTATTAATCTATTTAGCTAATCTAAGTTAGATTTATTAGGTATTACTTCTATTATATAGAAATAACCTATTTTATATAATATTAAGAAAAACTATATTATTACTATAAAAGCAAAACAAAATAATTTATATTTCTTCTAATTTCCTACTAATAATAATAATAACTATATATATAATATTATAACTAATAAAAATATAAATAATAATAATAATAATAATAGCTTCTAAGTATAGCACTAATATTTTAGTTATATATATATTTAAAGTCTTTTAAAAATAAAAGATAATACTATTTTAAATATAAATATAAATAATAATAATATAAATAATAATAAATTACTACTTTATAAAGCCTATTTTAAAAGTAAATTTATAACTAAAGTAAGTAAATCATAGGTTTATAATAAAAATCTAAATTATTTAGATTATATAGCTTTAGATTTATATAAGCTTATAACGCTTACTACTTATAATAAATATAATTTATTTATTATCTTTATAGATAAATATACCTAATTTATCTAGGGAAAATTACTTAAAAATAAAACTAAAGAAACTATAAATAATACTTTTCTTAAATTTTAAATAGAAATAAATAATAATAATAATAATAAAACAATAAAAGAAATTTCTACTAATAGAGATAAAGAATTTTCTAATAAGTATATTAAAACTATATATCTTAATAGTAGGATTATCTATAATATAAAACCTCTTTATACGTATAAACTTAATAGACTTATAAAGTATACTATATATACTATAGTAAATAAAATAAAAATAATACTATATAACTTAGGTTTACTATACTACTTATAAAGTGAAGCTTTTTATACTACTTTTTATATATATAATAAAACTCTATATTCCTCTATTAATTATATAATACTTTATAAACTAAAAAATAAAATAAAACCTAATATAAATAATATTAAGGTGTAGAGTAGCTTATATTACTATAAGAATAAAGATCCTAAAATTAAGAAATTAAATATAAAAGTACATTAAAGTTTTATAATTAATTATAGATCTAATAAGTATAAAATCTAAGATATATAACTAAAAAGAACTTTATAATCTTATAATATTAAAATCTTAGAGAATACTTTTATTTCTTATTATAAAAAACTTCCTATAAATATAAATACCTATTTTAAAAATATTAATAGTAATACTATACTTAATAATAATAAATAGAGTATTACTTAATATAATCTATAAAGAGATATATCTAATTAATCTATCTTTTATAGTAATAAAAATATTACTTTAAATAGTAATAATATTATTAAAAATTCTACTTTTAAAAATCTAAGTAATAAAACTAATATTAATATTAATAAAAATAATAATAATATTAATAATAATAATATTAATATTAGTAATAAAAATTATAATACTATATCCTATAATAATAGTTATAATACTAATACTAATATAAATATAATAAATAATAATAATAAGAAAACTATTAGTATTAATAATAGAGAAATAAATACTAATAAATCTAAGTTTTTTATAGAAATCCTCTCTATAATAGATAAAGCTAAAAAAGACTACTAATAAGTTAATAATATAGTTAAAAATAATATTTTTAATAAAAGTATATTATTATTTATCCTAGAAAACTATCCTATCTTAAAAGATTATAAAATAAATAATAATAATATTATAACTAATAATAATAAAGCTTTATATATACTATTAGTTATTATATTAGATAAGCCTTCTAATATTAAATAAGCCTTAAATTCTCCTTATAAAAATAATTAGATTTAAGCTATATAATTAGAAATAAATTAAATAGAAGATATTAATACTTAGAAAATTATATAAATACTAGATAATATTTATCTATTAGGCAGTAATTAAGTATATACTATAAAATTAAAAAATAAAATAAATAATACCTATAAATATAAAGTAAAATAGATAGTTTAAGGTTTTAATTAATATATTAGTATTAATTATTTAGAAACTTTTTCTATTACTTATAGACCTGAAAGCTATAGATTGATAATAATTTTTACTATAAAAAAAGCTAGATTTTACTCTAATATAATATAACTATAGCTTTTATTTACATAGATATAAATATAGATATTTATACTATTATACTTACTAGTTTTATTTATAATAAAACTACTAATAAATTAGAATTTAATCCTAATTATAATTATAAATTAAAAAATAATAAATATTGCTATAAGTTTATTAAAGCTTTATATAGTTTAAAATAAAATCCTAGACTATAGTATAATTATTTAAAAGTAATATTATTAAAATTAGGATTTATTATTTCACCTTATAATAAAGTAGTATATATATTAAATAAAAATAACTATAAAGCTATAATATATTACTATATAGATAATATATTACTAGCAGCTAATAATACTACTACTAGTAATTATATATATAATAATTTAAGGTAATATATTAAAATTTAACTATTACAGGAGCTTAATATATTTTTAAGTTATAAATTTAATATAGATAAATAAAATAAGTCTATTTTTATATATTAAACGAAATATATAAATAAAATATTAAATAAATATAATAAAACTAATATAAACCTATTAATAATATCTATAAGAGCTAATATAAAAATATATATAAATAAAGGTTATATAACTAAAGAAGAAATATTATAATTTTAATAGTAAATCAAAGTTTTACTATATTTAGCTTTAAAAACTAGATTTAATATAGCTCTTATAGTTAATATTTTATCTAGATATATTATAAACCTATCTAAAAAGTATTTTTCTACTTTAGATTATCTATAACGTTATTTAAATAAATATCTTAATAAAGGAATTTATTATAACTATAATAATAATATAATTTAAGATTTAATAAGTTATTTAAACTCTAATTAGGCTAGAAACCTAGATAATAGGAAATCTATTTTAGCTTATATATTTTATTAGAGCTTATATAATATTATATCTTATAGCTTTATAAAATAAAAAATAATAGTTTTATCTACTTATAAAGCTGAATATATAGCTTTAACTAAATCTATTAAAGAAGCTATTTATTTATATAATACTTATAATTTTAATCTTAAAAATCTAGGATTTAAATTAATAAATAAACTAAAAATATTTATAGATAATATTATAGCTAAAAAACTAGCTGAAAATCCTGAATTTTATAAGAAATCTAAGTATATTGATATAAGATATTATTTTACTAGAAACTCTTTAATAAATAAAAAGATAATATTATTTTATATTAATACTAAATCTAATATTACTAATATTTTAACTAAGCCCTTAGGCAAAGTTATATTTTTTGCATTATTAAATATTATTTATAGTAATAATAATAAAGATAATAATAATAATAATAATAATAATAATAATAATAATAATAATAATAATAATAATAATAATAATAATAATAATAATAATAATAATAATAATAATAATAATAATAATAATAATAATATTATTATTACTGAAGTAATATACTAGTTTTTCTCTTGATATTTTTACTTATAAGGTTATTTTATAAGAGTTTTTTAACTAGTTATAAATATATTATATAATATAGGAATACTTTTCTTATTTTTCCTACTAGGTTTTTAAGTTTTTATACCTATAACGTATATATATATTAAGTGAGTAAGCTATATACCTTTTAATTAACTATATATACCTTAAGGGGGGATATTAATATATAATATCTTATTATAATAATAATAATAATATAATAATATTCTACTTACTTAAATATTCTATATAAAATAAATAAATAGACTTATATATATATAACTTTATATAAAAGTATTTAGTTTATTATAAGCTATAACTTTATAAATACTTATGTAATCCTTAATATTATATAATCCCACTTATATAATTAAGAGCTTTATAGCTTATATTTTAGGTTATCTTTCCCCTCCTTTTTCCCTACTTTAGGATATAACCTGCTAACTATATCAACTAGAATCATCACAATACATACCTTCTCTATTAATTATCTATATAAATAAATACCTATAAATGCTCAAAATTATCACATTTTATCATAATATATCTCTATCTATAACCCTATACTATATAGGCACATATACTACGCCCCTGAATACTCTTATACCTGTGCTAACAATTAATATAGCTCTTATTAATCCTTACTAAGGTATAAGTTTTATAGAAAATAGTAATCTTATTATTAAGTACTTTATACTTCTTTCTACTATATTATCCTTCTTTTAGGAGGATCTTTATAAAGTCTATTAGGTATCTAAAAGTAAAAGCTTATATAGGTAATAGTTAAAATAAGCTATAAAATATAAATATTTATATTTAAAGTCTAAATAGTAGAGTAGTTCTTATATAAGTATATCTTTTCTCTTTAGTCTCTTAAAAATATTTTTTACTTATTACTAATATTTAGTATTATTCTTTATAAATTAGAAGTATTTAGCAATTTATTATTTTATATTACTATTTATTCTATAGAAGTAGTATATAGTTATTACTCTAAAAACTCTTAAAGTAGTTTTTAATTTTAGTACTCTTTTTAGTTAAATCTTCTATAAGCTACTTATATTTCTTAATCTTTCTCCTCAGTTTAGTATAGCTATTTACTTCTTTCTAAAAGAAAGTTACTAACTAAAATAAAAAAGTATTATTATAAACTATCTCTATAAGTTCTCTAAAAATAGAATATCTTCTTATATAAATAAGAATACTTCTTCTATATAGGAAGTTATAAAATTTTATATATAAATATCTTTTTATTACTATAAAAGCTTATTCTATTTAGTTACTAAAGTCTAATATAAATTCTAACTAAAAGTTTCTACTAAAAAAGTTCTAGTTAGAATACTTATTAATATAGTAGCCTATCTATCTATTTACTTCTTTAGAAGTAATAGTTATTAATTTACTTTTAAATACCTTACTTTATAGAGTTATAGTTATTAAAGCTATAAAAAGTTTAACTACTTTAGTTTTAAATATTAGAATTAAATTAGCTCTTTCTAATAAAAAAGTAATCTAAAACTTACTTTCTAAACTTATTTATATTTAGCCTCTTATTCTTATTAACTTAGCTACTATTTAAGTAAGTATAATATTATCTATTACTTCTATTATTACTATATTCTAACTTAATATTATATTAACTCTAATCTTATTAATTTAGTATTTAAACTAACTATATTTAGTTATATAATATTTCCTAGAAGCTAAAACTATTAGAGTATATATATCTATTAGCTAATTTACTACTAAATATTTTATACTATTTAATTAAAGTTACTACTTTATAAAGTTTAAATCTAGTTATTTTTAAGGTTATAGATATTATTAAAGCTAAAGTTATAGATCTAGCTAAAGTTAAAATTATAAATTTATATATAAAAATAGTTAAAGCTTATTAATAAGTTTTTAGTAAGCTAAAATCTAGTATTTTAAGATTTATTCTTTTTTACTAATTAACTTTAGCTTTAGTTTTAGTTTTAGTTACTAAAATATTTATTATAATATTTAAGATACTTCTAATATTTTATTAAGTTATAAATTATAGCTACTTACTTATTAGCTTATTATTTAGAGTTAATATATACTTAGGAGTAATAAGAAGTAAAGAAATAATATAATATTATATACTAAGTAGTAGTTATTATTTCTTTTCTATTTATAATAGTATCTAGTAAAATATAAAATAGAAGAGAAGTTCCTCTTTTTATCTTTCTTTTAATATAATAAAGTAGCTTTTTATTTCTAATAATTCTTTTAAAATATAGTTTTCTTATTACTTTAGATATAACTTTAGTTTAAGTTATATTTTTTACGTATAGTTATAATTATTAAGTAGAAAGGTTACTACTTAGTAAGCCTTTATTTTTAGCTATATTTATAGGAAATAATATAGTAATAGTAATAATAAATATTAAAGTAGTTAAAATCCTATTTAATATATTTTAAAATCCTAATTATATATAGTAAGTATTAGAGGAGGTTAAATACTTTAAAATAGTTATAAAATAGTAGCTTTACTAATACTTTTCTTATTCCTTAGCTATAATAATAATCTTCCTCTTATAGTAAGAAATCTTAATAGTACTCTTAATACTAAATAAGTAAAGTTATTAATCCCCTTTAGAGTTCTTATAAAAGAAGTTTAAAAAACTATAATAGAATAGTAATAAAATTATATTTATAGTTTTTTTTAGTATATATAATACTAATATTTATAAAATAGTAGTAATAAATACTAAAAAGTTAAAATCTTATAATTTTAAAGTTATTTAATATACTTTTAGCTTTATATTCTAGTTAGCTTATTCTATAAATAAAATATTATTCTTCTTAATTAGATCTTTAGTAGTATTAATATAATTACTAATAAAGAGAGTTCTTAATAATATAGAATAGTAATATTATTTTATAATTCCCTATTCTTAATATTAGTTTTATACTTTTAGTTATACTATATAAAATTATAATAGGTATAAATTACTATTCTTTTTATTATTATTTAGCTCCTTAATAATTATATTTTAGCTACTATTTAGTTATATAGTAAATATATTTGTTTTTTATAAACCTTTAATATAAGAAGATTTTTATTAATTTTAGTAAAATATTTAAATAGCTAGAAATACTATAGAAGTTATAAAAGTAGCTATAATATATTATTATTACTATTATAAAGCTTTTTTTGCTTTTTTTTTTTAGTAATATTATAATAATAGTAGTAATAAGTACTAAAAAGGTAAAAATAAATATTTTTTAGTATTTTTAAGTAGTAATTTTAGTAATACTTCTTTTTCTTAAAGTACTTCCTTAGTATAATTACTTAGCTATAAAAAAGCTTTTAGCTACTATTTTTTCTGCTTTTTAGAGTAAATATTCTACTAATTATTAATTATAACTAATTAGTATTACTAGTAATAATTATAAAATAATATATCTTATCTTAATAATAATAGTCATAATAGTTTTTAGTAGCCTTACTATATATTAGAAGGGGGCAGGGTTTTAAAATTTCTAGCATTTTAACTTTAAGGTAATAGATTATATAAATAGTTTCTTAGGCGTTAGGTGTTATCTTAAAGGGAAATAGCTTATATAAGTAGATAGAGGTCTAGTTAGCTTTTAATAGAAAAGATAAAGTAATTAAATAAAAAATATATTTATTTTTATAAAATTCTTATTTTTCTTAATAATTTTAGTAATTAGTTCTCTAAAAGAGCTATTAAAACCTTTCTATTTAATTTATAGTAAAAATCTACTAAGACTTACCTTTTAAAAAACTAAGTAAAAATAGGTATTTTTAAGCTTTTCTAGCTTTAATTAGTTTTATTTTTTATCCTTTTTCTTAATTCTTATTATACTTCTTAGGTTATTTAAAACTAAAATAGGGTAGAATACTATAGAGATAATGCTACTAAATTTCTTCTTAGTAGCTTATCTTCTCTAAAAAAGTTATATAACTTATAGGATAAAAAAAATAGAAGTTATAAATAAAGTATAATTTAGTTAGGTTTATATTTATATATTTATTTTTATATCTTTTATAGTTAGTTAGAAAATTAATATATAAGTATTTAGGTATCTTTAGAGGTGTTTCCTTCTAAAGTAGAGCGCTTAATATAATTAATAAGTTTTCTCTCTTATTCTATTATAAAATTAGTAACTAATATAAGGAGGTAAGTAAAACTACTAAAGAAGAATCCCCTCTATAATTATTTTATACTACTCTATTAAATTAGAATAGAAAAAAGCTTAAAAGAAGAGATAATTTAAATAATATTATATTAAAAAAAATTTAGCTAATATATTTTTAACCTCTGTTTTCTCTTAGTAAAGAGAGACTACTTAGAGATTTAAAATCTAAGATTAATTAAGTTTATAGAAGTCTAAAAAACCCTAAGAAAAAGAATATTTAGTTTAGTAGAAAAGAGTAAATAGGGTTCTAATAAGTCTAAATAATCCCCCTTATTAATTTACTATCTACTTATTTAAAAATTATTATATATTATATTTTTATTAACTTTTATAATAATAATCTAAAGTTAACTAAGATAAGTTAATTATCCCTTTTACTTTTCTAAAGCTAAAAATATAAAAGTAATTAAATTTATCTTATTTACTTTATAAACTTTAAAAAAAGTGAAACTAATTAATTTATCCTAAGAAATTTCCTTTTAGCTAAACTTATTAGAAGGTTTTTAATAATATATTAACTAGTAAGAGGGAAGCTAAAAAAGCTTAAAAATTTAAGATTTAAATTATATCTATATATAGAAATATTAAAAATTAGGTTTTTTAAATTAGAAGCTACTATAAGTATAAAAATATAAAAAGCTAAAAAAGAAAAATATTATAATTATACTAGCTTTTTAAAGAAGGAATAAAGGGAACGTTTTATAAGCTTAACTAAGAATATTTCTCTCTTCTAAGAATAATTCTATACTAACTCTATAGAAAGGAAGATATATATATCTCCTCTATTACCTCCCCTTTTTATTTATTTATATAGTAAATAAGTAGTTAGTATAAAATATATCTCTTAAGGTTTATAGTTAATACTAAAGTTTAATTAAGTTTTCTATTAAATCTTAAATTTAATTTATAAAAAAGGAGTATTATAAAGTAAAGTTATAGAAAATATTACTAATAATAGTTAGTTTTTCTATAAGAGGAGAGAAAAAAGAAATTTAAGGTATAAAATAACTATATTATTAGGATAATAGAAAAGAGAAAGGATAATAAATATAGATATATCTACTAGATAAGAGAGAAGAATAAAAATAGAAATAATAGTAAAGTTTTCTCTTTCTTTCTTTATTTCTATTCTTACTTTTTATTACTTTTTTAAGTTTATATTATAAAGATTTTTTCTTAATCTTTTTATTAATAAATTATCTACTTTACTTAAGTTTTATTTTATTTTTTTATAAAGTACTTCTTTAAAAAAGCTTTCTTCTATTACTTCTTCTGTTAATTTAGTAATATCTCTTTTAGAATAGTATTACTAGAATCTAAAGTTCTAAAAACTTTAATTTAAGTTTAAAATAAGGGTTTTAGATATAAATTAATAGATAGTAAGCTTAACCTAAGCTTTAGTAATATATTAATAAGTTCTTTTATAGGTTTTTTATTTTATTAATTTTAATAAGAAAAGCTTCCTCTAATTCTTAATTCTCATTAAAACTTAGAAATAATTACTAAAACTAAAATCTTTAAAACTATAGTTTCTAAAAATAGTACTATAAGTATAAATAAGATATTTAGAAAGGATTCTTCTAAAGTAAGAGTAATATAAAGCTATCTAAAGCTTATTAAATTATATTAGAAGATATTAAAACCTTATAGGTATAAGTTTTAAAGATTTAAAATACTAAAGCTTAGTATAGCTAGAGTATTATTTTTTTCTAGAAATAATATTTTAAACTTTATTAAAAGCTATAAAACTACTATAGAAGTAGTAAGTATTACTAATATTTCTAAAATACTAAATATTATATTCTATATAAATACCTCTTTCTAAGCTAATAACTAAGCTTAACTTTTTAGTAAAACTTAGTAATAAATAAAAAACTACTTAATCTAATACTATAGAGCTATAGATAAAGATTATTAAGACCTCTTAGATAACTAGATCAGCTAGATTATTTCCTTAATACTAATAATTAATAATTTTAACTATAAAGCTACTATAAAGTTTTTTAAATAAATTAATAATATTTAAACTAAAGCTATAAAATATAACTTTAATATAATAAGTAGTTTCTAGATAATCTATATAACTATATTAAGATTTAATTAGTTAGCTTTAAATAAAACTACTTTATTAATAAAGTTAAATATTTATAAGTTATTTAAAAAAAGAAATTTTAATAAGTTTAAAATAAACCTAATAAATTAGCTTAGCTTTAAGGCTACTTAGAGGTAAACTTTTTATATTATAGCTTTTACCTATATTCTATTTCCTCTACCCCTAAAAATCCTATAAAAAGATATTTCTCCCCCTCTATAAGTAAAAAGGAGTAAACTTAAGCTTAATTAAAGCATAAAAAGCGTTTAGAGTTAACTTTTAAATTAATAACTTTCTAACTTAGTAAAAATAATAAATAACTAGAAAATATCTTTTAAAAGAGTTATCTAAGCTTTACTAACTATAGAAAATAATTAACTATTTTTAATCTATTCTATAAAAGTTAATAAAAAAAACTCTAAACTATTTCTTTATAGACTATATAGCTAGTATTAGTATATAAGCTATATAGATTATAATTTTAAAAAAGGCTACTATCTATAAAAAATAACTAATAAGCAAAGTGGTTTAATTTAGTATTTCTAAAAATAATACTTTTATAGTTCTCAGAATAATAAATTCTTTATTTCTTAGATAATTATTACTTTATTAAGATAAAAAGATAAGCTTAACTAAAAAGCTATTATTATATATCTAAAGAATTAAAATAGCTATAAAGCTATAAAAGCTTAAGCTACTGAAATTTTTAAATAAAATATTAGTAAACTTTAATTTATACTTATAGGAGTTCTTTAAGATTAAGATAACTTTAACTTAATTAAGATATTTTATAAGTTTATAGAAGAAAGAAGTATAATATCTAATAAAGAAATAAGTAGTTAGGTTTCTATATTTTAGGTTTTAGTAGTTAATAAAAATAAATAGGAAAAACGCCTATATAATTTAGTATAACCTAATAGTATAATAAAAGAAAATATATTTAATTTTATAGCTTCTAGGCTTATAATTACTTAATTAAAAACATATAGAGTTAACCCTTTTCTTTAGAAGAAGTTAAAGCTTTTAGATTTAGAAAAAATTAAAAAAAAAGCTTTAAAATCTCTTTTTAAAAAGGTTTACTTTACTATTTAGGATATTAAGGATATTCTTATTATTTTAAGAAGGTTTTAAACTATAAAAACTTACTTTAAGAAACTTCTAACTTTACTAAAAAAAGCTAGAGAAAATAAAAAAGTTTTTTATAACTTAGAAAAGTAAAAAGGAGATTTAGATATTAAGATAAAGAAAGAGTTACTTTTTAATTAGGTTTCTACTCTTTTTAATATTCTAAAACTAAAAAGAATAGATAATCTAGAAAGAGAAATAATAACTAATAATATAATTAAAGTTTCTCTTCTAAAACCTATTCTAAAAATATCTTATTTAAAAGATAACTTCTAGCTAGCTATATTCTTTAATAGCTAAAATAGAAAAACTATTAAAAATAAGGAACTAATTAATAAATTTATCTTATATAAGCTTTATAGCTTAGTTAGTCTTCTAGTTAAAAAAATATATAAGATTTAGCTTAAGTATAGAGAAAAGTTTATTAGAAGAATATATATTTTTATAGATAATTTTAAAAGTATTATTTATATATCTATTCTTATTAACTTTACTAACTTTACTAAAACCTCTAAAGAAAGGGCTTAATAAACAGACTAAGTAACTAAGTATAATAATATAGTTTAAATATAAGACTATCTAAAAATCTTTATAGTTAAAGCTATTATCTTTATAACTATAAACTAAATAGCATTTATAATTATTATACTATAGCTTATTTTAAAAGTTATTATTAATAGGGAGCGCTTTAATAACTACTCTTTAGTATAAAGCGTTATTAATATTAATACTAAGTTTAGTCTTATTAGTTATAAATACGTTTTAAACTATAATATTCCTATTTTTATAACTATTTTAACTATAAGAATAATAGCTAAAAGTAACCTAAAGCTATGCTTTATTAGAGCTTATTATATATCTATTTAGATTAATAATTATAAGATTATAATAACTATAATAGTTATTAACTCTAAAATAGTTAATTATAACTTATTTTTTAAGCTTTTTTTTACTATTTCTATTAAGCTTACTTTTAAGTATTCTAAATATTTTATTACTACTATAATAAAAGCTAAGGAATATAAAAGTAAGAGGTTTAAAAGAATTAGTATTTTAGTTAGTCTTATATAGTTAGATTCCTTATACTAAATTTAGTACTATTTTCTAGAATAGAAAGACTATATATAAGATATTTATAATACTTTTAAGTCTATTTATAACTATAATAAAACTAACTAAAATATAAATAATATATATAATAAAGTTTAAATTTATTATACTAATATTATAATAGACTATAAAAAAGAGTATCTTTTTACTTAAGAAAGAAAAGAAAACCTTTTTAAATAGGAAATAGAAACTTTTTAAAATAATTAGTACTATATTTTAATTTTACTTTTAGTAGTACTTAATATTCTTAATATAATTATAAAAATAGTAGTTACTTTAGTAATAGAAATTATTAAAGTTTACTTTTTTAGGAAAACTAAAAACTAATAATATTTTAATAGTATTTTAAAAAACTAGAAGCTTTTTAACTTCTACTATAAAGATTTTAAAACTAATTAAAGCTTTATAAAAGTCTATATATTATATAAATAGAAGGATAAGAAAGTATATCTAGTTAATAATTTGCTTTTAGATAGCTTAGTTCTAAATAGTTAGAAAGATTAAAAGAAGATTTTAACTTAAAAGGTTAAGAACTATTTTTAGCTATTTAACTCCCCCTTTACTAGCTATATATATTTATAATTTATAAAGTTTAACTAAAATATTTAGCTTATATTAGAGAGGTTTTTAAAACTTAAAATTACTTAGCTATACTTTTTACTAAGAGAGATTAAGATATTAGAATATATCTTTATAAATAGAGAGAGAATACTTATATAGGATTTCACTAAATATAGCTATATTAATCTATAAGTAGCTCTACTATAGAAGATTAAAACTATCTAATATATTACTTAGTAAGAAAAAAAGATTTCTATTTTAAAAACTTTATAAAATAAAGTTATTAATATACTTAGATTATAAGTTATATAAGGAGTACTTAAAGAATCCTATAGGTTATATAGAAATACTTAGTTTTTTATTACTAAGAAAGATAGTAATATAAAGCTAATTAACTTATATATAAAGCTTAATAAGATTAGTATTAGAGATATTTTTATTCCCTCTAAGGCTAATAAATTCTCTAAAAGCTTTACTGATTATAAGATTATAAGTCTTTTAGATTTATTTTCTAAATATAATTAAGTTTTTTTTAATAAAAAAAGCTAAGATCTAATTATATTTACTACTCCCCTTAGGTTATTTAGGATATATATTTTACTATAAGGTATAATAAATTTAGTTATTTAGTTTATAAGGGTTATTATAAGAATTTTTTATAACTTTATTCTAAATATTTATTAGCTTTTTCTTAATAATATTTCTATTAGAGGGTTAAAATAGTATATAATAATAACTATTTTATTAAGCTTTTAGAGATATATTTATATATTTTTAAATACTTTATAAACCTTAATATAATATTTTGAAATCTTAAACTTATTAGTATTACTATTTCTCTTAAGAAATTTTAGATTTACTAACTTACTATTAACTTTTTTAGATATATAGTAGGTAGTAAGAGATATAAGCTTAACTAAAATAAAGTTATTAAGATCTTTAAATAGGAAAGATATAATAATATTATAGCTATTAAAAGCTTACTTAGAATTATTAAGTTTTACTATATATAGATTAAAGATTATAATACTATTTTAAGTTTACTAATAAAGCTTTTCTAAAAAGATATACTTTTTAAATAGAGCTTTAAATAGTAATTAGCTATAGAAACTTTTAAGCTTTATTTAGTTAGCTTTCTATTACTCTAGCTTATTAATTATAATAAAGAAGTAAATAAGATTTATTTTTCTACTAATATAAGCTTTAAAGGATAGAGTACTATCTTTAGGTAATATTATTAAAATAAAAGATATATTATTAAGTATAAGAGTAGAATTTAGATAAGTATAGTTCTTAACTATAATATAGGTAAGCTTAAGCTTTAGTTAATTTTATTTACTCTTAAAAAACTTTAAAATTATCTCTATAAAGTATAGTTTATTTTAGAGATAGATATAAAAGTTTTTATAAACTAAATTAGTAGTACTATTTTAGATTTATTAGGTATTATTTTTATATAATAGATTATTTAGATTAAAATATTTAATTTTAATATTTAATATATATTTAATATAAAAAATAGTGCTATAGATAGTTTTTTATAAAAACTAGCTAGGGAATCTAATATCTATAAAGTAGAATAAGAGAAAGATTTAGATAAAATAATTAATAACTCTATCTATACTATAGAACTAGATAAGGATCTATACTTAAGGGGAAGAGATTTATTAAGCTTTAAATAAGCTTAGTCTTAAAGATCTTAGTAGATTACTAAATATCTAGCCTCTTTAAACTAATTAAAAATAGTAAGCTAGTATAACTTTAGTAAGTTTAAGTAGTATATAGTAAGATATATCTTTTAAAATAGCTTCTTTTTTTTAGAAAAATATAAAAATAAATCCTATACTAAGAAGAGTAGTAAATAATAAAAATAAATAAAAGAAACTTATTTAGTATATATATACTAAAAGAAGCTACTATAGAAGAGATACTATATATATAAAGCTTAGGGAATAATATATTTAAAAAAATATATATTAAATAATAAGTAACTAGATAAAAAGCTACTTCTTATATACTTAAGTTTAATTATATTAATTTAAAGACCTCTATACTTTTATTATACCTCTAAGTATTCTTTTTTAATATATCTATATAAATATCTAGAACATTAGTAATTACTTCTTAGCTAAAGCTTATAATATATTAACTAGCTATATTAAAGCTTATTAGCTACTAAAGAATATTAACTCTAGGATAATAGCTAAGTTTATCTAGAAAGATATTATCTATTAGTATAGGATTTATAGGCTTCTTATTATTAATAGAGGCTTTAAAAGTAAGGGGTTTATTAAAAAGCTTAATTAAATTTATAGGGGATAATATCTTATTATTTTAGTATATAACTTAAAAGTAAATAGACTTATTAAAATAGGTTATTAACTCTTTATTTATACTTTAATAACCTAGTTAGATTTTAGTACTAAGAACTAGACCTTAATTCTTTATATAGCTTTTTTTACTAATTAAATATTAGTTAGGTTTTCTACTAGCTACTCTCCTTTTTATTTTATTTATAGATATAATTTAGTTACTCTAATTAAAATAAAAAGTATTACTTAGTAAGTATTAGACTAATTAAAAGCTATAGATATAAAGATTAAGCTTCTTTTATATATATAAATATTTAAATAACTTAATTCTAATTATTATATTATATTTAAGTATATTATAAAGTAATACTAATAAATAGCTAAGGATTATAATTAAAAAAATAAATATAAGATATAATACTAAAAACTATAAGTTAGAGATATTATTTTTATATATAATATAAAGCTATCTATTAATAAAAGTTCCTCTAATAAGCTTAGTATTTACTAGCTTAGTTTTTTTTATATTTAAAGAATTTCTCTTTATATTTCCTCTTATTTCTTAGAAATACTTATTAAGTTACCTATTAAGAAAACTATTACTAGTAACTACTTAAAGAAATTTATAATAAATAAAGATAGCTATTTAGATAATATCTCTGAAATGGAAGTCTAACTAGACCTTAATAAAGATATAGCTAAGGTTTTTTCTACTATAAATTAACTAAACTTTAATATACTTAGCTTAATAGAAATTTCTAACTTTAATAAACTCTCTATACTAAAAGAAGTAGAGATAGATAATATTAAAACTATAAAAATATAAATTAAGTAACTTTAAAAATAAAATAAAACTTTATAAACTAAAATTAATAAGTAGTAGAAAAAGAATAAGTTAGTAATAGGTATTTCTATAAAAAATAAAGAATTTAATAATTAATATAAAGATATAGAGAAACTAAAAAATAGCTAAGTCTATATATTTATAAGGTTTTATCTATTTTAAATAAATAACTTTATATTTAATATATTTATTATTAGTTATTTTTATATTATTTTAGTAGTAATATACTATTTATATTACTTTTTTTATTTATAATATACTTATTATAAAAGAAGGGGAGATATAAAAATAATAAAAACTAATTATATATAAAGACTAAAAACTACTGAAAAACTAAAAGAAACTAATACTAATCTCTAAAAAATTTAAATTAAAGACAGACTAAATACTTCTTTAAATAACTTTACTATTAAAGCTATTACTATAACTATATATATTCTTTATTTTACTTTTTATATTCTACTAACTTCTTTTTTAAGTAATTTATTTATTTAGAGATAACTAAAGTTAAAATAGAGTGAGATATAGTTAGAGTATTTTTAAAGATATTATATTTATATTAAGCTATTAAGTTATAAAGATAATTAAGAAGAGGATTATATTTTTAAGTATAAAACTTACTTTTAAGAAACCTTTTATTACTATTAAGAAATAAAATAACTTTATTACTATCTATTTAAAGTATACTATTAAGGATACTTTTTTTTATTACTTTTCTTAATATAGCTTATTTATTTAGTTTCTTTTTAGTTATAGTTAAGCTTATATAAGTAAGATAATCTCTTTTTATAGTAGATATAGTTTAAATAAGATTTATTCTATTTAGTTTAATAAGAAATATATTCTTAGAATAGAGGGGTAGTAATAATAGCTTTGTTTTTAGAAAACTTCTTAAATAATATCTTTTTTTATTACTTAAAGTAGCTATTATAAAGCTAGAAATTATAAGCACTATATATATAGATTAATAAAGCTTTAATAGCTTTAAACTTATTAAACTTCTAGTATATTTAACTAAAAGGATTAATATAGCTATTAGTGATATATATTTTTTAAATAAAGAATAGCTAGTTAGAAAATATTTCTTTATTTTTAGTTAGGTTTATATATATTAAGGTGAACTTTATAAGTAAATATTAGAACTATATAATAACTCCTTTTTTATATTTATTTAGTTTTAGCTTATCTATAAAGTTAACTTTATATTAGATTATATTAATAAGATTTAAGATAGGTATCTATTTAAGAGAAAGAGAAGCTTATTTATAAGTTAGTAAGAGATCTAGTTAGAGCTAGAAAAGAATATATTATAACTAAAATAGTTATAATAGCTTAATATTAATAATATTTCTTATTCTTATTTTTATAGAAGGTAGAGATTAAAATAGGTGAAAAAGAGAAGGGTTTAAATAAGTTATTTAGGGTAGTTTTATAGAAGTTATTAAGGTTAATCTTAATATCTATATTATAATAATTAGAAGAGTGAAGTTATTATTATAAAGGGTTAGTTAGACTAGAATTTATAAAGATAGATATATTATATAGAAGAAAGAAAAGATATAGCTAAATAGAAAAGAGGTATTTTTTTATATCTAAAAAGAGAGGTAGTTAATAATAATAAATAGTAGTTATAATAATTAAAAAGTATATTTACTATATTAATTTATTAATAAGATAAAAACTAATAACTAAAAGAACTTTTTACTACTAATCTAAAATTAACTAAGTTAAAAAGGATATATTTATTTAAGTATAAATAGTAAGAGTGATAGGGAATATATTATCTAAAGAATACTACTACTTATATAAAGGAGGTTTATTACTCTAAATATCTTATAATTAGTCCTTAAAAGTTTACTTTATTCTAAGTAGTTTACTACTATAAATATTAGCTTTCTCCTCTTAAATATATTATTATAAGCCTAATTATATCCTCTTTAACCTAAAAAATTACTTTAGTAAGTAAAACTAACTATTATAATTAATAACTAAAATATTTCTCTTCTTTTTACTCTCTTATTAACTTAACTTTATTTAAAAACCTTATTAATATCTATAATTAAATTAATAACTATAAACTAACTTCACTTTTAGTAAACTATTTTATAAGTCTAACTAGCTTTTTCTATACTTAAAAAGTATAAAATTAGAAAGTATATTAACTGCTAGTACTAAAAGCCTTTCTTATTACTATCTATAAAAAGAAGTATCTTAACTTAAATAACTTATAATAAACTACTTTATATATAATAACTTTCTTTCTATAATAACTACTTTTATATTTCACTTTAATATTTTAATTAAGTCTAACTACTATTTTACCTATTTAGTTTTTCTTTCTTAACTTTTAAAATATTTCTACTAATTATATTAGTAATTCTTCTACTATAATAACTTATTACTAAATTACTTTATATCTTAACTTTAACTTTAATATCTTCTCTACTTACTATAAAGTATTTCTTATTTACTTAATAATATATAAGCTTAACTAAATATTACTATATTTAATAAAGTTCTTTTCTTATCCTTAGTAATAACTTTACTATATCCTATTAATCTTCTCTAGTTCTTCTTTCTCTTTAATCCCCTCTTTAGTATAATTTCTAGAATAATTTATAGAATATTAAAAAGATTAAAACTATATATAATAATTTTTAGACTTATATCTTATATCTATATAAAGAGTAGTTAGTTAAGCTTTAAATAACTAAATAGATTTAAAAACTTATAGAAAAACTTATAGAAAAGTAAAAATATCTTACTCTAGATATTAATTTAGATTTAGAAGGAGAACTTAATAAGTAGATAGAAAAGTTTTATTATCTCTTTTTTAATATTAATAATAGCTACTTTCTTAGTATTTAGTTTAATATAATAGAAGTAATTAAAATACTAATTAACTTTTATAGCTTAAGAGATATTTTTAAACTAGGGATTTTTAGAAAGCTTATTATACTTTAATAGATATAGAGAACTTATAATATAATAAATATAAAGCTAATTAAGTAATAGGCTAATAGTTTTTATTACCCTAATAAGACTTAGTATTAAAGCTATTAGAATTAAGCTATATAGGAATAGGTATTTCTAGACCTTTATAACTTATTAGGATACTTTTAGAAAAG
This sequence comes from Colletotrichum cordylinicola, assembly GCA_027406065.1. Taxonomy (NCBI): domain Eukaryota; kingdom Fungi; phylum Ascomycota; class Sordariomycetes; order Glomerellales; family Glomerellaceae; genus Colletotrichum; species Colletotrichum cordylinicola. The sequence continues at coordinate 5,213,940 of JANVYD010000001.1, read as the reverse complement.
TAAAAAGCTAATAGTAAATTATATTAAGTTAGTATATAAACTTATAATAAGGAATATTAAAAGTAATAGATATATTAAGACTTTTATTATATAAACCTTTTAGTTTAGTAATAACTTAGTATTTCCTTATAGGAAAGATAATAATTTCCTTATAAATTAAGATTTTATTATTTTTATTAAATACTTTAAGAAAGGTAGTTAAGTTATAGCTATAGTTATTAACTAGAAAAACAGCCTCTACCTCTATTTAGATAGCGTTTAGGATAAGTATATATAAGCTTCTAAAAGAGGATACTCTAAAAGGATTTTTTAAGATATAGTAAAGATAATTAGGAACTAGTATAAAGTTTATAAAGTATTAGTAGAGACTTAAGATCTTATTAATTACGCTTTATTTATTATCCTTTAACTTTAACTTAAAGGGGAACTTAGGGAGACTTATAACTTATAGAAATATAGCTTCTATACTATTAACTTTATCTACTATATTTTTTAAGAAGGAATTTCTGATATTAAGAGGTTTTAGTTAAAATAAACTTTAGATAATAAGATTACTAATTTAAACTACTATAAACTACTTTATAACTACTAAGTTAGGCTTATAATTAATAAATTTAGCTTTTATAATAGTATAATTAAGAGATTTTAAGCTAAGCTTAATATATCTCTAAAGGAATTCTTAGAAGCTGAAGATACTATAATAAGAAATTTAAAGTTTTATAGAACTTAAGTAGTATAAAAGTAATAAGAAGAAGGATTATTTCTAGTATAGCTTAGTTAGTTTTTAGTTATAGAGGGATTAATACTAATTATAGAAGAAGATATAAGATTAAGTTTAAATATTTATAACTCTAATATCTATTTATAACTAAGAGATCTAGTATATTTAACTTTTATTAATATTATTATATAAGAAGATTACTTTTTTAAATACTGAAGATAGGAGGTAGACTAGCTAGTATATATAGAAAATATATAATAAAAGCTTTACTATACTAAACTTAAATAATATATTTAGAAACTTAATTTTCCTCTAAAATAGAAGCTTAATAAGTATATTTTAGAAAAATTTCTTATCTATTAAGATAATTCTATAAAAGATATTATATAGGTAATATAAGCTTAGAACTTTTATTTATCTCTAACTATATTTAAAAAATAGCTTAAACTTAATATATAATATACTAAAGAGGTATAGAAAAAAGATATAGATAATATTTAAGTTAAATAGAAAACTACTAAAAAGCTTATAAGAAATAAACTTTTTAATAGTAGAGTTTTTAAAGTATAAAAGAATATTATATATATAAAATAGAGCTAATTAAGTCTTCCTCTTTTTACTTAAAAAAAGATTTAGGAGATATATAGAAAAGGGTAAGGTTTTAAAATTTCTAGTATTTTAACTTTAAAATAATAGATTATATAAATAGTTTCTTAAGCGTTAAGTATTATTTTAAAAGGAAATAGCTTATATAAGTAGATAGAGGTCTAATTAGCTTTTAATAAAAAGGATAAAGTAATTAAATAAAAAATATATTTATTTTTATAAAATTCTTATTTTTCTTAATAATTTTAGTAATTAGTTCTCTAAAAGAGCTACTAAAACCCTTCTACCTAACCTATAATAAAAATCTATTAAAACTTATTTTTTAAAAAACTGAGTAAAAATAGGCGTTTTTAAGCTTTTTTAGTTTTAGTTAGTTTTATTTTTCATTTTTTTTCTTAATCTTTACTATACCTCTTAGGTTATTTAAAGCTAAGATAGGGTAGAATACTATAGGAATAATGCTACTAAACTTCTTTTTAGTAGTTTATTTTCTCTAAAAAAGTTATATAACCTATAGGATAAAAAGGATAGAAGTTATAGATAAAGTATAATTTAGTTAGGCTTGTATTTATATATTTATCTTTATATCTTTTGTGGTTAACTAGAAAATTAATATATAAGTATTTGGGTATTTTTAGGGGTGTTTCCCTTTAAAGTGGAGTGCCTAGTACGATTAATAAGTTTTCTCCCTTGCCCTATTATAATATAATATAATATTATAACTTTATTTTAGATATTATTTAATATCTTCTTTATTATATACTAATTAAATATACTTTAAGAGATATTAAGAAGCATTTTTTATTACTTTATAAGAGAGTAGTAAGGTTATACCTACTTTTATATAGCTAATCTTCTTTATACTTACCTTTTACTAAAATCTTTTTATAATAATATATAGAAAAAGTAATTTATTATTCTTAGTAGATTTCTATTAAATAGAATATTTTATATATTTAAAATATTAATACTATTTAAAAGAAAGGTTATATACCTAGAAGTAGTTTATAAAGTAGTTTAAGTTATTATAAAACTAAATAGAGTAATTAATAGTATAAAAGTAGCTAGTTACTTACTAAATATCTTATAAGAAATAAAAGATATAAATAAAATAGTTAGAAATAATATAATTATAGCTTTTTTAGTTAATTTTATAATAATTAGTCTCTTAGTTATAAACTAAATAATTTAAATATTTAGAATTCTTAATATATAATAAACGCTCTTATAATAAAGCTATAGCTAGTATATTATTAACTAAAAATTTAAAATAAATATAATTAGTTTTTATAGATTATTCTACTTAATAAAATATAAAAGTTTATTATCCTTCTTTCTTTAGTACTACTTTTTTAAGAAGATTAGTTATTATAATCTTATAATAATAAAGTAATCTTAAAAAACTATCTCTTCTAGTTCTTTATTAATCTATAATATTATAATAACCTATTGAAGTTAATTACTAATTAGTATTAATATAAATAATAGTAATATACTTAGTTAACTAAGATAGGTAGTATTAATAAATAGGTAAAAATATATAATATATTAAAGTTAATAATATAGTAATAAGGGTAATAATATAGTATTAAGTACTAGAGAAATCTCTACCCTCTAATTAGCTAGATTCTACTATACCTCTACTAAGTAGTGAAGGTGGTATTATTCCGATAATAACTAACTCAGTAGTTCTAGGAGCTTAGAAAAGAGTGCACAGCTCTCGAAGCCACACAAAAGCAAATAAAAATCAAAAATCAACCCAGTAGAAGCCGTTTTTAATAATAAGAACGCACGAAGTAGAACCAAGGGTGTAGTCAGTTTATTATTAGTAGTAAGTTTACCTATTTTTAGGTAGTATATAGTAGGTAGAAGAAGTATATAGTTAAAGTAGCTATGTCCTCCGTCTCTTGCATACTTGCCGCCCCCCAAGCAACCCCGCAGACCCGGATTGCGCTAGCGATGATCACCTGCGGGGAACACCAAAGAAGCAGGGATGATTTGACCGCATCTAGATAAAAAGACCGATATCTGCCATTGCTAGTGGGCTACAATGGCTTATCTCTCCCGGTCTTATCACCCAGGCGATGCCGGTGCCGGACCGTCCATTTCACCTACGTCCACTTTGCGAATAACATCGCTGGCCGATGCCCCTTGCCATTGAAGAGCTGTTATCAATCGGCAGACGTGCGTGCCAAGCTCATAGCGGCGCAAAGCTATGCAGTCCTCATCCAAAGTCAGGCACTCGAAATCCAGAAACGGGTGCCTCAGGTGCAAGGCGAAGAAGGTAAGACTCAATTAACAGCGTTCGCGAGTGCTGTTACTGACACTGTTGTACCAGACAAAATGTGACGAAAGGAAACCCGGATGCGCTAGGTGTGAGGAGAGGGGCTTCCAATGCCCTGGATATGCACTTAATGTGCGGTGGTCGCGAAGACCCCAGGTTCGGGCTGAAGAAAGTGCCAGCAAGCAGAGCGAAGCAACAGACTCACCAAAACAGCAGGGCTCATCTGCCTCACCAAAGGCACCTCTTGATGCCGAGACACTCGATAATACGTATTCAAGCGCTGAAGGCAGCCGCCAGTTGAATTCATGGTTTGGGTTCACTCCACATTGGGGTCATCCTGTTCCTCCGGACCTGTCAAGCTTGAGCACCATCACAGATGCTATGCTAGGATTTCAGCGGCCGGCATCTGCACTCGACTCATCGATAGAAACAACTTTCCTTGGAACGGCTCTGGACGCTGAGAACGATTACTCGTCATCGCCGTCTAACCATCAAGAAACACCAAAAGGTTGTCTGTTCGCGGAAGCTAATTTTCCCTCCGAAACACGATCAAGTGGATTCCAAGTGCAACAACGCCTCTTTGAAGACCGCAGTAGGGAGATTCACAGCATGCCCATATCTACAGCGCTTATACAGCCAAATCGGGAAATGGCCTCCCAGATCCCCCAGGAGCCTTTCAATATCCCGACATCGCTCTCCGAATACTTCTTCCGCGAGGTCATCACGCTCTACTGCGCATGGGACAGCAAGTCCAACGTCATGCGCAACATTATCGAGACCTCATGGCAGTCTTCTGGGGCTCTCTACCACACGATTCAAAGCATGTCGGCAGCTTGTCTGTCAGAAGACTTTCCGCACCTCCTACCAATTGCGCGCCGCGAGCACGCACAAGCCCTGGAGCTGCTCCGCCAGAACTCCTTGCCAACACACAAGCAAGCTATGCTACTCGTATCTCAATTACTGGGCCACACGTCCAGCTGGCTCACCCCGCAGAACCTCGCCACGGACATGTTCAGAACGAGCTGCGACATCCTCCAAGACATAATGCTTGACACGGGGAGAGACGCCACCATCTCATTCTTCAGCGACACCATGGACTACTGGGCTATGCTACTAGCCTATCTCACAGACAGTCATCAGCTGGGCAGCTACGATCGAAACTCTTCGTTTGGGCCGGCGGAATCTACAAAATCGGACGAACCGCATCCATATTCTGGCATTTCCCGAGACACAGTCAAGATACTCGCCGATATTGGTGTCCTCGTCTTTCAGTACCGAAAGCGCATCTCCAAAGTCAAGTTTCTGACCGAGAACGACATTGATGTGTTTAGAACCGCACTGAGGGAAGCACGTAAACTCGAGCGCGTACTGTTAGCCCACCGCTCACAGGACCTGTCCCAAGTCAAAGACCCAGGCGACCCAAAAACGCCGCTGAGACACCTCCAGCTCATAGATGAGGCATATAGATGCACAGGACTTCTGCAACTCTATCGTGTATTCCCCGACTTACTCAGCGAACGATATGCCCCATGGGACAAGGACTATCTACTTCGGCCATTACCGTCTGACAAGACGCCAACCGCTCAGGAGAGGCAGACATGGCTGACCAAGCTTGCGATGCCTATCCTGGGCATACTGAGAGAGATACCGTTTGAATCTCGGACGCGCAGCGCGCAGCCGTTCATCATGGTTGCTTGCTCAAGCGAGTTGAGAAGAAACCCTCAGCACTTGCAATCTGCGTCTGTGGCTGCGAGCGACTTGGACGTGTTGGCAATTGACCCAGCTTCGATCGAGGTCGCCCGGGCACGGAAGTTTGTACTGTCGCGGCTGGCTGCTTACACGCACATTCTACCTTTGAGGAAAAGTCGAGTGATATCTGAGTTGATTGATCAGATCTGGTCGGCGTTGGACAGTGGAAGCAGCGATGTTTACTGGTTGGACGTGGCGCATGAGAAGAACTTGGGAACAATGATGGGATGATATGTCTATGATAGCAATAAAGGTCTACAACTTCTCAATCTTAACACCACCTGGCTTCGCAATCTGGGCAAACTTGAGCAATGTCTTATCGCTGGTCAGACCCTTCTGCAGCCGCTCCTCGGTTACCATGTAAGCCTGTGGGAACCATTCGCTGACGTCTTCCCCAAACATTATCTTGACCAAAGCCTCGCCCGTTAACCAGCACTTGTCCATTCCGTAGCCGTTAAACCCACAGGCCATCCACTGCCCGATGTCACCCGGGGTTTCTAGAAGGGTTTCAGGGATCCGGCCAACGATCGGCAGCCCATCTGCTGTGTGGCCCTGGATGCCGGACCAGATGGCCTCTATTTCTGATGTCGTTTCCGAGCCCCAGCCGTCGAGGAAGAACTTGGGAAGGACGGTTGACAACGCTTTCTTTGCTTCGGCAGGAACGTATGTGTCATCGGAGGTTAAAATATCCTTCATGTATGCTGTCTCATTCCCAATCCAGATCCTCCCGGTTAGGGCGTTTTGTTGAAGATAGTAAAGCCCCGTGTCGTAGAAGCCGCTTTCCGCATCCAAGGAAGCTTTGTGTGATAAGCTCCAGGATTTGGAGGCTCCTAAGTTCTTTAGAGCTGGGCCAGGCTTTTGAACAGACATTGTGCCTCGGAAGGGGTATATGCGACCGGCCAGCTTTGGTAGAAGATGTGAAGCATACGCGTTGGTGCAGTGAATAACTTTCTTAGCTCGCATAATTCCTCGTGATGTGGCGATTAGATAAGGATGCTCTGAGTCGCTTGTGGGAGAATACTCGACACCCAGGACTGGAGTGTTTGCCTCGATGGCGAGACGTCCAGAGAACTTTTTGAGCAGGCGATCGTAAATGCCGGTGAGAAGTCTGTAGGGCCAGATGGCGCCAGCATCGTGCTCAACAGCCCCTGAAGCGTTCTTGATATTCCATCTCTACGTGATGTCAGCTGCAATGCCACATGTGAACACGACAATGTTTTTCAAACCTAACACTTACCTCGGGAACATCTTCCTTTCGAATGATACGGTGATAACTTTGGTGTTCGGGGACAGCCTGCTGGAAGTCCAGAACTGACTGCTTTGCTGCCTTCCAGGTCTCCTCGTCACCGACAGCCATGACCTTGAGCACATCGCGAATCTGACAAGCTTCCTGCAGCTCTTGATCCATCTCCTTCACCAACTCCATCAGTCGTTCGATGTTGAGAATGCTGAACCGTGTGATCTGCTTTGCCGCCTCAGCGCCATGCTGCTTGGCAAGCGGGCCGAAGGTGTGTCCTGAAGCTGTGACCAGGTGGCCTCCATTACGACCAGTTGCACCGCTGACCAGCGTCCTTGCTTCCAGGACCGTGACGTGAGAGTTGCCGGCAGCCTGGTGCTCGAGGAGTGTCTTGGTGACGCTACATCCTGTGATACCTGAGCCGATCACAGCAAAGTCTGTACGTTCAGGCAAAGTCGCTGATTGAATTGACCCAATTCGGTGCACGGGAACCTGCCATGCTGAGACTGTCGGGTTCGGCTTGGGCAAGCCTGGGTCTTGCGAGATGGCCTTGGATACGTTCAAGAGAAACCTTGACATAACAGGGTCTGTACCAAGTGGTTAGCAGAGTCTTCAGCAAAGATTGATTTGCATACTTAGATAGGGAGCAAGCTCAGCTTGCAGACGATCAGCGCTGTCATTGGTGTCGTTGCCGCCCATTGTCACTTTGACTCGAATGCCTACAGAACACCTGGTCAAGACAACATCGATAGGCGCTCATTAATAGAACCGGATAAGACATGCCGTGGGAGGTTCAGAAATGCTACCTCTTCAGCCCAACCTCCCAACGGTGCGGGGGACCGCCCGATGACCATCCGGGCTGTGGGGCCCGCGCCGGTAGCGGCGCCGCTCTCCCATTCCCGATGCGGAAGGTATGTGCGAGAATGCGAACTGATAGCGGCCGATATGCTATCCTCGGCTTCGTTGTCTACGGTCCGCATTCCAGATGCCTCCCCCACGACGTCGTTATCTCATGTTCAAGATACTGTTGTCAACGTTGCGCATTGCCAGGTTGATTGGCAGATAACCCCGCTTCGAGAGTATCAAGCCCACGGCTGTAGCTATGCGACTCTCAAGCCAGCAGTAGATGATCAGTATCTAGCTGCATGCATATAACTCCCAGAACCCCACCTCGGCTTCCAAGACATTCCCACAACTAACTACCACTAATGATCACGAGTTGATCACGACGACTCCTCCCTAGCATCATCCCTCGTCCCGGCGTGTGATTTTGCAACAATGGACAACCAAGCCTCACTTGCACGCTCTTCCTCAACGGGAACCCACAACAAAGTCTCCGTCATGCCCGAAAAGACTGACCATGATGCTGTCGAGCGCGGCTCCATCGCGAACGGCGCTGTCACCGTGCAGACCATGAAGCCATTCACAACCCTCTCCGCCCTGGGCATTGGCTACGGGACCACGAACACTGCCATCGGGCTGTTGCTGGTTCTCGGCAGCACCCTTCCAATGGGAGGCTCTCCATTATTCTTCTGGGGATTCCTCGTAATGGCGCTCGTCGGTTTAGCAACAGCAACAACGCTCGCCGAGCTCGCCTCCGCCATGCCTCACCCCGGCGGCCAGTACATCTGGGTCCATCGCCTCGCACCGCCAAAATACAAGAGATTCCTATCGTACATCACGGCAGTCATAAGCTGGCTCGCCGCAGTGGCCACGGGCTCTTCCGCTTGCCTCTCCGTCCCCGTCGGCATCTGCGGCATCATCACGCTCCTCGACCCGACCTTTGAGTACAAGAGGTGGATGGGCTTCCTCGGCTTCCAGCTCCTCAACATCGTCACGCTCTTTGGCGCCAGCTTCGAACAAGCGCTCCCCAAAATCTCAAAGGTCATGCTGCTCTTCAGCTGCGCCACCATCGTCGTGATCTTCATCACCCTGTTCGCCATGTCCAAGGAACACGCCTCCGCCAAGGACTTCTTCGTCACGCAGATCAACGTCTCGGGGTGGCAGAACGGCATCGCCTTCATCATCGGCATGAACGGGGCGAACTGGAGCTTTTCCTGCCTCGACGTCACCACCCATCTGGCCGAGGAGATGCCCCGCCCCAGCACCGACATCCCGAAAGCGCTGATGTGGACAATCGTCGTCGGCCTGGTCTCGGGGCTGCTGGTCGTCATGTCGGGTCTCATCAACGTGCCTTACCTCGACGGTGCCGACGACAACTCGGCGCTCGCTCTCTTCTACCGCATCACGGGCAGCCAGGCCGCTGCGGTCGGACTCTGGGTTCCCGTCATGATCACCACCATCGGCGCCATGTGGTCCATCCAGACATGGCAGTCCCGCCTTGCCTGGACAATCAGCCGCGAGGCCGGTTTCCCGCTGCATCGTCACCTCAGCAAGATTGCGCCGTCTCCGCTGCACACCCCCCTCTGGTCGTTGGTATTCTCAGCGTCTGGCACGGCCATCTTTGGCTGTCTCTATCTCGCCTCAGACCTCGCCTTCAACTCGCTCATCTCCACCGGCCTTCTGCTCCAGTATATCAGTTACAGCATCCCCGTGGTTCTTGCTCTGATGCAAGGCCGCTCCAGCTTCAAGCATGGTCCGTTCTGGTATCCTAAGCTCGGCCTCCTGGCGAACGTCATCATGCTCGCGTGGTCGGTAGTCGCACTCATCTTTTACTGTTTCCCGTATTACCTCCCTGCTCTAGCAGACGAAATGAACTACGCCTCCCCCGTTCTGGCTGCTCTCGGGATCATCATCTTGGGCCTCTGGTTCGGCTACGCAAAGAGGAATTACGAGGTCAAGGAGTTCCTCGAGCACTAGAAGATAATTAGCCGGCGCTTGATTACTGTTCTTCATCATCTTCATCAATACGTTACCTGCTAAACAGCATCAAAGTGACTAAGCTTACGATTCCTTCCAATGAGTCAGGTGGCGATGTGAAGCAACTGACTCTTTTAACTTCCGCCTTACTCTGCGTAAACTTTCAGACGACACACGTTCATCTCAGTTGTCAGGTCGCGCCGGACGAAGAGATATGATAGGTGGTAAAGTTAAAGGCCGCTCTCGACTTTCTTGACGGCGTGAAACTCGCGCTTGCCGCGTTCCATGACTAGCAAGCGATTCTGCTCAACCTGGAAACCCTGGTTGCGGGATCGCTCTGTGTGCTCCCTCCAAAACCTTATACACCCCCCTCAAGGCATCTCCCTGTCCGTCGATCAAGATGCCGCTGTCCCAGTTTCATGGCCCTCCTCGTTAACTTTATTAAAGGTCGAACGGTCCGAAGTTCTGGAGCGAGGCAGCAAGATTTACAGTTCGCGGTCCCCTTCCTCAGAACGGACATGTTCGCCGTTCCCGCCAGTCGCGACAGCCTTTTTTCTTTCAAATTCTCATCTCGTTGAAGAAGAGGGTGTGAAGCAAGCCCGTTACGAACTATCCTCTCCATTGGCGGCGGCGGGAGCGCCGGGCCAATGAGACGCGGACGCGCACACTTCAGCCTCAGTGCGAGGCCTCCGAACTCTTGTGATGGTTTCCTGTGTCCGACTCACACGCCGCGCGTCGCAGCGACACAAGCTTCGATTTTGCCGGTGTTCAGTCTGACTGCGCTGGGTTGAGAGGGATTCTTTGCCGAATGGGCCGCATGCTACTTTTGAAATGTGTCCCGGCATATAGAATAGAGTTATTTGAATTCATGTAATGGAATCCTTACGAACACGTTAGTCGGGACTCGCACAACCGAGTTGCTCCATCGCACGCCGGGCACAGATGGAGCTGCCAGCCCGTGCTCTCGAGGCACCGGTGCAGCGGTAGCAGGAATCAAAGCCAATATTTGCCTCAACTCAATTAGACTGCCCTTCATCTGGAGCACACACAAGAGCTAGATAACGTCATTTCATGACGCCCTAGATACTTACGGCCTGTTGTGGAGGGCAAGAGGCCGCCACGTGGTAGCATGAAAATCACCAACGATATGAAGATCATAGTATTGCACATGATGTGATGTTCCAATGAGGATGTTGGCACATCACATGTACTCGCAAAGCGTCGTTGATAGGTGTGATATTTCATATTTTTATTTAGTTTCTAGAATACCACCAGCGTCGGTATAACCTCTTTTAAAAGTTGACACCGGCAGCCGCAGCCTGCTGCTGCTTGAACGTCCTCGTCACTCTCGGATCCCACTTCATCTTCTGCTGCCTCTCAATCTCCTGCTGCCGCTCAATCTCCAGGTCGTCAATCTCGGCAAAGTTCCTCCGCTTGCGGAACGGCCACTTGCTCTTGCGGTACAGCATGCCGATGATGAGCCCGAAGATGAGCACGCCGCCCACGGAGCCGAGCGCGATGGGCAGCGCGGGCATCAGCTTCGCGCCGCCGTTGCCGCCGGACTGCTGCGCCTGGCTCGGCGCCGCGATCGTGCCGGGCGTCGGCGTCGGTGTGGGGGTGAGTGATGAGAGTGGGTTGGACTCTGCCGGCGGGGGAGGGATGAAGGAGGGCACCGGCGAGGGCGTGAGGACCTCGGGGGTGGAGATGGGTATCACGGGCGGCTCGGAGGGCGCGAGTGAGGGGGGGATGGATGTTGGCGAGGGGAGAGGCGGTACGACTGAGAGCGACGGCGTTGTGGATGAGGACGGGATGGTTGTTGTTGAGATGATGAAGGTGGTGGGAGCACGCGCCGTGGGTGTTTGTGATGTGGATGATGAGGGCGTCGGTGTCCTTGATGGAGGCGAAGGCGTGCTCTTTGGTGGTGCTGATGAGGATGTCGTTGCTGGCGGTGCTGAAGCCGGGGGCGGCGGCGGCGGTGGTGGTGGTGGTCTTGTGGCGGGCGGCGCCGATGACTCTGGTGCCGACGTCTGAGCCTTCGTCGCCTGGCTCACTGATGAGTTGGGAGCTCCCGTCTGTCCTGCTCCTCCGTCTCCGATAATAGGCCCCAGAACGGGCACGTCTGTCGAGACACCGAGGGCGCCTCCGAGTTTGGGAAGAAGGCCGGCCATGATGTGTAGTGATTACTCTGTCGTAAAACTGGTATAAATGGTACTGTTGTAGGTTTCCCCTTGGGTATGTTATCTGCCGTTTCGTCGTAGGATTATCTCATGTAGTAGTCGTCGTCGTTGTCGAACCCAGTCCCTTCGAGTAAATGTCGAGAGCCGATTAGAAAGACGCTTTCCTCTCTCTGTATGGCTTCGTTGGCCAGTTCAGATGGATCAGAGTTGTGTCGACAGGTCTGTGTCGCGCGCGCGGAGGAGGGCAGACCGGCCGGTGGTAATAGTGTTGTTGTAAGTCGTAGTAGTAGTAGGGCGTGAGAAGGTAATATGGAATGGTCGTGTGCGATGTAAGTCGATCCAGCGGCTCAACAATCGTCGCCAAGCCACAGAGCTGTCAACGTAAAAACGTATTCAAACAACACAAATTAAACAATCAATAAATCTCATACAATGTCAGTCCCAAAATAAAAAGTTGCGCTCTCCCGTCCCAGAAAAAGAGTCGAGAGAGGGACCTTAAAACCGACCCGGCCGCCGCGCGCCATCCGCCCTTTAAACAATCCCACGGTCCCCTCCCTCCATGTCTTGGGTTTTGCGTGTGTCCCCTCTTTTTTTCTTCTTGTGTGTGTGTGTTTTTTACCCGCTCCCCCTTGTTCCCTTACCAACAAGTCCCTTCAACGCACACACATATCTGGCACACTTGTCTACAGCGGTAACTGCGTGCGTCCATCATCCGAGAAACCTTACAACCTCTGGCTGACGTGACGCAGTGTCGGGACAAGGAGGGCAAGGAGGGATACAGAGCGGAACCTAGGGAAAAAGCAGGGATCTACAGGGGTTCGGTTCCGTCTCACAATGGCATTGATCCCTGCACGCCAGTTGGAGGCTCAAGCGCGGTGGTTGCTCGGTAGTGTTTCCCCGCAAGGGTGCTGCCAGCACGGTTTCAGACAGGGAATGTTTGAGTCGATGTTCTTCAGGCCAATGAAACCCAAGATTCCTCCTTTCGTCCCACCTTTGGACTGCCCTTTCCGGGGCTCTGGTGGCCAGGTATCATCCCTCTCTGGCAACTGCTTGCTTGCTTTTGTGGTTCCAAGAGGGTCTTCTCCGTCTGGGGGGCACGGGGGGAGGGACACCTCGGCAACTCTCTGGGCGAGCCGTCTATCAAACCCGAACCAGTCAAATAAGGTACGATCGGGTATCAAGCCCAAAATCCTCCTGGCTGTAGCCCCAAGTGTCTATCACATCGTGCCCAGGCGGGAAAAGACAAGGCACGGCTCCAAAGACCGTGCGATCATTCTGTCACTCGGTCAGAGTTAGAGGAAGAGACGGGCCTTGACGTCAAACTCACAAAACCATTACACATTCCCCCTCCACACATACAAAATGTTAGTTAGTCACTTGGTGGTGGTGGGTTAATTGACGTGAGACAAATCGCACTTAAAGCCCTACTAGTCTAATACGCCTAACAAGACTATCGCCGAATGGCCCATTATTGCTGCCACCTCACTGACTTCTCTTTTGAGCCTCCAGTCCATCCAGCCCAGCTCAACCTGACATCGGAACATCCCCGTCGCGGCGTCACCTGTCAAACCGCCCCAACCTCTTCTCGGAAACTGCATGATCCCCGCGTCGTAATCCCTCCGACCCCCCCGCCGATCGAACCCTTTTCCTGCATCCCTGGCTGACTTGCCCGCTGTCCTTTCTGAGACCGACCTGCCGCCAAGCAAGACAATCAGGGGAGCCTCATGTTGGTGAGATCTCCATCTCGGCACCCGGCGAAGGGGGCACAAAGAAAGGGTAAGCAAAAAACATGCGACTGGAGACAATTGCCAATAATGCCAACCAGTCCATAGAGCCACTTTCCATGCCATGCCAGGGCAGTCATCAAGGCCTGGCCATTCCCTTCCATCTGCTCTGCCCTACGACAGCGAACCGTGCAACGCACCTCCTTGCACTCTCTCCCTCGGTTTCCTCGGTACTCTCCCTTCCCCCCGAGTTTACCCACCGGTTCTGCAGCCTTAAGGCATGACCGTTGAAGGAGGCGAGCCCCCTCGGCAGTCGACGCTATCAAAACACTTGACAAACCTCTTTCCGCGGGGATTAAGCACGGCCGGACGGCCCACCGAGGTTCATACAGGCAAACCCCAAGGCATGCCTTGGTCCGGGGAGTGGGCGACGACCCGGGAGACCGAACCTGCATGGCTCTTCCTCACTCCTCATCCTCCGCGATCGTTCTGCCCAGCAAGCAAGCGGTCTGGCTGTTTCCCTCCCCCGTGTCCATCTATGCATCGAACCCTACAATCGCCTGTTGTGGTGGGGGCCACGTCACGTCGACGCTCGTCCGAAGTTGGCCGGCGGGCTGAAAAACAAGATGCCACTGTCAGAGATGGACCAAAGGGGACAGAAACACCGATGGATGATCGCGCGGCCGCGGTGGTGATTGGTGTGGTTGTCATGATATCATAAACACGGCTTTAATCTCAATGCTGCTAATAAGGGCCACGATGTTAAGCTATCGAAGAGGGCCGGCGAGCAGGCACAGGCAACCTCAACTCTGCAAAAGAAATGCCAGCCCGCGACGGGAAAGACGGCAAGCTCGCCAAATCCGCACATCATGGTGCGTATTTTTAGCCTACACCACACCGCCTGAGCCGGGATGGTGTTTGAGGTTTGAGGATCTTCTGGTGGGAACTGGTGATCAGCTGCCCATTTCCGTCGATTGTTCGCCTTATCCGTAAGGCGGCTTTAACCTTGAACTTGCTCTGTCTAATCCGAGTGGTCCCCATGTGTATCGTCTGGTGAGGCTTTTCGGTGGTGATCTCGGGGGGGCAGGACGGTAGCATCTACTACCACGGAGTGTCGCAGCCTCGGATACTCCGGTAGGAAGTCCTAACCGGGTCCATCTGTTGTCGACGTCTCCGTGGCTGTGTGTGAGGCTCATCGCGTACTCTTTCCATGCAAGCGTGCTGAGCCGCATCACTTTTTTTTTATTTACAGCCTACCGGAAGCGGGTGTGGCGCTTGACTTCGTCAACGTCCTGGATCGAACACGATGTACGATGTCTTCCAAATGCATGTCGTGTTCGCTCTCAAGATACGAGAGACGATTAACCGCCGTATCTGGCCCTCGGACCTGACCTTTTTCTGGTCGAGTACACTGACCTCTGTTTGACTAGTCCCGGATGTTGAGGTAGATCAGATTGGCAGGTTCGACACTTACCAGGTCAGGTAATTTGGTGAATTTCCTGTCGTCGGTGCAACGATCGATTACACAAATCAGGCAAGATGCATCCGAGCAATCGTTCAACGTCCAACTTCTCGCGTATTTTCCAGAACCGCCAGGAGCGCGTCACGTCTACCTCGGCGTGTTGAGACGGAGAAAACTTAGAATTGTTAGATCTACTGATGCGAAGAATGTAGTCGCCACTTGATGACGATCTCGTTCGAAGTTTTATTTAATTCTAATGGGGAAGTGTATTCAAGGCATCTCGATGCAGTGACATCACAGTCTCCGTCGTTGTGGCTGCTGTTGAACCACAAGCCCACACTTGCTACGTTGTTTCTGCCATGCAAAGTCGATTCAACCCAAATGATTGCTATTCAGCTTCCCGTCCTTGTGCCCCTGACGGAACCGTCACCTGACCATCCCTCATCTACATGGTGAACGCAAAGATATCACCAAGAGCAATCTTCAAGCAAATCACCGGCGCTTCTTCAACGGAGCGGGGGCTCCACAACACATGCAGGGGTCCGGCTGTTATCACCCGAACCTGTGTGACTGCGGAACGCCGAGTATCTTATCAGTCGCATCGACACATCTCGGCAGTCACATCGCAATCAGTCCCCTTTTCTCCCTTCCCCTCATCCAACAGAACACAGCTCACGGTTCACCGATACGCGACTCGCTACCGCTCACTGAGAAGAGGAGGAATGACGATGTAGCTGTGGTCCCTTGCGGTGTATGGTCCAAATCGCCACACACACACATACACACAACAACCACCGCACCCCCCTGGACGCGAAACGGAGCCAAGTGGGCGCTGCCAAACACGGGACAAACCAGAGAGCTTCCACAGCCAGTGAGTGAGTGAGGTGCGATGGCGACACCGGGGAGCGGGTTGCCGTACGACCCCACCACCACCGCCGCCAGCGAACACCCCGATCAGCCGCCGGCCAAGCGGGCAAAGACGCAGGCTTGCTCCCGCTGCCGTCGTCGAAAGGTCAGTCACAGTGATGGGCAGAAATTCTTGTCTTGGGGGTGATCGTCGGCTCCGAACCGCCGCCCTCCTCCTCTACTGAAACACCGCAGTACCATGGTAACGACGAACTAACTTGGACGATGATCACGTAGCAAAAATGTGACGATCAGAGACCATGTGCCAACTGCGCCAGGTCCGGCGAGCAGTGCAGCGAGGCGGTGCCGTCCTACCATTACCATCCCCGTCCGTACGTTCAACATTCCGTTTCTCTCTTACCCCCATCTACCCCAGACGAAAAGTTTCATTTTGTCTTGAGTAAAGGAGGAGGTAAACCAATGGAAACCATGGAGAGATCAACCGTCGATCTGATTGTTAGTCGTGTGTGACGCCCCCTCAGCAGTTCGGACCATCTATCCTCGACACACACGCCCCTGGCCTGGCTGGGTGACATCGCCTCGTTGGAGGAGCGCATATCTCGTCTCGAGGAGAGCAACGCACGGCTGCAGGCCGTCGTTGATCGCAACGGGCTCGCAGTAGACAGCAATGCCCGAGCTGAAGCGGCGGCGGCGCAGACGTCGTCGTCGTCGTCGCATGAAGAGAATCATCATCATCATCATCGACGAAGGGTGTCTTTCGCTTCTCGTACCGGAGAGACGTCTCTCAACAGAAGCTCGCCGGCCATCGGCCTGCTCGCGACCTTTGCCCGTTCAGATGAGGACAGCAACCTCTCACCACTTACATTTCAAGACGGCTCTGCAACAGCTACGACTCGCCGGCCTGCCAGCCAGCATGGAGCAGAGGGGACGATAGACAGGCCGACGGAGGAAGCGCTCTTCAACGTCTATCACGACAAAGTCCACTGCCGCTATCCCTTTCTTCGTCTTGATGACTTCCGCGACCCCGCCAAGCGGCCTAGCGGCGTGTGGGCGTCCTACTTTGTCAACATGATAATCTCCATCGGCCTGCTCCTCGACAAGTCTCCGCCCACCAGCGACCCTATCCGGAACCATCATCACAGCCACCAGTCCTTCTACCGCACCGCCGTCACCAGATACCTCTCCCACGTCTTCGCGCAGCCGGACCGCCTCCTGCACATCCAGGCGTACCTCCTCCTCGCCATGCACGCAATCTACTCCCCGTCCACGGAGCGCATCATCTCCATCGCGTCGGCGACGATGCGCTACTGCGTCATGGCCCAGCTGCACCGCGCCGACGCCGAGCCGCCGCCGCTCTCGGTCGGCGCAAAGATCGACACCCAGATGCGCCGCCGCGTCTTCTGGTCCGCCTACACCCTCGACCGCGCCGTCGGCACCATGTTCGACCTCCCCTTCTCCGTGCCGGACTACCAGATCACCGTCAAGATGTACGCCAACGTCGACGACGCCGACCTCGCCGCCCGCTGCGCCGCGTCCTTCCCGCAAGACCCGGACACCGGCCGCCGCCTCACCGGCGTCTCCGCCGCGCTGCACGTCGTCTACTGCCGCCAGATCCAGTCCGAGATCCTCAACACGACGCTGCACCGCGACTTCGACACCCACTTTGACCGCGCCTCCCACTGGCGCCTGCGCGTGCTCGAGAAGCTCGACCGCTGGCGCGCGCTGTGCCACCGCTACTCCGACACTTCCTCGCCGCTGCGCAACTTCACCAGCTCGGAGTGGCTGCACATGATCTACAACTACAGCCTGGCGATGCTGTACCAGCCGACCAAGGCGACGGCGGCCGGCCCCGCGGGCGACTGGACGGTCAAGTCGTGCGTGCAGGCGTGCCTCATCTTCCGGCGGTTCCAGCGCGAGACGCCCATCACGGAGCTGTGGCTCGGCCTGGTCGCGCAGTTCAAGTGCGGCGTCGCGCTGCTGTACTGCTTCTTCGCGACGCCGCCGCACCTGCGCACCGCGGCGTACGAGCTGCCCGACGCGTCGGAGGCGGTGCGGGCGTGCAGCATCGTGCTGTCCATCCTCGCCGAGCGGTGGCCGCAGTCCAAGTGCCTGAGGGACGCGTTCGACACCCTCGCGAGGGAGGTGCCGCTGTTTGAGCCAGCGACGACGGACGTTGCGCCGCGGAGGATGAGGCGGGAGGCCGCGGATGCGCTGATGGCGGCGATGGCGCAGCTCGAGGTGATTGTCGTGCACCGCAACACGCTGCGCATGATCCGGGAGATGGCGCAGGAGGAGTTCCCGCGTCCGCCGCCTGATGATGTACAGCAGCAGCAGCAGCAGCAGAAGCCGCTGAGCGAGATTGACGTGCTCGCCGAGGCGACGGCTCACCTTGCCGAGGAGGACTCGCCGTCGTGGCGGACGAGTATTACGGGGGACATATTCCAGCCCATCACGCCGCACTTTTTCCAGGCGAATGTGCCTCTTGACGCGGACAGTTTTGATTATACCGCGCTGGGGTTCCCTGGGGAGTTTGACCTGCTGGATGGGTGAGTCGTAGTAGTATTAATCACGCCTTACGGCGATCTCATGCGACAAGGACACACGTGAAGAGAAGTAATAGTTGCCCCGACGTTGGAAGAATGACAAATGTACCGCTGAGTAAAGAAGGAAGCCATCGCCGAAAAACTCAATTGATCAGCTCCTTATCGCCGACGAACAGGTGAAGGAAAGAACAGAAAGGTGGAGTTGATTTACCGGAGCTTCGAATAAACTTCGCGGGATTTACGTCACTGACGCGGCGGTGACGTGACCATGCAACAATTCTCTCCCTCATTGTCTTTTTCTCTTTTGAAGCAAACAAGACCCCGCAGAAGAACACCGCGGAACACACGAGCCCCGTGTGTTCCGCTCACGGAATTAGCCCAGCCCATGGCACAATCTTTTGCCCAGAACAGATGAGACTCTCCACACTCGGCCTGCCCGCAGGAGGAGAAGACTGCCATGCATTCGGTGCGAGTATGCCCCGCTGCCGTTGACCAACCCCCGGCCGAGCCGATGTTCGTTTTGTCTTGGAGCGAAGCGGGGGAGGAGAAACATGGCCGGACAGGCTTGATTTCAAAGCCGTGGCATGATTGACGTCCTGGTGGTCTTGGTATTTATATGAACTCGGGCCTCCGCACCTTCTAAATAAGATTGAAAGTTTAACCAGACCTCCAATACCACCAAGCTGTATCTATTGTACAAACCCAATTGACTCCTCCTACTCATCACCAAACCAGCAACAACCACAAAACAACAGCCATGAGCAGACACGTCCTCATCCTCGGCGGCCACGGCAAGGTCTCCCAGCACCTCACCCCGATCCTCCTCAAAAAGTCCTGGACCGTGACGAGCGTCATCCGCGCGCAGGAGCAGGTCCCGGCCATCGAGAAGCTGGGCGCCGGCCTGCAGACCGGCAAGCTCAACGTGCTGGTGCGCAGCATCGAGGACGTCAAGAGCGAGGGCCAGGCGCAGGCCATCCTGGACGAGGTCAAGCCCGACACCGTCATCTGGAGCGCCGGTACGTAGTCGCGAGTCATGAAAGCTCCTGTGGCATGGATACTGACGATCCTTGTGATGAACAGGCGCCGGCGGAAGAGGCGGCGCAGAGCGCACATTCGCCGTCGACCGCGACGCGGCGATCCACTTCGTCAAAGCCTCCGTCGCGACCCCCTCCATCAACAAGTTCATCCTCGTCTCGTACCTCGCCTCCCGCAGGACGAGGCCGACGTGGTGGTCCGACGACGAGTGGGCGGGCGCGCAGGCCGTCAACCAGAAGCTGGCCAACTACTTCCAGGCCAAGGTCGCCGCGGACGAGGTCCTCTGGGAGGAGGCGCGCAAGCGCAGCGACTTCGCGGGCGTGAGCCTGCGGCCCGGCACGCTGACGGAGGAGCCCGCGGGCAAGGTCGAGCTCGGCCGGACCAAGGGGTCGAGGGGCACGTCGAGCAGGGAGGGCGTGGCGGAGGTGGCGGCGCTGATTGCGGAGCGGGAGGACTTCAAGACGAGCTGGGTTGATCATCTGGATGGGAGCGAGGACCCGAAGGCGGCGGTGGAGAGGGTTGCGAGGGAGGGGGTTGATGTCGCGGAGGGCGAGGCGTTTTACAAGGCTTAATGAATGATGGGACGTGTGATGGGGTCATGATATTATTATTTGGGTATAGCGTGATTAATTCTAGGTCTATCAACTTGATGCCATCAGGGCAATGTGCTTCAGTTCTCTGTCGAAATGGTTAGCCTTGGGCTCTGTGGGTGTATGGACGGATCGACTTACTGTTGTACTTGCTCTCCAACCTTCATCTGCTCGTACCTCACCTCCTCGCCCTCATCTCTTCCCAGGTTGAACTGCTCCGCCCGCACCTGCTTCGCCCGCTCCGCAAGCTGGGGGATCGGCGAGAGCTCCACGTCCGACGACAAGTGCCAGAAGCACGTCGACGAGATGCGCACCAGCGGACGGTCCGGCAACTCCCTTTTCCTGCGCTCGATCACGGCCAGCGTCTTCTCGTTCACCACGACCTCATGGTACCCCGCCTTGATCAGCCCGCCCGTGAAGTGCTCCATCTGCTTGCCCGCCTGCACCAGCAGGTAGTTCCCCTCGGGGATCTTGACGGCGATCTTCTTGCCCGTGTTGCGCGCCCAAATGTGCAGACCCGGGTACCGCGAGCGGCCGTGGATCGTCAGGAAGTTCAGGTCCGTGTGGAAGCCCGCGAGGATGGTGTCCTGCTTGCCGTACTTGACCAGGTCCGAGGCCGTCGGGGCCAGCAGGTGCGGGCCGTACTTGCCGGCGGCGCTGAAGGTATCAGCGGGCAGCCCCAGGCCGACGGCGGCCATCTCGGCGAGCCCCGTGACGGCGGCCTTCATCGAAGAGCCCCACTTGTTCATGGCTCCGGGCCAGCGGTCGCGGATGTGCGGGGCGTCCGGGACGACGTTGGGGGCGTTGAGGCCCGGGAAGCGCGTCTCGTAGGGGGGCTTCTCGGCCATGCTCCAGAAGAAGCGGCATTTGGGGTCGGGCTCGTGGGCGCCGATGTCGAGGGGCCGCTCGGACGGGGCGAGGCGCTCGATGACCTGCAGACAGGGCTCGTCGACGGCGCACTTTGGCTTCTCGGTGTTCTCGAGGGTGACGCCGATCTGGTAGGAGAGGTCGGGGCGCTCGTCTCTGCGGAGGGCGTCCTCGGGCTGGGCGAAGTAGTCCTCGAGCAGGTCGAGGAAGGTGGTGTTGTCGGACTCGGAGACGCGGGAGTCGTGCAGGACGAGGGCGCCGTAGGTGATGAGGGCGTTGGCGGCCTTTGCGCACTCGGAGGCGACGGCGGGGGAGTCGCGGGGCTGCGTGAGGAAGACGTCGAGGTCGACGATGGGGAGGTCCATCGGGAGGTCTTGCGTGGCGGGCATGGTGGAGGGAGGGCAGCGAGCCGGGTCGCGGGGGGTGGTGGTGGCGGGGGTCGGTGATGTTTGGTGATGTTTGGTGATGTTTGGTGATGTTTGGTGATGTTTGGTGATGTTTGGTGATGTTTGGTGATGTTTGGGTTTTGGTGTTTTTGAAGTCGCGACTCGAGGAGTGTTTTTGGGGGTGACGGACGACGAGACGGGCTGACGAAAGACGCAACACAAGAACCTTCGGACTATTCAGAAGAAAAGAAGAGGCGGGACACGGCGCATTTTGTCTTGTGTCGTTAGTCGCGCGGCAGGCACATGTGAGCAGCTCCCCGATCCATGGATGCACAGCAGATGTGCATGCGTGCACTCTTCTTGGTGGTGGCCGTGGTGGTGGTGGTGGGGGATGCGTTCGGGCGCCTGACCCGAACAGGCAGCTGACCAGGGCCCCCCTAAGCCCCCCCCGATCGCGCCCGTTGAAGATGGTACCTGCGCTCCGGGGCGGGTCCCCCGGCCCAGCCAATCACGCCCCTCCGTCGGCGTGCTCCGGCCCTGGGTCGCGGAGCTCTGGCCGGATGGTCGAACCAGATTTTCCCTCCCGCACTTGTTTCCCATCGCGGCCATTGGCTGCTCCCTAAGAGATCTTATTCGAGACTGAATAAGCAAAAAGACGAAATGGTCTGACTCGGGGTCAGCGGGGATGCGGGGAATTCTTTTGGTCTCTTCGCTCTCTGGGATGTGTGTTTTGCCGCCTGTGGTTTCCTGTGGTTTCCGGCGCCCACCAGCGGTCTCCGCCGGGAAGAGCGGGTAACCCGCGGCATCGTGGTATTTTGTGAATTGCCTCAACGACGACGGCAAGTGGCTGTAGAATTTCTAAACGCCACTTCTGATTTGTTGATTTCTCCATGGAACGTTTCGCCGCAAGGTTTCACTCGGATCGTGGTCTGCGGCTCGGAAATTTCGTACGTCTCAATGCAGGACACTCCGCTCAGTATTGCTCGTCCTACGAATAATGATGAGCCGCATAACCGATCTTCAGATGCTAGATGGATATATGCTCATGCATCCGCTGCCAAGACCCCGGCTTGCGCCGAATTTTGACTACACACGAATAAAACCATTATTCCGGTGCAGAAGCACTCCGAGATTCAGTTCGCCTGCGTACCTTACATCCAGCCCTAGATAGTAGGTAACATCACGGATGCCAATAACAGAGCGATATAGACGATCTCAGCGTACCCTTCTGGTTAAGCGAGGATGTGGCAGTTGCAATCAACTGCAGTGTTTTCCGTTGTGTTTTTTCCTAAACGCCAGACACAGTTGTCCATATACGTGTCTCTTGAACAGTACGCCTATCCGTTACACACTACACGCCATCCCACTTCTCGGAGTATTTCAGTGAGCTAAGCTGAGCGAGAAGCCCTCTGCAACCTAAGAGGGCTCTTTCTCCAGTACTCTGGCCATGAGGGCTTTTGAGGGGAACCTCTAGAAGGGGGTCCTCTGCTTGTCCCCTTTGATGATGTAAGAAATCACCAGCGCACCGAGATGAATCTAGGTTACCGAGTAACCAACTAAGCGCTTGGTCAAGGGGAAGCCCCGCATGTTGCACGACGACAGCGTGACGTCGTCGCCAGTAGACCTCCTATACGCATAATCCAGGTGTGGTGGCGTTGCCATGAGAGCCTCAGTGACCCGTTCGGCCCCAAAGTGATCGGCCCCGATACGCGCGCCCTTACTGTTCCACCGGTCCATTCGACCAGGGCGCGCGGTCGACTTTATGCTAGGGCTTTCTTGCTAGTAGGGTCGTCTAGGGTTTCTGCATTGTTTTCCTTAATTAGTCGAGGGCACAGGTTGAAGTACCTACATAGTGTTTCCCGAATCATGCCCGGGAACAGGGCGAATTTGCCGTAGTCTTTTTGTGGGAGCGCTGCGTTGTAACTACAAACTCAACGGATAATCCAGGGAAGACCTCGAGACTAAAACCTCTCGAGAGTTCAAGACTACGCTGCGGATTAATGCTCAACGCCCCGGCTATAGATGCCAGGCTAGCATTCGCCCCCCACCTCGCAACAGGAGCTTCTCGATTTCTACTGCAAGACAAGCCCATCAAGTCATCTCACTCAATGGCGGGGAAGGGGATCGAACTGTTGTTCACACCGGTCATAAAGAAGTATTGGTTCAGGGGGGAAATGTAGATAGTTCATATACACCGCAGGTGCAGGCCGATCCAGCGGTTGCCCACGGTTCCCACACCAGGCCTGGCTATGTACGGGTGGAATAATTATGTACAAAAACATTGAATTATAGGAAAGTAAGTGCCGTGCCAGACGGGGGTGTCGTGTGGTTGATGAAGACGCCAGCTTCATTGGGTATCGTGGTAATCATCGTCGTGAATCCAGAAGAAAGCCGTCGTCGCCGCATGTCAAGCGTAAAACGAAACAAACCCAAAAAATCAGATAAAGTCGCCTTCCCCCTCGCAGCGCGACAGGGGAATGGAGCCGTTCTTCTGGCAGATGGTGATGGTGCCCGACACCCACGAGACGCCCTCGTAGCCGCCCTCCTTGTACGCGTCCGCCATCCACGTGCCCTTCTCCACGAGCGAGCCCGGGCACCCCGTGAAGACCCGGCCGAGCCGGCGCGTCTTGAACGGCTTCGTGATCATGCAGCCGCTGTACCCGGGGCTGACCGTGCCCTTGATGTTGACCGTCGTCTGCGTCGACCATGAGCGCGCAAAGTTGACGCCAAAGTTGGACCCCAGCTTGTCCTTGATCCACTTGATGTCGATGTCCGCGCCGACTGCCACGGTGTTGGTGACGCTGTATCTGGATTTTCAGGTCAGCATTCTCGATCGGTTTTGGTAAGGGGGGAGGGCACGGTTTGGCTGCTAACCCTTTCATGACAAAGATGTCCATCCCGCTGAGGTCGGCCGTGACGACCGGCGACATTTGCACGTCCCAGTCGATGAAGGTGAAGGTGCTGTCGGTGACGACTGAAGTGGTGCCGCCGCAGGAGAACTGGTCGCGTCCCTCGAGCTTGCCCTCGAGGGGCACAAGAAGGGACTCGTTGACGGGGAGGTTGCGGAGGCTGGTGTGGTCCAAGGATGGCGCGCTGGGCAGCACGTTCATCCTCTTGATCATCTCGTCGTAAGTGTCCCTGTGGACGACTTCCACTGCAAGACGTGTCAGTCAATGTTATGGACGACTGTGTCAGCCGAGGCAACTTACTGCGACCCTCGCCGTAGAGAATAACTTCATGAGGTTGGAGAACATGGCCCGGATGCCATTTTGTGCTGTTGAGACTGTTGCGCTCATTCAATAACGGCGCCGCACTAGCGAACGAGACGAAGCAAAACAAGGCTAAAGCGAAAGAGCGCATCGTGGAAAACTGAGGGTGGTCAAAAGAAAGAAGGAGCAACCTTTGGGTCGTCAGGGATACAGGTATAAGTCAACGTCAAGAGCAACAACCCTCTCCAGACGAAAGATGGCTTGAGCGTCCCTTCATCTCTTTATCTAAACTTTGTCCCCGTCCTGACGGCCTCGTATGGTAATATATCCTGAACCTTCACCCGAGCATCAAAAGATAGCCAACGATATTACACAACCACCCCGCTTCCACAATTCAACATCACTTATCTCTTAAGTCACAATCCACAACAGCCTGCAACTAATATAGAGTGCTGCTTGCAGGGGGGTCTAAAATCTAGCCACAGGGGTGTGGCTATGCTAGATTAATAGATCCTCTACGTTATATACACTTTATACCTACTTATATAGTAAATTTTTTTAATACTAATATATATATATAGGTAGGGTAGATACTTAACTAAGTAGGTATTATTTTAGAGATTACTACTACTTTAGCTTTTACCCTAAGTATATATAAGCTATATATAATATATACTTTATATCTCTCTATCTTAGTTTAGTTAAAATTTTTCTTCTTTTTCTCTTACCTATATATTTTATAACTTATATATAATATATATATAACTACTTATTCTAGTATTAATTATATATTAACTTAATATATACTAACTATATATAGATTATATCTATTTAAAAGTTTATAAACCTTAATATTAATAATATTATTAATTTTTATTTAAAATATAGCTATTTCTATAGTATATTAAGTATATATATAGTATATATTAAAACTAATATAAAACTAATATATTTTAGGTTTTATTTTAAATAATAACTTTAATTATAACTTAAGAGGTAAGTTTCTATATATTCTAGATATATATATAGATAGTATTTTATATATTTTAATTAATTTTAAAGATATTACTCTTAAAATAAATAAAGATATATTATAAGTTATTTAGTATAGATTATATATATACTAAGTATAGATAATAGATACTTCTAATATAGTAGAAAAGCTCTCTAAGATTAATACTTTTATATAAGTTTATTATTCTCTCTATTTTACTTTAATATATATTAATAATATATTAGCTATATAGTTAAAGTTAGCTCTAATATTATATATAGCTAGATCTATAATTTATAACTAAGTATATATATTATATATCCTCTATATATATATAGATAATACTAACTTAAATTATATAACTCTACTACTATAGCTATTAATAGTATTTTAGTATTAATACGTTTTACTTACTTATTTTTTATATTTTTTATATATATATTAATAATATATAGTTTAAAATCTTAATAAGTATAACTTAAGCTTTATTAAGAGTATTATTAGTATAGAGTATATAGTATATCTTTAGTATATACTTAAAATATATACTAACTATATATAATACTCTTTATAGCTAGGTTAGAAGTAGTAGCTAGAAGAATACTTATTTTATATTTAAACTTAAGTATAAACTTTATATACTTTTAGTATATATTTTATTAATCTCTATTTTAATATAGATTTCTATACTAGCTTTATTAGTAAAATAGTTTCTAAGATAGAGATACTAATATAAATTTAATTCTATATACTTTCTATGTATATATAGCTAATATTAAATATAGATTAGTTAATTTAGCTTTCTATTAACGTTTTAGTATAACTTTCTACTATATAAGTTATATATTAGAAGGGGGTAGGGTTTTAAAATTTCTAGTATTTTAACTTTAAAGTAATAGATTATATAGATAGTTTTATAGGCGTTAGTTGTTATTATAAAAGGAAATAGCTTATATAAGTAGATAGAGGCCTAGTTAGCTTTTAATAAAAAAGACTAAGTAATTAAATAAGAAATATACTTATTTTTATAAAATTCTCGTTTTTCTTAATAACTTCAGTAATTAGTTCTCTAAAAGAACTATTAAAACTTTTCTATTTACACTATAGTAAAAATCTATTAAAACTTACTTTTTAAAAACTAAATAAAAATAAATATTTTTAAGCTTTTTTAGTTTTAGTTAAGTTTATTTTTTATCTTTTTTTTTAATCTTTATTATACTTTTTAAGTTATTTAAAACTAAAATAGAGTAGAATATTATAGAAATAATACTACTAAACTTCTTTTTAATAGCTTATTTTCTCTAAAAAAGTTATATAACTTATAGAATAAAAGAAATAGAAATTATAAATAAAATATAATTTAGTTAGATTTATATTTATATATTTATTTTTATATTTTTTATAGTTAACTAGAAAATAAATATATAAGTATTTAGGTGTTTTTAGGGGTTTTTCTTTCTAAAGTAGAATACTTAGTATAATTAATAAGTTTTCTCTCTTACTTTATTATAAAATTAATAATTAGTATAGGGAAATAAATAAAACTATTAAAGAAATCCTTTCTATAGTTATTTTATATTACTTTATTAAATTAAAATAGAAAAAAGCTTAAAAAATGAAGTAATTTAAATAATACTATATTAAAAGAAATTTAGTTAATATATTTTTAACTTCTATTTTCCTAAAATAAAAAAAAACTATTTAAAAACTTAGAATTTAAGATTAGTTAAGTTTATAAAAGTCTACAAAACTTTAAGAAAAAAAATACTTAGTTTAATAGAAAAGAGTAAATAAGGTTTTAATAAATCTAAATAATCTCCTTTATTAACTTACTATTTATTTATCTAAAAATTATTATATATTATATTTTTACTAGCTTCTATAATAATAATCTAAAATTAACTAAAATAAATTAAATTTATTTTTCTTTTATTTCTAAAACTAAAAATATAAAAGTAACTAAATTTAGTTTACTTACTTTATAAACTTTAAAAAAAGTAAAACTAATTAATCTATTTTAAAAAACTTTTTTTTAGCTAAACTTATTAGAAGGTTTTTAATAATATATTAACTAATAAAAAAGAAACTAAAAAAGCTTAAAAACTTAAGATTTAAGTTATATTTATATATGAAAATATTAAAAATTAAGTTTTTAAATTAGAAACTACTATAAGTATAAAAATATAAAAAGCTAAAAAAGAAAAATATTATAACTATATTAGTTTTTTAAAAGAGAAGTGAGGAGAATATTTTATAAACCTAACTAAAAATATTTCTCTTTTTTAAGAATAATTCTATATTAACTTTATAGAAAAGAAAATATATATATTTCTTTTATTATCTCTTTTCTTTATTTATGTATATAGTAAATAAGTACTTAGTATAAAGTATATTTTTAAAATATATAATTAATACTAAAGTTTAATTAAGTTTTTTATTAAATTTTAAGTTTAATTTATAAAAGAGGAATATTATAGAGTAAAGTTATAGAAAATACTACTAATAATAACTAGTTCTTTTATAAAAAGAGAGAAAAAAGAAGTTTAAAATATAAAATAACTATATTATTAGAATAATAGAAAAGAAAAAAGATAATAAATATAGATATATCTACTAAATAAAAAAGATAAATAAAAGTAGAAATAATAGTAGAATTTTCTTTTTCTTTTTTTATTTTTATCTTTACTTTTTATTACTTTTTTAAACTTATATTATAAAAATTCTTTTTTTATTCTTTCTATTAATAAATTATCTACTTTATATAAGTTTTATTTTATTTTTTTATAAAATACTTCTTTAGAAAAGCTTTTTTCTATTACTTCTTCTATTAATTTAGTAATATTCTTTTTTTAGAATAGTATTATTAAAATCTAAAGTTTTAAAATTTTTAATTTAAGTTTAAGATAAAGGTTTTAAATATAAATTAATAGATAGTAAGCTTAACTTAAGCTTTAATAATATATTAATAAGTCTTTTTATAGGTTTTTTATTCTATTAACTTTAATAAAAAAAACCTCTTTTAATTTCTAATTCTACCTAAAGCTTAAAAATAATTACTAAAACTAAAATCTTTAAAATTATAGCTTTTAAAAGTAGTACTATAAGTATAAATAAGATATTTAGAGAGGATTCTTTTAAAATAAAAATAATATAAAGCTATCTAAAGCATATTAAATTATATTAGAAAATATTAAAACTTTATAAATATAAGCTTTAAAGATTTAAAATATTAAAGTTTAATATAGCTAGAGTATTATTTTTCTCTAGAAATAATATTTTAAACTTTATTAAAAGCTATAAAGCTATTACTAAAATAATAAATATTATTAATATTTCTAAAATACTAAATATTATATTTTATATAGATACTTCTTTTTAAGTTAATAATTAAGTATAACTTTTTAGTAAAACTTAGTAATAAATAAAAGAATATTTAATTTAATAATATAGAGCTATAGATAAAAACTATTAAAATTTTTTAGATAACTAAATTAGCTAAATTATTTGTTTAATATTAATAATTAATAATCTTAACTATAAAGCTATTATAAAATTCTTTTAATAGATTAATAATATTTAAATTAAAACTATAAAATATAACTTTAATATTATAAATAGTTTCTAAATAATTTATATAATTATATTAAGATTTAATTAGTTAACTTTAAATAGAACTACTCTATTAATAAAGTTAAATATCTATAAGTTATTTAAAAAAGGAGATTTTAATAAATTTAAAGTAAACTTAATAAATTAGCTTAGTTTTAAAGCTACTTAGAAGTAGATTTTTTATATTATAGCTTTTATTTATACTTTATTTCTTTTATTTCTAAAAGTTTTATAAAAGGATATTTCTTCTTTTCTATAAATAAAAAGACGTAAATTTAAACTTAATTAAAATATAAAACGTATTTAGAATTAACTCTTAAATTAATAATTTTCTAATTTAGTAAAGATAATAAATAATTAGAAAATATCTTTTAGAAAAGTTATTTAAACTTTACTAACTATAAAAAATAACTAACTATTTTTAGTTTATTTTATAAAAGTTAATAAAAAAAACCTTAAACTATTCTTTTATAGACTATATAGTTAGTATTAATATATAGATTATATAAATTATAATTTTAAAAAAGGTTATTATCTATAAAAAATAGCTAATAAGTAAAGTAGTTTAATCTAATACTTCTAAAATAGTATTCTTATAGTTTTTAAAATAATAAGTTTTTTATCCCTTAGATAATTATTATTTTTTTAAAATAAAAAGATAAGCTTAACTAAGAAGCTATTATTATATACCTAAAGAATTAAAATAGCTATAAAGCTATAAAAGCCTAAGCTATTAAGATTTTTAAATAGAATATTAATAGACTTTAGTTTATATTTATAAAAGTTTTTTAAAATTAAAATAATTTTAATTTAATTAAAGTATTTTATAGGTTTATAAAAGAAAAAAGTATAATATTTAATAAAGAAGCTAGTAGTTAGGTTTTTATATTTTAGATCTTAATAGTTAATAAAAATAAATAAAGAAAACGCTTATATAACTTAGTATAACTTAATAGTATAATAAAAGAAAATATATTTAATTTTATAGTTTCTAAACTTATAATTATTTAATTAAAAATATATAGAGTTAATCTTTTTTTAAAAAAAGTTAAAGTTTTTAGATTTAGAAAAGATTAAAAAAAAAGCTTTAAAATTTCTTTTTAAAAAAGTTTATTTTACTATTTAAAATATTAAAGATACTCTTACTATTTTAAGAAAACTTTAAACTATAGAAACTTACCTTAAAAAGCTTCTAATCTTATTAAAAAAAGCTAGAGAAAATAAAAGAGTTTCTTATAACTTAGAAAAATAAAAAAAAGATTTAAATATTAAAATAGAAAAAAAGTTATTTCTTAATTAAGCTTCTACTTTTTTTAATATTTTAGAACTAAAAAGAATAAATAATTTAAAAAAAAGTAATAACTAATAATATAATTAAAATTTCTCTTCTAAAACCTATTCTAAAAATATTTTACCTAAAAGATAACTTCTAACTAACTATATTCTTTAATAGCTAAAATAGAAAAATTATTAAAAATAAAAAACTAATTAATAAACTTATTTTATATAAGCTTTATAACTTAGTTAGTTTTCTAGTTAAAAAAGTATATAAGATCTAGTTTAAGTATAGAGAAGAGTTTATTAAAAGAATATATATTTTTATAGATAACTTAGAAAGTATTATTTATATATTTATTTTTACTAATTTTATTAATTTTACTAAAACCTCTAAAGAAAAAGGTTAATAAATAAATTAAATAACTAAGTATAATAATATAGTTTAAATATAAAACTATCTAAAGATTTTTATAGTTAAAGCTATAATCCTTATAACTATAAACTAAATAGTATTTATAATTATTATATTATAGCTTATTTTAAAAGTTACTATTAATAGGAAATACTTTAATAACTACTTTTTAGTATAAAGCGTTATTAATACTAACGCTAAGTTTAGTTTTATTAGTTATAAATATATTTTAAACTATAATATTTCTATTTTTATAACTATTCTAACTATAAAAATAATAGTTAAAGGTTATTTAAAACTATATTTTATTAAAGCTTATTATATATCTATTTAGATTAATAACTATAAAATTATAATAACTATAATAGTTATTAACTTTAAAACTATTAATTATAACCTTCTTTTTAAGTTTCTTTTTATTATTTCTATTAAGTTTATTTTTAAGTACCCTAAACACTTTATTACTATAGTAATAAAAGCTAAAAAATATAAAAGTAAGAGGCTTAAAAGAATTAGTATTTTAGTTGGTTTTATATAGTTAAACTTTTTATATTAAATTTAGTATTATTTTTTAGAATAAGAAAACTATATATAAAATATTTATAATACTTTTAAGTTTATTTATAACTAAAATAAAACTAACTAAAATATAAATAATATATATAATAAAGTTTAAATTTACTATACTAATATTATAATAAACTATAAAAAAGAACGTTTTTTTACTTAAAAGAAAAAGAAAAACTTTTTTAAATAAGAAATAAAAACTTTTTAAATTAGCTAGTGCTTTATTTTAATCTTACTCTTAGTAGTATTTAACGTTTTTAATATAATTATAAAAGTAGTAGTTACTCTAATAATAGAAACTATTAAAGCTTATTGTTTTAAAAAAACTAAAAGCTAATATTATCTTAATAGTATTCTAAAAAACTAGAAACTTTTTAATTATTACTATAAAGATTATAAAACTAACTAAAGCTTTATAAAAGTTTATATATTATATAAGTAAAAGAATAAAAAAGTATATTTAGTTAATAATTCACTTTTAGATAGCTTAATTCTAAATAGTTAAAAAAACTAAAAGAAGATTTTAACTTAAGAGGTTAAAAACTATTTTTAACTATTTAATACCTCTTTTACTAGCTATATATACTTATAATTTATAAAGTTTAACTAAAATATTTAGTTTATACTAAAGAGGTTTCTAAAGCTTAAAGTTATTTAGCTATATCTTTTACTAAAAGAGATTAAAATACTAAAATATATCTTTATAAATAGAAAAAAAACGCTTATATAGAACTTTACTAAATATAGCTATATTAATCTATAAGTAGTTCTACTATAAAAGATTAGAATTATTTAGTATATTACTTAGTAAGAAAAGGGAGTTCCTATTCTAAAAGCTTTATAAAGTAAAGTTATTAATATATTTAAATTATAAGTTATATAGAAATATTTAGTTTCTTATTACTAAAAAGAATAGTAATATAAAGCTAATTAACTTATATATAAAGTTTAATAAAATTAGTATTAGAAATATTTTTATTCCTCTTAAAGCTAATAAATTTTCTAAAAACTTTACTAACTATAAAATTATAAGTTTTTTAGACTTATTTTTTAGATATAATTAAGTTTCTTTTAATAAAGAAAGCTAAAACTTAACTATATTTACTACTCTTTTTAAGCTATTTAAAATATATACTTTACTATAAAATATAATAAATTTAGTTATTTAGTTTATAAAAGTTATTATAAGAATCCTCTATAACTTTATCTTAAATATTTATTAGCTTTTTCTTAATAATGTCTCTATTAAAAAGCTAGAAATAATATATAATAATAACTACTTTATTAAGCTTTTAGAGATATATTTATATATTTTTAAGTATTTTATAAACCTTAATATAATATTCTAAAATCTTAAACTTATTAGTATTACTATTTCCCCTAAAAAATCTTAAATTTACTAGCTTATTATTAACCTTTTTAGATATATAGTAAGTAATAAGAAATATAAACTTAATTAAAATAAAGTTATTAAAATCTTTAAATAAAAAAATATAATAATATTATAGCTATTAAAAGCTTATTTAAAATTATTAAGTTCTACTATATATAGATTAAAAACTATAATACTATTTCTAGCTTATTAATAAAACTTCTCTAAAAAGATATACTCTTTAAATAAAGCTTTAAGTAGTAATTAGCTATAGAAACCTTTAAGCTTTACTTAGTTAGTTCTCTATTACTTTAGTTTATTAATTATAATAAAAAAGTAGGTAAAATCTATTTTTCTACTAATATAAGTTCTAAAAGATAGAGTATTATTTTTAAGTAATATTATTAAAAAAAAGAGATATATTACTAAATATAAAAATAGAATTTAAATACGTATAGCTTTTAATTATAATATAAATAAGCTAAAGCTTTAGTTAGTCTTATTTACTTTTAAAAAGCTTTAAAATTATCTCTATAGAGTATAATTTATCTTAAAGATAGATATAAAAATCCTTATAGATTAAATTAATAGTATTATTTTAGATCTATTAAATACTATTTTTATATAATAGATTATTTAAATTAAAATATTTAACTTTAATATTTACTATATATTTAGTAAAAAAAATAGTATTATAGATAGCTTTTTATAAAAACTAGCTAGAGAATCTAATATCTATAAAGCTAAATAAGAGGAAGATTTAGATAAAAGAATTAATAACTCTATTTATATTATAAAGCTAAATAAAAACTTATACTTAAAGGGAAGAGATTTATTAAGCTTTAAATAGGCTTAATCTTAAAAATCTTAATAAATTATTAAATATTTAACTTCTTTAAATTAATTAAAGATAGTAGTTTAATATAACTTTAGTAAGTTTAAATAGTATATAGTATAATATATCCTTTAAAATAGCTTTTCTTTTTAGAAAAGTATAAAAATAAATCCTATATTAAGAAGAGTAATAAATAATAAAGAAAAATAGAAGAAACTTATTTAGTATATATATATAGAAGAAAGTTACTATAAAAGAGATATTATATATATAAAACTTAGAGAATAGTATATTTAAGAAAATATATACTAAATAATAAATAACTAAATAAAAAGCTACTTCTTATATATTTAAGCTTAACTATATTAATTTAAAAACCCCTATATCTTTATTATACTTCTAGCTATTTCTTTTTAGTATATCTATATAAATATTTAAAAAATTAATAATTACTCTTTAACTAAAGCTTATAATATATTAACTAACTATATTAAAGCTTAATAGCTATTAAAGAATATAAACTTTAAAATAATAGCTAAGTTTATCTAAGAAAATATTATCTATTAATATAAGATCTATAGACTTCTTATTATTAATAGAAGCTCTAAAAATAAGAAGTTTATTAAAAAGTTTAATTAAATCTATAGAAAATAATACCTTATTATTTTAGTATATAACTTAAAAGTAAATAGACTTATTAAAAAGGGTTATTAACCCTTTATTTATATCTTAATAACCTAATTAAACTTTAGTATTAAGAATTAAACTTTAATTCTTTATATAGCTTTTTTTATTAATTAAATATTAATTAGATCTTCTACTAACTACTTTCTTTTTTACTTTATTTATAGATATAATCTAATTACTCTAATTAAAATAAAAAATATTATTTAGTAAATATTAAACTAATTAAAAACTATAAATATAAAAACTAAGCTTTTTCTATATATATAAATATTTAAATAACTTAATTCTAATTACTATATTACTTTTAAATATATTATAAAATAATATTATTAAATAGCTAAAAACTATAATTAAAGAAATAAATACTAAATATAATACTAAAAGCTATAAGTAAGAGATATTATTTTTATATATAATATAAAGCTATCTATTAATAAGAGCTTTTCTAGTAAATTTAATACTTATTAGTTTAGCCTCTTTTATATTTAAAAAATTTCTCTTTATATTTTTTCTTATTTCTTAAAAACTTTTATTAAGCTACTTATTAAGAGAATTATTATTAATAACTATTTAAAGAAATTTATAGTAAATAAAGATAGCTATTTAAATAATATCTCTAAAATAAAAATCTAACTAAACTTTAATAAAGATATAGCTAAAATCTTCTCTACTATAAAATAACTAAACTTTAATATATTTAGCTTAATAGAAATTTCTAATTCTAATAAACTCTTTATATTAAAAGAAATAGAAATAAATAATATTAAAACTATAAAAGTATAAATTAAGTAACTTTAAGAATAAAATAAAACTTTATAAATTAAAATTAATAAATAGTAGAAAAAGAATAAATTAATAATAAATATCTCTATAAAGAATAAAGAATTTAATAATTAATATAAAAATATAGAGAAACTAAAAGATAGCTAAATTTATATATTTATAAGTTTTTATTTATTTTAAATAGATAATTCTATATATAATATATTTATTACTAATTATTCTTACTTTATTTTTATATAATAATATACTACTTATATTACTTCTTTTACTTAAAATATATTTATTATAAAAAAAGAGGAAATATAAAAATAATAAAAACTAACTATATATAAAGTAACTAAAAATAACTAAAAAACTAAAAGAAACTAATATTAAGTTTTAAAAAATTTAAATCTAAGCTTAATTAAATACTTCTCTAAATACCCTATTTACTACTTCTTATTTCTACTTTTTCTTTTAACTCTACTACTATAAAGCTAACCTATTTATCTACCTTTTTATTAAGAATTTTATAAAAGACTTTAATAGAATATTTCTATAATTAATAACTATACTTTAAAACTAAAGTAATAGGTTAGTTAATTAATAATTTATATTATTTAGAAAAAGTCTTACTTTTAAAGAACTTATACTTAATACTAAATATTATTTTAATACTTCTACTCTCTTTATAAAAAGTACTATTAAAAATACTTTTCTTTCTATTACTTTTCTTAATATAACCTACCTATTTAGTCTCTTTTTAATTATAATTAAGCTTATATAAATAGAAAAAGCTCTTCTTATAGTAAATATAGTTAAAATAAGCCTCTTCTTACTCTATTTAATAGAAAATATACTTTTAAAAAGAAACTAATACTATAATTTACTTACTACTTTAAGCTATTTTAAAAAATATTTTTATTTAATATTTAAAATAGCTATTATAAAGCTAGAAGTTATAAATATTATATATATAAATTAATAAAACTTTAATAGCTTTACATTTATCTAACTTTTAATATAACTAGCTTTAAAGTTTAATATAACCCTCTATAATATAAATCTCTTTTATAAAAAATAGTTATCTTTTTAGTATTTTTCTTTAGTTAATTAGCTCTATATATATAGTTAAAAACTTTATAAATAAATATTAAAACCTTAATATAACTCTTTTAGCTCTCTTATTAACTAAAAGCTTATAAATAAAGCTTATTTTATACTAAATTTAACTAATAGAACTTTTAATAGAAGTTTAAAAAAGAAAAAAAGAAGCCTATATATAAATTAATGATTAGTTAATTAGGTTTAAGAAGAAAACTTACTATAAGAGATAGTAAAATAATAAATTTATATAAATAAAGAGTTTCTTCTTTATTTTTATAATTTATAAAACTTAAAATAGAAGAGAAAAGGAAAAGCTTATATATAAAGTTTAGAGTAGTATTATAAAGATAACTAAAGTTAATCTTAATATCTGTATTATATTACTTAAAAAGGTTTATTTATTATTATAAAAAGTTAGTTAAGTTAGAGTTTATAAAAATAGATATTATAGAAAAAAGAAAAGATATAGCTAAATAGAAGAGGTATATCTTTTTATATCTAAAAAAAGGAGTAATTAATAATAATAAATAGTAACTATAATAATTAAAAACATATATTTACTATAGTAATCTATTAATAAGATAAAAACTTATAACTTAAAGAATTATTTAGTATTTATTTAAAATTAATTAAACTAAAAACAATATATTTATTTAAGTCTAAGTAGTAAAAATAATAAGGAAAATGCTATTTAAAAAGTACTACTATTTATAAAAAAGAAGCTTATTATTCTAAATATTTTATAATTAGTCTTTAAAAATTTACTTTATTTTAAATAATCTACTACTATAAATATTAGCTTTCCCTTCTAAATATATTATTATAAACCTAACTAAACTCTTTTTAACCTAAATATTACTCTAAAGAGTAAAACTAATTATTATAATTAATAATTAATTTATCCCTCTTCTCTTAACTTTTTAATAACTTAACTTTACTTAAAACTCCTATTAGTAATTATAATTAAACTAATAGTAATAAACTAATTTCACCTTTAGTAAACTATTTTATAAGCCTAACTAGCTTCTTCTTTACTTAAAAGTATAAAATCAGAAAGTATATTAACTACTAGCACTAAAAGCCTTTTTCACTTTTATTTATAAAAAGAAGCATCTTAATCTAAATAACCTCTTAATAACTTAACTTCACCTAAAACTCCTGCTAGTAACTATAATTAAACTAGCAATAATAAACTAATTTCACCTTTAGTAAACTACTTTATAAGCCTAACTAGCTTCTTTCTTACTTAAAAGCATAAAATCAAAAGGTATATTAATTATTAGTATTAAAAGCCCTTTTTACTTTTATCTATAAAAAGAGGTATTTTAACTTAAATAACCTATAATAAACTACTTCACCTATAATAAATTTTCTTCTATAATAACTACTTTTATATTTTATTTTAATACTTTAACTAAACTTAACTACTACTTAAGTAACTTAAAAATTATATTTTTTTCCTTCTAATTTTTCTCTACTAAGTTATAATAAAAATTATTAGTTTTATAACTATTAATATTTCTCTTTACTATAAACTTTCCTCTTTAAACTACTTTTTTTTTATAACTATTAATTACTATATAATAAGTAAACTATAAACCTATTTAATTAACTCTTTTTCTCTTTAGATAGTTTTTTTTTACTTTATTAAAAAGAAAAACTCTTATATAATATTAAGCTAAATTATACTTATATCCTTCTAATCTCTTTCCTCTAGAGAGTATAACTTAAAGTTCTAAAAAGCTTATTAAACTATTTAAAATATTAACTAACTTAATAAGATTAAAAAAAAACTTTTAATTTATATTCTATACCTTTATAAAGACTATTTAGTTTACTATAGTATAACTACTTAGATAATTAATATATTAATTCTAATTCCTTTTTTAGAACAATATTATTTACTATTTAATATTTATTTTAACTATTTAAGCTTTTCTAACTAAAAACTAAATAAAACTAAATTTATTTTATTTATTTAAGTTAGTAATTACTTTCTAGGAATTATTTTTAAAATAATTAAGCTATTTTAGTATCCTATTAAGCTTTATAAGCTTAATAATATATTTAAGCTAAAATAAAATAGAAATCTCTTAATACCTAAATAGATATATAGCTATAAAAATCTTATTAATATAACTCTAACTAAGCGTTAAGAATTTAGTTTCTTATATAATAAAAATAGAAAACTAAACTAAGGAATTTAAAAGTAAAATATATAATTAAGATATTTTCTAAACTTTTATAATATATTAGAATTCCTATAGAGGGGTAATACTTTTTTAGAGGAGTATATTAAAGTAGCTTATAACTTAATTATTAGAGATATTTTTAAGAAATACTAAATAGTAATATTTATTATCTTAATACTTTTTTATAAAAATCTATTTATATATTACTCTAAAGTTCTAATAAATAAGCTTATATTATATTATTTTATTATCTTTATAAAAAAGAATAATAAAAAATACTATATAAGCTTAATTATTAACTAATAAAATAGCTTATACTTCTATTTAGATAGTATATAGAATATTACTAATAAAAATAGAGTAATAAGTCTAAAACCTTTTTTAAAGTTATAGTTAAAATAGGTTATAACTAATATAAAATCTATAAAGTTCTATTAAAAACTTAAGATTTTATTAATTATATTTCTTTTATTATTCTTTAATTTTAAGTCTAATTAAAAGAAGATATATAGAAGTATAGCCTATATACTATAAACTTTATTAGATATATTTTTTAAAAGAGAGTTTTTAATATTAAGATATCTTATTTAAAAGTTACTATTAATAACTAATAAGCTAATTTAAACCTTTATAAGAACTTTTTTAACTATTAAATTAGATTTCTAATTAAAGAATTTAAGTTTTATAACTATTTAATTAAAAGCTTAAAGCTAAAGCTAAGAGAGAGTTTAAAATATTAGCTAAAATCTAAAATAGTTATTAAACTATAAGATAATATAGGAAATTAATAAAATATAGAGCTTATTTAGCTTAATTAAACTCTAGTTACTTAAGAATTTATTAGAGTTAAAGAAAAAGAGGAAAGGCTTTAATAAGTAATTTATAACTCTAAAAATATAATTTATAATAATAATTTAAACTTTTTAATTTTTATTAATAATATAAATAGAAACTAATATTTTAAATAAAGCTTAATAATAATTAAAAACTTATAAATTAAAATAGAAAATAATAAGAGAGAACTTTACTATATTAAAATAAAGAGAAAAATTAAAAAACTTAATTTATTTAGAATAAGTAGACCAAATAACTTAATTTTAAAATAATTCTTTATTACTTAAAATAACTTAATTAAAAATATAGCTTAAGTTATTATATTTTAAGATTTTTTTTAACTCTAACTATACTAAAAAGATAGCTAATATTTAATATATATTATACTAAAAAAATCTAAGAGAAAGATTATAATAATATCTAAATTAAAAAAGAGTTAGTAGCTAAACTAACTAACTAAGAAAGTAGAAGATATAAGCTTAGAGCTAAATATAATATTAAATACTTAAAATAAAATTAATTAAATCTTTCTCTTTTTATTTAGAAAAAAACTTAAAAAATATATAAAAAGAAGTAAGGTTTTAAAATTTCTAATATTTTAATTTTAAAATAATAGATTATATAAATAGTTTTATAAATATTAAGTATTATTATAAAAAGAAATAGTTTATATAAATAGATAGAAGCTTAGTTAGTTTTTAATAAAAAAAACTAAATAATTAAATAAAAAATATATTTATTTTTATAAAATTCTTATTTCTTTTAATAACTTTAGTAATTAGTTCTCTAAAAGAATTACTAAAATCCTTTTATTTAAATTATAATAAAAATCTACTAAAACCTACGTTTTAAAAATTAAATACAAATAAATATTTTTAGGTTTTTCTAGTTTTAATTAAGCTTACTTTTTATCTTTTTTCTAAATTCTTACTATACTTCTTAGGTTATTTAAAGCTAAAATAAAGTAGAATACTATAAAGATAATATTACTAAACTTCTTCTTAGTAGTTTATTTTCTCCAAAAAAGTTATATAACTTATAGGATAAAAAGAATAGAAATTATAAATAAAATATAACTTAGTTAAGCTTATATTTATATATTTACCTTTATATCTTTTATAGTTAGCTAGAAAATTAATATATAAGTGTTTAGGTGTTTTTAGGGGTTTTCCCCCCTGAAGTAGAGTGCTTAGTATAATTAATAAGTTTTCTCTCTTACCCCATTATAATATATATATAGCTAGAGGATATTATATATTTATTATTTATTTACTATATATATTATATAAACTAATTACTACTTCTTAGCTTATAATAACTAATTTATCTTATAAGTAGAAAAAGAGAACTATTTAAATTAGTATATTACTTTCTATTTTATTAGAGGTATTTATAAACTTATATACTAACTTTATAAGTTTTAAAGTATTTTAAAGTATAGAAGAGGTATATACTTTATATAAATTATACTCCCCCTTACTTAATATAATATATAATATAAACTATAATTATAATATAACTTTAATTAGAATAGGATTAAAATAGGTATATATAGAGGATATATTATAATTTTATAAGTAGTTATATAAAAAGATACTACTATTAATACCTCTTAGAGTAGTAAGTATATATCTTATTTAAATTAAGTTATAACTCTATATATATTAATAATATATATAGCGTAATATATTATTTACTTAAACTACTATACTTCTTTTACTTTCTAAGTAAACTCCTTTAAAAAGTATATTTAATATATAGCTTCTGGCTGTTTATAGTGATTTTTACCTGCTTAGAGCGATAGACCTCCTAACTTTACGCCTCCTAATAATATACACAGCCTTTAGTTATATAATTATAACCTGACGACCTCCTAAGTTTCTAACTACCTCTCCTAACTACAGCTGCACTTATATATACCTATTATATTAGATAACCTTATAATCTTTAACTTCACTTTAATAATAATATAGTTTGTGATTACTTAATTACTGCAGACTATTAAACTGTTAACCTATCCTCTTATATATCACCTATACTGCTAACACTATCTCTATTACTGCTTTACTATCTGCTATTTCTCTTATTCAGTTAGGCTAGCTAACACTTTTGCAGCTATATTATTATTAGTAACGCTTTCTATTCAGTATAAGCTATACTCATTAATCCCTATTAGGCTTCTTCAGCCTTAGTATTATAGAGGGCTTATATAAAGAAGAGCTACTCTTTAGGATAGCTAGAGACCTATATAGTCTCTTTATAGAGAAGTTTAAAGCTTTTAATTATTATCTTAATTAGAGCATACTTAGGGTCTTTTATAGGGGTATTCTTAAGAGCTCTAGCTAGTATTACTTTAATAAAGTATTATTAATTAGTAAAAAAGTAGTTACTAAAGTTAATAGCTTTATTTAGTATATAGATATTATGCTTCTCAGTAATAGCTATAGCGTTATCCTAAAAGAAGGGTATACTTAGTATAAAGTTAATATATTTATATATTTTATATAGTATAGATATTATAAAGGATTTATTATAAGTTATAAAATAAAGAAGAGGAAGAGGGATAAGTATAAAGCTCTACTTATAGCAGAGCTTTTATGCTTTTAGCTATAAGAACCTCTTAGAATAACCTCTTTAGTTAAGGAGTTATCTCTTATATAGTAGTATTTATAGCATCTTATTAAAAGGTTTAGCAAAGCTGTTACTATAAGAGCCTCAGTAACCTATTCAGCCTTAATATAATCAGCCCTACTATATATATTGCTATGCTGTTTAGCTCTGCGCTATATAGCTAGCGCTATTACTGTTCAGCTGATTTATTCAGCTAGGGCGCGCATAATATTTAGAGGCTTTATTTATTAGCAGGAATATATAAGGTTTCTATATTATTTTCCTTAATTAGTAGAGGGTATAAGTTAAAATGCCTATATAGTGTTTCTAGAATTATGCCTGCAAATAGGGTGAATTTTGCTGTAGTCTTTTTATAGAGAGGCTGTATTATAATTATAAACTCAGTATATTTAATATATATTTAGTATATACCTACTAAATATTAATTTTATTTTAAAAGCTTATATTACTTTTATTAAAACTAATATATTTCTTATTATATTTATACTAAGTATATATTAACTATATTATAGCTATTTCTATTTAAACTGTTAATATATAACGTCTTATTATAATAATAATAATAATATAATAATATTCTACTTACTTAAATATTCTATATAAAATAAATAAATAGACTTTTATATATATAACTTTATATAAAAGTGTTTAGTTTATTATAATCTATAACTTTATAAATACTTATATAATCCTTAATATTATATAATCTTATTTATATAATTAAGATCTTTATAGCTTATATTTTAGGTTATTTTTTCTCTCCTTTTTCTTTATTTTAGGATATAACCTATTAACTATATTAACTAGAATTATTATAATATATACTTTCTCTATTAATTATCTATATAAATAAATACCTATAAATACTTAAAATTATTATATTTTATTATAATATATCTCTATTTATAACTCTATACTATATAAGCGTATATACTATACTTCTAAATACTCTTATACCTATACTAGTAAGTTATAAGCTTAGTTTAGAGATAACTTTAGTTTTTTCTACTTCTTTATTTATACTTTTTCTCTTTATTAAGCTTTATCTATATATAAAAGCTATATATACTGAAAAATACTCTTTTAAATAATTTTCTATCTATACTATTTTTATAGAATTAGATATACTAGCTAAACTAATAGTTTAGTTCTATAAGATATACCTCTTTTAAATTTATATAACTAATCCTATATAAATTAATTATATTTCTATAAACTTTTCCCTAAATAGATAGTCTCTTACTACTACTTTATTTAATCTATATCCTTTAGATTATCTATTTAAACTATCCTCTAGTCTACTTTTAATTTAGTTTAAACCTATATTTATAGCTTAATAGATTTCTTCTTAACTAATTTATTATATAGGATATTTATTTTCTTAGTTAAACTCTAGTTTAACTAAAAAAGATATTAATTAAAGAGAAGGAAAAAATTACTTTTTTTTAATAGTTAAACTCTAAACCTCTAGGTTTATAGCTATTATATAACGTTACTATATAAATTACTATACTATATATTAATAGTTTCTATAGTTATATAACCTCACTATTATTTAACTTTTATAAAGTTTATAACTATACACTATATTTTATAAAGTAATAATAGCTAACTTTAAAGTTAATATACTTAAGCTTCTAAGCTCTGAGAATTATAAAGTATAAGCTATACGTTTTAAAGCCTTCTTTA
This sequence comes from Colletotrichum cordylinicola, assembly GCA_027406065.1. Classification (NCBI taxonomy): domain Eukaryota; kingdom Fungi; phylum Ascomycota; class Sordariomycetes; order Glomerellales; family Glomerellaceae; genus Colletotrichum; species Colletotrichum cordylinicola. Next base: position 5,170,694 of record JANVYD010000001.1, on the reverse strand, counting down.
TAAATAAAGATATAATTATAGATTTAATTTAACTTAAATCTATTAATAATATAGATAAAAGTAATAAAGTTTTAAGCTATATATAATTATTCTATAAAGATAGTTCTTTAAGAGTAATTAAAGATAATAATAATACTTTTAAGGTATAAGATTATTTTAAAAAGCTATATAAGCCTATAGGGTTTATAAATAGGTTTTTAACCTATAAAGAGTTCTTTAATACTTCCTTAGATAACTTTAATTCTATAGAAGATTATATTAATAAAATAAAAGAATTTATAGATAATTTATCCTATAACTAGCTTAAACTACTAAATTAAGTAGTTATAGTTTATATACTTAATAGTCTAAATAAGACTTATAAAGCTTTTATAACCTCTATAACTTAGTCTCTTAGAACTAACTCTTCTACTTATAACTTTAACTCTTTATATACTAGTTTTCTAGATAAATATAAGAGAAAAGGAGGTAAAAAAGTAGTTAATAATACTACTAAAAGTAATAAGTATAATAAACAATTAAATAAAAACTAGGAAAATAATAAAAATAATAAAAATAAAAAAAGAAAGATAATAATAAAATATCTAAAAACCCTAGAAAAAATAGAAAGGTTTATACTATAAAAATTATAAGAAAACTAACTATTCTAAAGAAAATTACGCTTTTTTATATCTTAAAAAAGCACCTAGTTAGTAGAAAAAACCTACTAATACTACTACTAATAAAGAAAAAGAGAAAGAAGTAGTTAATATAACTACTACTAATAATATTACCTCTTATATATCTTTAAATAATTCTAATTCTATAGAATTAATAGATTTATCTTCTAAAAAAGAAGAAGAAGATATTATTTTTAAAAACGTAGGTTATACTAATACTTCTTATATAAATAAAAATACTAATAATCCTTCCTTAGGTTATTTAATTAACTAGTCTATTATTAAGGAATAAGAAAAAGTTAGGAGTTTTAACTAAATTAAAAAAATAGTTAATTTTTATATTAATATTACTACTACTATATATATAGTTAAAAACTATATTTTTTAAGTAAATAAAATAAAAATAAATAAATCTATTAAATAAGAAGAAGTAAAAAGTCTTACTTCTTTACTAAAAAGTGATTTAATTATATATTTTAATAATAATAAAATAATATTAAAAGATATTTATTATATACTTAAATTAGGTATTAATTTATTTAGTTAATTTAAATTAGATTTATTAGGTATTACTTCTATTATATAGAAATAACCTATTTTATATAATATTAAGAAAGATTATATTATTACTATAGAGGTAAAACGAAATAATTTATATTTCTTCTAATTTCCTACTAATAATAATAATAACTATATATATAATACTATAACTAATAAAAATATAAATAATAATAATAATAATAGCCTCTAAATTTAGCACTAACGTTTTAGTTATATTTATATATAAAGTCTTTTAAAAATAAAAGATAATATAATTTTAGATATAAATATAAATAATAATAATATAAATAATAATAAATTACTACCTTATAAAGCCTATTTTAAAAGCAAATTTATAACTAAGGTGAGTAAATCACAGGTTTATAATAAAAATCTAGATTATCTAGATTATATAGCTTTAGATTTATATAGGCTTATAACGCCTACTACTTATAATAAATATAATTTATTTATTATTTTTATAAATAAATTTATCTAATTTATCTAGGGAAAATTACTTAAAAATAAAACTGAAGAAACTATAAGTAATACTTTTTTTAAATTTTAAGTAGAAATAAATAATAATAATAATAATAAAAGAATAAAAGAAATCTCTACTAATAAAGGTAAAGAAGTTTCTAATAAATGTATTAAGACTATATATCTTAATAGTGGGATTATCTATAATATAAGACCTCTTTATATATATAAACCTAATAGACTTATAGAGCGTACTATATATACTATAGTTAATAAAATAAGAATAATACTATATAATTTAGGTTTACTATACTATTTATAAGGTAAAGCTTTTTATACTACTCTTTATATATATAATAGGACTCTATATTTCTCTATTAATTATATAATACTTTATAAATTAAAAAATAAAATAAAACCTAATATAAATAATATTAAAGTATAGGGTAGCTTATACTACTATAAGAATAAAGATCCTAAAATTAAGAAATTAGATATAAGAGTATATTAAAGTTTTATTAAGTTTATAATTATAATACAGCCCCCCTGTAAAAAGACTACAGCAAAATTCACCCTATTTACAGGCATAATTCTAGAAACACTATATAAGCACTTTAACCTATACTCTCTACTAATTAAGGAAAATAATATAGAAACCCTATATATTCCTGCTAGTAAATAAAGCCTTATATAAAGATATATATACACCCTAGCTGAATAGATTAGCTGAATAGTAATAGTGCTAGCTGTGTAGCGTAGGGCTAAACAGCATAGTAATGTATATAGTGGGGCTGATTATATTAGGGCTGAATAGGTTACTAAGGCTTTTATAGCCTGGAAATACTACTATATAAGAGATTACTTTTTAACTAAAGAGGTTATTCTAAGAGGTTTTTATAGCTAGAAGTATAAAAGCTCTGCTACTATAAATAAGGTTTTATACTTATTTCTTTTTCTCTTTCTTATTAACTTATAATAAATCCTTTATAATATCTATACTATATAAGATATATAAGTATACTAACTCTATACTAAGTATACTCTTCTTTAAGGATAATACTATAGCTATTACTAAGAAGTATAATATCTATATATTAGATAAAGCTATTAACTTTAGTAACTATTTTTTTACTAATTAATAGTACTTTATTAGAGTAGTACTAGCTAGAGCTTTTAAGAATACCTCTATAAAGGACTTTAAGTATACTCTAATTAAGATAATAATTAAGAGCTTTAGACTCCTCTATAAGGAGATTATATAGGTCTCTAGCTATCCTGAGGAGTAGCTCTTCTTTATATAGGCCCTCTATAATACTAAGGCTGAAGCAGCCTAGTAAGGCTTATTAGTAAGTATAGCTTATACTGACTGATAGAGAGCGTTACTAATAATAGTATAGATAGTAGATAGTGAAGTGGTGATAGAGATAGTGTTTAATAGTGGCGTAAGTAATATGTGAGAGAATAGGTTAATAGTTTAGTAGTCTGCAGTAATTAAGTAATTATAAACTATATTATTATTGAAGTGAAGTTAAAAATTATAAGGTTATTAACTAATACGTATATATAAGTGCAGCTGTAGTTAGGAGAGGATTATATAACTAAAGGCTGTGTATATTATTAGGAGGTGTAGAGTTAGGAGGTCTGTTACTCTAAGCAGGTAAAAATCACTATAAACAGCTAGAGGCTATATTAAAGTTTTATAATTAATTATAGATTTAATAAGTATAAAATCTAAAATATATAACTAAAGAGAGCTTTATAGTTTTATAATATTAAAATTTTAGAGAATACTTTTATTTCTTATTATAAAAAGCTTCTTATAAGTATAAATACTTACTTTAAAGATACTAATAGTAATATTATATTTAATAATAATAGATAGAGTATTACTTAATATAATCTATAAAGAGATATATTTAGTTAATTTATCTCTTATAGTAATAAAAATATTACTATAAAAAGTAATAATATTACTAAAGATTTTGCTCTTAAGAATCTAAGTAATAAAATTAGTATTAATATTAATAAAAATAATAATAATATTAATAATAATAATATTAATACTAATAATAATACTTATAGTATTATATCTTATAATAATAGTTATAATACTAATACTAATATAAGTATAATAAATAATAATAGTAAGAAAACTATTAATATTAATAATAGAGAAATAAATATTAATAAATCTAAGTTTTTTATAGAAATCCCCTCTATAATAGATAAAGCTAAAAAAGACTACTAATAAGCTAATAATATAGTTAAAAATAATATTTTTAATAAAGGTATATTATTATTTATCTTAGAAGACTACTTAGTTCTAAAAAATTATAAAATAAATAATAATAATATTATAACTAATAATAATAAAGCTTTATATATACTATTAGTTATTATATTAAATAAGCCCTCTAATATTAAGTAAGCTTTAAATTCTTCTTATAAAGATAATTAGATTTAAGCTATATAATTAGAGATAAGTTAAATAGAAGATATTAATACTTAGAAAATTATATAAATACTAAATAATATTTATCTATTAAGTAGTAGATAAGTATATACTATAAAATTAAAAGATAAAATAAAAAATACCTATAAATATAAAGTAAGATAGGTAGCTTAAGGTTTTAATTAATATATTAGTATTAATTATTTAGAAACTTTTTCTACTACTTATAGACCTAAGAGCTATAGATTTATAATAATTTTTACTATAAAGAAAAGCTAGATTTTACTCTAATATAATATAACTATAGCTTTTATTTATATAGATATAGATATAGATATTTATACTACCATACCTATTAGTTTTATATATAATAAAACTACTAGTAAATTAGAATTTAATTCTAATTATAATTATAAATTAAAAGATTATAAATATTGCTATAAGCTTATTAAAGCTTTATATAGTTTAAAATAAAGTTTTAGATTATAGTATAACTATTTAAAAGCAATATTATTAAAATTAGGATTTATTATTTCACCTTATAATAAAGCAGTATATATATTAAATAAAAATAACTATAAAGCTATAATATATTACTATATAGATAATATATTAGTAGTAGCTAATAATACTACTACTAGTGATTATATATATAATAATTTAAGGCAATATATTAAAATTTAACTATTAAGGGAGCTTAATATATTTTTAGGTTATAAGTTTAATATAAATAAGCAAAATAAGTTTATTTTTATATATTAAATAAAATATACTAATAAAATATTGAATAAATATAAGAAAACTAATATAAACTTATTAATAATACCTATAAAAGATAATATAAAAATATATATAAATAAAGGTTATATAACTAAAGAAGAAATATTATAATTTTAATAACAAATTAGAGCTTTACTATATCTAGCTTTAAAAACTAGATTTAATATAGCTCTTATAGTGAATATTTTATCTAGATATATTATAAACCCTTCTAAAAAGCATTTTTCTACTTTAGATTATCTATAGGGTTATTTAAATAAATATCCTAATAAAAGAATTTATTATAACTATAGTAATAATATAATTTAGGATTTAATAGGTTATTCAGACTCTAATTAGGCTAAAGACTTAGATAATAGGAAATCTACTTCAGCTTATATATTTTATTAAAGCTTATATAATATTATATCTTATAGCTCTATAAAATAAAAAATAATAGCTTTATCTACTTATAAAGCTGAATATATAGCTTTAACTGAATCGATTAAAAAAGCTATTTATCTGTATAATACCTATAATTTTAATCTTAAAAAACTAGGATTTAAATTAATAAATAAACTAAAAATATTTATAGATAATATTATAGCTAAAAAACTAGCTACAAATCCTGAATTTTATAAGAAATCTAAGTATATTGATATAAGATATTATTTTGCTAGAAACTCTTTAATAGATAAAAAGATAATATTATTTCATATTAATACTAAATTTAATATTACTGATATTTTAACTAAGCCCTTAAGTAAAGTTATATTTTTCACATTATTAAGTATTATTTATAGTAATAATAATAATAATAATAATAATAATAATAATAATAATAATAATAATAATAATAATAATAATAATAATAATAATAATAATAATAATAATAATAATAATAATAATAATAATAATAATAATAATAATAATAATAATAATAATAATAATAATAATAATAATAATAATAATAATAATAATAATAATATTACTGAAATAACATACTAGTTTTTCTCTTAAAACTTTTTACTTATAAGGTTATTTTATAAAAGTTTTTTAACTAGTTATAAGCATATTATACAATATAGTGATATTTTTCTAACTAGGTTTTTAAGTTTTTATACCTATAACGTATATATATATTAAGTGAGTAAGCTATATAGTTTTAAATTAACTATATATACCTTAAGGGGGGATGTTAATATATAACGTCTTATTATAATAATAATAATAATATAATAATATTCTACTTACTTAAATATTCTATATAAAATAAATAAATAGACTTTTATATATATAACCTTATATAAAAGTGTTTAGTTTATTATAATCTATAGTTTTATAAATACTTACGTAATCCTTAATATTATGTAATCCTGCTTATGTAATTAAGAGCTTTATAGTTTATGTTTTAGGTTATCTTTCCCCTCTTTTTTCTCTATTTTAGGATGCAACCTACTAACTGTATTAACTAGAATTATTACAATACATACCTTCTCTATCAATTATCTATATAAATAAATACCTATAAATACTCAAAATTATCATATTTTATTATAATATATCTCTATCTATAACCCTATACTATATAGGCGCATATACTACGCCCCTAAATACTCTTATACCTATACTAACATAAACTACTACTTTTAGCTACTCTTATTAAAATATATATTTTACTAGGTTTAAATCTATACTATATATATACTAATAATATATAAAGTACCTCTATTATTAAAGAGGAGGAAGAGTAGTACTAAGAGGATAAGTTAGAGTAAGAAGTTATCTAAGTATATATTTAATATATATATATTATACTATAGATAGAACTAATAGCTTTAAAAACCTTTACTTTAGTATATACTTAATATATATTTAGTATATATTTTAGATAGATATATTATTCTTTATATTTTTTATATAGAACTATTAGTTATTTTATATATATATATAGTATATATATATTAACTTCTAGACTTATTAATAAGAAGGTTCTTTTATATTACTTTATATATATAGAACTTATATTTATAAAAATTAAAAAATCTATTTATATTTTCTCTAGTATATATTATATATATATACTATATATTAGATCTATATCTCTATTATATTTAGTTTATTCTCTCCTTTATTTAGCTTTTACTTAAGTTAAATAATTTCTTTTTAAAGCTTATATTTATACTTTTATACCTAAAGTTTATATACTTTCTACTCTAATTAAAAAAGCTTTTAATTACCTTTTTCTATACTTAATTACTATATATCTTTAATACTATATTAGTATAAATAAAGAGTAAGTAGTAATAATAAAAAGGGTATATTATACTTATACTTAATATATACCTACTTTATAAGCTATTTAAGTGATTTTTAAATTAAAATTATATTCTATATATTTAACTTAGATACTAAATTTAGTATTAGAGAGTTTAGAAGGTTAAATAGATTATAAAGGATATATAAATACTTTTTATAATATTATATATACTATTATTAATATTAATATATTTATTAGAAACTCTTTTTAATTTAAACTAATTTTAAATTATCCCTCTATATATATAAGCTTTAGCTTAAGTAGAGCTACTACTAAAAGATAGCTTAAAATATAATATATTTAATTTTAAACTAAAGTTAGTATATATAATATATCTATAAAAAACATTTTTACTTTAATATAGCTTAAAATAGAAGCTAATTTTAACTAGTAGTAAAGTTATTTTAAGTATAGCTTAACTCTATAAGATTAATATATTTCTATATAAATATTTATTACTAAGTAGGAATTTTACTAAGAGATTAGATAAGAGTAGCTATAATTTATTCCTTTTTTTCTTAATAAACTAAAACTTAATACCTAGCTAAATTTAATATATATACTATATATACTAAAGATATTCTTTTTTATTTTTTACTTCCTAAAGTTTAAAAAGCTATAGGGTAATAAAGTAGTTTAAATACTTTTTCTATTAGTTCTATAGAATATATACTTTATAAAATATAAATAAATACTATAAATACTCTTTAGTAGTTTATAATAGATCTTACTTATATAAATAATTATTAAAGCTTAAGATAACTATAATATTAGTATTAATTTAATATATATAGAGTATTAGCTTACTATAAACTTACTTTATATCTATATTAGTTATAACTATATAGACTATATTATATATTATAAAGTATATATAGGCTTATTAAACTAAAATACTAGAAACTCCTTTAATTTAAGTAAATATATATTTAAAGAGAATAATATAGCTTTTTTATAAATTTATATTTATCTAAATATAAATATATAATTTAAAATCTACTAAAACTTATATTAGTATATACCCTATATATATATATATATATATTATATTAAATTTATATTATAATCTTTTTTATTATCTATAAACTTTAAAAAGGTTTATATCTTTTTATACTATTTTAAATAATATATTAACTTTTAGATATTTTACTTTCTAAAATACTTATATATATATTTATACTATATAAATAATATAAAAGTCTCTATTTAGAAGCTATTAAACTTTATAAATTTATTATTATTATATAAGCTATATTTTATTAAAAGTAGACTTATATAGAACCCCTAAGTAGAGTAAGTATATTCTTAGTATATATAGTATATATTTACTTATATATAAGTTTATAGCTAGAAACTATAGAAGATAAGCTTATTTTAAGAGTATAGCTATTTTATCTTTATTATTAAATACTATATTAATTATTTATAATAAATTAACTCTAAATTAGTTATAAATCTAATATATCTCTAAATAAAAAAAAACTTATTTTTACTTAATATTAGTATATACTTAGTATATAAATAGGATATAGAAGGTATATATATAGTAATAGTAATAATATTAAGCTTATTTAAGAAACTAAAAATTATTTTATTTATAAAATATAAAAATAGCTATAAAGATAGAAGTAAGATATATATATATAAGCTTTATATAAAGAGAAAGATAAATAGAAACTTTATAAAGTTTAATAGGATATAAAAGTTAAGCTTTACTCTATATAGTAATATATATATCTTACTATTACTTTAAAAGTAAAAGAAACTTAATATATAGTTAGTATATACTATGTATATATATTTATTAATAATTATTTACTATAGCTTTAATAGCTTATTTCTATATTTTTAATATATATATAATTTATTTTAACTTTATACTATTTATTAATATTAATTATATCTTAAAGATATTTAATATTAACTTTATTCTATTTAATAAGTATATTATAAATAAAATACTATAGTTCTAAAAAGCTTAGCTTTAAGTAGCTAATATAATAAACTTATAAATTATATATACTTAGTTTATACTAAAAAGTAATAGAGAGAATATTTATATTATATTAAGAAAAAATTATAAATTTCTAGTTAAAATAAGTCTTTTTAAATTACTAAAACTAAAACTATAGCTTCTAAATATAAAAGCTATTAAAATACCTCTTCTATTTATACTAAAAAGCTATATAGCAGCTATATAAGTATTTAATATATAGTTAGTATATATAAAGTATAAGTATTAATTTTTATATATATTTAATTAACTTATTTATAATTAATTTAGAAGTTTTATAAATACTTTTTATTATATATAGTTTTTATAAAGCTTTTATAAAGTTATTTTTATTTTATATTATGTTTAGAGTTATAATTAAAGAATATATAAACTTATAATACTTAATACTATTATACTAATAGAACTAATATTAAACTTAATTTAAGTTTTTATTTAGTTTAAAATAAAATAAATATATATATAGTATATATAGAAATTATATTTACTTTAAGATTAAATATAAACTCTTTAATATCTTAAAGTTTTTATAGTTTAAATACTAAATAGTTTAAATAATATCTAAAATAAGTTATTATATTTAAATATATAAAAGATTTATTTTTTAAACTTTATAGAAAATATAATAAAAAAACTCTATTAGAATAGGTTTTAAGATATATTAAAGTTATTAAATAGTTATATATAATATATATTATAACTTAATAGTTTTTATTTTTTATAATAAAAATACTTTATATATTAATTAAATCCTAGAAATATACTTAATATATATAAAAAGTATATTAAGTATATATAAAAAAGAAATCTATTTTAATTAAGCTTATTTTATAAAGTATACTTTTTTTTATTTTATATATTATTTTTAAATAAATTATTATATTAATAAATTTAAATATTAAGCTAGGCCTCTAGCTGTTCACAGTGATTTTTACCTGCTTAGAGCGACAGACCTCTTAACTCTGCGCCTCCTAACAATATACACAGCCTTCAGTTATATAATTATAACCTAACAACCTCCTAAGTTTCTAACTACCTCTCCTAACCACAGCCGCACTTATACATACCTATTAGTTAACAACCTCACAATCTTTAACTTCACTTTAATAACAATATAGTTTATAATTACTTAATTACTAACTACTGAACTGTCAACCTATCCTTTTATATATCACCTATGCTACTAATACTATCTCTATTACTATTTTGCTATTTGCTATATTTAAATAGTTCTCTTATTTAGTTAAGCTAGCTAATACCTTTATAGCTATATTATTATTAGTAACACTCTCTATTAGTCAGTATAAGCTATACTTACTAATCCCTATTAGGCTACTTTAGCTTTAGTATTATAGAAGGCTTATATAAAGAAGGGCTACTCCTTAGAATAGCTAGAGACCTATATAGTCTCTTTATAGAGAAGTTTAGAGTTCTTAATTATTATCTTAATTAGAGTATACTTAGAGTCTTTTATAGGGGTATTCTTAAGAGCTTTAGCTAATACTACCCTAATAAAGCGTTACTAATTAGTAAAGAAGTAGTTATTAAAGTTAATAGCTTTATTTAGTATATAGATATTATACTTTTTAGTAATAGCTATAGCGTTATCTTTAAAGAAAGGCGTGCTTAGCGTAAGGTTAGTATACTTATATATCTTATATAGTATAGATATTATGAAGGATTTATTATAGGTTATAGGATAAAGAAGAGGAAAAAGAATAGGTATAAAGCTCTGTTTATAGTAAAGCTTTTATACTTCTAGCTATAAGAACCTCTTAGGATAACTTCTTTAGTTAAGGAGTTATCTCTTATATAGTAGTATTCACTTTATTAGAAGGTTTAGTAAAGCTATCTTTAAGCTATAAGAGCCTTAGTAACCTATTTAGCTCTAATATAATCAGCCCTACTATATGCGTTATTGCACTATTTAGCCCTACGTTATACAGCTAGCGTTATTACTGTTTGGCTGATCTATTCAGCTAGAGTGTGTATATATCTTTATGTAGTGATGTTTAGAGGCTTTGTTTACTAGTAGGAATGTATAGGGTTTCTATATTGTTTTCCTTAATTAGTAGAGGGTATAGGTTAAAGTGCCTATATAGTGTTTCTAGAATTATACCTGCGAATAGGGTGAATTTTGCTGTAGTCTTTTTGTGGGGGGGCTGTGTTATAATTATAAACTTAATAAATATTAAGCTAATAGATAATATAATAAGTTAAGCTTATAATAAGATTATTATCTTTAAGTTATTTCTATTTTTCTTTTTATTTCTTAGTATTATTTAATATAGAAAAAACGTTAAAATTAAAGAATAAATTATTATTTATAAATATAATAAAGAAGCTAGTAAAATTAACTAAAATTTAAAAAAAGTTTATTTTATATAGAAGTTTTAAAAAAATAGATTTAAAATATTATAAATATTTAGCTTAAAAATAGTATATTTAAATAATAAATTCTATATATATATAGTATATCTTTTTCTTATTAAAAAGAAAGAGAAATAAGTATATTTTTAATTAATTATTATAATATATATATAGTATATATAGGGAATAATATAACTCTATTATTAATACTTATTATAATTATATTTTATTATAATATAGTATTTATTTTATTTAAATATAAGTAAAGTATAGGGATAGTTAAGATATAGTAGAGTAGACTATAAAGAGAAAATTATACTTATATAACTTAGAAGATCTATTCTTCTAGCACTACTATAGCCCCCTGCCTGCTTTTTAGACCCCCCTATGAGGTGTACACCCCAGCTAATAGACCTATCCATAGATGGATGTTGCTAAAACTGGAGATGCTTTCGAACTGTTGGTCCGCAACATCGCCCCCACGAGGCCTCGTGGGCCCCATCGCCGTCCCAACAGCCTCGTACCGGCTCGCAACACCACGGCTGTGCGGCAGAAAGGAGGGCGTGGAGGCTACCCCAACTGACTCGGGAAATTACCAACATGAAGGAAATTGGAAGATCGTGACGCAAGCCGGGGAAACGATGTCAGGAGCACCGCTCGTGTGACAGGACCTTATATGAAAGCTTAACACGCGCACGAATGATGGTCTCTACAGATATAAGGCATTGCGCCTCAGCCCCTCCAAGGTGGGTTCGTGATATTCCACCTGCTAGATAGCAAGCGCGGGGCTATGGCCCTACGTGCAACCACTCCAGACTGTCAAGCTGTTCACGTGGGACCGACGGCACCAATGGAGCCTCGTCGCGTGTGATATATTCGCAGCCCACGCACAATCAACTCGAAGCAACATAGAAATGGCACGGGGTCGTCCATCTGTTTATAGCATCTTTGAGCGTCCGCTCTATCTGCTCTCTTCGACGCAAACATGGCAAATGCAGCCGTATCCATGTGTCACCCCTCGTGGCTGCAGCCGTTGATGAACTCGCGAGCATGTGTCTGGAGTGTCCCCTTGACTGGGATATCAAACTTGCCATGGACCAGCTGAGGACGGTTATTTAAAGCTATGGATACTGTGATCCACCCGCGAAATGGACCTCGCGACTGGCGGATATATACTCTACTCTGCCTGTCCCTCCCCGCATCAACTTGCGGGCGGGCACAACACCGACACATTCATTTCAAGTCCGCAACAGTCTCTCATTCAACAATCCAACCTTTTACCCTCTTTAACTTCCTTCATTGATCTAATATTCACTGAACATGCATTTTCCCACCGCTTCTCTGCTTCTGCTGCCTCTCGCCACTGGGTAAGTCCAAAACCGTCTTTCCATGCCGTCCTTCCAACACGAGCTTCAGAAACAGCAAAGTTGACTCGGCCGAAAACACGCAGCGTATTCGGCAAGATGCACGAGTGGGCGTTTTGCGTCAAGAACAGAGTCGAGGCGCCCAGTGGCGGAACCGCCTTCAGCCCTAGCTACAGCTGGAACAAGAACTTCGACATCGACACCAACGCGACTCAGTGCGCGTGCACAATGTACAGAAACCGCAACACCGGCGGCGAATGGTGGGACACATGCCCTGACTGTGTCTATGACGAGGTTTGTACTTTGACTTCACCACTGTTCCTTTGCTTGAGATTGAGTTTCTGACTTCGTTGGTTCAAACAGACGCAGTTGGGATGCCACTCACCAGCTGTTCATATTGGTGGTGACGAGATCACGTACTACTGTGAAGAGAAGTGTGGTGCCGAGGGTGCCGAGTCCGGCTGAGCTCGCGTTCCAAGGAGGAGGCGTTGTTTGTGTTGAGCAGGCTTGAACACTCGGTTTCTTGTTACGCATGCTATGAAATCTCGATATTACATATTATCAAATGTAGCCCGGAGCTAGGTACATGGCGTTCTTCTTTTTCTCATCTAAGGTTTAAATCGGCTGGTCGCGTCATTCTGTAGTATGAGCCCACGTACTCAGAATTCACGTGCGAAAGAGGGATCAAGAGAGCAGGGAATGGAGGCATCAGTCCATATCAAGTCATCTTGGGACACAGTATCTGCCTGCTCTTGTTCTCAACCCTTGACCCACTAATCACACCGTAAAATTAGATACACATATTCGCACCTCTGCCCACAACTCTCTCCAGCCTGAGATAGTTCCCCATCTCATCCAAGTTCACAGTTACTTCCCCCCCGCTCTGGAGCTGGTTCCCACACTCTTTCAACTTCTCATCACGTAAAAAGTCGAAAAAGCTGGTGCATTTGAATGCCTACGGGCGTAGCGGAGAAGGAAATATTGTCGCATCTTTCAGGAGCTCTAGGCTTACTGATATTCGCACACCATCTGAGGTGTTCTGGCGATGACGGGATGACTTGCTACTACGATAATAAAAGATGTCTTTTTGCTGAAGATGCCGAAATCAGCTGCATAGACGGAATCTTGTAAAACGCACAACCAATCTTCCGTTTTTCTTTTGGGTCGAGGCTATGGAAGCTAGCAAAAAGCGTCCGGTCCACTGTACGAATCCATCTTCTCGGGGCGTGTTCATACTTTCCTCAAAGTGGAAGTGAACAGTCACAAGTCGTCTAGCTAACTCTATTCAGATAGCTCATTCGACAAGAGCTGGGAAGCAAATACTGAGAATCACTGCGGAGGATGATCCGTCTAATCTCTCTGCTTAAATATGATAATAAAGTTCAGACTGCGAGCTGGCAAACGCCTTTTATGAGCCTTGGGATGTAGTCTACAGACGGGATCAGGCATAACACCGACGGAAGATATGTCAAGAGAAGAAAACACCGGCTAAGACACCGCGGAACGAAAATCCTTTCGCGACTCAGGCGATACAACAGCAGGCGTACAGACCCGGACTAACGAAGACTCAAGTCCTGGGCATACAATTCAAACCCGTTGGATGGTCGAATCAGTCTGCTCACTCCCGATAGGAGTTCAACGTTTAGAGACACGCACATACCGTGTGCTTCCTCACCGCGGCGTAGCGCTTACTAAACGGGCGCAGCCAAGACAAGACCGTCGATATCAGCTGGCAAATATGATCACATCGTTTGACATCAACAAGACAGCGAGTGTACTGTCAAGTGCATTGCTCCATTTTTCTCCAAGTCCCTTGCAGCTATTCCCCGCAACATCATTCCTGATTTGGCAAATATATGTTGTCGGGCCTCACTGAGTGGCGCAGCGGGCCGGGCGGGAGCTGCCGGATAGGCGTGCGGGAGCATGTCAGCTTAGCCTCTTGGCTGTTCCTAGCCCAGACTTTCTCATGGCAAGATTTTCTGTAGGAACAACTAATCTCCGCACAGAAGTTGCACAGCTTCTCCACAGGGTTTCTCTCTGTGCCTGCAACGGACTTGTAAGGGACACCGATCTTGCCCCTGCTCTTACTTTAAGATCAGCTCTAGTCCTAGAAAGGTGAAATGAGAGCATGTATCTAAGAGTGGAATGGTGATTGTTGGTATAGGTAAGGGTGATGCACTTAGTGGGCTAAGATAGGTAGTATTAATAAAATAGGTGAAAATATATAGTATATTAAAGTTAATAATACAGTAGTGAGAGTAGTAATATAGTATTAAGTATTAGAGAGATCTCTACTTTCTAATTAGCTAGATTCTACTATACCTCTACTAGGTAGTAAAAGTAGTATTATTCTAATACTAGTAGTTTTTTCTTTTTACTATATACTATATATTATATAAAACGCTTAGAAACGCTATATATATTATAATAATATAATTACTATACTTTTTATATAAAGTATATAACTTATTATATTTCTTTTTTATCTTATATACTACTAGCTAATATTTTTATATAATAGCTAGGTTTTTAGTACTAGCTTTCTATTATTAATATTATCTCCTTTTTATATATTACTTTTAATTAACTTATCCCTCTATTTATATATATACTTTATTAGTATTAATAAAGTTCTCTAATACTTTATTTAGAGTCCTCTTAGTAAAAGTGTTAGTAATATTATTATTACTATTAATTTAATATATTTCTATTAGCTTATATTATTTATATAACTATTAAATTATTATAATATTAACTATTAGGTTTTTTTTATTTATTATATTAAGCTTAATAAGGTATTTATATAGTAAATAGAAGTTAGTATAAATAATAGTTATAATTATTAATTAATTAAGCTTATTAGTAATAATCTTTAGAGTTATAATTATAATATATACTATATTATTACTTTAGGATATAGTATAAGTTTCTAATATTAATATATTTTTTATAATTTATTTATTTTTAGTTAAACTATAGTAAATTATATTTTTAGTTATATTAAAAGTATTATTATTTTATATTTTATTTATAAAGATAATAATAAATCCTAATTAGGAGGATAAATCTTTATTATTAATAAAAGAACTATTAATAAATATAAATAACTTAGCTTCTAATAGATTAAAAGAGATATATTAAAATCCTCTATTAGTATTTACTATTTACTACTTAATCTGCTTATTTAGTATTTTTATATTATTAGTTATAAGGTTTTAATATTAAGCTGCTGTTAATAAATTAAAATAAGCTTTTAGTTAGTATATTAAAGCTATATAAATACTTTAAATATATTACTTAATATATTACTTTTTAACGTTTTATTTATTAGTATTTATATTAATAAAGTAAAGTTTTTAAGCTTACTCTTTTTAGTGTAGCTAAATATTACTATCTTTTTTAAAAGCTATAATACTCCTGTTAAATATAATAGGATATTTTTTTATTAAATATTCCTTTAGTTTAGTAGTAAATTCTACTTACTAAAGCTTCTCTTCTTCTTTTTAGTTAAAAATTATATTAGAAATATTAAAAGTATTATCTATTTATATACTAATAAGTCTAAAAGAAAGGTTTTCTGCTAAAGTAATTAGTAGGTAAGAATTATATATAGAAGTTTATATTATAAGCTTATTAAGATAGTATTTACTATATATCTCTTATTAGTATATTTCTAGTTTAGTAAAGCTATATAGTAGCTTAATAATCTCTATAATAATACTTTTAAGATATTTATTATAAAGTTAGATAAGTAGATAAGTAAAAATAGGTTTATTAAAGATACTTACTAATTAGATATAAGCTTAAGTAATATCTCTTATTTAAGTAATAAATTTAAGCTATAAAAATATAGGTATAAAGATAAAGAGAAGTTATTAATTTAAGTGTTATATTATTAAGCTTTATATTAAAATAAATCTCTTATTAAAGTTACTATACTTTTATATTATAAGTTATACCTTCTTATATAGTTATTTATTCTTTTTTTTTACTTCTTAGATAATATATATATTAAATACTTATATACTGCTATAGGTATTTAATTTATATTTTATAAAGTAGAGGATACTTTTTTTAATAAAACTATTAATTTCTATTACTAATACTTCTTTAAATAGTTTACTTTAAGTTATAATAATATTATCTTTATATAACTAAATTATTTATACTAAAGCTATATTTTTTTTTAGCTATAATAAACTAGCTTACTATAAAGCTGTTATTTTTATTATTAGATATAGTTTTAAAGAATATTTCCTAGAGGTTTAATTTAATCTCTAGCAGTATTATATCTTAGTAGAAGATTATTAAAGCTTATTTATAGAATAGATATTCTTTTAAGCGCTTTATAGGGGGTTCTTTTTATAGAGGGTTTAAGTTAATAATAATATAATCTTCTATTAGGTTTTCTATATTTTTATTATTTTTACTGCTAAATATAATATCTTCTTTATTAGACTTATTCTAAGGGGTATTTAAGTCTTTATAGAATAGTTTAATATATATTAAGTAGAAGGTTAATATTTTAGTGCTTATTTTAATAATATATTCTTCTCTTTCTAAAGAAATAAGTTAATATAAGTCTTACTAGCTTTTTTTCTTATAGTAAACTAATATTTTTAAGCTTAGGGGAAGGTCTATTATTTTTATTATATTTAAGCTGTTATATATTATAAGTCTAGCTGTAATTTGCTTTTCAGTTTTAATTTTATATACTTCTTTTATTACTTTATAGATTATTTATACTCTCTTTATAATTATTAGTATAAGTAGTAATTTTTTTATTATTTTTAGGTATATACTGAAAATAAAGAGGGTTAATATAAAGCTATTAGAGCTAGTAGTGTTATTAATAGCTTTTATTACTATCTAAAGAATATTTATATAGTTTATTAATAGGAAGTCTTTTTAGATAATATTATATACTTTTTAGAGGGGTATATAATATCTTTTAATTTTACTTATACTGCTATATACTTCTATAGGTATAGCTTTAACTGTGATCCCTATTATATTTATATTTTAGTTAAACTTATTTAAGATATAATTTATATTAGTATCTATTATAATAATATTTAGAGGCTTAATATATATATTAATTTAGCAGTTTTATAGTATATTTTATATATCTTCTCATTTTTAGGCTAATAAGAACTATATTATATTAAAAAATATAGCTTTATTAATAATATATAGAATTAATAATCTATCTATTTATATAGTATTAATAATAATAATATAGTTAAAATTAATATTATTTTTAAGATTTAGCTTAAACCTAAATAGGCTTAAGCTGTTTTTTTAGTAATATTTATAATAAGTTATAATCTTTTTAATAATCTCCTAGTTAATATTATGCTTTAAATTATTAAGGAGGTTTTATAAGTGCTTTATAGTTAGATATCTAAATTATTTATATAGGTGCTATACTTCTAGCTCTATAAACTAACTATCTACTAGTATTTTTTTTTAGTTAAGTATTATCTATAGGTACCTCTATTTATAAATAATAAGTATCCTAATATTACTTTTTATAATATAATCCTTTAAGTTATTATATATTATACCTATTCTAGTTATATTTTAAAAGCAGAATAGAAATAAAGTATTTATAAGTATAATATAAAAGGTTATTTTGCTTAAAAGGGTTAGAATAATTATTATACTAATAGATTTAATCTTCTTATTTATACTGAAGTATATTTCTACTTTACTAGCTTTTAATATATTAAGTTTAATAGAGTATTATCTCTAGAAAGCTTTAAATTATTTTTTACTACCTATTAAGTACTTTGCTATATTAATATTTAGTATAATACTATAGAACTTATTAGCTATATAGATTAAGCTGAATAAGAATATCTAAAGCGCTTTTATATAGATCTCTATTATCTTAGGATTTTATTCTCTTTTAATATACTTTATTACTTACTTAACTAGTTATTAATATATTTATTCTAAATTAAATTTAATTCTTTTAGGTACTACTATAGTAAAGTTTATAATTAGTATACTTAGCCTTTTTAGTATATTATTATTACTTTTATAGTTATTCTTATAATTATTACCTTTAGGTAAGCTTTAAAAATAGTAGCTGCTATTAGTATTATCTATTACTATTATTCCTTTAAATTTATTATTATATCTTTTAAAGTTAATAAGGAATTATATATAGCTATTATACCTACTTAGCTGAGTTTTATTCTTAAATATATTAAATACTTTTATGTAATTTTTAGGTCGGTAGTTATTAGACTAATATCTTAGTATTAAGCATACTTAATACTTTTTATTAGGGAAGCCTTTATATTTTTTTTAGGTTCCCTTTTTAAAATTTCTATATTTACTATTTTAAAGGTCTCTTTATATCTTTATTATGCTTAGGTATTATCTTTCCTTATTATTACTATAGTATTTATATTCTATTAAATATATTTTAGTAGGATATTATAACTTTCCTTTAGATTTAAGTTTAGTAGTAATTACAGATTATAAAAAGCTTCTTAACTTTTTATATAAATTTACTAAAACTATAAATACTGCTTTATATTTTTTAATATTTTAGTAGATATTAATTAGGTTAAAAGTTATAATAATATCTAATTAGAACTTAAATAGTAAAGTAAGTTAAACTCTGTTAAGCTTTACTATTAGTTTATTAAAATATTTAAAAATATTTTTACTATTACTTTCTTAAATAATCTTTATTAGTATAGTATTTTGCTATTTTATAATATAGGTTTAAATAGTTTTTAGTGTTTTAAAGTAGTATTTAAAGTAGTTAACCTTTTTATTAAAGCTTAATAGCTTATTATTTAGTTTAATATAATAGAATATACTTATTATACCTTTTAGTATAAAGTAGAAGATATTATTAATATAGTTTTTATTAATTTCTACTAAAATATAAGTTTTATAGAAAATAGCAATTTTATTATTAAGTATTTTATATTTCCCTCTATTATACTATCCTTCTTTTAGGAAAATCTTAATAAAGTTTATTAATTATTTTAAAGTAAGAGCTTATATAAGCTATAGTTAGAATAAGCTATAGGATATAAATACTTATATTTAAAGTTTAAATAATAAAGTAGCTTTTATATAGATATATCTTTCTTCTTTAATCTCTCTAAACTATTCCTTACTTATTACTAATATTTAGTGTTATCCCTTATAAGTTAGAAATATTTAATAATATATTGCTTTATACTGCATTTTATTTTATAGAGGTAGTATATAGTTATTACCCTAAAAGCTCTTAAAGTAATCTTTAACTTTAGTACTTTTTTTAGTTAAGTCCTCTATAAGCTATTTATATTTCTTAATCTTTTTTTATAATTTAATATAGCTATTTACTTCCTTCTAAAAAAAAGTTACTAGCTAAAGTAGGAAGAAGTTACTATAAACTATTTTTATAAGTTCTTTAGTAATAAAATACCTTTTTATATAAATAAAAATACTTCTTCTATATAGAAAGTTATAAAGTTTTATATATAAGTATCTTTCTGCTACTATAAAAGCTTATTCTATTTAATTACTGAAATCTAATATAAACTCTAACTAAAGGTTTCTACTAAAGAAATTCTAATTAGAATACTTATTAATATAATAATCTATCTATCTGTTTGCTTTTTTAGGAGTAATAATTATTAGCTCTCCTTTAAATACCTTACTTTATAAAACTATTATTATTAAAGCTATAAATAGTTTTACTATTTTAATTTTTAGTATTAATATTAATATTATTAATAGATTAGCTTTTTTTAATAAAGAGGTAATCCAAAGTTTATTTTTTAAGCTTATTTATATTTAGCTTCTTATTCTTATAGACTTAGTTATTACTTAAGTAGGTATAATATTATTTATTACCTCTATTACTACTATATTCTAACTTAATATTATATTAACTCTAATCTTATTAACTTAGTATTTAAACTAACTACACTTAGTTATATAGTGTTTCCTAGAAGCTAAAGCTACTAAAATATATATATCTATTAGCTAATTTACTACTAAGTATTTTATACTATTTAATTAAAATTACTATTTAGTAAGGTTTAAATCTAGCTACTTTTAAGGTTATAAATATTACTAAAGCTGAGGTTATAGATCTAGCTGAAGTTAAAATTATAGATTTATATATAAAATAGTTAAAGCTTTATTAATAAGTTTCTAATAAGCTAAAATCTAATATTTTAAGATCTATCTCTTTCTATTAATCCTTAACTTTAGTTTTAGTTTTTATTCTAGTTGCTAAAATACTAATTATAATACTTAAAGTACTTCTAGTAGTCTTACTAAGTTATAAATTATAGTTATTTATCTATTAGCCTGTTATTTAGAGTTAATATATACCTAAGGGTAGTAAGAAGTAAGAAGATAGTATAATATTATATACTAAATAGTAGTTATTATTTTTCTTCTACTTAGGGTAGTATCTAGTAAAGTATAAAATAGAAAAGAAGTTCTTCTTTTTATCTTTCTCTTAGTATAATAGAGCAGCTTTTTTTTTCTAATAATTCTTCTAAGGTATAGCCTTTTTATTATTTTAGGTATAACTCTAGCTTATATTATACTCTTTATATATAGAGGTAGTTATTAAGTAGAAAAGTTACTACTTAATAAGCTTTTATTCTTAGCTATATTTATAGAGAATAATATACTATTAGTAATAATAAGTATTAAAGCAGTTAAAATCCTATTTAATATACTTTAAGATTTTAGCTATATATAATAAATATTTAAAGAGGTTAGATACTTTTAAATAGTTATAAAAAGACAGCTTTACTAATCCTTCTTCTTATTCCCTTATAGTAATAATTCTTCTTCTTTTTATAGTAAAAAAATCTTAATAGCACCCTTAATACTAAGCTAATAAGGTTATTAGTTCTCTTTAGGGTTCTTATAGAAGGAGTTTAAAAAGCTATAGTAAAATAGTAATAAAGTTATATTTATAGTTTCTTTTAGTATATATAGTATTAATATTTATAAAATAGCAGTAATAAATACTAAAAAGTTAAGATTCTATAGTTTTAAAGTTATTTAATATACTTTTAGCTTTATTTTCTCGCTAGCTTATCCTATAAGTGAGATACTATTCTTTTTAATTAGATTTTTAATAAACTATTATAATTATTAGTAAGAAGAGTTCTTAATAATATTAAGTTAATAGTATCTTTTTATATTTTTATATTTTTAGTATTAACTTTATACTTTTAGTAGTACTTTATAATACTATAATAAATATAAATTACTATTATTTTATAGTAATTTACTTTTTTTCTTTTTTATAATAATTATATTAGTTTTCTATAGACTATTAATATAAGAGAACTTTTACTTATTTTAGTAGGATATTAATATAGTTATTAATAGCTTTACTATTTACTAATATAGTACTATGACTTTATTTTTAATACTATTTAATATCTTTTTTACTATATACTAATTAAATATATTTTAAGAGATATTAAGAAGCATTTTTAACTACTTTATAAGAAAGTAGTAAGGTTATACTTACTTTTATATAGCTAATCTTTTTTATATTTACTTTTTACTAAAGTTTTTTTATAATAATATATAAAAGAAGTAATTTATTATTTTTAGTAAATTTCTATTAAATAGAGTGTTTTATATATTTAAAATATTAATACTATTTAAAAAAAGAGTTTTATATTTAAAAGTAGCTTATAAAGCAGCTTAAATTATTATAAAACTAAGCAGAGCAGTTAATAGTATAAAAATAGCTAATTATTTACTAAATACCTTATAAGAAGTAAGAAATATAAATAAAATAGTTAAAAGTAGTATAATTATAACTTCTCTAATTAATTTTATAATAATTAGTCTCTTAATTATAAACTAAATAGTTTAAATATTTAGAGTTCTTAATATATAATAGATACTTTTATAGTAAAGCTATAGCTATTATAGTTTTAACTAGAGGTTTAAAATAAATATAATTAGTTCTTATAAGTTATTTTACTTAATAAAACATAAATTTTTATTATCCTCTCTTCTTTAGTATTACTTCTATAAGAAAATTAGTTATTATATTCTTATAATAATAGAGTAATCTTAAAAAACTATCTCTTTTAGTTTCTTATTAATTTATAGTATTATAGTAATCTATAGGAGTTAACTACTAATTAGTATTAGTATAGATAAGAGTAATACACTTAATAAACTAAAATAAGTAGTATTAATAAAATAGGTGAAAATATATAGTATATTAAAGTTAACAATACAGCAGTAAGGGCAGTGATATAGTGTTAAGTACTGGAGAGATCTCTACCCTCTAATTAGCTGGATTCTGCTGCACCTCTGCTAGGCGGTGAAGGTGGTATTATTCCGACAGTGATCAACTGAAAGTTGAATTTTCTATTGAAAATTATAGGGAATGTTTCAGTCTTGCATGTGTTGACGATCAGATCGTTTGACGAAGTTATATGTCATCTGGAATCAAACTGGCCGGCTAAATCCACAGGGTAACATTCGTGAATAGCCGTGAACAACCGTCTTCTCACATCATCATTGGTATGTGGGGATAGTCGATGTACATAGTAGGATCCTTCCTGTGAAACAAGGATGAACGGCTGCGGCAAGAAGCCGCGATGCCAACGATACCCAGCGGGGTACGTGGATTTCACACGAAATAGCCCTGAGGCCATCACCAGGCGATTCAGATCTCTTCTCTGCTTTTACTTGAGTCTGAAGGCCATAGACAAGCCAAAATAACTCTGCGTTGTGATTTACTTTTACGAGACCTCAGATCCATACACAAATTGTCTAAACTAACCATCGTCGCGTAACACCCGTCTGAGCCCCTACTTCTCTTTTTCACCACTGATGATATTGGCAAGATCGGTGACATACCATCGTCTTGACCGCCCAGACAGATGCTACTTCATCATTTCTCACTTCTGTGGAACATCGCGAGGCACAGTACGCCCGACAAGAAACTAGGATGGATTCGAACCCGGGTTGAGGTTGTAAGTTTGATCGCTTGCCAAGTGGGATTTTCCTTGGCTGCTTTGTACAGCCAATCGGGACCATCTTGGCGCTTATGTCTTTACTCACTTTCGCAACTAGTTAAGCTGTAGCTAAGCGGCTGGGTCACAGCTTTTGCTCAAATGACAACATCCAACAGCCCAATCAAGACACTTCAACGTTGGCTGTCGTACCATATGGAGCCAGGACCATCAAATCATGTTTGTCAACTCGTAATGATTCGTATTGTGAATCTAGCTCAGTTGATGATCCAGAACACATACCAGGAAACAATATATCAGTCGAATATAAATATGCCTGTCGTGCTCTCAGAACCTTCCATCTTTTTCATCCAGCCTACATCCGCATCTTCATCATCTCCATCAATAAATCAGATTATCCAAAGACCACAGTCTTCACACTCATAGTAAACCCCCCTTTCAAAATGCTCATCTCCAACATCTTCACCACCGTCCTCACGGCCTGCGCCGTCCTGGGCTCCACCGCCGCTGCCGCCGACTTCAAGGTCAAGAAGAGCGGCAAGACCAACTGCTCCGACGGCGGCGGCCCGACGCGCGAGTACAACCGCGGCGCCTGCAACCCGCTGTACAGCACCGACCATGGCATGAGGGTTCTCGAGCACAACACCGCTTGCAAGAGTAAGTTACTCCCTCTCGGTTGGGGTTTCAATGGAGTCAATGGCTAAACTTGTTCCGATCAGTCCGATGCTACCCGGGCGGAAACTGCGACGGCGGCGTGAAAAGGGCCTTCAGCTCCCACCAGTGCCACTCGCTGGAGGGATGCTGGTCTTTCAGAGTCGAATGTTAAAGGGGCCGCTTTCGAGTAAGACAGGCTGGCTGATTGTGTAATCAACCGCCGAGGTTTTGAGGAAAGTACAAGGACGGGGGTGTGCTTCTATGATTCATCTGTCACTCTTTTGGAGCTCTACGAGCATTTGAATGGCCAACTATCTACATTCTCTTGCAATTCTGCACCCCTGTGAGTTTGAATTGGAACGGCACTGAGGCATCGGAGGACCAAAACGGAGGTGTCTCTGAGATTGCGAACGCCCTGTCATGATACCGGGCTGGTCTGGTCTCGGAAAGTGAGCAGTAAAATGCTTGTCGAGACCAAATAGACTATAAATCAGGGCCAATAACATAAGGGCTTACTATGTACCTTGGTCGAGTTAGAATGGATCATCATCTGCAGAATGACCGGACTTAAGTGCACTCAGGGATATAACCACTGCGGGCAACATCAAGGTCAGTAGGTATGTATACGACTTGGAGAACGATGAGAACAAAAGGTGGCACATGATGTTATAAGCAGATGATGGTTTATGGAGTTCCTATGCTCTATTCGTGAGTTTGTAATTACGACGCAGCCCCCCCGCAAAAAGACTACGGTAAATTCACCCTATTCGCGGGCATAATCCTGGAAATACTATATGGGCACTTTGACCTGTGCCCTCTACAACTTGAAGAAAACAGTACAGACGCTCTATTCGTTCTTTATTGGATGATATGGTCGAGATGTCCATGTCGAAGCCCATTTTGGAGATTTCATGCTTCGGATCCAAGTCGACTTGCTGTTATCTATCCGTCTAATAAATGTGTCATCATGGTTTGTGCCTGCGAGGCACACTTCCGCCCATATTTCTTCGGGCCATCGTGACCAGGATCGTAAATAGATGGTCAGAGAGGAGGGGTAGTCACGGTTTCTTCACACCTCCTCCCTCTTCCCCTGCACCGTGACCCTCTCCACCCCAAGCTCACTCTCCGTCCCGTCCGAATTCTCAATCACCTCCCCCTCCCCCTCCCCGCTCTGATTCCAGTTCCCAAACACCGCAAGCAGCGTAAACGGGATCGTGAAACCCCACAGCGTGAACCCCAGGATCATCTGGTTCTTGTTCGGCCAGTGCGTCGCGCCCACCGCGTACGCGATGGTGCTCCCGATGCTCTCCCACGAGCGCAGGATGCCCGTCGTGCGCGCGATGTCGCCGTCGCCCTGCGCGCCCTTGATCTCCGCCATGAGCCAGTAGATGTACGTCTGCAGCATCTCGTAGAAGAACTATCTCGTAGAAGAACTTGAAGAACATGTACACCGTGAAGGCGGAGTTGAAGAAGGCGCCGTCGCCGAGGTCGAAGGCCGGCGGGTCGGCCATGGAGGAGAGCCGCGTCTCGATAACGGCGTTCCAGACCCACGCGGCGGTGACGAAGACGAGGATGACGAGGTAGACGGCCTTGGACTTGGCGGAGCGCTCGAGGCTTTTGATGTCGAGGATTAAGCCGGTGATGAGGTTGGCGGCGGCGCCGACGACGGCTGTGAGGAAGGAGGCGAGCGCTCGGGAGCGGACGGTGAAGTAAGCTGCGTGGATTCTGTCAGTGGTGTTGAGGAGATGGGGCTTGGAAGAGAGATGGAAACCCACTTGTGAGGTAGTTGCCCTGGTACGTGGTGCCGAACTGTCCTGCCAGGAAGACGGGGATGAGCAGAAGCATGTACTTGTTCCTCAGCTGCTTCCAGATCGCGCGGGCTTCGGTGGCGAAGTTGGTCTGCTTCATGTACGGGATCTTCGTGCCGTCTGTTCTGACGACCTTTTGCGGCTGGGAGAGCAGCAGCGCGAACGGGGCACCCAGAGATGAGATGGCGACGAGGCCCAGGTAGGTCGTGTAGGTCACCTTGCCCTTCTCAGATGTCTTGATGTTCAGCGCCAGAGAGATTGCACCGCCGACGAGGGGGCCCATCTGGCGGATGCCCATCCAGATGCCAACATATCTGACGAAAACAAGTCAGTAAAGGCTGCAATTTGGTTGTCAGTGTGAGAGCGGAAGACTCACCGGCCTCGCTTCTCCGCCTCGGGATATCCGACGGCGATTGCCGCTTCGCTCGCCCATAGCAAACTGGCCCCTATGCCGCACAGGGCTGCGCCGAGCAACAGAAACCACTCGTTTCCGTAGCGGTTGTTGCAGTAGAGACCGGCTGCGTAGGGTGTGTAGAAGGCTGCGCCGATGAATAGGGTCCACTTGGCCGTGAGCTTGTTCGTGACGCCGCCGGCTATGAAGCAGCCCACGGACATGAGTCCGTATGTGAGGGCATTCGCGGCATTGTTCAGGAACGGCTGTTCGGTGCGTCAGTGAATACGAACTCTTGAAGCTGGGACTGTATTTGACGAGCTGACCTTTGCATTTCCTCCGGCTCCAAGGTTGTTCAGCGCCGTCCAGATCCCGGGCTCACAGAATGCCACGAGTCCGACGATGATGATTTGGAACAGACATGACCGGTAGAACTGGGCAAGCTTAGCGAGGGCCATCTTGAATGCTCGTTTTCATGGGTTCTCGTAGGAGGGAGAGACAATCACAAGCTACATCAATGGACTCAATTTCCAGAGATAATCCAGTTTAAACATCCAGCAGCACTGGCCCAGGACGAGCACGCCATGACCCATCAGGAATGCGATTTTACAGAGTTTTGCATCGGCGTTGCAGCTCAGCAGAGATAACGAGAACAGAGCACGCAATTATTCGGAGTGGACACGGCGGGTATGGAATAACCGCATCAGAGGCCTTGAATTTATCATGCCCCCCTGATGAAGGGTGGGATCGGAGGTGGACGTGAACATGCACGCGAAATGTTAGCCTCAATGCTTAGATCCGCTTCTACCTGCCGAGATCGCGACCGGAGAGGCGATAAGATCAATTGACCAACTACGTTGCTCTGCGGGAGAAGGATTTGGGGTTGATTGTTTCTGAGGGAAGAAACGGGCAGGGTTCGGGATCACGCAATGCCCCACGTGGATGGTGTTGAATATCTCCGAGTGCTAGTTACCACCAGCCATTCGTTTTGCAGGCCCTCTATGATAGTAAGCAATCGGATATAGTGCCTTGAAATGTACTCAAATCATTGGGCCAGGATAGGCTCATACCAAATAACCTCGCCACGTGCTGCCGGAACGGCTATTTGTATGGCGTTTGAGCAATCGATGTCTTGAACTTCCCTGATCGTCGATACTTGCAATAATAGTGGCCATGTAGTTAACGAATCTTGGTGAAAAGCGTCATCTTACTGGGCCTCGAAATGATGACCTGCTCTGCCTAGGTGTGGTTATCGACGATCCCCTGAGAGCGAAAGCGAGCTTTGATAAACAACCTAACTCTGAGCTTTACAACATAGGCCCTTGAAGATGAGAAGCTTAACAACCTCTTCCATGTACTTGCCATGTAACTACGTGGTAGCTACTAGGTACGCTGTAGTGACGAATGAATTTGAGTCTAGCTGGAGAATGCATTTCTGTTTCTACAGCAAACTCAAAGGTATTGTTAATTGACTTACCATTAGAGTAAAACACGCCGTGAGATAGGAACTGTGAGATAAGATTTGCTTGCATAGTGCTATTCAAACTTCTTATCAAAAGCCAAAAAGCATCTTCACGATGTAAATAAGCTCCTCTCCACAGCCTTACGGGCCGGGCTCTGTTGAACACTCAAGGAGGTCTTCGGGAACCGGCTTCCAAATGTGGAGTCTTTGTGCCGAAAATTCTCGGGACGTAGCGCCCCCCTCCCCCCGCCCGCCCGGTACCGTCCCGGTGGTTTACGGGGGTGACATGTCCCGTTTACTTGGTTTAGACTCAGACTTCCCACTCGCAGCCGTTGGAACCCATGGATTTCTCTCTCAACCAACACACACACGCACGCACACATTAGACCCCATCACCGAGAAATCCGGGGGTATCGGATTGAATCCGTCGGGAGCATCTCACCACGTCGAAATTAGAAACATCTTCCCATCCAGTAACCCATCCGAGGAAGCAAAAACAAAGCAGCAACGTTTTTGTTTCGTTTCTCGCTTATCGGCTCTATTTAACACTCATCCCGTCGTCCGTTCGGTCGTCCCATATCTCTTGCAAAACAAAGCACCCCTCCCCATCCACGATAGTCTCACCTCACCACCCACCGTCGGTGCAGTCCCACGCGACCAACGTCCGTCCCACCCACCGTCGCCTTACGCCAAGGCAAAGATCTTCATTCAACGGGGCATCCTCCGATATTCACACACAAAAAAAATAGAAACGGATAATCAGGAAACAAAAAGAATGCCACCCTTCCAAATCCGCCCCTGCACCCTCGCAGACGGGCCCTCCCTGGCCCGCAACAACATGTCGGCCTTCTGGACGGACCCGAACTGGATCCTGCTGTGGCCCAGACACATCACCCTCGACTTCCTGGTCGAGCAGGCGGCTAAGCGGCTGCCGAACAACCTCCTCCGCGGCCGCGACGCCCTGCGCCACGAGGTCGCCGTCGACCCCGCCACCGGCGCGCTGGTCGGCTACGCCCGCTGGGAGCTCCCCGCCGCCAAGACAACCTCGGGCCCGGACGGCAGCCGCCGGCCCGAGTGGGCCGCGGCGCAGATCCCGGATGTCGGCGCGGAGGAGAGGAAGGCGCTGAAGGAGAGGGCGGACGGGGCGTGGTGGGAGCCGATTGACATGGAAGGCATCGACGATGAGAGCGTCAAGGTGAAGGAGCGCATACTGGCGGAGAAGCCTTATCTGAGTGAGTCTCTTCCTTGACTTGGCTGGAGAGTGTTCTCTGATTAGCGTCCAGGTCTGGACTACCTCGCTGTGCACCCCGAAAACAAGGGCAAGGGTATTGCTACAGCTTTAGTAGAAAGCGGTATCAGGCAGGCTGAGAAAATCGGCATTGATGTCTTCATCCTCGCATTCCAAGCCGGCCTCGGCCTGTACCTGAGACTAGGCTTCAAGGAGGTCCACCGCGTCATTCAAGATGACTCAAAATGGGGTGGCAAGGGTGAGTATACAGTATATCTGCTCACCTACGAGGTCAACAAGAGCAGCAGTTAAAAACTCAGCATGTGCCGTCGATATCATTGAGAAACCAAGGAAAATCGAATTTGTACAATTTGTTCGTATGCACCACAGCTATATTACCCCTAAAACCTAGCCTCGACCTTCTCCTCAGTGTCCTGCAAGGCCCAGTCGCTCTTCTTGGTCCTGCTCCTCACGCTCGCCGCCTGCTGCGCCGTGAACCCCTTGGCCTCCACGGCCGGGTTGTACCCGAGCCTGTTCACCTTGCCGACGGTGGCCGAGTCGACCTTGGGCGCCTCCTTGCCGTCGGCGCGCTTGTAGACCGTCACGACGACGGCGCCGCCCAGGCCGAGGTTGTGCTGCAGCGCGGCCTTGGTCCGCGGCACGGCGCGGTTGTTCGCCCACCCGCGCAGGTGCCACACCAGCTCGGCGCACTGCGCGATGCCCGTCGCGCCGAGCGGGTGGCCCTTGGAGATGAGCCCGCCGGACGGGTTGACGACGTACTTGCCGCCGTAGGTGATGTCCCCGCGGCGCACGAGCTCGTGGGCCTTGCCGGGCTGGGCGAGGCCGAGCGAGTCGAGGACGATCATCTCGTTGGCGGAGAAGCAGTCGTGCAGCTCGACGACCTGGACGTCGTTGGTGGTGACGCCGGCCTCGGCCATGGCGGCCTTGACGGCGTGCTGGGTCATCTCGAAGCCCATGAGGTCGATGGCGGAGCGGGAGAAGAGCGAGGGGGCGTCGGTGGCGAGGCACTGGCCGGCGACGAGGACGGCCTGGTCCTTGAGATGGGGCCGCTCGTCGAGGAAGGCCTGGGAGACGAGGACGGCTGCGGCGCCGCCGTCCGAGGTCGGACAGCACTGCAGCTTGGTGAGGGGGGCAAAGATCTCGGGGGCGTTGAGGATCTGCTCCCGGGTGTAGACGTCCTGGAACTGGGAGTAGGGGTTGCGGGTGGAGTGCTCGTGGTTGATGCGGGCGATCTCGGCAAAGTCCTCGGGCTTGGCGCCGTGCTTCTCCATGTACTCGCGGCCGGCGTTGCCGAACATCTGGGCGGCGCCGGGGGAGTTTGTGATGCCGCGGGTCTCGGCCATCATCTTGATGGAGGTGCCGGTGGGGTTCTCGCGGTCGTTGAAGAAGCTCTGCAGGCTGCCGGGCATCATCTTCTCGAAGCCGACGACGAGGACGCAGTCGGCGGCGCCGGAGGAGACAAAGGTGCGGGCCATGGCGAGGCCGGTGCTGCCGGTGGAGCAGTTGTTGTTGACGTTGTAGATGGGGATGGAGGTCATGCCGAATTGGTAGAAGACGCGCTGGCCGCAGGTGCTGTCGCCGTAGCAGTAGCAGGCGACGCCCTGGTCGACGTCGTCGTAGTTGATCTGGGCGTCGAGCATGGCCTTGACGCCGGCCTCGAAGCCCAGCTCCGTGTAGTCGACCTTGCCGCGGGGCTTGATGAACTTTGTCATGCCGACGCCGAGGACGTAGCACGGCGCCTTTTCGCGTTTCTGCCGGGGGGCCATCTTTACTGGTGATGATGGTGTTTGGTGTTCAATTCAAGTTCCACTTGGTGTGTGAGTAGAGGTAACAACAATCAGTGAAAAGAGACAACAACAGTTGGTGGGTTGATGATGGAGATATATTCAACCCGGGCCTATGTAAATGGAAGGGTTATGTGAAGTGACATGTGCTTCAATGGATGAAGTCGCAGCAGAAGGGAAGCTTTCGCCGCCCCCTCAGACCCCCGGCCGGGCCCCCGGGATGAGCTTCTCCAGGTTTCCCCCCCTTCGCTCCCCCCAAACGGCCCCAATTCCGCCCTCCCGCAGCCGCCAAAGCAGTGGTAGCAGTGCTAAGGACAGCTTCGATGCGGGGAAACAGCGTCTCGACGCAGCACAATGCCGAGGCCCCGGGCGCCACAACGTCGAGCCGCAGCTTGCTGTCCCCTGTCTCGCGCTCCCTTGGAGGCCAATCAGGGGGCATGCCGAGGTAAATCGGCCCCGTAGCAAGGGGCCTAGCTGGGGTGTCTCCAGTGTTAGTGGGAGCCCCATGCGGTAACCTTCTCGTCGGCCCTGGGACGGAGCACAATGCGGTGCTGCTGCAACCACTGACTCGATGCTGGTGATTCAGTGACATTCTCGTCTCGAAATCATCTGACTGCTCATTGAGATACATTATCAGAGGATTGATTACTAACTAAAGCAAAACAAACAGGAGCTGACTCCATCGTGGCACTCATGAACGTCAACATCAACATCAACAACCACCTTACTCCATCTTAACCTTCACCCACTCCTCGACCCTCTGCTCAATCTCGGGAACATACAACCACCTCATCTGGCCCTCGCCCTCCTCAAACCAGACCTCGTCCCTCCCGAGCTTCTCCATCTCCTGCGGCGGCAACCTCTTGTTGTTCAGCTTCTTCGTCAACACCACCAGATCCCCGAGCCTCTCCCGCCTCATCGCCTCCCAGAACCCTACCCCCTCCGCCCACCCGATCCGTCCGCCG
This sequence comes from Colletotrichum cordylinicola, assembly GCA_027406065.1. Classification (NCBI taxonomy): domain Eukaryota; kingdom Fungi; phylum Ascomycota; class Sordariomycetes; order Glomerellales; family Glomerellaceae; genus Colletotrichum; species Colletotrichum cordylinicola. The sequence goes on along the minus strand of JANVYD010000001.1, from coordinate 5,138,432 downwards.
CTGTCCTTCACCCTCTTCAACACCAGCGCCAGACTCGCCGCATCCTCCAACGCCATCGACGCGCCCTGCCCCGTCGTCGGCGGGATCGCATGCGCCGCGTCCCCCAACACCAGCACCCTCCGCCCCTCCTCCGCCGACGAAGTCCACCGCTCCAGCGGCGGCAGCATGTAAAACGGCCACACGTTCATCGTCTCGTCCCGTATCGCCCCGAGCGCAGACCTCACAATCCCCGGCCACCGCTCCTCGTCCCTCCGCAGCCGCGCCTTCAGCCCCTCCTTGTCCGCGAGCAGCTCCTCCCGCCCGCGCCCGGCCTGCGCCTCGTCGAACGGCACCTGCGTCCCCGCCAGCATCTCCCCGCCGTCCGGCCGCTGCGGCGCCAGCACAAACACCCCGTTCGCGCTCGCCACGCTCACCGGGAACTCGTACCCCTTGTCCGCCGGGACCGCCAGCTCCGCCGTCGGCACCGCGAACGTCAGCGCCGCGAGCCCGACAAACCCCAGCTTCGCCTCGGGCGCGACGTGCCCCCTCCGCACCTTGGAGTGTATCCCGTCCGCGCCCACGAGCAACCCCGCGCTCCGCCTCTCGCCGCCCTCAAACTCGAACTCCACGCCCGTCTCCGTCTCCTCGACGACCTTGACAAACCGCATCCCGTGCTCGATCCGCACGCCGCCGCGCTCCCGGCACGCGCCCGCCAGCAGCTCCACCAGCTCCTGCCGGAACACCCGCACGGCGCGGTACCCGAACTGCGCCTCGCCGCCCATCGGGTACCGGTCGACCGTCTTCTCGTCGCGGTCCTTGTAGTAGACATAGTCGAACGGGTACGCCTGCGCCAGCAGCGGCGTGTAGAGCTCCAGCCCGTCGAGGATGCGCAGCGCGTTCGGGCAGAGCATCATCCCGCCGCCCGCGTGGTGCGGCAGCGGCGTCGCCGGGCGCATCTCGTAGATTGTGGACGGGATCGAGTGGGATGCCAGCGCGAGGGCGAGGGCCATGCCCGCGATGCCGCCGCCGATGATGACGACTTCGTCTCTGGTGGAGGGCATATCTTTTGCGTGGAGATGTAAAGTATGTGTGTGTGTGTGTGTGTGTGTGTGTGTGTGTGTGTGTGTGTGTGTGTGTGTGTGTGTGTGTGTGATATTGTGTGACGTGAGAAAAGAGTGCAGGTGTATGGATGTCTAAGCTGTGATGATGATGCTCCAAGTGATGCTGAACAACACACCCCCAAACATCTCACCGTCTTTATACCAATTTCCCATCGCCCATTCCTCCTTCAAGGCCACATCATCCCCCTCCGTCTTTGTAATCCCAAAAAAAGCCACCGCCGCAATCCTTTCCTCCCTCTCCCAATGAACGCTCCAAAACCACCAAAAAGCAGAGCCACTCCAACATCGCCAAGCTACCCCCCGTAAGCCGTCTCCACCTCTCGGCCGACCAACATTACGAATCGCCAAATACAGCCTAGTCTCCGTTCTCTCCTCCGAGCCGACCCCTACCCGCCTCCGGGACCCGGCCGAGTCCCGGACCTGCCGCATCTCTCAAAAGTCCGAAACCGAGCCCGGAGAAGGGTACTCCCCGTTTGCCCAAACAAACTCCCCCCTCCCCCCCTTCTTCTCCCCCGCCTCCCTCTCTTGATGCAATCTTTTTTAGTATGTAAAGAGGGCCATAGCTAGTTATCCACCAAAACAAAACAACTTGCTCCCCCAACCAAACCACACCCCAATCGCTAAATCCCCGCTACACACCCCCCCCTTCCCCCCTCCAAAAACCCAAAATCGTAACATTTATCAGACTGAAAGGGCGGCCAAGCGAACACTTCGGTCCGCCCTTGTCCCCTGCCTGAGGAGGTCGCCCTGCCTTTTTCCCTGTTCACACGGGTTCACTCACCTCGGCGCTCCGAACACTGATAACACCGGGCTGTTAAAAGAGAAAGAAAAGAGCAGCCACCTCCAAGTCCGTAGTGTACATCATCATCCCCGCTTCCCCCGCCCCCACTCGGCCGACAAACACATAAACACACACTCGAGCAACATGTGGGCCCGCCCGAACCTTCCTCGACTTACACATCTCACACACAACAAGCACACGCACACCGGGAGCACCGACATCATGATCATCATCATCGTCATCGTCACCATCACAACTCAGAGATCTGCCAGTGAATCAAAATAGCCTCCAGGTCTCTCCCGAGTAACCTTACAGACGAACAAAACCCAAATTAGAACACCCACACACACAAACACCATAAAACACTGCAGAGAGGTAGGGGGCGTACATCCAAACGGTTCAAACGGCCCCTCCCAACCTCTCTCTATTATCTCTATTTCTGCTCTGACGGCTACCACAACCCGTCGATTCCGTCATACATCCCAATTCCCTTTTCTCTTGTTCTGTTCATTGCTACTAGCTACAGCATGCTTTTGCTGACCCTATGCTGACATCTCATCTCCAAAAAACTCTCCTCACAAATTGTGAAATGTGTCCCAACATGGGACATCAAATCGCATTCCCGACTCGGGAAAAGTCTCAGCATACATCCTTTCTTTGTATTCCCGGCCGGTGCTATTTCCGCTCCGAGCTCCGTGTTAGCTTTTATTTTCGGTCATTCCGTGGAAATTGGGGGCTTTGTAAGCTTTACACGCCGGGAGCGGTGCAACTCACTCACCCACTCACTCGGCCGGGTGGGTGGTCAGCTGTCTCGGCCGATAAAGCAGGCTCCGTCGGACATCACGGGTGAGAGGACACGGTGATTCGGCCGATACTGCTGAGAAAGCGCCGGGTTTCTAGGTCGCTCAGATCACTAGTTTGCTGCGCCCATGAGGATGATCATGATCCTTCCTGTATCGGCCGAGAAGCTGAGAAATTACCAGCCTGTGAAGTGGCTTGCAATAGCAGAACATGATGTGTATAAGAGGAGCCATCAAGTTGCCCCCGAATTGTCCCCAAATTCTAGCATCACTCCAACTTATACGCATCTCCTCACAAAAAGCCACTGTTACCATCCATCGTATTATCAATCCCCCATCATCAAAATGCACGTCCTCATCCTCGGCGCAACAGGCCGTAACGGCTCCCTCATCCTCGCCGAAGCCCTCTCCCGCGGCCACACCGTCACCGCCCTCGTCCGCACGCCATCCTCCTCCTCTCTCCCCCCGCAACCACAACCCAACCTCACCCTCGTCCCCGGCAACCCCCTCTGCCTCCCGGACATTCGCACCGCCCTGCAGACCCCCAGGGCCCCGGACGCGGTCATCGTCGCCCTCAACCCCCGCCGCGTATCCGACTCCCCCTTCGCCGCACCCCACCCAGAGACACCCGAGTCACTGATGCACGACGCCGTCCGCAACGCCTTGGAAGGCATGAAGGCCGTCGGCGTACCCAAAATCGTCATCAACAGCATGCAGGGCGTCGGCGCCAGCAGCGGCAGCCTCATCATGCCCTTCCGCATGCTGTTCGAGCACACCAACATGAAGTACACCCTCGACGACCACCGGGCCGTCGACGCGCTGGTCACCGGGAAGCAAGGCGAAGGCGTGGATTGGGTGCTGGTGCGGCCTCCCATGCTCACCGAAGGCGAGGCCTTGCCCGTCAAAGACTACGGCGACGACGGCAAGGGTATCTGCTGGATGCCCAAGATCACCAGGAAGAGTGTCGCAGTGTTCATGGTTGACGCCGCGGAAAAGCCTGATTGGAACCGCAGGTCGCCGGTTATTGCGAACTAGTCGGAAAAAAAGGTCAGACGAAGTAGTAGTCCACTGAGTTTCTATCAGGTCAGAAAACGTTGGCTGGATGAGCCTTGCATAATGTAATGCTTGCTTGGGAAACGCCACCCATGCCCTCCCTTTTTGGTGTCCTCCGCTGCTTTGGTATCGTCGGTATAGTAATATTTACAAGTTTCTTTCGTATGCTTTTTCCAAACCCGCCGGGGCGTTTTCGTGTTTACTCTCTCCTCTGCCGGGATGGCCTTGGCCGCCCATTCCCCAGCATCCCTCTCCTTCCTTGCAACGCAGTGCAGAAATACACTTGTTGAATTATGTCTGCTGATGTTGATGCTGTATCGGCAGATGTGTGCGGGTTCAAGTAAAACATGTGATCGGTGACCGTATGGAGACAGCGTCGCAGGGCATCGCAACTCCGTTCCGTCAAAGGGTGACGCCTCCGTAAATGCTTTCCAGGTTTCTCTGCCGCGGGATGGCGGCGCCGTTTGTTGTAACGTGCATACTAGCGGACCCAACCCCCTCCAGAACACCATGGGTTCATTGCGCGGAATTCGTTGGGGTTATCCGACCCTTTGGGTCGGATCCCTACTCCTCAGCCCCGCATATGTTTGTTAGGAAGGCCCCGGTATCATTGGGTTCCAGTAATCCAGGTCCCAATCCGCATAATCATCCGGAGTCTGCCGACCACGAATCAGCCCAGTCCCAGCCTTCCCACAGCTGCCAGCCGCCATAGTCACTTACCGCAGCCGTCGACGCATTCGCATGGAACATGAATGGCGCTCTCGTCTGCATGTAGGGGTCCATTGGATCGGCTGGCGTCGTAACTGGCAGGGACATCTTGTCGGGATTTGTGTTGGTGGCTGTCTTGCAAGCGTCCAATACGCTCTGGAGACTGCGTCGAATGTCCTGCAGCTTTTGCTCCTGGTTCGTGTATTGCACCGATGATAAAACAACGGAAAGCGCCACAATGTCCTTCACGTCGTTGCCGCCAACGTTGCGGACGAGCAAGTTGAGCGTCTTCTCGACAGTCTTGATCAAGCGCGACGGGGACCAAAGCGCAAAAGTCTCGGTGCTGAACGCAACACCGTCGTCCATCGGATCGGGAGACATGGCCACGGTCGATGAGATCCCCAGAGTGTTGCTATTGCCGTGCGACTCTATCGCTGCTTTGATGTAGAAGCACACACTGAAAGCTGCCTGCAGGATATCCTTCTTCAAAACCATGTGGTACATGTCGCTGATATCTTGGAAGTGGGTGAGCAGAGGGTCGAGCTCGTCGAGGTATCGCATAATGACCATGGACGACCGTAGATATGCTCTAGAAATCTGCGACGGCGCGTCGGGCAACCCTAGGGCGAAGGGGCGGTAAAGTGCCAACAGGGGCCGTCGCACGTGCATATCGAGTATGACTCTGGATCGCCACTGCTTGCTCTTTTCAACCTCGTTCAAAATGCCGTGGCGCGGGAACAGGTAGTTAATGTCCTCCAAGAATCTGTCCAGTTTCGTTCCAACCTCGAGAACCTCGCTGTAGTCCCTGATCGAATCGACGCGGTTGATCAAGTGCGCAACTTGCATTCGGACCCCTAGAGTCATAGCAGCATAGACCTGCATCTGATTATCGGTGAGCTGGTCGATTGGCTTGCTAGGCGGCAGCTCTTTCATCTCGAAGAAGAGGTCATTGTCATCTAGGTTACGTGGTGGTCGGCAGGTAAAGTCTCCGTCGCGAACGAGACATGAGAGGTTGCACGCCAGCGACAGGTGCAGGTCCATGTCCAGAATCGTGAACCACAGCCTCCTCCTCAGCTCGCCGAAGAACACCGGTACTCTTGGTTCAAATTCTGACGGGTCTCGGTGCAAGCCCATCGTCATAGCCATCCGGACGATATATCCCAACTGTGCCCAAGAATCCTGCGGTCGCGGTGTTGTCATTCTCTGCGCGTGAACAAGTAGAATCTCCGTCTGCAAAGTAGTCAAGTCAACCAGCTGCTTGCCCTTCAAACCGTCCAGCCATGACCTGACAAGCGCACATGCCGTCGGTATGTGTACGCCCTCAACACGCTCGTGGCCAAGCCCTTTCGATTTCGTCTCAAATCTTGAACCGATGGACAAGACCGTCAGAAGCTGGGGAAGAAAAGCGTCCCCCGGCAATTTGCCTTCCCAGAATAGCTCATGTTGCTCCTTAAAGGTGGGTACGTGGATCATTCGGTAAATGGTCTCGGAGGTGTCGATGTAAGACGTCAGCAGTCTGTCGCAGATGGCCTTCTTAGGCAGAATATCCTGCATGCGCTTCGTAACAGGTACTACCGAGTCGGCAAAGACGGAGATCGGCGATAGTGACTTTCGGTACTCTTCTTGGATCCTCTTGTGAAGCACCTGCAAGCCATACATGATGTCTCGAATACCGTCGATTTTGGACTGGTTTGCCATGAAATCCTTGGCTTCGTCGAACTGGGAGGGATCGGTTAGGGGCACGATCTAGGGGAACATCGGGTTAGGGGATGTAATTACCAGGTTCAGCAAGACACGTACGCTATTCTGACCAAAAAAGCGCGTCCTCAGAGCGCCTCTCTTTACCGTCAGTCCTCGTATTGTCTCTGGAGATAGCGGCAAACGCTGGCCAGCTCCGCTGAACTCGGTGCCTGCCGGGCTCTTGATCATGAACTGCTTCTCCAAGCGGTCCAGTCGCGACGTGAGCTCCTCTAATGCAGAGTGTCCGGTTCCCTCTCCATTTCGCTGAGGGGCGAAAGAGGACGATTCCGCCGGGTGCGGTCCTGAGGAGGGCGCTCCGGTGGGAAGACAGTTTCTCTTTGGCGGGCGTTGGATGTCACCAACCTCGGCATCGGAGCCGTCGGACAACATGGACGAGTCCTGTTCGGCAGCATACTTGCAGTTGCGGTGTGACTTTTGGCATTGAGAGCAGGGAAGATTTCGGTCACAGCGCAGCTTTCTCTTACGACATTCGGTGCACGACTTGACGGGTCGCGGCCTTTTGACACTGCGCGATGCCGACGCCGTTGCCGCCGCCGAGGCTGCTGATGGGCCGCCCGCAGGTAAAAGGCCCGATGCAGGCACAGGCGTAGGTGCAGAACCAGGAACGCCGCCGCCGAGCGTCTGATGGGCGGGTTGAGAAGGAGATGTCTCGTACGGAGGAGGTGCGGAGTGCATCGGGCCCATTGGTGAAGCAACCGCAGTGAGGTTCGGATTAGAATGCAGCGTGGTGGTTGTGACCGCGCCCAGTTCCGGGGCAGACGAGGTTGCGGCGGCCATCTGAGCCGGTCGTTACAATAGTCCCAGAAAAAAAAATCTCCGTTCAGCGCCGGTGTAGTAGGATTCTTGCGGTAGCGCAGCGCAGCACACCAAACGGCACACCACAGCAATGCAGCGGCGGCAGCAGTGGCTGGCTTCGATATTTGAAGCTCAAGAAAGCCCGTCGGCTCGGAGTTGTTTGAATCGGCGCGAGCTGGTTGTGGGTAGATTGCTTGTCAGGAGTAGCAGCGGCAGCAATAACAGCAACAACAGCTACAGCTCTAGATTGGCACAGTGGTCAACCTTGTTCTCATCGAAGGTCCCGGGCGCGTCTGGGGTCGCCTCGGATCCGGAGTGTGTTGCTTGTCCTTGACTCTGACTGGTGTCGAGTCATTCGCAGACCATACATGCTGTGACTGCGCGGGTGAGAACTGAAGGGGGGTGTGTGGCGTGGGCGCAAGCGAGAGAACGAGCGACGGGTCAACGGAAAGGAGTTGCTGCTGGAGGCGTGTTGTTGGTCGAGCTTGCTTGTTCGCTTGCTTGCCAGCTTGGTAGTGGAGGTGTACGGTGTGTAACCGATGGGACGGGATACGGGTGGCCGTCTCTCTCTGTGTGTGTCTTTTGTTCCTTCGTAACTGACCAGTACCTACTGGGGTTTGAATGACGAGCCCGAGATTTGTCGTCAATGAAGCAGACGAAAGCTCCGGATGTGATGGAGGTAGCAGGTGAAGGAAGTGGAGGAGAGGAGAAAGGAAAATTGGATTAGGGAAGGAAAAAAAAGAGACCAAAATTGCTAGTTGCAATGATCCAAGCTTCCTCGGGGCTTTGGGGTATGGTGCGGCGGTGCCGTGCCGTGTGGTCCAGTCAAGACCAGTCCAGTGAGTGTGCTTGCTCTTGCTTCGTCTATGGCAGCAAGGTGAGGAGGCATGGACGGCAAGGCAAGGCCCTTTTCCTGAAATGTGTCGGACCTGGATACCTTGGAGGTATTCCGTGGAATAAGGTAATAACGGCCTGGGTAGCGCCTAACTGTTGGTTTTGATTTTGCCTCCTAGATCCCTCGCGTTGGTGGTGCGTGAGCTTTGTTGAGGCGTGGTGGTCGTGGTGGTGCTGTGCGTGTTGACCAGGATAAGAGATGAGGGACGATGGTGCGCTTTGCTCTGGCTTGCCATGAGTGTGCGATGGATATGTGCGTGTGGGTGTTGGGTGCGCTCTCTTCTTTCTCTCTTGTCTTCCACTTTCTCGCTCTCACTCTGTGCTCTCTCTCTCTCTGTCTCTCTCACAAAGGTCGGGAGCCGGGGTTGAGTCTCGAGAGCGGCGTGATATGCTCAGGATGGCCGAGGAGAGATGGAGAAAAGTGTCGAATGTGCAGGGACACGGTGCCCTGGTCAGGCCTGGCCTGGGCTGGGCTGGTTCGCAGTGGACGGGACGGGAAGTTTGGAAGGTTGAGGTAAGGTAGGCCCAGGGAAAAGAAGGTCGAGGTGGTGTGGTTAGTGATGATTTAGTGATCCACCCCCCTTCTCGGCGGTTGTTCCAGGCCACTTCAGATTGGAGGTGAGAGGGAGGGTACGTAGAAACCTGGTCTATGCCGGGGGGAGGTAGGTAGGGTATTGATATCCTCCTTCAAAGAACGATTCTTGTATCCGTAAGACCAAACCCCTCCTCCTCAGCTTCTGAAGCCTGTCGTCTGCTGTCTGTCGTTTATGCTGGAACGGTAGGCCGGCTGACAGCGGATTACTTGCGTCTTGTCGAGACGAAGTCGGCACGCCGCTGCCTGTCTGATGAAGGTCTGATGAAGATGAAGCAAAGGCACGATCGATGCTGCCAGGTACAGGCCACGTAGGTATATACCGTATCTGCGGCCTACATAGCCCATCCGTAGCCCAGCTGCTGTAGACACACCACGGGATGCAGCTGAGAGGCACCTCCGTCCCAGCAAGTGGGCTCCTGGTACTGCATTTGCAGAGAACGGGCAGAAAAAAGGTGTGAACGAGCAGAAAAACGCCGCCGGACCTCGATACCAAACGACCTCAGTCGACCTTTACTGGCGCAGAGTCTTAGTCTCTGCACCGTAGAGACACCGGCTGAGGGGCACCACAGGGCCACCACAGGGCCTGGAACGAAGCTGGATGAGGGATCGGCGTACCGGGTACCCTTGCCACTGGCCAGGCCTGCGAGGTAGTCGCTGCATAGCAAGGTACCTCTGCATCTTAACTAAGGTGTCTTGGTTTTAGCGTCTTCTGCCTTGTAGCTAAGGTATTGCAGTATGATTTGCTGCTGCGTAGCGGCGGCCATGCATCCCAGGGTGTTCTGCTGCTGCTGGCTGCTGCTTCTGCCGCCGCCGCTACGTGCCCCGGTACGGATAGCCTGTCTCGTCCTGTTCTGTCCTCTCGTCTCTTGTTGTGTGTGTGTGTACTTGCAACCAGCCATGTCATGCACGTCGGAACCCGGGATGCTTCCTCTCCTCGAGCCGACCGTCAGCGACCGACATCCCTTGAAGCTTCGCTTAGCGCTCGGGTGGGGATCGGGAAAACCTCTTTCTTCGGTCGACGATGCGGGTATTGTTGCTGCTGTAGTGGTTGTCCTCGGCGTGTAATTCCAGGAGGTCAAGCCCCCTCCTCTGCTTTGGAAGGTCGTCCCAGTTGGTTGTATGCTCGCTCGGTGATGCAGTGCGCATACGTACGTAAGGTACCGAGAACAACACTTTGGGAATAGCATTGGTGATATGCGCGTGTACCGGGTACTGGGCTGTAAAGCTGAGATGAAGGAGACGGGTGCCAGCAACTGACTGTGAAGGCCACACACAATAAGATCGGTCAGATTTTTCTTGCCGGCAGCTTCAGTACGTACTTTATTTTTATCTGGCACAAGCGGAAATCGTATCGAAAAATCAAGGGTCGTACAGTATTTGCAGTCTGTCGTGTAAGAGCGGATGGAAGGCATGGAAGCATATGTTTCCAAGGCTCCATGATATCCGCACCTCGTACGGGACTCCTGACCGCATAGAAAAGCCATGGATTTAGGCGGCCAGGGGCCTGGTGATCACGGTACTCGCGGCGCTCTGCCAAATGCACCAACATCGGATGTACCCCCGGTAATCACGTCGCGTGTCTTGTGAACGGCTCCAAGCGTTCCCGGCCAGAGACTCCAAAAATACACGTGATGTCAAGGTAAAAAAAGGCATCCAGACACCCTGAAAACCGCTGGGAATCCACACTTCCCGGGGCGGAGTGGGTGTCACCAAGCGGTCTTAACTGCACCGCACAGCCTGGAACCTCCCTGGAACGCCCGATCCACCGAAGCATCGTTCTGTCCCCGCCGTCTGAAAGTTGTGTCGTGAGTTGAGATTTACCCGTTGACGATGAGGAGCTACACTAGCCTGGCGAGGAACTTGGAAGAGCAAGAGTCGGACTCAGGGTTTGGGGGTTGAGGTCGACGGGTCGACGGGACGGCCAAGATGAAGTGGACGGGGTGGGTACGGCTGATGGGCCTGCTGGTGAAAATCTCCCACCAGCGAGATCTGGATGTCCAGTCAATCCCACCGAGACCAGACGGAGATAAATGATGATGAGCCTGGCAATGTCAGAACACGTACGTGCATGTCCGAGGGATGTCCTGATTCTCGGTTTTCCGGTGCAAGCCCTGCATGTTTCCTGTAGATACCAGCAGATATCAGAAGTTCAGGGCCAGTTTAGGACCGTGGCGGCATGGCTGTACGATAGTAGTATGTACCAACAACCCACCATCACTTGAAGATCGCCATCGATGTTCAGGTCCAGCAGGGCAGGCGTGTCAAACGCCTTGACGAGCCAGCCAGCAACGCCCATGTACGCACCAGTATTCGTACCTAATTATGTGCCATCTTTCAGCCGGTGGGACGCAAGAGGTCGGCGACCTGCGGCCACCACTCTGTGAATAGCACCCGCGTTACTGCATCTGGGAATTCTTCATGCGGTGTGGCCCTGCGTACCTCCTGTCCCGGTTGCTGCAAACCACCCTTCGCTGAATAGAAAGCCAAATGATTTGACTGGGTTCGTGTGCGTGTGCTCCAACAGCAATGATTAGTGGTGCGGCCGTCTTGCTGGTGGTGGTGGTGGTCTCCTTGGGGATGGTGGTGGGCGCCGGCTGTACATGCTGGCTGCTCCGGGCCTACCTTGCGCTGAACTCTTCAGGCCATGCCGGAGTCGAGTCCGAAGTCAACCGCAACCCCGTACCCTTCCTCTCCCCTCTTCCCTCCACTTTCCACCCCGTCTGAGGGTATCTCACTGACAGGTCCAACCTTGACGCGACGCATCTCGGACTGTGACATGATCCTCACCTAAGCAACTCAATGTGCGCGACGTGGTTGACTAGTCGCCGCCTCGCCGCTCCGCACGTTCTACAGCTAAACCCTTCCCTGGAAACATTGCGAGCGCCTCAGGCTTAGGCCCTGTGCCATGCCATCCCGCGCCCGGTGACGATGCCCGTGTAGTTGGTGCTGGCCGGTGCTCATGCTGTTACCTATCGCTAGGTGGTGTTTCCGATGGGGCTCTGAGTGGGAGAGTCTGGCGCCTCAGTCTGTTCCTTCAACCGCCGCCAAGCCGAGCTTCCCACGTCCATCTTTTCTTTCATCAGCCCGTCGATCGCCAGTCGTCCCCCAACCCCCAGGGCCCCAGTCCCCATCGTCCCCTTCTTCTTCGTCGGCAATTTCAACCCCCATAGCGTGTCTGTAACGGGACATGCGTGTTCCAGACAGATTCATCGTTCGGATCCAGTTGCTGGTGCACATGTGGGGGGCCATGGGAAACTTTGATGGTTCTGGGACTTCACTACATCCGTAGCCCGTCACCTCCAAGTTGCTTGCTCGAATCTCCGCTTGAACGAGAAACAACGACGGGCGTCGACTCTCCTAGGACCGCTGGACAGAGATAGAGCATGCGGGCGTGTGGTTGTCGCAGGCCGCGCGGGAACAAGGCCAAGGGCCCACGCGACTGATTCCACGCTTTGGGACGGCATGTTCCATCACTCATCCCATACTGAGTGACGATCAATCCATGATACACACCCATTCCTGCTTCTTGTCGACTGGAAAATTATTTGAGACCTTTCCCTCGACAATCGCGCCGTCCAGTCTCGTGCTGCCTTCCCAGGACCCAGATTTGCCCCGCGAAACAGGCTGTGCATGCATGCAAGTCTTGATGCCAATCTCGGTCTCGCCTGTTTGTGTCCATGACGAGCCATGATGACTGTCGGCTCGAGCCTAGGGCAGCCAGGGCCCTGAGCGGCGCATCCAGGATTTCCACTCAACCTGTCGCCGCTGCGGCCGCTGGTGGGATGGGCATCTGGATCTGGGGGACAGGTTTCATTATGGACTGACCCGTGGGAAATAAGGTAGGTCGGCTCCGTGAATTAGCAATGCTCTGTTAAGACACACGAGAGAAAAACTGCCCGATCCGGCCTGGCAATCGAGATCTCCCGGACTCTGCGGCGCGTGTCTGGCTCGCTACCACCAATTATTGTCGTCCAAGATGATCAGATAATGGAACAAAAGGTAGAGAGTCTCGACCCTGTGGTCCAGCCGCTACCGAGCCGGCCAATAGCTCCAAGACACGGTCCAGCCATTCCAGACAGGGTACCACACCGTAGTGTACAGTACTCCGTCCTTCCAAGGGCACAAGATGGAATGCTGAGAAGTTGATTGATGGAACAAGGACCTCGACCAAGACCAGGAGTCCCGGCATCTGGGGCGCGTTTCGGCGTTATCTCTTCCAGAAGCTAGCAGACAGCATTCCCAGTGGAGCGGCATGCGGACTTTCAGGGACGCTTGCCGTTGACGATGAGGCATCCATATCCCTGCCCTGCACGAGGTAAGGCCTTGAAACCGGCCAGCACGACATCAGGTCGTAATAAAGTAGGTACAAAGTACCCACGACAGTCCCCTCAGATTCAGTGTTACAGCCCCATTGGGCCCCCATCTGGCAGCGGAAAACTCGCTCGTCGGCTCCGAGCATTTCTCCTGAGGGGGTTTCCGACTAGTTAGTTGCTGGAGGGGCTGCTGGGAAGAGACTCGGAAGCTAAGTCTGGAGTGCGCAAGAAGGTGCACTGACGCCCCCGAGACTTGGGACGAAATTCAAACATTGAACCTTGGTAGGCTGGACGTGCCTTGTCTTCGGTCCCGGCATCGCGTTCGTATTGTATGCAAAGAGGGACGTTCGGGTTACCTGGAAAAGCAACGTGCGGGCCATGGTAATTCCATATTGCTGCCTGGGGCCAATGAGCATTTTTGAGAGTGAACGCATTGCGTCTCTGGGTCGACTGCAAGTAGCGGGAATCCTCCGCTACTCGGCCGACATGGTTTTTTAATTTTGGTTTTTAGTCAAGTGGTGGTGGGAAATGCGGCTGCTGTACAGCAAGTGGGTGGCGTCAAACTTGGTGCGACGGAACAACGCGGACTGAACGACAAGTGGGCTGCCCGATTGCAGAGGTTATTGTCGTGTTCGTGGCGTACGACAGCAGACACTCGAGGGCGCGGCGCGGCGTCAGTAAGTTCAGTCGATGTCAAAGAACGACGAGCCATCCCCCTTTCCGTATGTTTGCCGCGAGGAGTTCATGTTGATGCAAGAAGAAGCATATGTCGGCAATGACGAACCTTAATCAACTTGATCAGACTGGCGAACAGATCGCGTGCGCAGGCGGTAAGACACTGGAACGCGGCTTTTGAGGTTGGGGCGATCCTTCGAGCCTAGGACAGGGCAGCAGTTCGTCGGTGGAAATGGGCGGCCTTGCATGACAGTAGGGTTTGTATCCGCGTCGTCGAGGCTTTTTCGAGGCGAAGCTTGATGGCATCACGATGGTTGTCAGTTTCGGCCCAGACTTGCCGAGATTCAGGGAGTCCCTGCTTGCGTCGGTGGACGGTGAGTGGACGGCGTCTGCTTTGGTCCTCACGGTCTTTGGATTGGCGACTTGGATGGCGAAGTGATACATCGGATGACGGACGGTTGCCAGCTGGACCGCATACCTCAGAGGCTTTTTTGCCTCTGGGGGTGGTAGCATTTAGGGACGGAAAGCAAATCTGTGATTCAGAAAGCGGTTCTCGAGGGTGATGCTGGATGGTGATGTTTGAGTATGGGGATCGTCGAAAGTGATTGCCATGAAGGCAAACAAGCAACCCTCCCTCCATCGGGGCTTTCCCAAAGGCTTCATGGGTGGTTCCGTCGATGGTACCTTGCGTGTATGGGAAGCATCTTGATTCTGGCCCTTGTTTTTCCAACGCCCGTTGTTTCTGCAGGTGTCAGTTCACCATGTCTCGCCATCATTCCACGGCGGGTTGAGGAAGTGAGCCGCGGCCTGACGAACGACGCGGGTGCCTGACGCGGTCCCTTGCAGGAAGGATGGAGGCGGTCTCTTCCAATAGAGGCTGGAGGTGTCCGAGGTGCACAGGTGTGTAAGTGCGTGGCTCAGGCTGGTAGCATTTTCACAGTGGTTCATTTCGCCTTCTCCACCATTCCTTGCGTGTAGTGACAGCAGGCGAGAGTATAAGCAGCAAACCCCGGGCCGGGGAGTGCTCTGGTAATGTTCGTTCAAGCCGGAAGCCGATGTCTTGCTCTTGTTCGTGTCTGGATGCGAAAGTGTAAGTGAGTAGAGTACTTGCTTGTCAGTGTGGCCACCGCCGACTGATGGTTGACAAATGACACTGGATGATGATTAGTGTTGCGGCCGCGTCAAATCGTCCAATGAATGGAAGCAACCTTGTCGGGGTGGCAGAGCCGGGGCATGTCCTGTCGTGTTGCACAACGAATGCAGCATCACTTGCAGTTGCAGTTGCAGTTGCAGACGGGTCGAGCGAGGGGCGAAAGAGATGATGTCGAGTGTCAGTGTCCAGGCGGAATGCGAAGCGAGCGACGAGGGTTGAGACAAGAAGGATGATCTGGCGTAGGAAGCTACGATTGGCTTTCCTTTCCAGGTAAGGCAGGAACGGATAGGTAAAGTGAGATAGAGTTGGGTGGAAGGAAGGCGCGACCCGCGGGGGAGGTAGACCGTAGCGCTTGCCTTGCCTTGCCTTCCATTCACCCTCACTGACTACCACCTCGTACTGCCTACCTTGGGAAGGCAGCTGCTACCTGTAGTGGGAAGGCAGCTACCTACCCGCCCTGCGTTCCTTCCTTCCTGCCACCATGGAGCCAAGCAGGAACGAGGTTAGCGCTACGGGAGCCCCGAAGGAATTTACCTAGGAAGGCACGAAGGTCGGTTAGGTTGCCTTGGCTAGCGCGTATTCGCCGGGAATAACGGCCCCCAAAAACGTTTTGTTTCATTGGCAGGGAAGCCGAGCGAGACATGACCGAGACAAGCAAGTACCGTTCCATAGAAAATCTGCCGAGGTGATACAAAACATTGCTTATATCTTTCGCGAGGTATCTTCA
This sequence comes from Colletotrichum cordylinicola, assembly GCA_027406065.1. Lineage (NCBI taxonomy): Eukaryota > Fungi > Ascomycota > Sordariomycetes > Glomerellales > Glomerellaceae > Colletotrichum > Colletotrichum cordylinicola. The sequence continues at coordinate 5,123,077 of JANVYD010000001.1, read as the reverse complement.
GTGTTCACTACCTGGGGCCTAATAGCGCCTAAGGTAGATTTAGAACAGAAGGGGGGCTGGTCAGACACTGGAACCTGACGGGATTGAATTGAGGTGGCTCTTGCCGTGCCCTTTCGCTCATCATTAGCGAAGCTTCGCCGAGGCGCCGAATGCTAATTCAGAACCCAAATGGCAACCTACCTACCTACCTACCTACCTACCTACCTTCCATTAGGTTCTGAACGCGTTACCTGCGCGCTTCTGCGCTTTGTCGGCGACTGCTGTCTAGGTATTTTTGTCTTTCTCTGGTTTTTATTCTTTAATAAACCTCTATATCTTTTCCAAGTTCTCCAACAACGCTTAATTACCTGAGTACCCAAGAAGGCGACACAACACTGTGAATTGTTTTTGTCTCGTCAGTGATACTAATAATTATTACCCCGGTCGGAATAGCTCCCAGAACGAGCGAATCGCAGCCGGCCGGTTCCTTTCGCGTAGATTGCCGTATCGCAGCCAGCCTCAATCGAGAATTATTTCCAGAGAACCAATCTCTGCAACGCTGTTGCCATGTCGGATGCTGATGTCTTTGACCTGTGGTTTGACAACTCGGTGCAGCAGGGTGAGCAGGCCTCTTGCCAGCTTTGCGTCTGAATACCTTTTTTGCTTGTCTTGTCTTGTCTGTTAGAACGCTCCTCTAAAGCTGTTTTCGTCTTTTGCCGCAATCCAGGGTCCTTCAAGCCGGACGATCTCCTGTCGCAACCGCAGTCGCAGTCGCATCCGCAGCCGCAGCCGCAGCCGCAGCCGCAGCCTGCCCAGCAACAACAGCAACAGCAACAGCAACAGCAACAGCAACGGCCCCAGTTCCAGCCTCCCCCGCCTCCTCCTCCGCGACGAAATCAGCAGCAGCAACAACAGAAGCACCAGCAGTCCACGTTCCAGCGTCCGCCGCTGCCGCTGCCGCAGCCTGACCTCCGACGTCAACCTCCTCCTCCTCCTCCTCCTCCCTTCGCCGCCGACATGTCGGTCGCCAACACCGCCAACGGCAAGCCGCAGCAGCGTCCCTCGAGAAGCCCTGCCCCGCCCCGCGACGAAGAGGCCGTCTCCAAGATCCCGAATTACCTCCCCCACGAGCGCGTCTTCCCTATCCAGATAGGATCCGAGCTGTTCAAGCTGTCCGGCGCCTCCATTTCGTCTGATGGTGCGTCCACGATCCCTGCCCTCCCTACCAACGCGAACCCGATCCTCGACATCCGCCGGAAGGACCGGCTTCGTGCCGCGACCACCCGCGATACCACCGTATATATTAACCTGCCTGACGTTTGCTGATCTTATCTTCCAGCTCCCTCCTACTTCTCCCAGTACTTCTACTGCCAGGTCAAGAAGGCAAAGGAGACCGGCGAGGACCTCTCGAGCGCCATTCGCACCCTATACATCGACCGCGACCCAAAGACCTTTGCCGACATCTCCCTCCACCTCCAGGGCTACCATGTCAAGCCGCGAGACGGCACGCACTTTGTGCGCCTCTTCGCTGACGCTCAATTCTACAGCTGTACAGTCTACCCCTCCAAGCGTGGCCTTGCCGGCGCATTGCTAACATCCGTCACCCCCAGTGCCGAAGCTGATATCACAACTATACGAGGAGTCAATCTTTATCTCCATCGGCCACCGCGAGTTCCAAATCCCCCGCGACATCTTTACCGACCCGGGCAACTCCCCGAACTTCTTCTCCCTTGGCTTCGCCGTCTTCTTCTCAAACCCAGAGGACCTCTTCCCGGGCCTCGACCGCGAAGGCCTCCTCCGCCCGCCCTCCATCCTTCCACCCTCCGTCGCGAACCGCTCCGCCGACACCTTCGCCGAAATCCTCCACCTCCTCCGCGGCTACCCCGTCACCATCCGCGACGAGACCCACCGCGCCGAGCTCCTCCGCGACTGCAGATACTTCAACTTCAAGGGCCTCGAACAGAAGCTCATCCCCCACCACATCAGCTACAACCAGTCCCGCCGCCGTGAAGAGATCGTCCTGCGCGTCGAGGACATTCTCAAGAGCGGCATCAGCGTCGCTGCCGACGCCTCCTCTGCCATCTCCTCACCCTCGGGCGACCACTTCGCGGGCTGGGTCAACTATGCCCGCCCCTACGTTGACGACCGCGCCGCCGAGCTAGTCCTCGAGATTGGCGGCGAGAGCACCCGCCTGCACTTCCAGCCAAACTCCGTCCGCGCCGAGTTCTTCCGCGACACCCGCGCCCGCGTCGCCCGCATGTTCGAGGTCGTCGCGACCAAGCTCAACCTGCCCCCGACGACCCAGCCCCTGGGCCTACTCATGGCCTCCGGCGGCGCAGGCAGCCAGCCCCCAACTCCGGGACACACACCTCTCAGCGAGGACCTCGTCCGCGTGATCATCGACCCGGACACTTCCATCACCCTCGACGGCAAACCGCACAACTTTGACACCTCCGCACCCGCTGACGACCAGGCCTCGTCTGCCTCGAGCACCGGCCAAGGCGGCGGAAACGAGTCTCCCACGGCATCCACCGCCGCCGCCTTCCTCCCGAACTCGCGGAAGCGCAGACGCATCGACTCGTCCGGCTACGCCGCCGGCGGCAGCCACGCCGCTTTGGCGGCCGAGGAGTGGGTCGTCAGGACGGGCCAGTGGCGGCTGAAGATCCAGGGCACGCGCAACGGTAAGAGCGGCGTCGAGTGCGTGCTCGTGGCCGTCAAGCTCGACGCCTACAGCTCCGAGAGCGCGCGCAATTCGGCCAGGGGGTTCCTGAAAGGGTGATTGATTTGCTGAAGAATTGCTCCTCAATCTTCTTTATATATATCAGTGTGACAGGTCGAGAGGTTGTCTTAGATCTAAGAAGTAAGGGGAAGGGGGAGATGACCAGTCACTTATGCTGAACGACGTTATGATATAATATGTTTGCATATACCACGGAAGGAAACCGGGAATGTATAGGGAAGACATCCACGACAAAAGCATGGCTTTTTTGGTAGCTAGAGTCGTCAGCTCTTATTTTAAATCGGGTAATTTAGCGACTGTACGCAAATAACGTTTTTGAACTCTCGAGAACGTCATATGGTGTCTAGCCATGCCTGACACTATCCTTAATGGGTGCGTGTAGGTTCCAAATTCTCAACGGCCGTGATGGACCCAACAGGCTCCACGTCTGTCTTGTCCTGGTCTCGCGGAGGGCGTCCAGGGCGAGTGTTGTCAATGAGAAAGAAACGCCCCCTGTTTTCGTAGCCTCGATTCTTAAGAAGAGACCGACGATTATTAGAGCTCACCATGTTGGGCGGTCCCTACACAATCGCTGCTTCTGAGATGAACCCAGCGCAGCTTTTGCCTCGGTTTACAAGAAGATGAGCTCCAACCGCATCGTTCCCAAGCCAACTTGCGTCTTCTTCAGGACCTTCTGTATCTTCAACACAGCACAAGCAAGCATGCATGCATGAAAAAACGACAAGTCAGTTTAAACAGTATAAAAAAGCAAAGTTGAATTACCGCGTCGAAACGAGAGAAAATATACTATCCACTCCCTCCCCCCTACTCATCAAACAGTGAAAACCGATAAACAACACTTTTTAATCGTACAAAAAAACAACAACAGAAACCCGTATGATACGTATACTAAAAAGGGGGTAGGTAACAGACAATAACCCTCAACTCCTCATGATTAGCCCTTCCTTTGCCTTTCCGAAAACGCCAATGACAATGCAAATGAAGAAAGGAGGACCGGCCGTTATGAGGGTTGAAGAAGAAACGCAAAAGTTAGAGTATCCAGAAACAAAAACCGCACGCAAAAAGCAAAACGCCTCATGCCGTGGAAAACGAAGACAAAAATCCTTTCCCACTGTTTTGGTATCTTTCCCATTGGGTCCGCCCCGTTCCCACCGGAAAAACGCCGTCATGTCATGCGTGTGTTGTGTGTGTGTGTGTGTGTGTGTGTGTGTGTGTGTGTGTGTGTGTGTGTGTGTTCATGTACCGGCAGACCAGCCCAGCGAGTCCCGTGTAATCCTCCAAATCCGGTTCTTCATCTCGGCCGCCCTCTGGAAGGGACTGGGCCGCTGGTCGTCGACCCCGTTGTGGGCAGTATCAGCAGGAGCGACATCGATCCGCGTCGGCGTCGGTGTCGTCGTGCTGCTAGCATCAAGCCCCAGTCGCGGATTACAGCTACCACCACCGCGCGGGTCCGTGAAAGGCGCCGAGGGACTCTATGCCTTGGCCTTGGGAACCGCCTGGCCGGCGGGGGCGCTAACGTCTCGCCGCTCCCCGGCGCCCTCGATCATCTTCTTGCGCGGCGTGGCGGTGCCCTGCGCGATGGACTTTGCGCGGCCGCGGCGCTCGCGGATGCGGGCGAGGGCCTCCTCGCGGGTCATGGTGGGAGTCATGGCCGGGTTGTTGACGTCGAAGGACATGTGCGACTCGCCCGAGGGCGTGCGGGCGCGCTCGTAGCGCGGCACGGGGCGGGGCTTGTCGTCGCGGAGGGGCACGCTGGTGGTTGTGGTCTTGGTGTAGAAGGCGGCGGCGGTGTGTGGGCGGACGGTGTTGTCGGGCGTCGGAGACGGGCTGCGCGACGCGCGGGATTCGGGACGCGCCGGGGTGTCGGGCATGGTGGGGATGGACGGCAGAGGAGCCGTGTGGACCTCGCCGTCGGCGCCGCCGTGGGGGGCGTTGAGCAGGGAGGCTAGAGACATGCGCTCTTGCGCGAGGACGGCAAAGGCGGGAGGGTCGAGGGATGGTGTACGGGAGAATCTTAAAGGGGCGTCAACAGGTGTGGGCGGCTCGTTGGGGGAAGCCTCACTGTCTTCGTGCTGCGGCTCCTCCTTCTCCCTGCGAGCCTCCACCTCATCTGCTTCCTCCTGGGAAACAGTGCGGAAGATGCCCTCGCGAGGGCAGAAGATGGTGCTTCTCCTCTCTTCTCTTGATCTCTTCAAACTCTCGGGCTTCTTCGCCACGTCATCCGAGGCGGGGGACGACAGCTGAGACGATTTCAGAGATTGCTTGCGGTCCGACAGAGACTCTCGCGAATCGCGGAGGATGACCAGGTCGCTGGCGTCAGCGATCTCAGCAGGGGCCATCAGCCTCCTGCGCGGCGACAGAATGCTCGGTCTGTTGGAGGCCAGGCTCTGTCTGGGGGATGCCATGCTGTGCCTCTTGCGCGCCTTGGCAAAAGAGCAGCAGCGGTTCTCACACTCGGCCTGCATGAAATCAACCATCTCATACGCTCGGTCAGCACGCTGACGCTCCCAGGAAAGCTCGAGGCTCAGCTGCTCAATCTCCTCCTCGGTGGCGGCGGAGGAGACGATGTCAACCGTCGAGAGGGAGAAGCGCGGCCTCTTCTTGGGCGACGAAAACTCGTCTTGCGCGGTGTCGTTCTTGGGCAGCGGGATGCGGCCCTCGGCGGCAATGCGGGCTACTTCCTCCTCCTTGGCGAGGGTTTTGAAAGCATCACGTTCCTGCTCGAGCAGCTTGATTTTCTCGAGGGCTTCTGTCAGCTGCTCCTCCATGCTGACCATCTGGTAGCGGGCCTGGAAGGCCTCCTCTTCTCTCGCCTTGGAGCGCAGCTTCTCGGCGTCAATGTTGTCGGAAGCCGCCCTCCACCCTTCGCGGGCGGCCTTGAGCTCTTCCTGCAGTTTGATGATTTGGGACTCGTTCTTAAATGTCTTTTTGCGGGCCAGCTTGATCTCCTTTTCCCAGGCGGCTTTTGTGTGTGCGTACGTCTCCTTTGCGCGGCCGTATTGCTCCTAGTCACAGATGTTAGAAAAGGGGGGCTGCCAACGTCGGAGAATCACGGGGCGAGGGGTCCTTACCATGACGGTCTCTAGCCTCTCGCTGACGCGCTGCTCCCTCTCCTTGCCCTTCTCGAGTTGGACGCGCAGGACTTTGGACTCGTCCTTGTAGCGGCGAGCCTCGCCCTCGGCCTCCTCGCGGCCGAGCATGGCGCGCTTGAGAGCGGCGTCGGCGGTCTTGCGCTCGAGGGTCTTGGTCTGGTTGGCGAGGGAGTTGAACTGGGAAATCTTTTCGTGGACGGAGCTTTCGCGGCCTTCACTGCCGCGCGGCGAGGGGAAGAGGTTGCGGGCATCGCGCTTCTGGTTGGCGCGGTCTGGGGTGATTGGGTTGAGCGGGAGGCTCGGCGATGGCGACGACGGGGCGTCGACGCTGTCGGCCATTTTGCGTGTGTATGTGTTTTGTGTGTGCGAATATGTGTCGACGGAGTGATGTTGGAAAAGGTGCGTGCTGTGTTGCTACCAACGTAACTCCTCTCTCATGCGGGATGATGGCGGTTTGAGTGATTCTGGAAAATTGCTAGGTAAGCCTTTTCTTTTTTTTAGTCTGGTCCTGGGGCGGTTTCAGGGCGCGAGGGGCAGAGTCACACAGTCGTCGCAAATGTGCGATGATGACGGTGATGGCGTCGAGCGAGGTAAGCTGGGAGAGGTGCTTAATGAAGGTGGTATCATCCAAGGCAGGTCAGGCCAGGCAAGAGTAGAAAAGTAGCACTTAAGGGATCTTATCGACCCAGGATGGCGGTTGCTGGTGGTAGCAAGGCCGTTGCGGGTGTTTACAGTGCGGCGCTGCAGGTGCTGCAGGCGGGTTGACTGGGAGACGCGGCGGATGGAGTCCAGTGGCCGTAGCGAAATGGGGCTTCATTCCCGGAAAGGGATTGGGCGTGAAGAACAATGACCTAAGCAGCCCCACCTTTGGGCCCTTTCCCAGTGTCGGCGAGTGCAACCCCGGGTAAAAAATTGCAGTGTCGCGTTGCTGAGTTGCTTAATGTGGTAAGCTCAATAGACGCAGACCCCACACAGCGATTGCCCCGCTAAGAGGCATGCAGCTAGGTAGAGATTGAGCTCGAAATCCGCAGAAGTGGGAGCACACGAGATGATGCAAGCTGATGCAGATTGGGCACCGTGGTAAATTAAGTCCATTTCTTTTGGGAAGTCTCCTCAAGGCCCTGTCTTCCGGCGCAATGTCTTAAAGACTCAAGGTCTGTTGCATTGTGTCGTACAAGCGTACTATTATGCAATTGTGTTGGTCGTGAAATATTGGAGAGGTGAGACCAGGACCAGAGCTTCTGGAAGCTTACCTAACTCACGGCATCCGGAGGCCGTCGACAGCAGCAATAGGGGACTTGAGCACTATATTCGTAACCCGCATCTCCAAGGAACCCTCCTGCTCTTCCCCAAATGCACCAAAGGACCGTCTCTTCGGATGGCTTGGATCCGCCACGGCCTATCACACGCCGTCTAAAAGTCACTTTTTGGAGCCCATGTCCGCCCGTCCCCACGCCCACAGCATCCTCGCTCTCGGCATCAACGTCGATATTTGAACAGCTGTGCCCAATCAACCAGTAACAGCAGCCCGGTTTGCAAACCAGCGTACAGAGGACAGTCCGTCCTTCCGTCCGCGTACCCAATTTGTGCACCTTGGCCCCCAATTGCTCTCTCTATATGCAGTGTCCGTAGCTTCCGTCAGGCCACATATCTACCCAGTCCCTGGTCCAGGGGGTGGTGGTGGGTGGTGGTTGATTGGTGACGTGACCTATCTTTAGCGCAGGACAGCTCCAAAATATATTTCCGTAAAGTCTCGAGACCCCCGATTGGAAAGAGCTCTCGGAATCCCACCTTTGCTCCTTCAACACAACCGCGTGTCCCGACGTGCACATCAGTCACATACACACGCTGCACACACAATGGCCGACGACAAGGTACGGCAGCGCAAGCCGCAGCAAGCGGCCGCCGAGGAAGACGACGACAACCTCTTCGCGGGCACCCCGGCCGAGAACTCGAGGGGCGTCGCCTCCGCCGCCGCCCCGTCGAAGAAGAAGAAGAAATCCAAGAAGGCCGACGACGGCTCGGAGGAGTACAGCCCGTGGCTCGACATCCTGCGCGTCCTCAGCTTCCTGGCCCTCGCCTCCTGCGCCCTGAGCTACCTCATCAGCAACGGCGAGAGCTTCTTCTGGGGCTTCAAGAACAAGCCGTGGTACCTCAAGGTGGACTACTGGAAGTCCAAGCTTGTGAGTTCCCCTACCCTCTCCCTCTTTTTCCCTTCTTCCCATCACATCTTGGACAAATGTGCTAATCTCGACAATCTCTTCCCCCCCTGAACAGAACGGCCCCATCGAGCTCACCCCGGAGCAACTCCTCGCCTACAACGGCTCCGACCCCGAAAAGCCAATCTACCTCGCCATCAACCACACAATCTTCGACGTCTCCGCGAACCCGCGCATCTACGGCCCCGGCGGCTCCTACAACGTCTTCGCCGGCCACGACGCCTCCCGCGGCTTCGTCACCGGCTGCTTCCTCGAGGACCGCACCCCGGACATGCGCGGCGTCGAGGACATGTTCCTCCCCCTCGACGACCCGGAGGTCGACCGCCACTGGAGCTACGACGAGATGCAGAAGAAGCAGGCCGAGGAGCGCGCCGAGGCCCACCGCATGGTCGAGCAGACCCTGAAGCACTGGGTCGACTTCTTCACCAAGAGCGACAAGTACATCATGGTCGGCCGCGTCAAGAGGGAGGACGGCTGGTTGGAGAAGGCGAAGCCGCCGAAGCTGTGCGAGCAGGCGGCCAAGGGAAGGGTTAAGAGGAAGATTCCGGGCCAGGAGGAGCAGAAGTAAATGGGCTGCGGAGGCGGCGTAGTCTACTTTTTTTTTCCATTGAATATATTCCTGTCTCTGTGTGTCAGAAGGTGCACTGCATAAGGTACCATTGGACTCGTGCGGGGCTGGCAGGACATGCGTTGGTAGGCTTGACGATGCTGCTGCTTCGTCCTGTTGACTTGGGGGACTAGGGCATCTGGAAAAGTCGCCGAGGATGACCGATCCCGAGAACGAGACTGGCCTGTGTCATTTGGGTTGAGCGACAGCGAGAATCAGCACAGGGCGAGCTCAAGGAACAGCGCCCGCCAAAGCGACGGTCATGCGTGCTAAAAGTGGGCAGACCATGGTTGGACAGATCACTCTTCTCACCATGGGTCGGTCCAATTAACCTGATTGGGGAGCGCTTCTAGGGATGCTTTCCTTTAAAGACGTTTTCCTTCTCAAAAGACTTCAGTACGAAACTCAAAGTGTTTACCAGAATCAAGAAACTCGATTCAGATGTGCTAGCAGCAAACATGCAGAGTCACGCCGATTTCTCGGCGCGGAACTATATACACAGGAAATAGTCCCCGTCTAGTTTTGAATTTTCTCTCCCTCATCCTCCCCATGGTGTGCGTTTGCCATTTCAGCCAGTTCATTCAACCAGCTGCCGGTCCCTGTTGAAGAGCAGTTGGTTTCATTGCAAATAAGAGACAGAACTGCTTTTTTTTGCCAGGACAAGAATAGAAAGAAACAACATGACATAAAAAAGTGAATGGTATTAAGATCATCATCGCAATGGTACACCGTAACCAGACCAACTCCTGGCCCATTCCGTTACACCCACCCCTTCCATAAATATCCCAAATCTTGTGTGTGGCTTGTGATAACAAGCTGTTGCATGGGAATAGTCCGCCGATTTCTCACGCCAGCAAAACACCTTACATGAGCATGAAGGCGGCGCCGAGGGCGAGGAGGAGGGTGCCGGGCGCGCTGAGGGACACGGCGCCGGCGGTGGGAGGAGAGGAAGGGGTGGGGCTGGCACCGGCGCCGCTGCCAGAACCAGAGCCGGAGCCGGAGCCGGAGCCAGTGCCGGTGGTGGGGGAGGCGCTGCCGCCACCGTTGCCAGAGCCGGAGCCGGAGCCGCCGCCGGAGGACTGGCCGGGGATCAGGGCCTGGGCGACGTTCTTTGCGGCCTTGGCGTAGTTTGACAGGGAGCGAGTGGCGTTCGCATTGGTGCTGGGCAGGTTGTTAGCATTTTTATTCTTGGTTTTATTTTCGTCGTGTCCCCGTGCGCGGTGGTTCATGCATCTCGGCCACCCCTCGTGTCTCGTCTGAGAAGTGAAACGCGGAGCTCACGTCACACATCGCCGACAGACCAGGAGTATCCACGTGCGGCAAAAAAGGGTTCTCCCGACATCGCGAACCGCGGGAATGGAAAATCGAAAAAAAAAAAAAAAAACATAAAACTTACTTCTCGTTAATGACCATAACCATGCCGTTCTGGCAATGCTTGGCCTGGGAGCAGTACAGCCACATGGGAGTGGCGCTCTTGACCTCGACGGTGAAGACGGGGATCTGACCCTTGGCGGTGGAGGCGGCGACGGGCTGGTATCCGGAGTAGACGCCCTTGGCGGAGGTGTTGACGTTCTGGATGGGGATGCACGGGTTGTCGAAGGTGGACTGGACGACGGAGTGGTTGCCGCCGCGGAACTGGAACTGGACCATGGAGCCGACGGGGGCGTTGATCTTGTCGGGGAAGAACTTGAGCGTGTTGTTGGTCGAGGCGACGGAGACGACCTGGACGTCAACGGCTGGTTGTTCGTGTTAGTCTGTTGACTCTCTTCCCTGTTCCAGCATCTCCAGAAAACCTACCCTGAGCAACAGCGGCCAGAGCCGAGACAACAATAGCGGACATATGCATCTTGAATCGAGTTCGTTTGAAGAAACCGGTAAAAAGGATGAAGTCGAAGAGTATTCGTCGAGAGAGTGACTACTAGAATCGAATAGTTTGTTGTGGAAAAGCGACTCGCGCTGTTGATAGGACTAGCCTCGGTGGAAGAAGACGGTTGGAATTAAACGCGGTCGAAGAAAAAATAAAAAAGGAAAATAAAATCCGAATGAAAGAAACTCTTTTTGTTGACTTCTCCAGGAACGGGAAACTGGAAGCAGAGGGGGTGAGAGGGAACGGCATGGTTTTAAAGGCGACCCTTCGGGATCGTCTCAAGAGTTAGTTGTGTGTCTGCGCTTTTGCGAGAGAGAGATGCCAGAAACCTCAGACCCCTGCTCGGGCGGGCGTCGTTGCATCTGAAAAAAAATCGGCCAGGCGTCGACATCAGAGTCGACAGGGGTGTTGGGATGTGTGGTGGTTGATGCGTCGAGAGGCGACATGGGCTGGGCCATTTGGGTGTGAGAGGTTGTATCGGGGCAGGGGTGGCTGCCCGGATGGACGTGGGTGAAGGGGTGAGGAGGCTGACGGTGCGTGGTTGAAACACGTTTTGACCATCACAGCCGGGGGGCTCTTGGGTGTAAGAGAAGAGAGGCTGCGTGTGGTGTCTTTGGTGCGCCACCGACGCCTAGCGAAGACAACGGGTTTTGGCCGGGGTTCTGGGCGCGAGAAATTGAGAATTGGAAGCGCTGTGCCATGGAATCAACTTGGGGCGATCCGTTGAATGCTTCTGCTTTGTTCTCGTACACACATGCTGCCGACGTCGGTGGTTTTCCTCGTCCACCTGGGTGCCCTGCGTGCTTGACTAACACTTGCCAGCGTACAGAGTAGGCCACCCATGTCTCCATCGCCTGTCAGATGATGGGCGGAGGAGGTCTCCAATGCCCAGGCACTGCAAGACACAACCAAGAGACGCTACGAGAAAGAGAATGGTAAGGGTGGGGGGCCGTGGTAGCCGAGTAACGGCGCTGGTGGCATCCGTTTCTGAAAAGAAATGAAGGGATCTGGATGAGCCGATCCGAGAAGATGCCGCGCGAGCAATGCCACGAGCAGTCGGACGAATGAGAAGGTAGCGTGAGGCTTAATCCTCAAGGTCTAAGACTGCGCGTACGCAACGCAACGCAGCGCACCGCCGCTGCGCCATGTCAACGTCAACCGATGATGACGGGCCGGAGACCAGACTGAAAAGAGAAGACGGCAAGTGTGGCTTTGCGACGTCGATTAAGCATCCGGCGGCGGATTGGAACACAATCGTCACACGGTATTTCTCGTCGTGGTTGATGCGTTACCCTCCAACGCAACTGCCATGCTGCACACCGCGACGATATACTTTGACTGATATCGGGCTGACAGAGACAAGAAAATAACGCGGCGGCCCTTGCCCCCCTCCAACTGTCTAGGTTTCTGTTCATGACGCGGGTGACGGGACGGAGATGGTGTGCCAGAGGTTGTAACGGTAGTTCGTCCGCCCAGGCGAGACAGAAAAGTCATCTCATGATATCAGTCCGCGGAGGTTCAAGCCACAGGCATACCACACCACACCATACTTGCGCCGAAGCACGAACATACCGTACACACGTACGGTTCTCAACTCGCCGACTGATGCAGAGCACACAGCAGGCGAAGCAACGGCCTCTGTGTGAATGGCTCTCAACACCTGATCCAGCGGTCAGTTCCCTGAAGCCCCCGGCGGCGACGGCGCAGGACCTGCAACGAAGACAAGACAGACAGACAGCAGACAGCCTGCCGACAAGCGCCCCGTGTGCTGTCTGTCTGCGCAGAGAGAAAAGATGGCAGCAGCAAAAGGAGGAAAAGAGACGAGACCGTGGACTGGGATTGGGTGGTAGCGCGTGTCAACCAAGTCGGACGACGTCGAAGCCGAAATAAGGTTTAGGCCCGTAGTGCCCGCCCAGCGACCCAGGGGCACCTGGCCCGTCTCCACCTTCTCTCCTTTGGCGGCTTCTCATTGGCGGGGCCCGCTGAAAGAGGCTGGCGCTCGGATGTGCTTCAGTGCCTCACCCTCCGTCAGCCCTCTGACAGTTCCGCGACGAGCCCTGTTTCAGCGCGGGGGGCGCCTTCAGTCTGCATCCTTTCCTTTCCCCCTCGTCCATCGTCTATCGTCCATCTCCTCCATCTCACTACTTCTTTCCTTCGTCAACACCCAACACCACGCCTGCTACTGTCTACAACATCCAAGCTTCACCCCTGCCACTCGAGCCTTGGTCTGTTCGGTCGGTCAGCGCATCACCAAACCGCTACCCTGTCACTCGCCTGTCGTCCGTCCTCTGGCCTCATCGTCATTGGACTTCTTCCGTGCCATCTCCGCCTTGGTCCCGGGGAGCCAAGAGAAAATCCTCCGACGATACATTGACAGACCACTCACGAATCTACAGTCCACCGCCCCATGTCCTTGACCATCAAGCATTGCTGCCTCTGCTCTTCAACAAGTTCCACCGTTGCGTTACGTCGCGAGGCCTGTCGTCGTTGCTTGTCTGCTTCGTCCTGTCACTGCGATCCCAACCAACCAGACAAGCCACATCCCCCTTTCTCCTCCGTCCCCCGACTCGCCTGCACATGGAAACGTCGTCATACCCTCGTCTGCCCTCTCTCGCCTCGTCGCAGAACATCGACTGGGGGCAGCATTGGCGTCTGATGTCTTCGCCTTCCCACATCCACCTCGCCTGCCCAACCACCACTGCCATTCGCGGGGAAACCCCATCGTCCCCTGCTCTCTTGACGGTTATGTTGCCTCGACGAGTAGCACCCGCCAATTCCAAGATTCCATTCATTGGATCCCCATCAACCTCGACCGCACGCAAGATACGCTTCCCGAGATCTGGCATCAATCAGTATTCGTATCCACTCCACCGTCTGCCTTCCCACCGCCTGCTTACTCCTGTCTCTCCTCGTGACCGTGACTCCAGCACCCGGTGCCTGACCTTCGCTGCTCGCATCCCGCGGCCCTTGGCTTTCCCCTTCCCCAGAACAAACAGGGGGATCCGCGGATCAACACAGGCGCACACATGCTGTCCACCTTTAATCATCTCCTCGCCATCAACCCTTCCGCGTGGATCCTATCCAGCACTCTTCCACGGAACAGACAGCCGTATCCAGCCAAGTGGCCGACCCATGGCCACCATGCAACTCAATAGCCGCCCTACTGATATTAACCTAGACCCATCTTCAACCCGCCGTCTAGCCGACCAAGATGTTTCGCCCTCCGTCGCCTGTCTCTTCTCAGACGAGAGTCGGGCTAATTCGAGTCCGCCCCCCAGGGCGAAACGAAACACCTCGCTCTTCGTCCCTTCACTAATCCCCCCGACTCACATCACTCGCACTCCAAGGTAGGCTCAACACTACACTACACATGCCAAAAATAGTGGGAACCGCAATGTTCCTTCGACAAACCAAAGGAGTAGCAGGTTCAACCCATCCTCGACACGCCTCTTCGCAGAAAACCTCACGTCTGCGTTTGGACTGATCATTTACCCCCCTTTGACGTCGTCCAATCTCTGAATTTCCTCCCAACACTTGCTACACTTCCATTACGCGAAAAAGTCTTTCTCTCACACACCACAGCACAGAGCACCTTCACCTTCGGTCACCTACCCGTGCCAATCGCCCATCACCACCGCCCTCCCAATCCCCTTGGCAAGTAAGGTGTTCCTGGGCAAACGAACCCGAGGCATGGCTGCCCGTGTCGTTCAGACAGCCCGACTCTGATGTTTTAGCGAGAGGGGACGCGAGAAGCCAAGCTTTTTGCCTCTTGCCTGCCGTCTATTCACAAGCTTTTTTCGCCTTCTCCGAACGCTGCTCAAGTCTCCGCGGTGTTATTCTGAGAGAAAAGCATAACCACACTTGGGATGGGATGACTGAACAGACTTCTCACAGCCTCACAACCAACTCGACTCAGGTCATTAGTCCAAGCCAAGCCGAGCCAAGTGAGATCTGTTTGACTGTGTTGGTTGGCGAGCTCTCTGCATGACTCTTATTATTGGCTACCATCATATTTGGCAAGCGTCGGTCAGGATCGTTCGTCTTCGCTATTCGAGATTCCTTCTCCCTAACCCGTTCAAGTTGAACATGGTTCAAGTGCCGAGGCATTACTTTCTTCCATGCAGCCGTTTGAGACAGTGTGCAAGCGCCCGGTCTAGAGCCGCATTACTCCTCGGCGTCTGCAGACGCGGACAGAAAAAAACTGACGATCGAGGCATGATGATAGACGCCAGGATGAACGTGAGGCTGAACCTGAAAATCCAAGACGATGACGAAGAAGTCGATGATGAGCACCAGGACTACGACGACCACGATCCATCTCCCGTACAACCTCAGCCCAATCCAGCCCTACAAAAAATGCCGCTGTCTAGAGTATACGACATACAATCGGCAATTCTTGCCGGAGAGACGTACCATTCTCCCCTCCCAGGCCAATTGCCATAAGCATGGCAAACAGCATGTCGCCGTGTTTTTTTTTTTCCAGACATTGATATAACAAAACTAAAACCAGCCGACAGCCCCGTCCGACTTCAGGCGAAACCCGCCGACGCCGCCAAAAATGGGTGCTCGGGAGGAAGGGGGGCGTTCATGCCAACCCTGCCTTGCTACCGCCCTTCCGCACGTGTCATCGGCTAACATTTTCGATCATGAGGCTCTTCACGTCTGGTCCGGGGTTGGATCTAATGTAGAGAGTGCCAAGGGACGAAACACCCGTCACTCGACTTTGAAAGCGTGTGTCACTTTCGGGATATTTTTTGATGTGAGGCGTGGTATTGATGGAGCCCCTTCTTCTTTCCTCTTTTTCTTTTATTGGCCAAACGCATGGAAACAAATCGGAGAGAGAGGGAGGAGAAAGGATGGGGGCTAACCGGAGACGTTGACAGCTTTCCTGGGTCTCAGGCGCCGGCCGCCTGTTTTATTCGGGCGATCTGCCAATATCTGGCGCTCTCTGCATGGGGGAGGCATTGGATGAAGACGTTTTACCTGCCTGCCTGTCTACCTGCCACTTTAGAGGGGCAAATTCTTGGAAAGGACGTTTGAAGCCGGCATTGGACAGCCGTGAGCGGATTGTAGCGGTGTGTACGAGCCATCATCGTCGCTTCTTCTATCTGGTGTCTGAGGTCTCGCAAGTTCTTGAGACGATTCAGTAGCAGCAACAGCACCAGCAGTAGCGGCTCACCACCCCCCGCCTTGACGTTTGTGTGACAAGATGGGTTTGGACAGGACCGATTCATGATTACCGTCCGTGGGCATCGTCTGTCTCTTCAGCGCGGAGAAATTTCGTTCAGGCCCCTTCAAATTTTCTCAATGCAATTGTTTGAAGCAGTGGAGAGAATGCGCGATGGTCATCGGCATTGTTGCGGGACCGTCGATCCGGAGAGTTGGCGCCGAGAAGACTGGAGGCGTCTCGGGTCTCGGGTCTCGGGCCGCTTTCGATTCGGAAGAGGCTTTTGCCAGCGGAGAAAAGAAAGGTGTAGAGGTATGGTGATCCATGGTTGCGGTTGATGGGGAATGTTTTAGTGCGGAAATATGTGTGTGGGCACTGCTGGGCTTGGTCTTGTCTCTATTGTTTGCATGGTCGCTAGCCGTTGACTTCAGGATGTTAGCCTCGTACAAGTCCTGTGCCAGAGAGAAGATGTTCTTTCCACCTGGGAGTCCATTTCAGACCCGGTATTGCATGACGGTCCCCTTAGAGAAGACTGAAGTTCCTGACGCTGAACACAGAGATATCTGCAGCCCAGTAGACGACGCGCTAGGCTGGATTCGAGCATGTGGTATCTATGATCTCGAGATACCACCCTGCGCCAACAAGCAATGGGTATTGTCTTCATCGCCATTATCATTCACTCTTGTGATGGGAGTGTTGAATGATGCTATAAAAGACAGGTCATGCTGGGAAAGACTCTTTGGAAAAGGCACAATGCAAGTGGCTGCATTGTTCCTGACCTTTGCAATCAAGGCAGACGGGTCTTTCTGGAATTTTGTGCCGTCCGCATCTCGAGCGATGTTTGCTTTCCTTCTGCCTCCTCCAGGAAGCCAAAGTATTCCAGTATGGATGTGCCAGGATACTAGACAGGCATTGGAGATGACAGACGGCGAGGATCTCGCAGACTTCGTGCTGTTTTGACGGTGCACGGCTCTAGTGGACATCGCGAGACGACTGAGGCGACAGTCAGCATTTGTGGTGCTCCAGATTTGCCATGCCATACCGATGATCAGACCAGATTGATCTTGGCTGTGGAACTCCCACCTAAAACAAGAATGGACCCTTTTGTTGTTGTCCAAGGTCACTGATCCAGTTCTCCGTATGTACGAGCGGGATAACCATCAATATAAATGCACGTCAGTGTTCAGACTGGCTCGAGATCTTCAGCCAGAGCATTGAAACCTGTTCTCCTATGCGCCACCAAGGAAGAAATCAAAAGCAAAGGAAACATCCTACGTCGCAAAATTTATATCGCAAAATTTACCAAAGCAATGGACCTCCGCCTTTCGTTCTACAGATATTTCTTTTCGCCGTTGCCGTCACTCGGTTTTTATTCGTCATTCATAGTCTCTGGTAATATATTGAATATCAGAAACTTTAGATATAGCCCATGATAGACTGTATCGCCCTTTCTCACGTGTGGGATTGTTTGTCTCGCTGGACTTACACAGTAGGTCAGATACGCTGTTATTGGTTCTCCTTAGGGCATCAGCATCTTCTATACTTGAAATCCCGGGGTTTTATATACTTTTCGAGGTCACTAACGCAACGGGTGATATCTTCTCGAAACGGCTTTTAACGAGCTTCGCGCGTGTGTAACACCACAGCCCACCGGTTTCTGCATATTTGCTAATCATGATGTCTGTGCTCTTTAAAGTGTAGTATAAATGTCAAGTCACGATATCCTAAGTAGTCCCGATTCTTTAAAAACCAATTATTCGTTTTGCTCTAGATCGTGAGCTATGACGACACAGGGGGTAGGGATGGGTGGAATGCTGTATATCCACGGAGGATTGCGACCCGAAACTGCTTTCGCAACTGCTTTCTCCATACTCAGGATTTCTTTTCTCAAGAAACTATGGTCGTTGGAATGAATAAACGTCAAGGGATGGTACAGAATAGCGGGGACGAGACATATCCGATCAACCAGACATGCAAAGCATACCTAGCCGCCCGCTCCTTCGCTTTAAACGTCTCAACAAGAAAGTCCTTGAGTGCGAACCTGGGTTCGTCAGGTCGTTGCATTGGTCGGCTTGTCAGGAGTCTCATGGTCTTCAAGTCGTAAGTCCCGTTTTATGCAAAGAAATTTCTAGGGGTCGATGCCAAAATACATGTATTCGCTGGCATCATGAGATTGCGCCGGTCATTCAGTCTCTATTTAAAACACTATTGAGTCAGAGTCTTGACCTTATGGAAGGAAATCATTTCTGGAAATTCAACGATTTCCAGGCAGTTTTGGTCAAATAGACTCACTGACAGCGATTCCAGTGAACAAATAAGAATTGCTGCGGCATTGGAAGCACAACTTTCGTGCTGTCCCTCATCAAACCTTGAACTTTCAAGCATGAATACCCAGAATTTGTAACACAAGCTTGCTTGGCTATAGTCATACGTTAGATAATAATGTCGGACATCCATCCACTTGGGAAGCGCTATACATAACGCAATACTTTCACAGAATAGGAAGCTAGAGCCTGTAGGCTAGTCATTATAAAAGAATAACCAAATTGCCGAGAGCGTATAGAAAGCAGGGGGGCTTGTCCCTAAAGTCAGGGTCTTCCTGAAAAAGCTATTGTTCTTGCTGCTCGATCTGCCGAAACGACAGATGAGAAGTTTTTTATATGCAAATAAAAACCCCATTGTTTTGTTTTCATGCATAGCTCTGGCAAAGAAAGATTTGGCTGAATTGGGAGGCTTGTGTCAAGTTCTTTCAGACAGTTACGAGAAACAAATTACCTCAGAACGCTGAAAGGATTGTCGGGGTTGGCGAGGGCCATCCCATCCGGTAGCCAGCGACGTCGCACGTAGAACAGTGTAAAAATGGGTTCCCAGGCCCCGAAAGACCTTCTTGTGTACTACCAAGTTGAGTTCACAACGATTCGGCTAACCTTTGATACTCTGTGCGGAATGACATGTAGGAAGAGGTGCATATTCATGGCCGAAAGAGGTGATTTTAGACTAGGACCGAGGACCATCAGGATAGGAGACATAACATCCATTATCAAAAGTGGCAGAGTACGGTACCTCTGTTCTTCAATACCAGACACATATGAAAGCATTGTGAAATTTGTCGGCGAAGCTTTCATGCATGGAGATGCTCTGGAAAGACTTGAGCGGGGTTTGGGAAGATGGTAGTGCTTTGATTGAATTTCCCTGCCAGACCCTTTAAAGAGACTGCCTTATATTGCCCCCAACTTCATTAACATCAGACATAATCGCCACGTTTGCTGTATTCAAGGGTCTATCGGCTATACATAGAAGAACCACATTCCAAGGCGACCAAGACAAAGTTGTCACAAGGTTACGGGAAGTATATATAGTTTCTCTTGTTTGGGACGCAGAGAAAGAGACGCGAATGGGTCTGTCTCTTCAGTATAAAGAGGCGATTAAGAAGCACCAGCGGACTTACACACATGCGTGACCCCGAGCGGGGCCGGCCCGGAGCCGGAGTCAGTGCTGTCGAGTCGTTATCGCCGTCAACTTCGACTCATCTTCGTGCGGAGGTCTCTCAGCCGCATCGATTGTACGGGGACCCTTGCTGATAAGGCTGCAGGTAAAGTCTGGGGTAAAACTCAAAATCTTTTGACAAACTCGCTGAAGATCGTGCGATCCAACCGGAGACGCTGGATTCGTGATTATAGATAGGTTAATGACCTCCCGCGATCCCCGCGGGGAACGAGAAACGGCTGATACGACTGGTCATTGGCTGGGCGGAATCGGAATTCTAATGCGTATGCGGAGATCAAGCAATCACAACGATAGGAAAGTGCGCCGGAATCGAATGGTCTGCTGGGGCTTCAATAGGAAGAATGGGGACTGTCCTATGGGAAGATTCCCACTGAAGAAAGATTGCAGTTGCGCATCATATCAAAGTCAGCTGGGTCAAATCTCGTTCTCGCAGACGGCTACCCATAAACTTCCGAAGAGACCAAGATAAGCTATGATGAATTCGAGTGTGACCATCAGCATAACGCATCCCAAGCTGCAGCTCTCCGCCCAATAGACTAACAGACTCGACGTACATCTGCAGATCATCAATGTAACTACAATGGCGGTCTACCCCTCGTCTCATGCAACAAAGCTGCGTGGCTGGCTGAGACGTCAGGTTTCAGACGAAATATAAATAATAGGAGGTAATCGACTACTAGAGGAGCCGTCGTCTGGTATGGAAGCCTGAGTGAAACCAAGGGTCTTGTGCCTGCAATTGGATTCACATCATACTGTAATATCTATCTCTCGACATGTTTTTTCGTGCTGCCCACAAACCAGGAGCCAAGTTCATCTATGGCATCTTCGGCGTCCAGTACTCAGGCGATGAACCTGCCGGCCGCCAGCTGGACCTCATCCAGTCCCTCGACGCCCTGATCGACGGCAGAGCACACCTTGACCGCATCGTCTATCCCACCAAGAACAAGCCGTTCGGCACCCAGATCTGGTTATCATACTGGCACCCCGAGACGTACGCCGAGTGGTGGGCCAGCAGCCCCGTGCAAGAGTTTTGGAACAGCTTACCCGATGACGCGGGCGTGTGGCGCGAGATACTGACCGTCGACGTCGGCCGCACCCAGAACGCCTGCACCGCAGACCTGAAGAACGGCGTGAACGGCCTCGGGGAGAAGGAGATGTTCTCCGAAAAGATTGGCTACTGGGGCTGTCTCCGCGACCGCCTCGCCCAAGCCACCGCGGATGAGAAGTTATCCTCGCCCTTGGCCGAGATGCCCGAGCGAACGCCAGAGTCAGAGTCGACGATCCGCCGGGGCCGCACGACCATCACCAAGGTGCCGGACAACATCTGCTTCCTCGTCGAGGGCCAGGACCACTCCGCGATGACGCCCACGGAAAAGACGTACTGGTTCGAGGAGTTTGACGAGCTGGTGACGGGGTGGATGCACCACCTCGGCGACAACGCCGCCGCGAACGGGCTGCTCGACGTCAGGATGGGCTACGTCCCCGAGTGCGGCCGGTTCCGCGACCATGAAGGGCCCGTCAATCTGAACCACAACCGCAAGATTGAGCTGTTTTACTGGATGGACATGAGCAAGTTCGAACGCGCCGGGCGTGTGCACAGGGGCCATGTAAAGCTGAGGAAGAAGTGGATGGAGGCGTACTGTCCTGTTGGGCCGATGGGCAACGGGGTTGGGAAGATCACTTTGTGGGAGGAGACGTCGATCTTGAAGGGTGAAGATGTTCAAGCGGAGTATGTTGGTTGCCGTGAAGGCACTGGTTTCATGGCATATGATTGTAGTGCTGTTGTTGAGAGCAGTACAGTGGCTCGTTGATGTTGCAGATAATGCACATAATAACCCCTTAATCTTGTCGATGCTCAAGCTCGTTTCCCTCCGTCAATGGCAGGCAGTCTAGTAAGTCGATACGGCTCTGGCTCTAAGCCTGGCGCCGTACTTCCAAACAAAAAGAGGCAAAGTCACGGACAGCATCGTGCCGACCAATGCCATCAGGCTGTTAGCCCAGCCATACCCCAACGCACGATACATACTCGGGGCAAAGAGCGGGAACAAGAACGCCGTCAAGCTCTTGACAAACTGCGTCGCCGCCATGGCGCTGGTCGTGTGATCGCCATAAGTATCAATGACATATGCCATCACTATTGCGATAATCAGCCTCCATCCAGAGAAGTCATGACGAAAACTTACTAGGCATGCCGCCCAACTGCAACCCAAACATCATGATAACCACACCGACATCGACAACCGTCCAGTGCAGCCGATACTGAGCCGTCCAGCCATACATCAACGCCCCGACCCAGCAAGGCACGATGCCAAAGTACATCAGCGTGACGCGGTACTCCGGGCTCGGCTGCTCCCGCCGTCGGTAGAGGTAATCCATCAACGGCCCCCCAACCTGCGCGCCTATCAGCTCCCCCAACGAGCACGCAATGTAATGCAGCCCGCTGATCTCCACGGACTGCCCGTACCGGTGCTTCCACAGGTCGGAGAACGTGGACAGCACGACATACAGGATGCCGTAGTTGAAGCCCGACAGGACAGCGGAGACCTGGATGATGGGGTGGAAGAGCAGAAGACGGAGGGGCCTCGACAGGGCACGCGCGATGACGCTTGAGGCGGATCTGCCCGCGTCGACTTGCTCGCTGGCTGTGTAGTGCCGTGTCTCCCCGGTCTCTCTACGCAAGCGCGCAGCTCGCCGGCGGAGGATCAGCGGAGCGTAGGACTCGGGGAAGCTAAAAAAGGAGACGAAGATCATGGCGGCTTGGAAGATGGACGTCGACCAGAACATCCATCGCCATGTCGTCCGCGCTGCTATGAAGCCGCCAATAATGGGCCCTGGCGCACGTCAGCTTGCCCCCTTTCCGCATATCGAAGACAGAGCAGACTTACCAACAGCAGCGCCAAGCAGCGGGATCAGCATGTACATCCCCAACGACCGCCCCCTCTGCTCCGGCCTCCAGATATCCCCCAGCACACCCCCTCCAAGCGCATAGATCGCACTCGCGCCAAAGCCCGCGAGGAACCGCGCGGCAATCAATGTCCCCTTCGTCTTAGCGAACCCGCACAGCACGTTCCAGATCAGGAACCAGACGCTGGAGGCGTGGAGCACGACCTGCCTGCCGTAGATCTCGGACATGGGCCCGATGATGAGCGGGCCAAAGGCCGTGGCGAGGAGGTAGATGGAGAGCGCCATGGCGGACTCGGTCGAGGACATGTCGAGCTCGACGGCGATGTTGGTCAGCGCCGGGGCCATGATTGTCGAGACCATGATGCGGTTGAAGCCCGTGGCCGAGAGAACATCGGTGACCATCCATTTGCGGCCGGCGGGCCAGTCGAGCGGGTTGTCGGGATCGTGCGGCTCGGCGAAGGTCACCAGGAAGGGGTCCGAGTCTTTCGGGTGGGTGGGGCCGATAGTCGGCGCCGGGTTCGGGAGGGCGGCGAGTTCGAGGTCAGTTGGGCCTGGAGCCAGCAGGATCTCATCTTTGCGTTGAGATGTTTCTGGACCCATAGTGCCAATGTTTGATACCTCGATTCTTTGATCTGAATTTGAGAGTTGAGGAGTTAAGCTGGCACTGATAATTGGGTGGATAAACGAGACTAGGATGAAGCGGATGTCGAGGTTGCGGTGCCTTTACTAGACCCAAAACACCTGGGTCATGATGACAATAAATAAGACCATCAACTCCCAATCTCAACAAGGGCATGTCATCCTTTTGGGACATCTTCGCTCGGATTCTAGGGAAGGATCTTCGGAAATAAAGGTGCTAGCGGGAAAGACCGTTGTGCCGTTCTTTCGGACCCGAGCGCTCTCCGCGCGGCGGCCACCGGTGATGTTGCCGATATGACAGCAGCTTCGCTTTATCAATCTAGACCGACATTAGACTGCCTGCACGAATGCTTCTTTGATTGGTGCTCTTGTGACGTCTGCCTGGCCAAACAAGGGGAGGCAACCAATAAGCACTCACCTCAAATACAGAATAGTCTGCCCGAATAAAACCTCCCGAGAAAGTCTGCCCGAACTACCATTCCGAAGTGCACTTTCCGAAGTTGGCTTCCCGATTTACATCGAGTAAGATCTGTGTCATACTATACATCATCGGGCCCGCCAATTCTGTTCTGAGCCTCGTCACAACCGCACCAATAGGTCGCCCTCAACACTTGCGTCACGTAGGCACGTCGATAGATCATTGATCCCAGACGGGTATTGTCAACATTATTGTAAGAATGCAAGCCGCGGCGCGCTTGCTGTATCCTAATTAAACTGAGGCAGGGTTACAATTGCCCGCTTCCAATGTGCTACTCTAGCTCAATAGACTGCACCATCCGCGGCGGTAGTCAATTCCTAGTACCCACGCGTCTTCTGCGCGTGGTAGAAGTAATATCCGCTTCTCCAGCCAGCTCGTCCGCATCATTGTCCTCGGCCATCGGTGTGTCTTCACCGGTGGCGACACTAGCCGGTCTAGTGTTGCCAGAAGTCGACGGATCTTGTCCTGAGCGACCCTTCTCTGCATTACGGAGCTCTCCGATGATCTTCTCGACCTCTCCAGCCATCGACCTCGTCGACCGAACCACGGCATCTTCATCAACCTCATACCCCAGAGCGTCTGCTCCTTCGGAGGTTTCCATCCTTATGAAGGACGGTCCTGGCCCACGGCTAGGATTCAGGTTGTACATAACGGCGTTAGAAAACATGTGGAAAAGTTCCCGCTCAAGCTGTGCGCTATTAATGATGCTCTTGGGGGGAACCAAGTCATCGCCAATGGGCAGAGGAACCGTGCCAGTGCCCGGGTCTCCGTCTGGAAGAGCTTTAGCAGCTTCCGTGGCTGCTCGATTACCGTGGGTAATCGCTGCCCGAATGGATTTAATATCTTGAGGCTGCAAGATCAAACCCTTGTAACCAGGGGCGTCGCGTTCCCGGATTGGGTTCGCAAACTGATTGGCAAATCTGTGTGCCGAAATCTGGTCGAGAGCGGCGGCACTGACACGTCCAAACTGACGCGTCCAGGTTACGGCGGTGGGCGGCGCTGCTGGCAGGTCTGTCGGCGTGTCCTGTCGCTTGCGCTTATGGGCCAATCGGGACGCCACGCCGCTGGGCGTAATCAGATTTCTGCGACTGGGTACGCTTTCATCTGCAGTCGTATCTCCTGTCTCGTCGTGCGGCTTAGGCGTTGCCCTGGGCGTCACCCTGGGAGTGGCATTCTCGTCCTTAACTCTCGGTGCCAAATCAACGTGGTCCATGGAAAGCTCGTCCGTCTGAGAAGCGACTGACTGGCTCCTACGCGGCACGCCAATGACTGAGGATGGTGTGCTGCCAGCCCGAATCTTGTTTGCACTGCGGGGAGGCCGGCCGCGACCTCGAGGGGTCTTCGTCTCTGGCTTTGTTACTGGCTTTGGGCTAGACTTCTTCGATGGTTGAGAAGGTGTGGATGTGGGCAGTGGTGCCAGCTGCTGAGGCGGGCTCAACGGCTCATAAGCAGGGCTTTGAATTTCCCTTCCGGACGGGCGAGGAGTGGAAGGTGTAGCTTTATTCGTCCACTTAGTCCCGGAGCCCGTGATCAAGAAGTTGGGAGGTGCAGTGACAGGAGTTTGCGGCGGCGGAATTGGCGTGCTGGCGACTCTTTGCGGTGTTGGCGTTGCAAGCTGTGGAGCCAGGTGTGCTGGAATGGCAGTATGTGGCTGCTGTTTAACGAAGGGAGAAGTGACACGCTTTTGAGTCTCGGCCGCTTTGGGAGGAGGCTGAACGGGAGCAGGGGTGGGACTAAACTGTTGCTGCGCATAAGGTGGCGGATGTGACTGAGGCCATCTCGTTGTAGGACCTGCAGTTGGTGCTGGAGGACCGGATGGCGGGGTAGGTGATGCAGCCAGGGGCCGTTGGGGAGGTGGTTGATAGCCCGTTGGCGGTTGCGGTGAATGTGGCGGCTGTGGAGGTTGAGGAGGATGAGATGGGTGAGCGGCTGGTGGCTGGCTCTGTTGATGCTGTGCGGGTTGAGGTCGGACGGGAGGGGCAATCGGCGTCGTGGAGATCGGCCGGCCCGGGGGTTGGATTGCAGACCCCTCCGGTGGACCCTTTACAGGCGTCGAATGCACCGGTGCAACTAGTTGGCCCTTGGGCTGCGCCTGCCCAAGAGGCTGCGCTTGACCCTGAGGCGGTGGGCGAGCCTGAGGTTGTGCTTGTGGCTGTGGTTGAGCCTGAGGAGGTACTAGCATAGGTTGTGATTGCTGAGGATACCTTTGGCCTGGGCTCGGCTGAATGGGTACGTGCGGAGGATGCGAAGGGCCATGATATTGGCCCTGAGGTTGAGAATACCATTGTGAAGGATGATGCTGACCAGACGTAGGTTGTCCTGAGGTTACAGGCACTTGTGGAGGCATAGGACGGCCAGGCGTTTGAGCAGTCGGCTGGTAAGGCTTCTCCCACTTGAAAGTACCTGGGGTCGCTGGTTGTGCAGGAGTCGGCGGGCCAGCAGTACGCGTCTTCGAAACACTGTCCGGTCTGGGTGAAATCGCTGGCAGAGGCACTGGCGATGTCGACTGCCCGGGCCTCACTGGTGGTTGGCCGGCACCAACAGGGGGCTGCAAAACCTGACCAGAGCCACTGTGAGGCTTTGGAGGTTGATGCGGCTTGGAGATTGGAGCATTGGCAGGAGAAGGAGTAGATGCCCCACCAGCCGCTGCTGCTTGTGCAGGAGGCGGAGGCGGCGGCGGCTGTTGGAAGGCACCTGCAGGGGCAGCCACGTCTCGCCTGGCAGGCACGGGTTGCGGAACCGGTGGTGGTACTGGCGTCGTAGTCACTGGCTGCTTGATTTGAGCTTGAGGAGGCAGAGGTACCGGTGTCGGAACTGGCACTGGGGTTTGCGTCGGAGCTGTACTCTGTGCCGGCGCGGGTCTGATTTGTCTCGGTGCTTCAACATGAGGCGCTGGAATCGGAGGCTTGACCTGCGGTTGCGCAGCCGCGGATTGCACAGGATTCGGGAGCGTAGACGGAACCGGGACCGGCGTCGGTGTTGTCTTGGGCCCTGGAGTACCGTTAGGAGCTGGCGGGCGTGGTGGTGCAACCGCCTTGGCCTTCTCGGCTCTCTCCTGAGCTTCCAAATGCGTTATCTCCCCAGCCAAAACAATGAGTCGTTCCTCCTGTTCCCTGATGGTCTTGACAGCCGAATCTCTCCATCTGGCGAATAGTCTCTCCACGAGTGCCGGGTACTCGGCTACCTGTTGCTTTGCCTCCTTAAGGGTAGGGACGGATGGGCGATTCAGTTTGCGTCTCTTCGAATTCGGAGAGGTGGTGGTCCCATTGGCGGTCGCCAGCTCCTCGGTCCAGACGTTGAGGAAGAGTTGTCGGAGTGCGTCTGGGGTCAGACGGACTGCATCGTAGGAGGTATCGGATTTGATCAGGTCATTCTCGACGAGAGCTTTCGCGGCTCGGTCGAAGCCATCGGTGGTGATGCCGGTGCGGGCGAGCTCCTGGAAAAGGAACAAGATCTCGAGAGGAGTATGGGCAACTGAGTTATTCATCCCCCAAAGTCCTCCTCGCCAGCGATCGAGGGGACCGTCGCGACTCTGGAGAAGATGAATGGGCGCCAGGTTCTGCATGTCAACGGTCAGAGAGGTGTCATGTTTGATGGGGATCGCAAGGCTGAAAGTCGCGAGGCAGGACGTACTGGCAACCGCTACGAGAGCTCTGGGTGGATCAGGGCATCTATCTGGGCGCGTTTGGGGGGTGTAGGGATGGCAATCGGAGCCACACCTCTGCGCGCGTTGTGGGCGTGTCGTTGGGTGATGTTTTTTTGGGCTGCTGGGTGAGAATGATCACGTGATACTGGATGTCGGAGATGGAATTTTTTCTGCTGGATGCTGGTCGCAGGCGGGCCACTAGGCGGTCGATGAAATTTTCTTGTTGGTCGGTGGTGTCGGCAAGGTTTGGAGTATGAAGATGGGGAAACAGAACAGAATCTGGAGCATCCGGCGGGCGAGACGAGCCTTTAACGCAGAGCAGCAACGGCTGGACGGGAAGGCAGCTCAGCTCAGCTGGCCTGTCCTGCTTAGGTAAGGCAAGCAGACAGTCGGACTGCGGCTGTTCCTGCCTTAGGCGTAAACGCCGTCTCGATATCCGATAAACGATGCACCAATGAGAGACAGGAGGCATGAGCGACGGCACCGACAAGGAGTCTGCGCGGAAAACAGCAAGGACCACCCACAAGTCATCACCGCCCACTGTGCCGCGGGTAACGTAAGTTGCGCAATGGAAGCCACGCTGGTTGCGGCCCGCCGGCGCTTCTCTTAGCCAGAAAACGGAGCGAGGTCAGCAGCAAGCCCGGCGCCGCTCAGCGCTCACTCGACTGACTGCTTAGTGCTTCACCCCTGCCATCAAAGAAGCCTTACCGCACCTTACCTTAGTCAGACCGATCAGTGGTTTCCCACGGATCCCCATGTTTGAAAAGGAGAAGCTGAGGTGGCAGTTGCAGTCTCCAGTCCAGAGTCCACTTGAAAGAACAGCTGGCGAAGCCGGCCAATGGTAGTGCCAAGGAATGGGCCGTATCAAACCCTCTTCCCGGTATCCCGGCCTCCCGCTCTCATCTGGCTGGAGGGTCCCGAACCCTTTCGGCATCGTAGCCTCACCCGGTAAAAACTTTGGCTTTGGCCGGACGACAAGAGGCACGTCCCGGGCACCGATTCCATGTTGACGGAGCATCACAACGGACACGTATGGCGCCCCGACGTCGCGTCAAACAAGGCCTCGGCCAAAGGTGATACATGCTACAGCTGGTGAGCCTGCCCAGACCATTCTCGCCGACGCCGGTATCAGGATGCTGCCGTGTACGAGTAAGGATGCCGTGACGTCGTGGTCCGGTGCTGGACATGTGTGAAGAACGGAGTGATGGCCACCGAACCGTGCCCGTTCCAAATGTCCTGCCAGAAAAAGTCAATGGATGCTCGCTGCATGCTGTTCCGACTGAGGTGCAGCACAGGATGCATGTTCCATAGCCGCATCCGAGAGGCGAAAAAAAAAACACAAACCCTTCTTATCAAAAGATGGCAAATTTTATATTGGCCGTCGTGGAGTGGCCCCATAGATCTGCCGCATTATTTCCAGACAGTTGTTTTGTGAGTACATATTTGCTACACCAACCAACGAAACCAGCCCGCATTGCCAGATGCCCGTCTTCATTGTCTGAAATTCGATATTTACCCGAGCGCAGTATTCTCACCAGGTCGGCCGTCAATCACCCACTGCAGCCGTATCCGCAATCGAGCCTGAGCCCGATTCACCAGCATGTGAGTTGGGCTGTCTGTCCACGCAATGGACCGAGATGCGCACTGGGAGACCTGCCATTTTCGCTGAATAGACCCGAGGGGCTTGACTCGGCTGCAATACCTGGAAGGGAAAGAATATGGATACGCAGGCAGTGTCTCCGTGTTACATACGCAATACGTACTACGAAGTACGGCTACTGAACAGCGACCCCTGAAGCCTGTGTTTTTCTCTTTTTCTTTTTTTAAGCTCGGCTGTCTGGATGCAGGTCAATGGCGGATTGCGAAATAGCGGCGGCGGCTCAAAGGATTGGACGCCGTTCTTTTTTGCGGGCTGACAGGACCCCAGACACTGGAGGCTGCCCCGTCTGCTAGCCAGGCTGCTTGGCATCGGGACATGGGAGCAGAGTTCGGGATGATGGAAGCGACGGGAGTCCATCGAAGAGGGGTTTTTTGATATCTGCTGCTCTGCACGTTGCGTTGTCTGTTTCTGCAGCATATCCGGGGCGAGTTGCGGATATTCGTAGCAGTCAATATTTTGGCACGAATAAGGTAGAACAAATAACATGACGAAAGTTTTCTTGATATATCAATGTGTACGCCACGACCGGCAACTATGCCTATGACGATGGAACAGCGAGGACGCAACACAGTTGCTGTCCGAACAATGGTCATGGAATGGATTCTCATTACCCAAGGCCTGGCCGTCCAATCCGTGCTGCTGTATTTGTTTGGCACCTTGGGGCCTCACTTGCACCGTCCCGTTAGCCGAAAACAGGCACTCTGATGCCATCCAGAGACACGGCTTCGATTGGAAACTGTGGCAACACGCTGGAAAGCGGTTCCCAGCGTCCATCGAGGGCCTGGAGAGACAGCTGGAGGCTCGCGGCTACGGCTATGGTGCGCTCTCGTTGCAGCGGAGTCCCCGTGCAAATCTCGGGGTGAACCGGTATCTCAATTCCACGGCAGACTAGCGTGACAGCCTCAGGCAGCAGCCGACCTGACCTGGGCTGGGCTGGCAGTGGCCAGTGGCCACTGTGCTGCTGTTGCCCGGCCAGAAAAACTTCGTCGACCTGCACCTTCCCAGCGAACACTGTGAATTTGGGGGGGAGAGGTGGGAGGTGGAAGGGGGGCGGGTGGGGCCCTTCCAGACTCTAGAGCCCCGAGAGGACACGGCGGACTGTGAGTGTGGAGACGGCGCCCACCTTCGCTCTCCCACCCTGAGCCTGTCCGTGGTGGCCCTTGCTCCTTTTTAGCGCGCCCGGAAAGATTCGCTCAAAAGCTGTTCCTTCTTCGGCCACCCTGCAGGAATTTTTTTCCCTCCCTCAAACCTGCTACAGTCGGAGCACTTAAATTCTCTCGACTCGCACTTTTCCCTCACATCCTCCTCCTTCCTCCGTCCATCTCCGCTCATTCTTTTCTCCAAGGTTGATCTTTTGAGAAGATACCACAGCCAAGATGTCTAAGGAAGAAGTCCGCGTTCTGGGCATGCCGGTAAGCTTCACCCTCGCTTCCCCTCCTTCTCCCGACTGCGCGAAAAAAAAAAATTGTCTCGCTGTCGTCGACGCCGCCTTCACCCACCAACAACCTGCCATCTCCCGCCATCGATATTAGAAATGCCCTCAACTGCAATGGCAAGGTCTTGACCACGGCGACCTGTTTTGATGCGACAATGGCCTATCACAAGCTTATCGGCGGTGGTTGAAACGACTCGATGCCAGCGACTACAATTATTTTCGGCTTCAGACAATGGGATACAATCACGTCAACAGACACAGCATGCTAACGTTTCATCATCTAGCCCTTCGTTGCCGACTTCCTCAGTACGTTTAATTGATCTCGACATCGGTGTCTTGCTCCCCACAGCTCCCCGGTTTCGGCGAGCTGGTCGGGCAGGCGCGATACACACAGCATCACTCCAGAACACGAACTAACAATTGCAATAGTGGGAGGTGTGTCGGCCGCCGTCTCCAAGACTGCTGCTGCTCCCATCGAGCGTATCAAGCTCCTCATCCAGAACCAGGTTAGTGAGAACTTTTCTGCGATGTTGACAGTTGGCCAGCCAGGTCCACCCGGGTACCCCCGGTAAAATGTCAATTCGTTTGACACGTGACCCTGGCCCCTGTCACACATCCAACCTCCATCCATCAGCAGCAACAGCAGCTAACAACCTCACAGGATGAGATGCTTAAGCAGGGTCGTCTGGACCGCAAGTACGATGGTATCGCCGACTGCTTCCGTCGTACCGCTGCCGACGAGGGTGTCATGTCCCTGTGGCGTGGTAACACTGCCAACGTCATCCGTTACTTCCCTACCCAGGCCCTGAACTTTGCCTTCCGTGACAAGTTCAAGAAGATGTTCGGCTACAAGAAGGAGAAGGACGGCTACGCCAAGTGGATGGCTGGTAACCTGGCCTCCGGTGGTGCCGCTGGTGCCACTTCCCTCCTCTTCGTCTACTCCCTGGACTACGCCCGTACCCGTCTGGCCAACGACAACAAGAACGCCAAGAAGGGTGGTGAGCGCCAGTTCAACGGTCTCATCGACGTCTACCGCAAGACCCTCGCCTCCGACGGTATTGCCGGTCTCTACCGTGGCTTCATGCCCTCCGTCGCCGGTATCGTCGTCTACCGTGGTCTGTACTTCGGTCTCTACGACTCCATCAAGCCCGTCCTCCTCGTCGGCACCCTCCAGAACAACTTCCTTGCCTCTTTTGCTCTCGGTTGGTGCGTCACCACCGCCGCCGGTATCGCCTCTTACCCTCTTGACACCATCCGTCGTCGCATGATGATGACCTCCGGTGAGGCCGTCAAGTACAAGTCCTCTTTCGACGCCGGCAAGCAGATCATCGCCAAGGAGGGTGTCAAGTCTCTCTTCAAGGGTGCTGGTGCCAACATTCTCCGTGGTGTCGCCGGTGCTGGTGTCCTGTCCATCTACGACCAGCTCCAGGTCCTGCTCTTCGGCAAGGCCTTCAAGGGTGGCTCTGGCTAAATGCCATGACACCTCTCCGTGTATAAACACTTCATCTGGTGGCGGGTTGGCAGTTGGCGAACACCCGGGCTGTGGGGATTCGTGGCTGTGGCTGGGATTAGATGAGGAAATGGTTGACAAAAGGGGTGGGATGGAAGTTGCGGAGGGACTATGATACAGACATGGAAGGTTGTCTGGATCTGCTGGTCCTACGTGGTTTAGACTGGCATCTGGCAAGGCGTTCTCTTTACCCATGACCTGAAGAGCTTTGCTTGCTACCTAATCCACTGTAATTTGTACACTAAAGCAATTTTCGATTGCATGCCTTCACGCAACCCTGTCTCCGCTGGACTCGACCGTCTTCTGGTCTATCCTGATGGATTTTCCTTGGTATTGCATGACACACACGCTTGATAGACCCCTTCGTGGTAGAATGGGAAGATTTCCTTGGTTGCAAACTTTCGATGTCCCGTGTCTTTGATTTTATTGTGAATAAGAATTTTCGTGGTGACAATGCCTGCTTCCTTGTTGCCATGTGGCTCCAATATTTGAAGCTTTGACGCAGCCCGCATGTGATTGGTCAATCTAGTAGCAGCGCCCGGCCGTCGCGCCTGCACTCCAGAAGTCGCGTCTCGGCTCAAGCTTCCCTTGCCTTCCCCCACATGCTGCTACTCCCCGCCTAGATCGCCTGATCTCAAGTCAGATCAGATCTCGGACCTACTTTACGCTGCAGCACCCTTGACCTGACACCTGCCATTCCTCTGTTTACCTTGGGGTTCGGTCCTTCCCGAAGAGCCGGCACAGTCTTCTCTTTTCTCTGCAGGCTGTTCTCTCTTAGCCCACTCCTCGGAGCCCCGTACCGCGACACAAGCCACCCGCACAACGAAACACACGACAACCTCCCTCGTATCGAAAGCTTCGCCTGCGAGTCACCCCAAGCCCGCAACTATGCCAAAAGCACCAGCTCAACCCGCCAAGCGCGGTCGTCCCTCCAAGGCCACACAACCCGCCTCGACCGCCGCGTCCACGAAGCGCAAAGCCGCCGCCCCCGCGCAGCCCCGCAAGAAGACGACGGGCCCTTTTGAGCTCTCCGACAGCGACGCGGCCCCTGCTGCCCGGGCGGTCGACGAGGAGCAGGAGGAGGAGGAGGAAGAGGAAGAAGAGCCCGAGGGCCCGGAGAACACGATCCCGCCGGAGCTGCTGACGCGGCTGCTGCACGAGTTCTTCGAAAAGGACGACACGCGACTTAGTAAGGACGCGAACGCGGTGGCGGGGAAGTACATGGATGTGTTTGTGAGGGAGGCCATTGCGCGGTGTGTGCATGAGAGGCCGGGCGGGTTCCTTGAGGTCAGTTTACATGTGCTGTAGAGGAACAGAGGAGCTTTGGTTGCTAACGTGTGTTCAGGTTGAGGATCTCGAGAAGATTGCGCCGCAGTTACTGATGGACTTTTGAGAGTGGGATTATGTGTTTAATGAGTTATGATACCCCGGGCTACTTGCTGCAGAAATATTGAAGGAAAGAGAATACAATGACTTCTCCTGCATGTGTTATGAAGTGTCTGTGCCGAGCTTCGTTCAGACTGCATGACATGTTTCGATCAACGCCTTGAGCCAAAGTTGTCTCTTGCCTACCTCCCGAGGTCCTTTGTGTTGCCCCCTCAGTCTGTGCTCCGACCTGCAGTCCTCGGACGCTTATAAATAACCATACTTACTCCTTTCCCTTGTATTTTGTTCCATGGGCAATGAGTTTGTAGGTAGGATCGCGTTCTTTCTCTTCCGTTCAGTGGGCAATGCATTGTAGCATTACAACTCTTTCTGGCGCGCAGGACTTCATGTCTGTGTAGGAAACGCCCCTCACGAGACTTCATTATCGAGCGTTGCACAAGAATAATGGAGAAATGACGGTAGAGCCAAGCAGCAAAGCCACGAAGTGGCGCTGTGACTGATATATCTAGGTGCAGGGTCGCATGCTAAGACGGCTGCCGTCCAGAATGCGCGGCAGGGTGTCCTACCTTGGAAGCTTCACACGAGTCCATTGCGATGATGTCATGAAAATGTATCCGGGGCACTGTGATTATATACCTCGAGCATGAATCTGAAATCCACTCTTCGCAGTCTATATCTACTCTCCTCTCACAAAAGTCTTACAACTCCCTGAACAATGCTCTGATTTCAAGGTTGTCGAGTAGATGAGGAAATGTCTGTGGCCGTGAGGAGCATATCCAGAAACAGTTCAGACAACAAACCAGGAATACTGGACGTGCGTCTGCCCGCCGGGATTTATTCAGGGAGTGAAGGACAGGCCATCAATAGGGAAGAAGGATGAAAAGCGGTTTGTAGGAGAACGAAGTGCGGCAGCTGACTTTTGCTGCGTATGATGTTGTGTGCTGCTGCCATAATCGTATGCTCGTCATGGCATCAACCCATATAGGGTACCTCAGCTGAAGCCTGCATTGGGCTCCTTCCTCTATTCTCTTTGAAGACGACGTTTGCTTCTATACGTATGATCTATCCGGAAGTTTGCCAGATATCTTGTCCAGTTTGGGGACTGGATGGCCCTAGCTTAGCTGTACCAACAGCTATGTCAATGGCGTTATTCATATAAAATGTCACCAGGGGTTTCTGGCTTGAAACAGCAGCACGCGAAAATGGCGTACTTCATTGCTCGGTGCTTGTTTTTCGTCGTGAGAAAGACATAATAATCACTGGAACAGTATGCTTGGTCTCTGATGACATGCGAGTTTGGAGGATGGTCAAGAACTCAGCCAGCTAACATTTCCCTTCTCCGTTGTCTTCTCCTTCATGGGGCTTATTCCCGCCAGCCTTATTGTGCTACACAAGTTTCAACGTCCTTCTTGGGGCCGTTGTGTTTGAGACTTTTTGTCCGCTCATAGTTCAGCATGGCGACAAATAAGGGATAGTGGCAGAGGAGAAGAACTGGCGAGCAGTCTCTTTACCACAGTCACATTAGACACCGCCAACTCGTCGTCATGTCTTCTATCTTGCTGTTGATGATGTACTATCGCGCTATGAACTACAGGTTGTTTGCTATTTATACCCATAACATTCCGACAGTCTGGTGCTCATCCTAGTCGAGACAAGGTTGCAGGCACATTCACTGAAAAGACTTCATATTTAGAAACCAATAAGAAAAGTCTGGCTCTTGATCTCAGACTGCAATGACAAGATAAAGACACGGACTGGTAAAAATAATCTGAATGTAGCATGATTCGAGACTAATCCACGTCGAAGCGGGTTTATTTCTAAAGAATTGCCGTTCAGAGCATGCTTGGTTCAAGACTTCATGTTCCCTGAACAATTGGTCAGGGTCAGCCGTGAGGAACAAAGGACTGTGGCCATAAGTATCCAAAGTCCGCCATCAATCTATCCCAGTGATGTCGAGTTTCTTTGCGAGATCTCCTGGAAATCTCATCATTGCCCCGTCTCGGCGCATCTTGAGCCTCCCTCCAGTCCATGAAAGATAGCGACTGACCTTCGGACTTCGACAGAAGTATTCAAAGACACCTTAGTGACATAGGCACCCGTAGCTGTGGATAGTTGTCAAGTTGGGCCAATGTTGGTGCTCTGCAATCTCCTCCCCGGCACTCATATGTAGTGGTGTCTTAGCAAGTGTTGGAATCGGCAATGGCCCTCTAATAAATTGCTGTATGCTGACTGCGCAATGTTTGTTCATCCAATCTTCCTACTTATGACGCCATTGGCCATTTACCGTTACACTTTTACCCATATACCTCCAGTACTCTCAGTCCTACCATCAACAATCCCTCGAAGACTCTGTCTGTCCGACGGCCTAGTAGCAGCGCAGAACCATCTGGTCAAAGATCCAATATAAGGCAAGCAAAAAATAGAAACATTCAACCATACCTCGGGGTTCATTTACGCATTTATGTCTGCCTGCCCGCCTTCAGTATCTAATGCCGACAGCGTGGTGGTTGCTCGTCAAATCTTCAAGTCACCAGTCCATCAGAGCATGGATGTTGATCGTATTGCAGCCCGTGTTTGCACATATAAGCAAACGGAAACGGCCGGGGATGAGACATATTTATATGAGCAGCCGTCTTCTCGAAGGGTTTCCGTGCCATATCAACTTTTCTGTGTTTGCTTGATATTAAGCTCACACGACTTAGTTTTCTAACGCAGCATACAGCGGCACAGAACATTCTGTCTAATCACTTCTAGAATCTTAGGGATATGTTTTAAGTAGTTTAAAGTGACGTCGGGTGGGTAGCGAATGGCACATTACGATCAACGGTGATATGGCGAGGGCTTGAGAATCATATGTAAAAGATGTCTCATCTGGCAACGTAACATACCAGGCAACGAGATTGATTTAACCATGGGCTTAGTAAAAGTTTCCGTAAGGGTATGTCGACAAATACGCCAAGACCTTCTGACAGATCTATTCTATTGCCTGAACAGCTCCTTTGGTTCTAATATGTCCAGCTTGTTGACTCCTGTCACCCCTACTCTGGGAGTATCCATCATTTTCATGCAAGGGTTTTTAAATAAGAGGATGCGATCATTTTGGATCTGGAACCGCTCTTCTATGTAAGTTATTCGAGCTTTTAAGTATTGTTGATTGAAACATCGACAGTCAGCAGGTAAGGAAATGGGGATTCGCCAGCCGTATGCCTGCCTCGCAATTGGAAGTCCATCGAAATGCCATTCACATATAGACTTCACTAATGGGCGTCAAGTTCACGAATATGAGTTTACCTCTTTTGGTAGATTACCCAGGGCGGACTTATACCTATGAGAGACACTGAGAAGCTGGTACGATTTCACGGCATCTGAACATGCCTTTGGCAGAGAACCCAATTGGTATGATTTAAAGCGATTTCCAAAACCAACAGAGCCTAGGCACATATGTAAATCGCAGATGGAGTCGTCTGAAAGTCGCATTAAGGGTGCTACTCGGTAATAAGTTAAAGAACAGTGGCTAGAACCCTTTGAGACAAATCAAGCAACACATTGTGTCTGCCGCTCTCCGTCGCCTCTTAGACATTATTCAGATCCTTGTGATGAGCCCCTGAACACTGTTATGTTGACGCGGCACTTGTTCGCCGTGCCGATCAATAACATCAAATCAAGCTGGCGGACGTAGCTGTGGAAGCCAATCCTGGGAGTCCCAGAGATTTTGAAGAACTGGAAGCGCAAAAGAAGCCCATACTTCAGTATAAATACTGCACCATCCAGAAAATGAATGTCACGATCGTTCATGAACAGCTGTCACCATGACGCCTCGCACAGGAGACACGCAGTAGTAGCCTCAAGCAACATCAATTCATCATTTAACAATAATGAAAGCTTTGAAACTTGAGAAACCAAATCCAGAAGCTTGCTTGAGCAGGAACAACTCCCATATCTCTCCATGTTTGGCCATGTTCAGCATAATCAACGGTTGAGACTCTGAAAACATCAAAGTCCGTCATGGGTCCTAACTAATTTACCCGCATATTTGTTATCTTCATTCAAATGGAATACGAATGATAAATAAGTGCCGATTGATAATGACCGGCAGAAGAAAATATTCCTCTGTCAACATTGTTGCTCTTATGGGTCACAGCGTGCCTTACGTCCTACGTATGTCTCGACCATTTCTCTACATTGCGCTCAAATTGAGAGCTTTAGGCTCAAGTGGAGAAAGTGTTGTGACAAAATTGTGCTGTAAAATTCGGAACAATTAGAATTTCGACTCGAACTGTATACAGAACTTTGCAATTTTGACGTGGACCGTTGTCACCCGACGACGTGGTCGAGCAATAAAAGGTTTCAGAATCGTCCTCGGCGGATGCTTAAACAACCAAGCAAATGCTCCAGGAAGTGGGCTCCTCAGAAGTATAGCGATTGTATTGGCTGCGGCAGGAGCCATTTTGCTTGCGATTGAACCAGGGCAATCCGCCTTCAATACGGTGGAAAGCTTACGGCATCCTTGGTCGTCTTCCGTCTGTGATGCTTGTCTAGTATTCTTAACAGTTCAATAGCTAGAATCGTTCGTCTCGTGTACAACTCAGAGAAACAGATTTCACTCAAGGCGCCGGGATGGTAGGGGGTAAGTTCAGAAAGACTGACTGCCCCCCTGACTGCAAATGATTCACCGAGCGGCGACATATTCTGCCCCTTCTGTGAATATTCCTGAGCATCCCTTCTCATTTAAAGATGGCAATTCTGAGGGAAACACAGTACTGAAGACGTTGTTAATGTCCATCACTGCCTGAATATCAAATCACCACGAGCCAAAAATCTGATTCGTCTAGAACCCTAACAAGACATCTGGGAAAAGCTGGAGTGTTCCTTCCTTCCCTCATAGCCAACTCACCTTCCCAGTTTCCGTAACAATGGGTGCGACCACCGTCGTAAGATAGCCTAGCGGTGGATTGGATGCCTGGTTCTGGTTTTCGGCAAAGCTCGATGGTTTGAGTTCGTTTAGGTGGCTCTACATATCTCCGGTGGCCGCCCATCGTTTTTTTCTTCTTCTCTCACACCAGCTTGCTGGCGCAGGTTGTTTACTGCGTGATTGCCACGCCGAACTTCTAACTTGCCCACTAAAGAACCATGCTCATACCAACCTGAACGAAGTTCCCTCCCTCCCTCAATCCTACTCCTCAACGTCTCAATAATGAAAACAAAAATTAAAACTTCTGAAATCGATGGGAACAGTAAGAGGGGAGAGTGGTGTGTGAGAACTTTTTCCTGGTGAAAGCTGCAGGTCTTTGAGGGAAGTAAGCAGATGGCAACTGCTTCCTAGATGTCTTCTTCCTTAAAAAGGGTCGTCTAGCATACATATATATAACAATCATTCCAAAGAACCAAATTCCATTGAATACTAAAGAAGTCGGACGTTCTTCCCTAATCAGTCGTAAGCCTAGAGATGAGTAGTGGGATCAACTCCTGGTACTACGCATCCAGGGAAGCTGGTCAGACTGGGCTAGCGCAGAAGCTTTCTTTTAAGCACGCGGACAGTGGAAAAAAACATTTTGGTGGTATTATTTTATTGATTTGATTACTTTTACGGTCGAACGTTCGGTCTTGCCGCGCACTAATTCGGTCTATCGGTCTTGAGTATCGTACACGAAGAAGCCTTTTGGTATTTGTCGTATCTCGATCGGTCCAAGGAAAAAGAAGCAATAGTACATTTCGGTCGATCGGTCGGTCATTCGTAACAGGATGAATGGAAAAAAGTGAAAACACGCTCGGGCAACAAGCACCTCCTATTTCTTTCAAGTAAGGTGAGCAATTGTTGATGCAATGGTGACGCGCCAAACTGAGTAAGGCTAACGTCAGAAGAGGAAGTCCGGTCGAGGCAGGGCAATTCAGCTGGCTCGGCTTTCCTCCTCGTTTCCGCCTTCTGTGGTTCGGCGGTCGTTTGACACCGGTCGCTCAACCGGTGACAGTCCTCCAACGCTGGCCGCCAGGATACCCGGCATGCCAAGGGCGGACTTCATGGGCGACACATTGTGTCGGCTGGAGGACCTGGAGCCGCTACGGCTTCGGATGCGCTCCCTGTATTCACGAGGCTTCATAATGACCTCGCTGATATGGTTGATTCTTCCTCCCTTGATGCGCTTGAGGAACGCCAGGTCCTCGCGGATCTCCAGTAGTGCCTCAGTGACGCCTCCCAACTGTTCCGAGTCCTCTTCCTCGCCGTCCTTCTTCTTGCGCTTCCACTTGGGCAACTTAGCCCAGACCTTGCCGATGGGCCTGACGATGGCCACGCAGAATGAGTCGGGAACGAGGCGGATGAGAACACCGACGGGGATCGATAGGAAACCTAGGACGATGGAGATACCCCATTGCGGACCATTGAGTCGTTCAACCTTGAAAGCAGCGCCACCAACGAAGACGATGAGAACTTGTCCGGCAGCCATGATGGTCATCATCAGAGCAAACAGCTTGTTCTTCGTGATGCCCTCGAAAATATTGAGGTTGTTGTCGATTCGCCTGCTGTTGACGAGCTTAAAGATTTGCATGAAGGTGAAAACATTGAAAACGAGTGTCTTCTGCTGGTCTTCAGGGTAGTGGAGGAAGCTAGGGCCGGCAAAATGCAGGATGAGAGTGACAATGAGCTGATAGATAGACTGGCCGATGATCATCTTCCACATGGGCGTGTTGATGAGAGGCGCTGTCTTGGCCTCCGGCTTTCGGTGAAGCATGCTCTCCGTGGGAGGGTCGGTGGCTAGAGCAAGGGCAGCGAAGGTGTCCATGATGAGGTTGATCCAAAGAAGTTGAACGGCATTCAGAACGGGTTCCTGCTCTGCGTCACCCACAGCTGTGACAAAGGTGAGGACCACAGCTGTGATGTTGACGGTAATCTGGAACTGCAGAAATTTCTTGACGGCGTCGTTGATGGCACGACCCCAGGCGAGGGCTTTGACGATGGACGAGAAGTTGTCGTCCATGAGAATGATGTCTGAAGCCTCCTTGGCGACCTCAGTTCCGGTGATACCCATAGAGAAACCAACATCAGCGGACTTGAGAGCAGGGGCGTCGTTGGTTCCATCGCCGGTGACTGCAACGATCTCACCGAGACTCCTCAGGGCCTTGACCAGGATCTTCTTGTCCTCGGGACTAGATCGGGCCAGCACAGCAAGGTCTCTTACAATCGCCGTCCGTTCACGATCCTCCATTCGGCGGAATTCGACACCCTCCATAACCTTGCCCTTTTCAGTCAAGATACCACAGTCCCGCGCAATGGCCCTCGCAGTCTCCACGTTATCGCCGGTGACCATCTTGACGGATACGGAAGCAACGCGGCAGTCACCCACAGCCTTCGGAACACCGGCTCGAACGGGATCCTGAATACCAACAACGCCCAGCCAGGTGAGGTTCTTGAAAATGCTGGAGAACTCTATGTTCTGCGAATCTTCTTCTCTGCGAGCGTCTTTCGGTGGCCATTCGTCGAAGTCTCGGTAGGCAAGAGCGAGTGTGCGGAGCGATCGGGATGCATATTCAGATATGGTGCGTCGGATCTCGTCTTGCTGGTGCGTTTCCATCGCAGTCGAGGACGGGGCTTGCGTTGGGTCGGCAACAGCGTGTGTGCATTGTCCTAGAAGGATCTCGGGTGCTCCTTTGATGAACATGCGATATCTGTTATCCGGCAGGCGCACTACGGCACCCATGCACTTTCGCTTCGAGTTAAAGGGGAAGAGCTGCTGCACAGGGTGGTTTTCGCGTTCGATGGCAAGTTTCTCGAGGGCGAAGCATTTGCGAGCCCAGTCGAGCAGGGCGGTTTCCGTCTTCGTTCCTACAAATTCGTGTTTGCCGTTCTCCTCCGTCTCGAATGCGGTCGTGTTCATCGCCACTGACTGCTTAACAAGATCCTTGAATTCGGGGTCGAGGGAGGAAGAAAGCTTGGACATGGGGATTTTAGCTGTAGAGTTGCTCTCAGGCTTCTTGTCGCCGGTAACCTGTACTTGCTCCTGGCCCTCAGCGGACTCAGCCTCGGGCGACTTAGACTGCTCATCTCCTTCCCCAAACTTGAGCTTGCCAATACCCAATGTGCCGGCCACAACAGTCATGACATTCTCTGTCAACGTGCCAGTCTTGTCGGAGCAGATGACTGTCGCATTACCCATGGTCTCGCAGGACTGAAGGTGGCGGACGAGGTTGTTCTCCTTCGTCATGCGCTTCGTAGCATAGGCAAGGGCGAGGGTGACTGCCAAAGGTAGACCCTCAGGAACTGCAACGAC
This sequence comes from Colletotrichum cordylinicola, assembly GCA_027406065.1. NCBI lineage: Eukaryota > Fungi > Ascomycota > Sordariomycetes > Glomerellales > Glomerellaceae > Colletotrichum > Colletotrichum cordylinicola. The sequence continues at coordinate 5,081,977 of JANVYD010000001.1, read as the reverse complement.
GATGATTGTGATGGACGTGATGAGAATCTGGAGGAATCGTTGACCCTTCATTTCGGGGCTGTCGTTGTTCTGGGGAAGGTGGGCCAGGAACTCGATAGTAAGAACGAGGAGGAGCAGCAAACCCGCACCACTGCCGAGCTTCGCAATGTAGCCTGATGGAATGTCAATAAGTAGATGGGCAACGAGCTACGAGGTCACTTACCCGCAAGAATGTTCAGCTTGAGCTGCAGGGGAGTCAGGCCAGGATCGTCGCGAAGGGACATCATTGTCTTGCCGTGGCTTGAGTTCTCGCCAACTGCCGTAACCAAGAATGTTCCAACGCCATCCAGCACTCGGGCGCCGGAAATAATGAAAGGGTCAAGCTTCTTGGGGTTCACTTCCTCTTCATGCAGAGCCTTCATAACAGCATCTGCAGGGACTTTCTTGATCAGGTCCGATTCTCCAGTTGCCGAAGACTCGTCACAGCTAACATTGTGGCCACCGATGAAGATACCGTCAACAGGAAGGATGTCTCCTTGTTCAAGGAGCATGACATCGCCAACCAGAATGTCGTGTACCGAGATGTTGGAGGGGTTTCCTGAACGGATCACCTTCACCACACGATCCTCCTTCTTCTGGTTGAGCTTGCGGAACTGGCGCTCTTTTTGCCAATCATTGAGAGATCCTACGACGACAACGATCGTAATGGCGACAATAATCGCAACACCTTCGACCTGGCTGTTTTGTTAGCTGGCATTCGCAATGTCAAATCAACAGGGGCAGCGCACCCATTCCAACTTCGCCGTGTCGTCGGCATGGTGGGTGGCTCCGAATGTCTGGTAGAGTCCAAGTGCAAGTGAGACCACAGCTGCCACACTGAGCAAAATCAACACCTTGTCCTGCAAAGCAATCCAGGCAAGCTGTAGCAATGACTTTGACTTCCTCTCGGGCAGAATGTTTTGTCCAAACACTCGCTTGCGGTCGTCGAACCCCTTGCCTGAACCATCTCCATGATGAACCGCGTCCTGTTGCAGTGCGTCTGTCGATACTGCTTCCGTGGGTGACTGGATCTTCTTTCCAACGGCGACTGCCTCATCGAAACTGACGCTGCCGTCGAGGCGCGATTCGTCCAAACTCAGACCGGCGCGCCTGTCCGTCCGTAAACCTTTCTCCAAGCCAGCCAAACCTCCAACGGCGACAAACGCGTCTAAACTTTTGGGGTTAATTAGCTTTGATACTTGGCCTGGCGAAAAGGCAAATGGGTTGTTTTGGACGTTGAATGATGCCTCCTCGCCGGGATTCGGGGCCAGGGCGTCCGGGTTATCCCCGAAACCTTTCGGCGAGCCGGAGAGCTGGCCGGTGGGGGATCCCTTGTCGGTGCCATCGTTTGTTTTAGATTTGGCCAATGTCGTGTTATTGGAGTCCCATGATCCTGAGCGTGACTTTCTTGTGGGCACTGATAATGTGTTGTTCACTTCATCGCCGTTGTCCGACGACGGTGATGATGAAGGGTGGTCGTTTTCTGCAGGCCGACGCGTTCATTAGTATTTACACCCAGGACGCGAACTTTTTTTTTTTTTGGTTTCTTTCGGAGAGCGATCCAGGGGTGGAATGCGACATGGCGTCATACCTTGATCGTTGACGGCGGAGGTATCGAGTGTGATGGTAGGCGCTCTAGGCCGCCTCAGCGGCGAGGGGCCTCTTGCCATGATGCTGGTGATTTATGCCTTGTCTTCCTTCTTTCCTCGTGCGATCGCTGTAGAAGTAGGAGAGCTCAGCATAAAAACGAGAAAAAAAAATGTTGTCTCTTTTGTTTTTGTTGGCGTGGGAGTCTCGGCGTTCGTTTCCGGACAATTGCTGAAAGGGTGGCCGCAGGTGAACGGTGGGCGTAGTCGCGGCGCAAACAAAGCCGGAAGTTGGTGTAAGACGGACGAAGTTGGCGAGCTGTGTGGTGAGAAGCAATCAGACAGAGCCAGTGCTTATTCTGAAAAATCGAGGAGGGTATTCCGGTCTCTTAGCTTCCATGCTTCGAGGGCGTGATGCGAGGGAGAAGGGAGAGAATAAGTGGTGTTCAGCTCGGGCTGTCTTGAGAGACCACTTGCTGTGAATGGGTAGGTGGTGAACGATTCTGCAGCAGTGACCGGTATATGTCGATGGGCAAAATCCGGGGACACTGAAGCGGGCCGTTTGATGGAGTAAGGTGGTGGCTTTGCAAACCTTCTTCAGACCGGTACCTTAATTACCTGGCGCGTACTGACAAGGCGAAGGCGTGTCGTGTAGAGCAAGGTTGGGAGTCTGAGAAGCCGAGAACGAGAAGGAGCCGGCCGCAGATTGAAGAACTGCCCACTAACGAGGCGGTACAAAGTCACGATGGTAACCTATCTAAGGTAGGTCGGTGACGTGGTGAGTGATGTTATCCCAGAAAGTGTTACTGGACGGCGCCGATGGATGGGCAGTAACGGGAAACGGAAGCAATGATGGCAACAAGCACCTGCCAAAAGACGGCAATTAGGTCATAACAAACATGCGGTTTATCGTCAGACTAGGTACGCAGAGTAGACGGGGAGGAAAGGAACAGTGGGAGAAAGAGAGATCAGGATACTGGACTACATAGTACAACATCCATCCGCCCACTTCTCGGGCTCTTGCTCGCACTCCTCGAGTGTGGTTCGGCTGATGAGCCAAGCCAGCTGGCCCAGCAGATATTCCATTAGGCACAGCCCCAAAAGGCCAAAAGCATGGCTTTGCCAAGAAAAAATATGCCAAGAAGTTACTGGCGCCCAGTACGTAAAGCTGCAGAGAGGCAGACCTCTGGCTGCTGAGCGACGCTCGGCTTGGCCAGGTGATGGTGCCAAGAGGCTCATCAGCATGCTGGCAGGGGAGGGACGGGAGAGAAGCGATCGGTCAATCCTGATGGGTCATGGACTCAGGTATTAATTGTAGCGAGAAATGCGCTGCTCGTACATGACTTGACGATCAAATGCAGTCTAGTCATACGAAAGGGGGCGCCAAGCCACTGTCTTGATTGTGGAATTAAAACTGATTTAAAGGCATCTTTTTGAGTTAGCTGGCTGGCTCGTGCTGGTGCTGCCTTGCAGCGGCCTCTAAACCAGGTCTGGTCAGTCTTGACTCTTCACTCAGGTTTTCAGAGGAAGTCTTCCTTTTCTCATGCGTACAAAGTGTTTCCCCTGCTGGCAAGCCAAACACTTTCCTTGTTGTCAGGTACCTTCTGGTGAGTGACGCCAAGCTGCAGCAAATGACACCCACCTTCCTACTTTTTTTTATGAAATGCCTCGGATGCTTAGATAAAGTGATAAGAAAGCAGCAGTCGACGCAGGAGACACGGGACGGGAGCTTGGAGCACCCGAAGCGAAGCTCTGGGCATCAGGGCAGGCAGTAAGTGGAGGGAGAGTGGACTGATTGATGGCTTTCGCGAGAAACAACGAGCCGCTCGCCGAGACATTGGCAAAGGAGGCCGCCGACCGCAAACATGAGCCACAGTCCGGCCCTTGGCAGCAATGGAAAGCCCCGAGGCTGGCTCTTGCCATGTCGTTCAGTGCTCTGCAGAGTTCGGAGGTTCTTGCAAAGATTTGAGAAACAGCAAGCGCGGGCAACAATCGAAACCCAACACCTCACTCTAACATCAACAGGCCATCACACCGGCCTCCCGCGAACAAGGGGATCCGCATGCCCGTCCCCACGTTGCCGCCATGCTACCCAGCACCCTTTCTTCCGATGCAGCGGTGCATGCTGTCCCGCACCTGGCCAGTGGTTGAGGTGAGGCGAGAGCTTGATGTTCTAGCTTCCACCGGGCAGCCATGCCATCCCAGCATCCACCAGGACCTGGTCTGATGTTGCCAGAACTCTGTCATCCGTCCATCACCATCATTGGATCATCAAAATCAGTCATCCTTCTTGAAACTGGAGAAGGATTGGCATTCGAAAGATGCGCCAGAAAGGCCCAGATGCTGAACTCAGCATCTCCAACTGATTCTGGCTTCTGGGCCCAGTCCACACCAACAACCCCAGGAGCCGGCGACACCCCTGGGACCTGCCATCGTCACCGACCGGCTGCACCCAACCGGAACTTCACCTCCCAAAAGCCAAAAAGGCAAAGGCGGGAAGCAGGCCTGATGGTTCCACCCGTCAGTCAGGTCAACAACTGCCGCCCTGGAGAGAGGGATGGATGGATATCCATTCAACCATTGAATGACGATGCCACAAAATCGCCCGGCGGACGGACAATCGTCTTGCACTGCCACCCTTGGTCGTCTCACTGGTTTTCCCCGTCACCTCCGATTTGTTGTTTTTTCCATTGCGCTGTTTCTGTTGCACAACACACCGCCTGCCAAGACACGTTTTGACATCATTCAAATCACACAAATCACACAGAAACACATGCTGGGTGTGGTGCACCCAACACCTGCACTACCACAAAACAGGCCGCCAAACTTACGGATTCCCTGAAGCGAGGGGAGAGGCAGAGTTCCAGCGAATACAGCGTCTTGGCAGGGCACCCATCCAAACAACAGAGCATTCACACGTGCCCTCCCACATCGCGATGCTGGCGCTGCCAGCTGCGATAATGTTGTCTGCCAAGACGCTTCTAAGATGAGGTTGTATTTAATAGCCTGTTGCGCCTGTCAAACCCTGAGGAAAACTCTGAGCTCCTTCACAGGGGTATCCCCTCTGACGTCAGGCTGAGTTCTAACCTTGAACTCGGAAGACACTACCGACCAACACCTCCAACTCCAGCTCCCCCTCAAACTCAGAGATCTTGTGAAGTTTGATGCTCAATTTTCGATGGTTGTGAACTCTGTGGCTTGTGGCGGTCTGCCTTTCCAGCCAACCCACCCCCCGGCCAAGCTAAGTGACCCCGACCGCCTCTGTGCCTCCCTCTGCCAACGCTTTCGCCGCCCGCGCCAAGCGATGCCAGACCGACTCTGCCCAAGTACCGGACAAACACCGCCAATACAAAGGAAGCGAATTGAAGTGCCTATCCGTAATGTTGCCCGGCTGGCAACTTTGCCGACTCCTAGCTGAGTCTTGGCTTTGGAGTCGTTGGAGGCTGTGTCAGCACGGATAGCGTTGAAAGAGGCAAACGATATACGGAGGCAAGCATGGATCGAAAACTTTTGCTGCCGCTCCCTTGCTTCGGTACCGTAGCTTGGGGGAAGGCGTTGAAGTAGGGGGAAGAGAAAGGGGTAAAGTCCAGCTTTGAAGCATCGTGAGACCGAGCATGAGGTGCCAAACGGAGCAGGCAACTCGTAATGATTAGTTTACAATATGGCCTCATCGGCTTAACCCGATCGACATGGATTGAGAAGCGGAAAAAGCTGATCCGGGCCTCGTATCCCAACCTCCGGCTCCGTCGTTCCGACCGGAATGGACCCGCATTTACGGAACCGGAGACCGTGCACACGCCGGGACCCGTATCGCATGTGCCGGGTTTCCAATGATACCATGTTAGCTAAGGTGACGGCTTCGATCAAGACAGCAGATCTGGTACGATTGCCCTTGATGACATCGGAAGAGCCGGGTAATCATGCAGCATTAAGTGAACACTTCAAGAGAGAGTCGACAAGGTGAAAGCTTGGAAAGCAAAGTTGCATCAAATCTCAATCATAGCAACATCCCGTGCTTACATTGTCTTCTCTCCAATCGCCTTCGTTTGGATCGATCCTTCCTCCAAATTTGTGTTTAGGCTATATGCCATACCGCTGAAGATGCCTACGCATTACCAATCCGCCTCGGATTGTCCTTCTCCCAGTAAGCGTCATCTTCGTGCAGCCTTCAAGCGCAATGCAGACCCAGAAGCCACGGAGAGCAACAGGAATATGAAATCCGCGTTCAAGTCGAACGATACATGTAACGTTCGTTGTTGGATAACATCCACGAATTTGAAATCAAGAACACTCCGAAAGTAATCAGCCACCCTCACCATAAAAGCCTACCTCCCATCCTCCATAGCCTTGGCAACATCACCGTGCAACCCAAGCCTCAAACCCAAAGCCCACATCAGAAACATCTCATATTCAACCATGCCCACATACGTAATCACCGGCGCAAGAGACGGCATCGGCCTCGAATACGTCGCCCAGCTAAGCCTCCTCCCCGCCACCACAGTCATCGCCCTCGTCCGCTCCCTGGCCGCCGACCTCGCCCGCCTCCGCGCCATCCAAGCCTCTCCCGACCGTAAAGGCACCGTACACGTCCTCGAATGCGACATCTCCTCGCCAGAGTCGCTCGCCGCCCTGCCCGCCCGCGTCTCCGCCGCGCTGGGCGGTGATCCCACGGCGAACAAGATCGACGTGCTCATCAACAACGCCGCGACGCTGCAGAACACCGAGCAGAGGGCGCTGAGCCTCGACGCCGCGGCGCTGGAGACGCACATGACCACCAACGTCGTCGGCCCCGCGAGGACGTTGCAGGTGCTGTTCCCGTTCTTCCACGACGGCGAGCAGCAAGAAGGAGAGAGTGGGAGGAGGACCGTCGTGGCGAACATCACGTCTGGGGCCGGGAGCTTCGGGTGGGTGACCAGCGGGGTGTGTCCGCATGAGCTGACGCCGTACGCCATCAGCAAGGCGGCGCTGAACATGCTTACGGTGCACCAGGCGATGCAGCTGAAGGGAAGGGGCGTGGTTGTGGTTGCGGTCGATCCCGGGCACGTCAAGACGAAGTCGGGAGGTCCTGGGGCGAAGGTCGAGGTTGCGGATTGTGCTGGGGGCATTTTGAAGTTGCTGGGTGGGTTAGGGGTTGAGGATACCGGCAAGTTGTTTTTGTATGATGGGAGAGAGATTCCGTGGTAGGACTTTGAGATGAAGCTAAAGTTGCATGCTATACTGTGACAAGTCGCTGTTTATCCGATCCAACTTGAAGAATTCAATTAGACAGATGTCGGCTAAAGTGAAGCGTCGATGTGGGAACCATCTGCAATGAGATTGAGTTCTAAAGCGTGGGCAGAATGTGATCGCAATAAAGACATCAAGGCACATGGCATTCTCAAACGCTTTGAAATGGTATTATTATCAAATTCTACAACAAATGCACTACCTGTGCCTCCTAGCTTCGCCGGCCTCCTTGCCCAACTTCTCCAGCGCATCCTCGTACTCCTGCACCCTCTCGTCCGCAAAGCCGCCGCTCTCCGGGTCCCCGATGCGCAGGCGATCGACCTTTGCCGTGCGCCGAATACCGCTGCTGGCCTTTGCAATCTTACCCCAGAACCAACCGCTCTCGCCGTCCTCGACCAGAGTCCACGCCGCGCCGGCGCGTCCCGCACGGGCTGTACGGCCGACGCGGTGGACGTAGCCGGCGGCGCTGGCGGGCAGGTCGTAGTTGACGACGTTGTCCAGCTGCGGCAGATCGATACCGCGGGCGACCAGGTCGGACGCGACCAGCAGGCGCAAGCGGCGCGAGGCGAAGGCGCGGAGGGCGCGGCGACGGTCGGACGTCTTCTGGGTCGAGGTGAGGGTTGCGATGAATGGCGAGAGGGAAGGGTGGAGGAGGGAGATTAGGCGGGAGAGACGGAGAGCGGACTCGTTTGATTTTGTGAAGATTAGGGCCGTCGTTGTGAAGGCTGCGGGTATTCTTCTCGGGGGTTTGGAGGGCGTGGGGTTGGCGTCTGACGAACTATCTGAGTCTGAGGAAGTATCCGAGTCTGCCTCTGAAGAAGTGTCCGACGAGGTGTCGGAGGACCCGTCTGAGGAAGACGTGTCGTCGTCTTCTGCTGTAGGAGTGGTCTCCGCCTTGGAGCTGGTTTCGGACATCAGGTGGCCGCCCAGTAGTAGATCGATAAGGTACAGAGGCTTGAGGTTGGCATCGTGGACTCTGATGGCGGACTCCTTCAGCAGCGTGGGCAGAGTGTGCTCGGCGATGGGTGCAGTACCGTCCGACTTCTCGCCCTCCAGGACAATGAGCTGAGGACGGCGAAGCTGCAGCCCGCTTAGAAGACTTAAGTCTCGGGTAAGTGTTGCACTGAGAACGACCTTGCGCACACCAGAGAGGTTGGAGTCGGGGAAGTCTCGAGCACTGAACTTCTTCGTCCGCAGCTTGGGCATGACGACGTCCAGCCAGCCCTGGAAACTCTGCGCCAGGAGCTTATCGGCTTCGTCGACTACCAGCCAACGCACGTAGTCCAGGGAGAACCCTGGTGTAAGGTTGATGTGTTCGACCAACCTACCGGGAGTGCAGATCAGAACGTCGACCTTGGAGGTGTAGTCTACGATATGATCGGGCAAGAAGCCAGCTTCCACTTTCCTCGTGAAATCTTCCGTCTCAGGGTCTGCCTCCTCGACATCCTTCCACGCCTCGAGCTCCCGCTCGTTCGCAGCTTGGTAGGCTTCAGGGTCGTACTTCTCCTCTCTCTCGATGAGGTTTGTCTGTTCGTACTTGAGCTGCTGACTACCAATGGCGATGCCGATGCGCACTCTCTTCTGGTCACGACCGTCGAATGCGCCAGCGCAGAGCTCAAAAACCTCTTGCGCCTGCTTGACAAGCTCACGCGTCGGCAAGACAATAAGAGCGCGGAGCCTCGTGACAGCGCCTTGGCTAATGTCCCGCACAATGGGAAGAGCGTACGCTAGCGTCTTTCCGGAACCAGTTGCTGCTGCGACGAGGAGATCACCTTGACGGTGCTTGCAAGACGGCAGAAGCAGCGGAACCGCGGCGGTCTGGACGGCAAAGGCATCCTTGAATCCCTTCGATTCCAAGATCTGAGCTGCCTTCGGGTTGATGCCAATCTCAGAGAACGGCGTCCGCGTGTCAGGCGCGACTCGGATGGGTGCAGCGAGCCAGGGTGGCAGGGTCTCGTAGGAGGGTTTCGAGGTATCGAGGGCGACGGGCTCGGGTTGAGGGAGGGGTTCGAGGCCGTGTTCTTCCACCTCTTCCGTCTCTTCCTTCTCTTCCTCGTCCACTTCCATCTTCTCCGGGTCCTCGTCGTGAGCACTGTCGGCGGCCTTTTTGAGATACTTGGATGCCTTGGAAAGAACGCCCTTGTGTCGGGCTGCAACGGCGTCATCCTCCTCGGCGTTTTCTTCGTCTTTCCTCTTTTTCTTTTTAGACTTCTCCTTCTTTTCCTTGACTGCTTCGACATCTCCGTCAGCTTTTCCACCCGCATTTTCCGAATCCCTCTTCTTCTTTTTCTTCTTCTCCCCCGCCTCCACTCCTTCGCCGTCCTCATCGTCTGCGCGGGTATCCATGGCGTCGACTTGTGGCTCCTCTGAATCGTCTTTCTTGGTCTTTTTGTCCTTCTTCTCCTTGTTATCCTTCTTGGACTTCTTCGGCGTGTCCACATCCATGTCGTCCAACGGCGCTACTTCTTCCGACTTTCTCGATTTCTTCTTCTTGGCCGGCGTCTCCTGCTCGGTCTCGACCTCGACCTCGTGCTTGCGCTTCATCGCAGGAGACAAAGCTTCCGCGTCCTCCTGAGCCAGACTAGCAATCGACGGTCGCGACTTCGGCTTCTTTGAGGGAACATATCGTGCATACGGGCTGGCGGTGTTCTCTCCCGTCTTGACTGCGCCGTTCATCGCGGGTGCTGGTTCTGGAGCGTGAGGTGTCGGTTCGCGCGGCGGAGGCGGCGCCGCCACGGGAGGCACTGCGGCCGCATTTTTCTTTGGCGGCACGTAACGGTTGTACATCTTGTCAATTGCGCCTTCGCGAACCTCTTCAGACCAATTTAGAGGTTTGCGCAGCTTGGCCACGAAGGTAAGTCGGAGGGGCACCTGGCGCAAAGTCCCGAAAAAAAGTTGGGAGCAATTGCTTATCGCGATTCTGCCGCCCGATACCACCTGCCTGAAACTCCTTATCGCAGTGAAGCAGATGCCCCCTGCTGACGCCAGAGCTTAACGTCAGTAGGGGGGTAATGACCTAGCAGGCGCTTGAGATGCCTCCCTGCTGCACCACCTGCGAATGCGACGACGGATGCGCGATCTGGTCGCGTACAATGCACCGTCAATATTCTTGGAGGTGACAGATGCTCGCGCCGAGCACTAGCCGATCAACATGGCTCGAACATACAACATTGCCATGGTCAGCGACTTCTTCTTCCCACAACCAGGAGGAGTCGAAAGTCACATCTACCAGCTGTCGACCAAGCTGATCGATCGCGGGCACAAAGTCATCATCATCACCCACTCATACGAGGGCCGCAGCGGCGTGCGTAACTTGACCAATGGAATTAGGGTCTACCATGTGCCTTTCTTCGTCGTATTCCGATCCGCGACCTTCCCGACCGTCTTCTCGGCCTTCCCTATCCTCCGCAACATCCTCATCCGAGAGCAGATCGAGATTGTCCACGGCCATGCGAGCTTGAGTACTTTGTGTCATGAGGCCATTCTCCATGGTAGGACCATGGGTCTGCGTACCGTTTTCACAGATCACTCGCTGTTTGGCTTTGCGGATGCTACCAGCATCTTGACGAACAAGATCCTCAAGTTCTCCCTCAGCGACGTCGACCACGTCGTCTGTGTCAGCCACACCTGGTATGTTTGCGCCGCGTATCGTTTCTCCCCACACCCAAGCTAATTTAGTGACGCAGCAAAGAAAACACTGTTCTTCGAGCATCACTTGACCCTCTGATGGTCTCAGTCATCCCGAACGCCGTCGTCGCCGAGAACTTCCGCCCCCTCGACTACCCATCCACCGAGACCGGCCAATCCTTCGGGCAAAACCCACCCCCAGCTCATCACCTGGGCCCGAACGATATGATAACTATTGTGGTCATATCTCGTCTGTTCTATAATAAGGGAACGGATCTTTTGACAGCCGCCATCCCCAGTATTCTTGAAAACCACCCCAACACGAGGTTCATCATTGCCGGCTCTGGCCCCAAGGCCATTGATCTCGAACAGATGATTGAACAGAATGTTTTACAAGATAGGGTTGAGATGCTGGGGCCTATCCGCCACGAAGAGGTGCGGGACGTCATGGTTCGCGGCCACATCTACCTCCACCCCAGCTTGACTGAGGCCTTCGGAACTGTCATTGTTGAAGCAGCTAGCTGCGGCCTGTATGTCGTGTGCACCCAAGTTGGAGGCATCCCCGAGGTGCTGCCATCACATATGACCGTATTCGCAAAACCAGAAGAAGATGACCTTGTTTTCGCGACTGGAAAAGCTATTGCTGCTCTGAGGGCCAATAAGGTGCGGACGGAGCGTTTCCACGAGCAAGTCCAAAAGATGTATTCTTGGACCAATGTAGCCCTCCGAACAGAGAGAGTCTACCACGGTATATCTGGAGAGTTGAGCGAGGCCGAATTCTACGGTGTTGATGCTGCCAACGGCGCCAGTCGAGTGCGTTCATTTGCGCTCATCGATCGGCTAAAGCGGTACTACGGTTGTGGTATCTGGGCTGGCAAACTCTTTTGCCTCGTATGCATCATCGACTACCTCCTCTTTCTTCTGCTCGAGCTATGGTTCCCGCGGGATCAGATCGACATATGCCCTGAGTGGCCGAGGAAAGTCGTGGACGAGACAGAAGACTCTAAGGAAGATTGGCCTCATCGAAATGACTGGTGATTGAACTAAGCTTGCCGGAAAGGCAAGTGACCTGCGGCATGCGAAAACGACATGACCGCGAGGAAAATAAACGCCTCATAAAATAGACGTTGCAAACGTTCGTTTGAGGAACGGGGCCAGGGAGCAACCGGCGCCGGATGATCTCGATACACGGACATTAGTCTGTTAGGGTACGTCTCGATCCAAGATCTGGGACACTGCCTTTCGAAATCATCTGACACCTTCAAGCTGAATCACTGCGAAGTCACCCATGGATCTAATCCAGAGGGTTCAAATCACCAATCGAATGGAAATGATGAACGAAGACGCGCCCTTGACGCTAGCATGAGAGAAGATTCAAGAAAGAAAGTAAAAAAGGCGTATGTCTCATACAGTAGACCATTTACAAGAGGCTATAATCATAATTGAATGAACTTAACGGAAGAACGTCCTGTTTGAGCAAGCTCATTTTAACGTTCGATACGACCTCGTCAGCGCGCAACATCAAACCCAGGCCACGTCCGAAGCTCAGCAACCAAATCCACAAAATCCTCGTCTCCGGCGTGTGCCCTCTCTTCGAACGCGTGGTAGTTCTCATTGGCCCACGCAAGCTCCTCTCCGGCGGCCGGGGTCACGAAACTGGCCTTCATACCCGCAATGAGCTCCCCGGTGATGAAGACGGCTCTCAGCTCAAGCTCTGGTGGCGGTAGCTTTCCCTCTGCGACGTCCGGATGCACTATGCGTGCCCACGCCGCGCGGATCTCACTGCAGAGCGCATTGAAATCCTCTCGAGTGCGCGAGCCCCTGCGGGTGCGGCCTGTGATGCGGTTCGAATGACGCTATGTTTGGGCATTAGTGCTGGATTTGGAGGAGGGAACTTGGGTCGACAAACCCGTTTTCCGCCGACGTATGTTGGCGTGTTTGAGGTGTCTACGAAGACGACATTGATAAACATACGCGGGACGGTGAATTTTCTGCTATGGAGTTCTGTGATTGCTTCAGCGAGGGCATCCTGTTGGGTTTGGCTCAAAGGAGTTGCGTGGGCGACTTCGTAGAGAGGCATGGTTGAATCTGCACTGGAAGTGTCGTTGGGTTTAAAGAAGGATAGGATCTATCTTTTCACTGGTTTGATGCCCCTTTGCGAGTTGTTTTCAATCCGATGTTGGATCGGTGCAGTGAGATTAATAATACGGTGCATTCATTCTTTTGACCGCGGCTTCTGCAACCCCGCGTTGAGTAAGCCGCTCAGACAAGTTTGGTCGTGCCGATGTTGACGATCATGAGACCGCTTACTTTTCATGTGCCACTACGGCTACGACTTCCGAGGCGATGTATGCTCGTCAGATGAGTTTAGTGAAAAAGGCCGTCTGTACTAGAACTCATACTCTCCCCTCTCTCTTATCTCAGTCCCTTTCTCTTTGTCTGAGCAGGACGTACATAAACCCGAACATTTCACATTATTTATTCAAGTTTAGGCTGTTTGAGTAGCTTAATCATATAATCACTTCGTCTGTTCAAGAAAAGAAGCATGAGCGAAGTCATTTCGTTTCCTTTCCGAGCCAGCCTCTAATTGCAGAGATCTCGCAGAATGGCGCATTTCAATCGAGGATCTGTGAGACAACTGCAGCTGTGGATGAGAGATATGTAAGATGTGTCTTGATAGGGTGCAATGCCCCTCATCCCCTGCAGCGTGGGCCCTGGTTGCATACAATTCTACCAACTAGCAGTGAGATATTGTCTCATGGCCAGATTAGGCTAAGCACCTCCTCGAACCGGCATCTTCGCGATTGCCAAGTCTCCTCTGCGCAAGATGGCCGAGGCCATGGGCGCACTCTTGTGTTACGAGCCTTTGCCCCCTGGAAAATGGACTCGCATCTTGCTGCTCGAACCGGGAACTTTTGGGGACCCCATAAAGTGCTCGTTACGCTCCGTAGCATTCAACGACACAGGTGATCATCCAGAAGAGTGTAGATTGTGGGCATTTATGAAACCAGATTTGCTAACCAGTCGGTTTGACAGAGCCTTATGAAGCAATTTCTTACGTCTGGGGAAACCTCGATGAGGTCCAGACTATAACCTGCCATGGAGTCTCAGTCGTCGTCACTGCGAACCTCTTCCAAGCCCTTCGCCAAGTCAGACACCCCACCAAGCAGCGTCACCTTTGGGTCGACGCCCTGTGCATGAACCAGCATGACAAGTTCGAGAAGAGCTCACAAGTCAACATCATGGGCGAGATCTACTCCCAGGCCAAACAAGTACTCATCTGCTTCGGCGACGACGACCAAAACGGCCGCGCAGCAGAAGAAGCGTTCAGCGTCATCCGCGATTTCAACATCGTCGCCGCAAAGCACATGAGGCACTTTGAAATCTCGCCTCACACGATCAAGCGATGGGCGCCCCCAGACGGCAGCTACGGCCCCGTCACGCGAGCGCGGCTTCAGAGCGCCGTGGACATGCTGAACCGCCCCTGGTTCGAGCGTGTCTGGGTGCTCCAGGAGGTGGGACTCGCCAGGCGCGCGCTGCTCGCGTACGGCAGGTCGACGGTGGACTTCACCGAGGTCCTGGACTTCGTCGCGGCGTGGGTGAGGAACAACCAGATCACGCGCGGCCTCGTCTTCAAGGCGGGCCACATCATCAGCCTGTTCCGGTTCGTCTGGGCGACGTTCACGGAGGACGTCGAGGAGTCGTGGTACTCGTCGTCGCACATTCTGAAGAGGATTGCGCGGCTGCAGAAGGACGGCAGCGCACTGGAACTCGAGGACGTGCTTTTCCGTGCGAGGGGCGGGCAGCGGGCCACGGATAAGAGAGATCTCGTGTATGCCTTCCTCGGGCATCCTCGTGCGAGGTCGAGCGATGGGGAGCTTCTGATTGAGGCTGATTATACCAGGACGTTGCCAGAGCTGAAGTTTTGCCTGTTCTCGCAGATGAGCGCCCGTTCCCTCAGGTTTCTGGGCCTGATCTGGCATCGGTTTCCTGAAGACCTGGCTGATGGGCCCTCGTGGTGCCCTCGGTTGAACAGCCGACGACATTGGACAATAAACAACAGATACGACGCCTCTCGGGGCGTGGAACAGACTACAAAAGGATCTGGTGTACAGGGTTCATGTCTTCAAGTTTACGCATACATCCTTGACAGCATCCATCTCTGTGGTGAGATATGCGGGACGGTAATTGGTAGAGAGCGTACCGAGGAAGACGACAATTCGGCAGAGGAAGTCAAGATCAGCGTGGACCTTGCAAGATCTCTTCTCTCCCAAGAACCAAGCATCGTCCAGAAGTACTGGGATGTTTTGGAGAAGACGGAGGCTGACGTCGGGCTGACGTATCCCGACAAAGCCCTTGCCTTTGCTTGCACGCTTTTACATGCTGTACAGACTGAGAGCAAGCTTCCAAGAAGCGGAGCAATTGCCCGTAGCTTTGTCGAGTATTGCCAGGCAAAATGTCCACTCATATACGACTACCTCAGTCGGAAAAGCTGGCTCCGGAAGTGGAATTCTGCTGCCGATCCACGGACCGTTTCGTTTGTAGAGCGGGCTGTGAGATGCTGCAATGGTGATAGATTCTTCACAACCAAGGGTGGCTTCTGGTACGTCATCCGATTATTTATTGGAACGGTTGAAATTCGAGTGCGCCTGTACCTCCGAGCACCACTGACACTGAAGCTGCACGGCCTAGCGGGACGGGGACACCTCTGATCCAACCCGGCGATTTGATCTGTGTTGTTCCGACTGTTCAGCCGCCTCTGGTTATCAGGCCAGTTGCTGGGAATCAACACAAGTATCACATCATTGGGTCATGCTACGTTCATGGAATGATGTATGGTGAGATGTGGGAAAATACAGGCTCTGAAACGAAAGTCCTGAAGCAAACGCTTGTCGAGTTTGTTTGAAAAGTGCTCGAAGACTCCACGAAATGCCTAGCTCAAATCGTTGGAATCCGGCATGGTAGACTGGTGAGTTGTTATTCACCACAAAGACTCGTGGGCTCTGAAACAAAATTGCTAAAGATATTAATACAGATGAATGGGCCGTCTTCGACTCTCTGCCGGCATAGCAGAGTCCGACTGCGAAGTTCACTTCAGACCGCCGCTCAGCAAGATACTCTGGCCCGTCAGGTACCCAGTCTTGCATAGCATGATCACGACATTGGCGCACTCCTGCGGGGTTCCCAGTCTGCCAACGGGGATGTTCTTCACATCCCCCGGCGTGCCCTCGACGCGCTTCTCGTCGGGTATCATGCCCGTCTCGCCAATCATGGCCGGTGCTACATCGTTCAGCGTGACCCCGTCCTTGGCATGCTTGGAAGCCAGGTTCTTCATGAGCCCAGTGAGACCGGCTTTGCTGGCGGCATAGTGACAGCCGTTGATGCCGCCCCCAATGGCAGAGATGGACGACACGAAGATGATGCGGCCCCAGTGCTGCTTAACCATGTGGGGCATGGCAAGTTTGCAGAGCAGAAATGCGGCGCGGAGGTTGATGGAGTATGTGAAGTCGAACTCTTCGAGAGAGATGTTCTCCAGCTGCGGGTTTGCCTTGTTGTTGAAGCCAGCCGTGCCGGCGTTGGAGACGAGGATGTCGGGGTGCTGCCCGTGCTCGTCGAGGATCTGCGCAAAAAGCTCTTCGATGCCTTTGGATGAAGACATGTCCACAATATGACACGAAATTCGCCTATCCGAAGTTCGTTTTGGATCGAGCTCGTTGTGAAGGTCTGAGAGCTTGCTACGGGTAGCTTCAGACGAACAGGTCAAGGCTAAGTTTGCCCCATTGACGAAGAGTTCTCTGGCGCAAGCACCTCCAATTCTGTGCACATTCAGAACACGCTTGTGGAGGTAAAGATTGATGGAGTTACTTACCCACCAGAAGCGCCGGTGACGAGAGCAAGCCGGCCCTTGATTTCGTTGTCAACCGGCCCCATGCTGGATAGTGGGGTAGAACCGAGGCACGGCAGAGGACAGAAGGTTTAGGTAATTTTTGAGAACCTATGGATCTCAATGTGAATTCAAATTAAATAAAGATTTAAAGATGGTTTTTTGTAGTAAGCCTGTTTCCAAGCCGAATGGTTTGGAATAGCTGGAGTTGGTAGAGTGACCGACTTGCTCCCCAGTGAGTTCAGCGACTGCATCTTGACCCCGCCATTAGCTGCCCCACTGCAGCTTTGCTACCCCGCGATCTCCAATAACGAAAGTCAAAGACAGTGAGTGACTGGCCAAATCCAGATGTCAACATTTGACCTCAAGAGAAGACAACGACGTTAGTGTAGGTGTTGAAAATGCGCAAAAAGTAGCCCCCCTCGCGAAGTTTTGACTTTATCAACCATGATTTGCATGTTTTCACGTAAACTTGCATGGTGAGTGGGGTCATCTTAGTACCAGGTTGACAACGAATGTCTTGGCTGGATTACGGGCTCGAGCCTCCGCCGTCCCAAACTGCACTGGGCAGAGCAGTTCAACCCATGCCCAGCGTCCGGGGTTCTTCCTAGCAAGAATCGCGAAGCTTCCATGTGGCTTTGTACGGACCACCTCCTGCAGCTGCCCTGGTCCACCAGCAAGAACCCAAGAGAAACCCGTCTCGAGTACAATGCAAACAGGCGCAATAATGAGTTGTTCAATGCCCGCGGCAACTGACCGCTTTAGATGGTGTCATCAGTCACGTAACCTTTAGGTAATGCCTCGACCGTGAGAGCATCATTGTTGAGAGAGACTTATGTGATGGAAGCTCGGCGTCCCTTGACTGTGGCTTGACCGAGTCCAAGAGCCCCACTCATCGCCGTAGCGCCACTACAAACTCCCGGGTCTAAAGCTTATCGCGCCAATCGTGTGCTTATCGGGCATTCAGCCTTGCAGCTTACTGGGGGTTTGCGCCACAACTTTTTTTTCTTACAGCTGTCCTCTTCGCCTGGACAGGTAAGCCATTAGCACGAGGGGACCACTAACCTTGCCGAGTAGGACCCAGTCTGGGGATGGCACCGTAGCGAATCCAGTAGAGGACACCTTCACGTCTCTTTTTTGACGACCCTCCGTGCTGTCCATATCCTCTCTGCTTCTGGGTCATAACTGCGACGAGACCTCCCCTTCTTTTCTTGTCTCGCTCTTGTTTTTGTTTACGTCTCATTCTCTACGCCCACCGCGCAGTCGAGTTTCCCAAGCCTCTCGCCGGGACTAATCCAGCAGTCCCTACAGGCACCACCAACCGAACCCGTCTCTACGAATTACCGTATACGCAGCGCCGTTGGGCGCAATCCACACACACAATGGCGCAACGAATGTCCTCGCCGTTGAGGATACTCCTCGGCTGCGTTTTCTTCTTTTCTGCCCAGGTCTTCGCCGTCTCCGCAGTCCTGGGTGTTGACCTTGGTACCGAGTACATCAAGGCCGCCCTGGTCAAGCCTGGCATTCCCCTCGACATTGTCCTGACCAAGGACTCCCGCCGCAAGGAGATCTCCGCCGTCACCTTCAAGCCCCTCTCGAGCGGCCCCAAGTCTGGATCTTTCCCCGAGAGACTCTACGGCTCCGACGCCGTTGCCCTCGCCGCCAGGTTCCCCCACGATGTCTACCCCAACCTGAAGACCATCCTCGGTCTCACCGTCGACCACCCCATTGTCCAGGAGTACGCTGCCCGACACCCCGCTCTGCAGCTCGAGAAGAACAAGGAGCGAGGAACAGCTGCGTTCAAGAGCAAGTCTTTCACCGAGGAAGAGGAGGCGTGGCTCGTCGAGGAGTTGCTGGCCATGGAGCTTCAGGCCATCCAGAAGAACGCCGAGGTCGCTGCTGGTGCCGGAACCGCCGTCCGTTCCATGGTCCTCACCGTGCCTCCTTACTTCACCATTGAGGAGAAGCGCGCCATCCAGACCGCTGCTGACCTCGCCGGCCTCAAGGTTCTCAGCCTCATCAGCGACGGTCTCGCCGTCGGCCTTAACTACGCCACCTCCCGCCAGTTCCCCAACATCAACGAGGGCGCAAAGCCCGAGTATCACCTCGTCTTCGACATGGGCGCCGGTTCCACCAAGGCCACTGTCATGAAGTTCCAGAGCCGCACCGTCAAGGATGTTGGCAAGTACAACAAGACCGTTCAGGAGGTTGCCGTTCTGGGCTCCGGCTGGGACAGGACCCTGGGCGGTGACGCTCTGAACTCTCTCATCATTGACGACATGGTTTCTCAATTCGTCGAGTCCAAGGGCGCTCAGAAGGTCTCTGCCCAGTCCGAGAAGGTCAAGACTCACGGCCGCGCCATCGCGAAGCTTACCAAGGAAGCGGAGCGCTTGCGCCACGTCCTCAGCGCCAATACCCAGACCGGCGCCAGCTTTGAGGGTCTCTACGAGGACGTCGATTTCAAGTACAAGATCAGCCGTGCCGACTTTGAGAAGATGGCCGAGGGTCACGCCGCTCGTGTCGGTGCTGTTGTTCAGAACGCCCTCAAGATGGCTGGGCTCGAGCTCTCCGACCTGACCTCTGTCATTCTCCATGGTGGTGCTTCCCGCACCCCCTTCGTCCAGAAGGAGCTGGAGACCGTCGTTGGCTCTGCCGAGAAGATCCGCAGCAACGTCAACTCGGACGAGTCCGCCGTCTTCGGCGCTGGCTTCCGCGCTGCTGAGTTGAGCCCCAGCTTCCGTGTCAAGGAGATCCGCATCTCTGAAGGTGCCAACTTTGCCTCCGGCATGAAGTGGACCAACGCCAAGGACAAGCTTCAGCACCAGCGTCTGTGGTCTCCCATTTCTCCCCAGGGCGGTGTCGCTAAGGACGTCACCTTCACCAACCACGATGACTTCTCCGTCACTTTCTACCAACAGGTCGACTCTGCCGAGCAGGACACCAAGATTCTGACTACCAAGAACCTCACCGCCACCGTCGCGCAGCTCAAGGAGAAGTACTCCTGCGTTGACAGCGATATCCACTTCAAGGTCGGTGTCAAGCTTAGCAGCGAAAACGGCGAGGTCGAGGTGACCAAGGCTACTGTTGAGTGCGAGGCCGACGCTCCTGAGAAGGAGGGCTTCGTTGACGGCGTCAAGAACCTGTTCGGTTTTGGCAAGAAGGACCAGAAGGTCATGGACGGCGAGGATGGCGCCGAGTCCGAGTCTGCCTCTTCTGAGTCTTCCTCCACCACCGCTTCCACCGCGACGGACGCCACCTCCGCCTCCTCCTCCCCCGTCCCCAGTGACGCGGCTGCCGATGGCAAGGAGGCCGCCCCCAAGAAGGAGCTTGTCGTCATTTCCGTCGACTTCACCCTTGAGAAGACTGGTCGTCCTGAGATCTCCCGCGATGAGCTGGTAAAGTCCAAGGATCGTCTCAAGGCGTTCGAGGCTTCCGACAAGGCCCGTCGTCTGAGAGAGGAGGCCCTTAACCAGCTCGAGGGTTTCACTTACAAGGTCCGCGATCTCCTCGAGAACGAGGCTTTCATCGCCGTTTCCACGGCCAAGGAGCGCGCCACCCTGGAGAAAAAGAACAGCGAGGCCAGCGACTGGCTTTACGAGGACGGCGCTGATGCCACGAAGGATGAGCTCAAGAAGAAGTACAAGGAGCTCAACGACCCCGTCTCCAAGATCCAGAAGAGGAGCGAGGAGGCCGCGAAGCGCCCCGAGCTTATTCAGGCTCTCAAGGACGCGCTGAACTCTACCCAGTCCTTCGTCGGCAACATCAAGAAGCAGATTGACGAGTATGACGCGTGGCACGCCTCGGCCTCTGCCGCATCCCCTTCTTCCACCGAGACTCCCGCTCCCTCTGCCGACCTTGACGATCTTGAGGACGACGAGGACAAGGAGCGCAAGATGGAAGATGTCGTCAAGGAGAAGGGACCCGTCCCTCCCCTGTACAAGCGCGAGGACATTGACGTCGTCGAGGATCTGTACGATGACACCCTCAAGTGGCTCAAGCAGATGGAGGAGAAGCAGGACGCCCTCGCCGCGACCGCCGACCCCGTCCTCCTTGTCAAGGACCTCCAAGCTAAGCGCGATAAGCTCGATAAGGCGGGCATGGACCTCGCCATGAAGGGCGTCAAGCACTTTGAGCAAAAGTCCAAGAAGGCGAGCAAGAGCGCCGCCAAGAACAAGAAGACCAAGTCGGCCACGTCTTCCTCGACGACCCACACCGCCACCGCGTCCACCGAGTCGGACAACAAGAAGTCTACCACCACCATCCCCGCCAAGAGCTCCGCCACCGAGCCGGAAGCAGCTGGCCGCACCGTTGAGCTGCCTGGTGGCGGCAGCTACGTCCAGTACGGCGGTGACGGCGAGGCGCCGACCGAGGAGGAGCTGGAGGAGATTCTGAAGAAGTTTGAGCAGCACCAGGGACCTCCTCCGCCCAAGGAGGAGGTTCACGATGAGCTGTAAAGAGGGTTTAGACGAGGGGTTCTTGCTTTGAAGTTTAAGCATACATACAATACCTAGGCGTTTAGCAGATGAATTTAAAAAGTCAAGACATGTTGGTTCGTGTTCACTCCGTGAAATCTCAACTGAGCTGTGTTTGACTGGTTCCCTCTTTACCACGTCGCCCAACCATGTGCATGTATGAGCCTGCTCGACCCTTGTAATGTGGCCTATGTATGTGATGGTCCAGGACAAGATAGAAATCAGCAACGACATTGCATAACTCTCCTTCCAAGAAGCCGAGACGGGTGAGTGAATACGCTATGAGTAGCAAACACTCATCATCACACCCCGAAATAGTCATATGTAACGCAGGCTGCCGATCGCCTCATCTCGTCAATTTGTCAGTCCCCAGCCCCCCAAACATCACCACTTCCTCGTCCCGCATGACTGTCCTCGTCCAACCCAGTCATCGCCAAAAAAAAAAAAAAAAAACGGCCCGACCCATAATCACCGAGTCCCCCCTTTTGCCCGTATCACAAGATAATCAACGACGTACCCATCTCACGAGCAAACCATCGCCTGTAAGGTCCCTCCGGGGAACACACCCATCGGTCCCGGCTCAACCCTCGGCGCACATTTTCACCTCCCAAACTCATCTCGATAGGATGACAGAATAAACAAAATTAACAATCATCGATATTGGTCCATCACCTTCTACCGTAGTCAAACACAACTCCGCCCTCCCCTCCCAAAAAGAAGCTGCATTTCCCACTCCGTCAAACAAACCACTCCGCTTGCCCATCACACAGTGAGACCACATGATAAGACAACACCAACCATCAAATCACCCCCTGAATCACCTTCCCTTTAAACCACGACCAACTTGCCTTGCATTTCCTTTTCCTTTCCTTTCCCACACAACCACACACGCGAGAGAGACGGGTGTCTGCACCGGCACTGAGATCCGCTGCGCCCCGTAACACACTGAAAGGGCGACACGCGATCGTCCAGGCAGGGAAAGACAAACTTCTTTTTTCCCATCTCGCTGGCTCACAACACACACACCAGAAGACTCTTTTCTGCACGAGACAGAGGCAAACAAACGCACAAATGTCGCTCACTGACAGATTAGATCGCTAGTTTTTGCGGGGACGGCGGCGGCCTCCTGTCGGTCTCAAAGTGTTATATACCACGGCTGCGAGACATCAGGCCATGAAGGGATGTATGTTTGTGTGTTTATATATAAATGTCGCCGACCGAACCTACTTTACTTGACGAAGCTGCCATCCAGAGTAAGAGTCTGTGCAGCACCGCCATCATTCTTCTCCAGCTCTTTCTGCGTGACATTGCCATTATGACGGTCAAAACAATGCTGCTCTCCCTCATCCAACTCGCGTGGTTCGCCACAGCCACCCCGGCGCCCGCCGCCGCCGTCCCGCCCCGGGGCCGATCCCTCACGATCCCCGTCCGCGCCAACCCACACCACGTGCCCGACGGCCCCGCCGAGCTCGCAGCCGCCTACCGCCGGTGGGACATGCCCGTGCCGGAGGGCCTGGAGACGCACCTCCTCGCCCGACGAGCTGGATACTCCGGCAAGTTTTCTCCCCCCTCCCCCGTTCCCGACGCCCGATCAACCACTAACACGAACTGAACCAAAACAGCTGGCATCGCACCCGCCGCCAGCACCGCGAACAACGACGCCTGGCTCAGCGAGATCTACCTCGGCACGCCCGACGCACAGCCCGTCTCCGTGAGAATCGACTCCGGCGTCTCAGACTTGCAAGTCATCCCCCCCAAAAACAAATATTTCCCACCTCCTCATGATGCCACAACTAACATGACCCCCAGCTGGCTCTTCTCCACCGATACCCAATTCCCAAAGTCCATCGCGACAGCCAGCAGACCAAACCTCTACGACCCCTCAAAGTCCCAAGCAAGCCAAGAACTCTTAGACTTCAGCTGGAACCTCACATACAGTCCGTCACCCATCCGCCCTTACCCCCCAACCATACTCTGCTAACAAAAACATCGCCTTCCTCAGATGACACCAGCAGCGTCTCGGGAAAGGTCTACTTCGACAACCTCCGCATCGGCCAGATCACGGACCAGAACTGGTTCAACATCACAAACGCAACAATCCAGTCCGCCGTCGACGTCACCGCCCGCTTCGCCGTCGACCAGACCGGCCTCGGCGGCGTCCTCGGCATCGCAAAGTCCGGCCCCTCCACCGTCCAGCCCACCATGCCCACCATGATGGACCGCCTCAAGCAGGACCTGCACTACCCGTCCATCTGCGCCGACTTGCGCCATAACTCCTCCCTCGGCTTCTTCGACTTCGGCTCCGGCCGTAGCGGCGACAGCGCCGCCCTCGTCGACGAGCCGCCCGTCCCCGGGTCCCCGCACTGGGACTTCAAGGTCGCCCGCTTCCGCCTTACGTCCATGCCCGACAGCGTGTGGTGGAGCGCGCCCTTCTCCGCGACCGTCGACACGGGGTCAAACCTACTCCTCATCCCGGGGTCGCTCGTCGCCAAGTACTACGCCGATATTCCCGGCGCGACATTCGATCCGAGCCTGAGAGCGTGGCTATTCCCCTGCAACATTGCGTCCGGCATCCCGGATTTCGAATTCGCTACCACCGGCGGGTTCAACGGGACGCTGCCAAAAGAGTACATCAACCTTGGCCCGGTTTCGAGTAATGACGGCAAATGCTTCGGTGGTATCCAGCCGAGTGGCAACGATCACGGCATCTTTGGCGGGGTGGTTCTCAAAACGATGTATGTCCAGTTCAACTTTGGCGACACCGGAAGCTTTGTTAGTTTCGGATCGAAGGGGCTCGATGTGTGTTCTTTGACCAACACCTGCAAGCTGTGAGATAAGATTGCAGTCTGGACCAAGGATGTTGCGTGGGCGGAAGAATGTAATATTTCGATAGATCGGAATGCGGACTGTTTCAAGTGAGCTGGACCCTAGTAATTTGAAAGTCGTTAGAAGCAGAAACTTCTCTCCCAGCCCTCACTCATCCTCGATTGCTCGCAAACGGCTAGATTCTCTGCCACCTCAGTCTCAACCAGAGTCGACAGACAAGCCTACAACCCGTGTGGAATTCGGCTACGCGCCAGAACCTGCGTCATCACCTGGGGACCTTGTGCGCAATGCCAAATGTCATAACGAATCACAGATGAATTCCACTTCTTCCCCTGGTATATACAGATGTTGCCCTTTGTTCTGGTGGTCTCAGTGACCACAGGGCGCCTGTCCACGTATGGACCATCCACTCATGCATGCTATAACTCCCCGACGTGGTGGAAATAAAAATGCGAAGCCCTTGGGGCAGCAAAAGAAAAAAGCCTAGTGCAAACGATTTCGTGGATCAGGAATGGCATGCCTATTGGTGCCTTGCACAGGCTAGTGGCTGGTATAGCGAGCGACGTCCCGTCACAAAATGTGATCTTCGGCATGCGGTTTTGCCAAGCGCAAGCGAGCAATCCAGTATGGGTGTTCCAGTCCCGCGTGAGAAACACCGAGAATCCAATGTCGACGTCGCGGGTTGGTGAGGCCGTAAATCGCAGAGTGCGGGTATATGCGGGATTGCGCTCGAGCGTTCATGTTAAAAAAGTCCGGTGTCGCAGTCTAAAATAAGAATTCTCTATCCTCACGCCCGTTCGCGATCACCGTCTGGTAGGGAGAAACCGAGCAAGTCAGCATTTGTGGCCTCAAGGAACATGCGGCCGCCGTGGCTTGCCCGTGGTTGTGGTGGTAGCGATGCTTGAAGGGGGGACTCGGGCGGGAGGTGGTGATGATGGTGTTATGGGTATGGTGCGAATTGGCAGATTATGGGAGTAGCTGTTCAGTGTCGGGGAGGGTCGTCGTCAAGGTCATCCTTGCCGACGAATTCGTATTCACCTTCGCTGGCAGTGGGTGTGGGCGGCATGTTCGCCGACGACGGGGCATGAGGCTGGTTCTGGCGCGCCGTACCTGGTCGTGATCTGACCTTCTCGGCCTCCTTGGACAGGGCAGCTACCGCATCGTGGGCGGCTTGGCGCTCGGCAGGCTTCTGAGCAGGGCCGTTGCTCTTCAGGCGTTCCTCCATTTCGCGAATGCGACGCTCGAGAGCCTCGAGTTCGTTGGTCTGAGTCTGAACGGTTTGCTTGCTGTGGACCACGGCGTCAGTAGTTGGCTCTCAGATTGGCGGTGGGAGAGCTGCCAGAATAATTGGTGCAACGTACCGCTGGACAACCTTTTCGTCGAGGTCGGCAACACTGTTTTCAATGCGGAAAATGTCCATCAGCTCTGCGGAGAAAGAGCGGGCAATAGTACTACGAGTCGGGAGTCAGTACAGCAGGTGGTGGTGTCCAGTAGCGAACTGGAAAGGTGTGGGAAATTGGTACGCACGATTGCGGGCGGCGACCGTTGGGAACCCAGTCTCGGTCGAGCTCAGCGTCGGTCATGTTTTGCGCCATTTCGTCGGTGTTTTACGGTTGGTATAGAAGAGAGCGGTAAGTTGAGAAGTTGAAGTTGGAGGGAAGGACGGCGAAGAGGCAGCAGGGAAAGGATATGGCTGGGTTCGCGGTCGACGAAAAGGGAGGGTGATCAGCAACTAGTGGGCGGTTGACAGTATCGACAGGGTGCCTGTCACACTAGTAACCCAGGCACGCGGTTGTAAATGTGCGGTGGGGAGGGTAAGTGAGATAGATGGTGTACTGTATGTGGACAATGATACGGAAGCAAGTTGGAATGCGGTGAAGATGTTGGAAGAATGCGCCGTCGGGAGACGAGGATGAAGGCGGTCGAATAGTTGTTTCGTCTGCAAGCGGCAGGGAAAAGGGGATCTCTGGTGGTGAGTTGCTACTGGCTTTTGGTGGGAGGTGGTGGGTTCCAGGTTAGGTAGGTAGGTTGGAGGAGAAGAAGGAGAAGGCAGGGAGCAGCAAGCCGGCTTTAGATGCGGGATGAGGTGGACTTTGTAAGACTCCCGTCGGGGCAAGGGGAGGAGGGGAAGTCAAGTCAAGTCGGCTTGACCTTGGATCTTGGACGTGGACGGCGGACGTGGTCATGGATGGACATGGACACTGGACAGTGCAGCAGCAGCTCTCTGCGTGAGACACGACACCAAAGCTCGCTCGCTCGACATCCAAGCCAGGCGAGCGGTGCCTGACATCAGGGCCGCCTGTTGGTGCACATGGGTTTTGGATCACCAGCCGGGAATGGTTAAGGGCCAGGCACAGGCGCAAGCATAAGCACAAGCACACTGGACCTCACACAGTGGTCTGTCAGTCAGTCTGTACCTACGGTACCTGCCCAGAAGGCCAAACGGTGTACCCGACGACATCCAATGCAATGGCCTCCTCTCCCCCTCCCCTCCCATGGGCCATTGGATGGGAGTGGGTGGTGGGTGGTTGCTTGGTTCCCGGCGGTGGAGGTGCAATTACCAGGTTACCATCTGTAATCAGCTGCAAAAGGAAAGGCCTCGAGACCCAGTCAATTGGGCGCAGAAGCGGCGAGAAGGGGGGAAGGAGCAGTGGGAGTGGGAGTGTTCATGCGACCAGGACCTGACCGGGACAGGCGATCCAAATCTAAAAATCACCACAAATGGGTGGCCCGCATGGAGTTGACCGCATAAATTAGGCTCCTGGCACCTTTACAGCGATACCTTACAATGTCCTTTCTCCCTTTTCCAGTGATGATGGCCAGCAACAACTTGTTGGTGGTACTGCTTCGTAGGTAAGGTAGGCGCAGGCACACGTCAACAGGGGGTTTGGGAGGGGGATCACCCCCCGAAAAGCATGAAGACGACCGAGGGGGGGCTGTTTGAGGCCAGTATCGGGTCTCGACGACTTGGACCGTCCGGACCGCATAGTGCCTTGTGTCGCCGCATTTTAGGTGTAAGCAGTCAGTTCCCCGTGGTGGGCAGAACATGTAGTTGGTCGGTATTCGTAGTCGAGGCAGAACTAAGGCGGCGCAGAACTGCCGTTAAGCAGGGCAGGCAGGCTGAGGCGGCAATGGTGATAATGGTGGATGATCATTGATCAAGAAAGACCAAAGTTCCATACCTACCGCCGTATGCAGCTGCCGCCCGACGGACCTGCAGTTCAAGGACCGCGCTATGCTAAGGTAATTAGCGAGGACAATTGCCTTCCTTACCTTGCCTTGTCACTAGCGGGGAGCGGGAGACTGCCTTACCTTAACGTAATGTTCCCTCGCCCCTTCCATGTGCAGCTGGGACCCTGGAAAAGAGTACTTCAGAGTACCTTACGTTCGGCCACATTCCTTCCTTCACAACGAGATACCTCCGGGGTACGTACCCCAGACCCTCCCTCGAGGCAGGTGGCAGCGCATCGCGAACGCCTTTCCACGAACACCACCACCATCAACCAGTACCAACGGATACAGTGACCTACACCTATCCCACGACACCTTACCTTAAACATCCTTCATTCCCCAGTCGTCGTCTTCTTCATCATGCCCGCAAATTAACCCCTCCATCCCCAACACGGTCTTTCATTCTCCAAACGAACCAAATCACCCGGCCTGTCCTGTTCGTTTCTCTGCACGTTTTTCCCATTTTGATCACTAACTGCAGCTGTTCCAACTTCCTAGCCTCAGCCAGTCAGCTGCGACGAGTCGTCTGGCGCATGCATGCCATGCGCATTCCCCAACTGTCATTCGCCAGCCACCACATGACGTCTGAGTCTTGCAGCCGCATCATGTGCCGGACCTTTGTCCAGATGAGAGATAACGGAAAGACCCTGCAGATGTGCCGCGACATTGCCGTCCGTCTCTTTGACAATGGAACGTCGACAACCTCGGACAAGCATTCTATTCTCCGCCACCTGTTCATCTTGCACAAACCTCCGAGGCCTCGATGTGTGCCATACCCAACCAGCGTGCGCAACACCGTCAGATCTCATCTCACAAACCACCCCGCCTCCAAGCCTACAGAACGACGAAAAATAGGGGGCAACTTCGCGACTGTCAATTTGACATGACATCAAATTTCGGACCGCCCTAATCAATTTGACTTCCTGGTCAAACCACCCCCAAACTTGATCAAAGCGCCATAGGGAAGTCCCGCCCTAGCGCCCAGCCGCCAACAGCTCTTGTCGTTGTTTAATCTCGCCAACCCTCAATTCCAACCACTCCCGGCGCCCTCATGGGCCTCATCCAGACCTAATCCAACATCTCGGGCTCTCGCGCTTGGGGATTTTCCATCTCCCCCCCCTCTTCTCCCACACAGTGTCTCCCTTTTTTTCCTCTCTCTCCCTGTGAGGCGGCCACGGGGGTGCCATGTCCCTTTTCGAGAACAAGCCCAGCGCGAACCTTGCGCGATTCTTGCGTATCCGTATGCCCCTCTCAAGCGCAAGGCAAGGCCGCGCCTTCGTATGATCCAAGTTGCGACAAATGGATAATAAGACACAATGACGCAAACTCCCTTTCCGACATCGACCTTGCCGACTCTCCGAACTTGGCCAATGCGAGTAATAACCTCAAGCGAGTGACAGATTAACGCGGGGCCTCCGCTCCACCTGCTGTGCACACAATCATAATTACGTGACGGGTCGCGAAAATCCGCGCCACTGGTGAGAAGTCGACGATGATACTATGAGAGACATCCGAATGTGTAGGGCAGCATGCCTTCCATCCCGTCGGCGAGACTACCGGCTTATTCTACGCCAGAGAGCGCCCGAGTGGCGCTGAATGAGGCTCAACTAATATCGCCTTCGTAGCTTCTAGAGTTTGATGAGGAAGCCACTATCGAAAGATTCTATGATGGCCACGTTGCTCGGACATGGAAGCAACGACAACAAGCTTAATCGACCGGACAACGTTTGCAGCTCGTCGCAAAATAAGCTGTTCAACTGCTTCAGCTACATTTGAGGCAGTGTCCGAGTGATTTGGGAAATCCTAATCCCCCCGCATACCAAGATCCGAGGGGAGAAGCTGCTCTGATCAGCTCCGCTGTCATTCGCGCGCGATGTCGTTCTCCAGAGTTGAGCCTCCTCCGTGCGCCATGTCCCTAGCGCGTTCGGACGTTGACGACTTTCAGACGACGGGCCATGCGCCAACGGTATCTTCCGGGTTGTCACAGACAGGATCCAACAGCGATCCGTCCTCTCGGGTCTTGGTGAACGAGCGGAGGTGAAGATTCACCGAGCCATTGCTCTCGGTCAAGGAGCAGCAATACTCAACTCGCTCCCGGCCCATACTGTCCGGCTTTGTTCGCCCAGGTAATGCTGACGACTTGCCCCGCGCCTGACCGTCGACGCACCAACGCAGCAACGGTACCATGATGAGCCATGAGTTGTCTGTCGAGCACCGCAAAGCGTTGCTGCTGTGTCATGATCTGCTCTTCAGCAACCGCGGGGAGAGCTCTTTGGCTCACCGTTTGAAACCTCGACTGGCTACCAACGTCCAGGCTCATATTGACCTTTCTTTCGAGCGGGTTTTCGACAGACGACATCCATGGTCCTGGTGCAGTTTTATCAGTAGTACACCACGCTTAGTAAGCACAGGAATTGGGGCGGCGCCGTCATTGGGAGGCATGGACTTGTTCATGGTCTATTTTTGACTGACGAAGCAGCGGATGTACGATCAACTCCGTTCCATTTGCGATGCTAAGCAAATCCGATCCCTAAGGCCCAAGGTATAATGCTTCATCGAGCATCTGTAAAGCCTCCTGACCAGGCAGATGATAAGTGACCAATCCGTCCCAATTGTCCTCCCGATGCCGTTTTTTTACTTTTCGTCATGCATACCAGCTGATGGTTGAAGGGGTTTAGTCAGAGCCACCGACGGCACGGGCTGCGAAAGTGTTAGATCGGTTGTTCTCCTGGACGCAGCATGAATGCAGATGGGTTGCGTCGACATACTGTAGATCTTCATCTTGCTGTGCTGAACGATGGGCTTGATGATGCCCTTCTCCTCGAGGTCAGCCAGGCACTTGCGGGCCAGGGAGCCGTTGATCTTGAGACGGTCGACCAGGACGGCAACGGTCACCAGGCGGTAGGACTGGACATCCTTGTAGAGCTTGTCGGAAGTGCTCTTGTCGAGGATGACGGCGTGCTGGGCCTTGTCCTTGACCTTTCCCTTGGACCTGTGCGATGCGTAAGTCGGCTTGTCGATGGGCAGAGAGGGGGGGTGGTTCGGTGGTCGAGGCAACGAAAGGTCGTCGGTTTTTTTTTTCTCGATCGCACAACGCACACACACAAGAATCATACGTACCACTACTTCAGGTGTTAGCAAACATTTGGACGGGATCGCACCAAGTGGGAAATTGTGGTATCAAACGAACCTTCTTCTTTTGCTTCTTAGCTCCAGCAGCGGGCGCCTTCACGGAGAACAGTCAGTAACATGTCGTTTTTCGCCAAGTCGACAGCATCTCGTCGTCGTCTTCAAATCAGGGGCCCGTACCATTTTGTCTGATTTCTGGTTGTCGTCGGTGGGATATCAGGCACCTGGGGCGGGTTTGCGGTGGTGAGTTAAGTTCACTTGGAGGTCGTCGGGAAAGGCGAGCGCCTCCACTCAGACCACCGGAATTTCACAGGGCTCCAATACCCTAAGAATTTCCTGACGTAATCGCCGTTGATTGGCTCCCACGCGACCGACGCCCCACTTTCAGCGACGGCGAAGCGTGGGAAAAATTGCAGCCAGACGAGAAGCCCTTGTGGGCTGGGCCACCGCATTCGAGGCGAAAATTATCCACAGCTGGGGTGAGATACTGGCTCTTCGACATCTTCACATCCACGACCACCACATTTTCCCCTTCGTTCACTCGAGACTCCCTTTTTCAGGTTCCCTACTAACCCCCCCAACAAAAGGTCGAGCGAAAATGTCTGACGGCGGTGATATCGAGGTCGAGAACGTCGCCACCTACGACGTCCTTCCCAAGGACGTCGTCAAGGAGGTCGGCAACGTCAAGCTCTTCAACAAGTGGGATTACGATGTTGAGGTCCGCGACATCTCTCTGACGTGAGCCTCTCCTTCCCCCCTTCTTGAGCGCACACGAACACGACACGGGAAAAAAAATTCACAAGACACCACGAGAAAGTTGTTGCGATGCTAATTGGGACTTCAATCGAACAGTGACTACATCTCCCTCCGCAACCCCGTCTATGTCACCCACTCCGCTGGCCGCTATGCCGTCAAGCGCTTCCGCAAGGCCAACTGCCCCATCATTGAGCGCCTCACCAACTCCCTCATGATGCACGGCCGCAACAACGGAAAGAAGCTCATGGCTGTCCGCATCGTTGCCCACGCCTTCGAGATCGTACGTCACCCCGGAACACCTTGAAGCACCACCCCTCGACAGGAAGCAAAAGTCCAATCGCACACACACACAGGGCTTCGCCAACCACGGGGAATCGAAGGCTAACATGCGACACTAGATCCACCTGATGACCGACCAGAACCCCATCCAGATCGCCGTCGACGCCATCGTCAACTGCGGTCCCCGCGAAGACTCCACCCGTATCGGTTCCGCCGGTACCGTCCGTCGCCAGGCCGTCGATGTCTCTCCCCTCCGCCGCGTCAACCAGGCCATCTCCCTCCTCACCACCGGCGCCCGCGAGGCCTCTTTCCGCAACGTCAAGACCATCGCCGAGTGCCTTGCTGAGGAGCTGATCAACGCCGCCAAGGGCAGCAGCAACTCGTACGCCATCAAGAAGAAGGACGAGCTGGAGCGTGTCGCCAAGTCCAACCGATAAAGGGTTTCGCCACAACATGTCTTGTGGTTTCGTCGTCAGGGGGAAAAGGGACCTTTACTATACCCCAGTGTGGGGTTTGTGGGTTTCAATTGCTACTGGGACAAGAGACTGGTTGGGGGACCGGGAGGAGTGCTGGGGTTTTGGAAGGAAAAACAAAAACTTCATCACACACTCACGCCTGTGAAGGGAATGTTAGGAGTACCGTCGAAGAAATGGGACCCTACATTCTTACGTCGTAAAAAAACTTTGCTTTTTTGGGGACAAACATCAAACGGAGGCGTGGTATTACATTACAGGGCAATCATCATCCTTTTTTTTCTACCTCTTCGTAAAAGGAAAAGTGTATGTGTGTTGCGCCCTTTTGCATTTGCGCGTTCGGGAATGGGGAACGCTGCTACGGCATCTTGTCTCTTACGGCTCTAGGTGGTTTTCCAATACGAAGCCAAGCTCGTCAGAGGGCATATGATCAAATACCTTAGCCATCCCGCGTATCTCGTTGTGCCCTGGAGATTCCCCATACGAAGCCATGAGTGATTACGAGAGATGATGGACCAGGATAGAATCACCAGATAACCGACTAGCATTGGCCAGCCTCTATTATGTCCTACGAAGCAAGTGTAATAAGGATATTATGGACCGTCCGCCCAGAAAAGTAAGCGACTAGCCATCGTCAATCATAAGTCATAAGCCCTCCCCGAATGCTTCGGAAGCCCTATCCAAAGGCCCAAAAATGCTCGACCCCTCATACCAGAGGAGTGGTCTCGGGCTGAACGTCCAGCCGCATAAACATACCCTTATGCTCGATGCCCTCCTCCCACCAAGTCCCCATACCTTCGTCAACGGCGAAGCCCATCTTCTCCCAGAATTCCACGACCTGCTTCTGCGCATGCACGCACAACAGTCCCTTCCACTTGGGCACCTCCTCCGCCGTCGACGCCCCGATCTGCTCCAGCCCCATCTCCTTGATGCTCGGATCAAAATGGCTCGGGTTCTCCTTCAACCACGCCAGCGCTGTTCTCACAAGTAGCAGCGAGATCCGGTGTCCCCTAAATCCTTCAATCACGGCCAGCCTGCCGAGCTTCACGTACGGCTCGATCCCGTCGTGCAGGTCCGTCGCGCGGTCCGGTCCTGCAAACGGCCGCGCCGCCGACGAGCGCCTTTCCTCGCCGACGTGCTCAGCCGCGCCCACCACGCCGTCCTCCTTGACGGGGCTCTTCATCTCCTCCTTGGCCGTCTTCACCGCCTCGCCGTCGCCGCCTGCCCCCACCTTGATCTCCTCGAGCTTGCCGTCCCAGTAGACGCCCCCGTTCTTCGGGTGCGGGTCATGCGGGAAGGGCACAAGGCGGACGGTGCCGATGGGCGTGGGGCGAGTGCTGCTCTGGCGCGGCTTGACTATGTTGCCGGCGCCATCGAGGACCTCCTGCTCGACGACCTTACTGACCGAAGCGTATGAGACCCAGTGGCACGCGCGGCTGTCGTCGGCGTCGAACTCATTCTCGGCGGGCACGCCCTGCTCCTTCACGAAGACCTCCTCGCGGACCTCCATGGCGTCGCAGAACAACTGCGGTATGGCGGCGGGCTGCTCATCGTGCGCGCGGCCGCGAATGTAGGCGTCGAGCCTGGTCGGCTTCAGCAAGGAGACGAATGGCGTTGCCATGTTGGCGGTGGTTGATTGGGGATTATTGTTTTTATTTTATTTGCGACAATTTGTTGCAGTTCAGGGCCTGGGTTTGGGTAAGATGCGACGAACAGGTCGTGGGTTCGCTTCTAGAAGTAGGTTCTTCTTATGTGTTAATGCGAGGTTGAAGTCAAGCTCAAACAGACAAAACGTAAGGAGTGTGTGTCTTTTGTGGCAGCTTGAAGTTGTCAAGGTTGGAAAGAGGCAACCTAGAAGTCTCGTCTCTTTCCATCAAGTGCATGAGTGAGGTTAAGGCAGGCACTAATAAGAGGGCAAGTGCAAGTGCGCTTGACAGGTGCAGGAAGGACACACACAAGCAAACAGAAAAACGGGGTAAGTACCCCCGCCACCGAGTCTAACGTAGTCAGCCCCGGTCGTCATCCGGGAACACTTGGACTCCTGCTCCCACCATCCAGACTTTGCGACGCATCCCATGTGCTCAAGGTGTCGTCCCTCTTCCCAGCAGGAAGAGAAAATTCTAAAACTGCACCCAGCCGCCGGCACATTGGAATGGGGCGGGGTTTGCCTGTGGCAGAGGGCATGAAATGACGTTTGTAGGCACACCTCCCCCGGTCCCCCGGGTGGCGTTCAATCCGCCGATCCAAGCGGCGTGTGTGGGGACCCTCTAGGGACCGGACTCCGGAGGAGCAGTTGGTCATTCGCGAGTTGGCTCACCTTTGCGTCCATCTGAGGTTTATCAGGGTCCCCTACTTCACGTGTGCTTCCTGCATGTGTGGACTCAAAAAGATACCATTGGACAAGGCATCAAGATCGACGTGCACGAATCCGAGGGACTATACACAGAATGCAACATGAACGGCGGCGAGCTTGATCTGGCATCTCGGGCAGTAGCCCTATCACCGTTGCAACTGTGTGAATGTGCGGGGAGACAGGGTCCAGCTTCGAGAGGTGAGAGTGCTCTTTGCTTGGCTTCGTTTCGGGATGCGTCCTCGGATATCTTGTTTCATTCCCTGCCTATTCCCTGCCGGATTACGTCTTCCAGCACCGGAGCAGGTGTCCGTATCTCGGGGCCGGCTACGTGGTTGCTTTCTCTTCTTGTGGAGTTGTCTCTTTGTTCCTGTATTGTGCACACCGACATGAGAGCTATATGCATGCCAGGATTCTCTTATCACCTGTCATCTTGGGACACTTCATTGCTCATCATCAACATCGACCTCGTCAGATGCAGAGAGCCGATTGGCTTGATGTGGCTGATGAAATGAATGCTAAATTGCATGCACAGATCGAGGATCATTTTCTCAAGGTCACACCCTACAGAAGACGAGGCACAAGTCCAGGAAAGGCTGAAAAACGGAGAAGAACGATGACCGTCCCTTGGAATCAAAAGCAGGCACTCTTGGGTGCATTAGTCAGTAGCGTGGCCACGGAGACGGCACGACGACGTCTTCAAGATCACAATCAATCCTCGTGATATGTCCATGGGTCGCAATTTCCATTAGTCTTCATCTGCCAACCATATGCAATTCCAATCACATCAACGGCATGCACAGATGTAGGTTCGGTATCAACCAAAGACTTGGCTTCAAGGAAGGCATATCTGCCTCTGTATTTCGCATGCGTGAAAAGCACTGTACATCGCCCTAGAGGCAAGGTAGTGTCCAAAACCCGGAAATGTAACTCCTCGCACAAAAAAGGCTTTCCCAGCAGCAGTAGTAGTTCATCCTCTCGGTATCAAACTCTCCCCCATATTCCTGCCCGCGCGCACATTTCTCAAAGACGGAGAGAAGGCTTATGCGGCAGCAACCTCGACGCTCTGCTCAACACCATCGGCGCTGCCAGAGTTGACCTTCTTGCCGGTCTTGGCAATGGTCTGCAGGACCTTCTCGTAGGGCAAGCTCTCCTCGGCGACAACGGTGGCGGTCTGGCTGTCGAGGGAGACCTCGTAGGACTTGACGCCTGTTGGGAGGAACCACGTGTTAGCGAACAGAAAGCTTCGATTATTGTGCTGGAGGATGCTTTGCGAGCATTGCCTGGCATGCCTCTGGTGTCACCGCCGTTTTTGCGCCAGGACACATGTACAGCAAGCACCCAGTCCAGCACGGAACATGCTCTCTCCGCAAAAAGCACTCACCATCAAGCTTCTTCAGAACACGGTCGACGGCACCGGAGCAGCCGCCGCAGCTCATGCTGACGTTGAACTTGTAAGTGTGCTCAGACATTTTTATCGTGGGTGGTTTCGAAAAAGGATTCGGGAGACTTGGTGGTTGTGGTTTGTAGATGGGAAGATGTTCCGGAATGGCGTTTTTGGCGGGGTAGGATAGCTAAATAAAAAAGGAGGGGCAGCGGCTCTGTGTGTGTGGTCTCCGCTGTACTAGATGACGGACAGTTCTTTCTGACTTCGGGAACAAAGGGGTATCTCGGACTTGACAACGTTTCCTCAATAAGATGAGAAGGAAGGGAAGAGGTTGATTATATATCCATCCCAAACCAGCATTATTAATTACCGTGGAATCGCATACCTACCTTCCACCCACCGAGCGCTTCAGCCATCGATGGCGCAAGAGCTCCCTTCAGGTCAGGTAAGCAAGCCTAATACCCGAAGCAGCGCCCCCCAGCCCCCCGGACACCGGCATCAGCGCTCCAATCGGCCGTCACCCCCCGAAGATCTCGTTCTGAAACTTGCTCACCTCCAGCAGGGCTCCCGCCATTCCCTTCGAACCCCAAACCACAGAAAGAAGAGCCATACAGCAGCAAGCACTGCAGACTTCAACAAAGTGTCTGTCCCTTTCCCCTGAAACGTGCCCCATTCCCGCCCGTACCCGTTGAGCGCATTTCATTTCACATCATCGCCGACTTTCACACCTGCAGCGTCCCAAGGTGCTGCCCCTGAAAAGCCCCTCCCCTCCTCCAGATCGACGGCGCTTGTGCAGCAAGCAGCATCTCACAGTTCCGAAGCTCGGGAAAGCTCAAGGTGTCCTTTCTTTTCCCTCCCACCATGGTTGCCGCTGCGCTCAGCTCCCCTCCATGGATGTCGCGTGCGGTCGAACCCGTCTCGGGTAACTGACGGGGTGCAGGGGTCCGTGTGCACATGAGTCCGGGTCTTCATGAGCTGGGCAACGGCAAGTTTTGTCGAGATCCAATGTGTCAATGGACTTGTTCCATGCAAGTCTGCTTTATTTATCTATGTATAGTACAGAAGAGGGACAACTTTTGATCAGGCCGGCCGAGCAAATTCTACAGACATTTACTCTAGTTGAATCCACCGGGCATCCGGGGATCACTGTCCTCGACGTCCTCATCGGCGTCCACCAACGGCGGCAGCTCGTCGTCCTCCGGATCTTCTTCGTCATCGTCTGGAAGCCCGCCCTGCCATCCGCCAGGTACCAAGGACGCCAGCAGATCCGCAAGTCTCGCCACAACACCGGCGGACGGCGGCTGACGTCCATCACCTTCATCGAGATCGTCGTCATCGTCAATGACAAAGTCACCCTCCCACGCATTGCCCTCGCCATCCTCGGCGTCGTCAGGGAACGCACCCAGCATCGCTCCAGCACCAGCGCCCGCCGCCCCAGCACCGCCCATCACAGCGGCCCGCTCTTGCTGTCTCCTCAGCATGTTCATGAGCTGCCTTTCTTGAGCCAACATATCCCGTTCGCTTGGTCCGCTGCGCCAGGGCATCTGCGTTCCCTGACTTGTGAAGATGTTTGACTCCTTCGGCGGCGGCAGCGGGTCGAAAGCGTAGTTGGGTTCTTGCGTCAAAATCGACCTCGGGATGCCGCCGAGCAGACTCGGCGCATCCTCAAGCCACACCCATCTGGCCGTCCGTGTGTCTGGTTGCCTGTCTTGCGGGAGGCTCTCTGTGGGCTTCTTCGCAACTTTGACGGCTTCCTTGAGTACTTCGATCGCCTGGGTGTTGTTCCAGATGTCCTTTGCCTGGTGCACATAAAGCCGTGTCCAGAAATCGCGTTCGTCAGTGTCAGGCTGCACAGCCCAGAGAGGAGGGGGCGCCTCGAGGTTGAGTGCTTGAAAGATGGCACAGTACAACCATGGAAGCCGCTCCATGCCAGCTACAGCGGCCGTCTTTGCACCTTCAAAGTCACCGAGTTGCAGCTTGGCCAGGACTAGTGTCTGCGTGATGTAAGTATCGTCCGTCTCGTCCGACACGTAGTCCGGGGTGTTTAGGAAGTCGACGAGCCACTGTGCCTGTCGCGCGCGGATGGCAAGGACATGGATGAAGTATTTCATGCCATAAGGGTCGTTGGGGTTCAAGCCGTAGAGCAGTTTTGCCCACTCTAGCGCTGTCCTGTAGGTTCCCTTGCGGACCAGGCTCTTGAGATATGTGTACCCAGCAAGCCAGAGCTCGCGATTCTCTGGGCGGCGGAAATCCAGCCGAGCCTTGCCCTGCTCCAGCTTCTGGCGGAAAGCAGACGTCGTAGCCCGGCCGAACGTGAACAACGCCCTCTCGCAGAGGTCTGCCGCAAGAGCCTGGTTCTGATCTTGCACGGCGACCTTGCTCACCTGAAGCAGGGTCGAGATGTGGTAAGGGTGTCGCATCAGCAGCTGCACCAGCTGCATCGGATCGCCAAGCTGGACGCAGCTGAAGAACATTATCTGCACATTGTCGTAGGCTTGCTCGTGGACGAAGGCGAACTCCACGAGACCGTCCGTGCCCTTCTTGATTTCCTTCATGACCAGACCGACGGCAGTAGCACGCGGCCAGGTCTCCTTGCCCTGGACAAAGACGTTGCGCCGCAGAGATATCTCAGGGAGCTTCTTACGCGGGTCGCCTCGGAGAGCAGTCTCGAGGTCGACGCCCTGATTTGTGTGTCGCTGCGCTCTCCGCGCCGCCTCCAGCTCAGCCCTCTCCTCTTCCTGCGCCGTCTGGATGGCTTCCTTTCCGAATAGCGCGCGCATTTCGTTGATGGCTCGAAGGTACTGGGTGTTGATCTGCAAAAGCTCATCGACGTCGCGGCTTCGCTGCGCAAGGTTCGCCGCGGCATTCGACTCTTCCTTGCGGGCAGCGCTGAGCTCCTCAAGCGCTCTGTCAATCTCGTCGTCCTTCTCATCTTCCGACTCGTCTTTGCTCTGTGCTGCCTGCTTCTTGGCCTTCTTCTTCTTTTTCTTATTCTTCTTCTTCGCTGGCTGCGGGACGGGTTCGGGTTCGGGCTCAGCCTTCGTCTCCTCCTGGGCATCGTCAGATTTTTCGTCCTCGTCATCGTCGTCATCTTCGCCGCCGCCTAGGGCTGCGAACAAGCTCTGGCGGGGTTTGATAGGTGCGGGTTCAGGCTCGTCATCTTCGCTGGACTCTTCGGCCGCCTTCGTCTCCTGGAGCTGTTCGAGCTCTCGCTGCTTCTGTAGCTTGCGAAGCTGTCGGCTCGACATGTTGACGGGTTGGTGGAAATTTTCGTGCTGGTTTGGTGCAATTGAGGAAAATGCGACAAATGGTATGAATGTCGAGGGGAAATGTTTGTGCTGTCGGAAAGGCTGCTTGCAGTAATGCGTCACGCCGAAGTGCCAGCATGACGTGTGGCGGGGTTAGGCGGGGCAGAAAATTGGCCTACACACATCTAAAGGTACAGAGAACAGCTGCAAACTCTGTGAGGCAAAACCAGATGAACCTCAACTCGACCACACACTTCGGACAGTAACATTCCATGAAATCAAGGGCCGCACAATGCATGGTCCATGTATATCATGCTGACGATTTCATTGCATCTCTTCGTTGTTAGTTGTTGACATTATCAAGTTGTGCATGGTACCCTGAGGGCGAGATGACAACTGCCATCACGAGAAGCTGTTGTCTACGCACGGCACATGGTGTGGCACTTTTTTAATGGCGGTGACTAACAGTCTTTGTATTTTCTGCAAACGGGGCTCAAACTTCGCCTCGCTTGCTTGTTGCCTGTTTCTAGGAATACCACCAAAAAAAAACTTGCCGCATTTCCCTTTCGTCATTCCATATCGCATGGATCTCTCCCTCGTTCTTTTCCTAGAACTTAATGCTTGCCACCACGCTTGAAATCCCTTTTGTCGTCATTCGCAATCATGAGACCGCAGCTCTTGCGGCTACCACTTGCCAAACTCCAGCCGATCCCATGCGTATCAAAATAGCAGTCCTATGATTCCTGCCCTTCTGGCCAAACCAATAAGGGACTTGCCAGCCCAGTGCTCCGTCGCCAACGGAATCCGAGAAAACCCGATAATCGAGGGAGTGATAATACATCATAGAAAGTGTTGTGAAAGGAACTCCTTTCAGTGTCTCCATGCAAAACTGAATGACGTCCATAGAAATCATGAACTTTTCTTCTTCGAGTCTGTGGTTTTCCCGCCATGTTTGCCACGCGGTCTAACCATACGCGTCCAGGTCGCATACTGCTCCTAGTTTGCAGCCGGGGGGGTAGCACCTTGGCCGCCACGGCCGCGGAATCCACCTCGTGTGCCTCGACCACCATAGCCACGGCCTCGGCCGCGACCTCTGCCACGGTAGCCTCGGTATCCACCATCAACGCTGCCCTGGCCGAAGGTCTCCATATTCTTGCGCTGCTCCTCGCCGCGCCATTCACGACCGCCTGGCTTCTGGCCGTTGTTCTCGGCGCGGTCTTTGGCTTCGCTAGAGATGTTATCAAAGAATGACCGCGTCTTGTTGTACGCAATCGGCGGGTTGGCGCCGGTCGTCTCGACAACGGGCGCCTCAGGCGCAGCCCCGTTGGTTGGGGTCTCGCCCAGAGGAGAGCCGGCGATGGCTTCCTTGACCAAATCGTCCTTGTTAAACTTGGCGTTGGCTTGAGCAAAGTCGAAATCCGCATCGGGGACGTCGACCTTGGCCTGGCCCTGTCCCTGTCGTCCGCCACGGCCGCGTCCGCGTCCACCGCCGGGCGTAGTTCGAGCAGCGTTAACTCTCATTTCGTTGACCTTCTTGGTGAGGTTGTCCATAGCGTTGCCGTTGCCCTGAGGGGGCGGGGCGGAGACGGCAGCGGCGCCAGCGTTCATGTTGGCCATAGCAAGAGCAACGGCAGCCTTTGCGGCTTCGGTGGCATCTCTCACAGTCGCAGCCGTTGGTGCGGCGGCGGCTTTGGGCGCAGACTGAGAAGCGGTGTTCTCGTTCATAGGAACAGGGAAGGCCTTGGGCATGGACGCAGCCAGAGGAATGGCAGGCTGAACACGCGCAGGGTTCTTAGGTCCCGTCGGCACAGGCAACTCAACAGGCTTGGAAGGGCCAGCTGCGTTCAAAGAAGCAGCCGTTGCCTTGACCTCGGCAACCGAAGGCTTCGAATCAACTGGCGGGGTGGGTGCGGGGGCCTGCTGAAGGCCTGGCTGGAGAGCCGCCTTGGGTTCACTCGGAGCTCCCTGTGCCGCCGGGGTAGCGGGCTTCTGCTTGTCACCAGCAGCGCCGATTGGCGTAGGCTTCGCCTCCTGGGCGCCGGGCGTGCCGCGGTTCTCGGGGACCTGGCCGGGCGCACCACCGGGGCCCTGGGGTCCCTGAGGACCACGAGGGCCGGGGGGTCCAGGAGGGTAGTTGTAGTTGTTCCACCCATCAGGTCCGGGAGGGAAACCTTGGCCGGGGGGGCCGGGAGGAAACCAGCCTGGAGGGGGAGGGTAAGGCATGCCACCCATACCAGCACCAGGGACACCGGGGCCGCCGCGCCCAGGGGCAGGTCCCCATGGGCCGGGAGGCGGGTAGAAGTTGTTTTGGAAAGGAGGTTGACCAAAGCCGGGTGCCGGAGGCGGCGGTTGGTTGGATCCTTGTCCAGGACGAGGGCGGGCCTGATTTTGGAACATGTCAGCTGTGTCCAGAGACGAAAGGCATGTGCATATTCCAAGACAGTGTAGAGCCGTGAGTCAGAAGGAAGGCAACGGAAATTTCGACATCGTTTTTGCGCTTTTCCGACAAGACGATAATTTTTACATCCGCAATACTTCATCATACAGGCGTTGTCAAGGAGGTTGAGCAAGAAGGACAACACTTACGTTGACAATGGCCGGGTCCTCGGGCATGGCAGGAGGCTTGTTCTCCTTGATAGCCGGGTGGTCCTCGATCCTCAGGTCCTTGACATCGCTGCCACGGAAGATGATGT
Source organism: Colletotrichum cordylinicola (assembly GCA_027406065.1). Lineage (NCBI taxonomy): Eukaryota > Fungi > Ascomycota > Sordariomycetes > Glomerellales > Glomerellaceae > Colletotrichum > Colletotrichum cordylinicola. Next base: position 5,040,792 of record JANVYD010000001.1, on the reverse strand, counting down.
AGTCGTAAACCTGATCGGAAGGTGCTATCTCTTCTTCGGGTCTACTCCTTCGACCCTCAGTGCCGAAAGAGCGGACATTTTCGAGCGAGACGGTGGACTCGTCCGAGTTGATCTCGTGAAGAACGCCGACATATCTAGAGGCGATGAGCAAGGGGACTGGGGAGCAACGTGGACGTCCACCAAGTCCTTACCGAATGTCGCTTTTGGAGATGAGGGAGATGCGAGATCTAAGAAGGAAGTTAGCGAAATAAGTAAGATTGCGCGCATTTAAAGACGCGATGGGAGTGGATCGGGGGGCGTGGTAGACAGGTCTCCGTACCCTAAGAATTCTGACATCTCGGCTGTGGGAGGGGGTCGCGTAAAGCACGCAACGAAGCTGGTAGTTGCGACTGCGGAAATGGAAAAATGAAATCAAGTTGCGATTGATGCGCTGCTGGATAGAATGAGGAAAAAATACAACGCGAGAGGAGGATGCGCAACGGTATGGGGGGGATGGAATCGGGGGGGTGGGAGTGATGTCGAGAGGAGTGAAGAGGCAGGAGAGCGAGTAGGGGAGGTTTATTTGTGTGGAGGAAAGATTTGACCAGGACGGACCACTGAGCTGTGAAAGAAGCCTGGACGTGGAGTTTGAAAGGACAGAGAAAGCGAGAGGCTGAGGTCTCCACCCCTCACCCGACCGCATTTGGACGGAGCCCTCCCACTGGCTGCTGGCCGCCTCGCTTGGGGTCCGGCTGAACTCCGGATCAATAAGGCAGAGCTCTTGCTTGAGCTCTCAGCTCAGATTGCGTACCCCTTGGCTGAGTGCGGGGAGAGCTTGCAGCTCCGGATTACTTCACCTCACTTTGTATCAAAGCTTGTTTGTGGACATTGATGTCCACGTCGGTCTTTGAGAAACCTAAGGCACGCTGCTTTCAGACAGACAAATGCCGGAGGCCACCTCACCATAAAGCTCAAGGCTCTTCCAATTGCCCTGATTTTGCACCCATGCCCAAGTTGCTAGTCGCACCTCTTTCTTGTTTTGTCTTATTGTCAGCCGGGCTCATGAAAATTCAACTTCTTTCTCCTCAACCCCCACCAGCATGTCAGTAGAAGAGGCTCAGCAACCGTCATTAACCATTCAAGCCTGTGAAAATTTTTGCTCTCATTGCTATGTTGCTAGGATTCTGATATAAGCTAACCCTGAGCTGAACGATGTTGCAAAACCGTACTCCGTGGCCCATCCAACCAGCCACTCACTATCGAACCCGTTCTCGCTCTGTGGCGCTGATACGCCTACTCCGGTATGCTCTATAAAGCATATAGCCGTTTCTTTTTGTTGAGATGCCGCTGGTGAAGCCGCTGCCAGTCAAACCAAGCATCATAAAAAATCTGGTCGTGTCCAACGTTATGGTGCAAAGGCTTGGCTGCTCGCCCATCATCCAGGTACCATCCATGTTCCTTCCATCCCCCTCTTACATGTTCCTAAACATTTCTCTCAGTGTTCTCCTCGTCGCCCTCGCCGATCAAGTCCTTGATCAGCTCTTGGCACTGCTCAGAAAGCTCCTCGAGTCTGATCTGCTGATCGTCTGAACCCGGATCGTCTGAGGCCGCCGCATCGTCGTGTGCGCCGTTTGATTTTCTGGAATCTCTTGGTTGGAACTCGTTTCCTTGGTCCGGGGGCAAAACTTGCTTCTCGACTTGCTCGTTCCTTCCATCTCCATGGTTTTTAAAGTCGTTGTAAGTTGGCCAGTCTCGGAGGTCTTTGGTGAAGCCGGCATGCCAGTATATCTGCGCGTGGAGGCTTGGAAATAACTCGCGCGATGCAAGCTTCTCGCAGGGCAGAAGCGTATTCTTGTTGTCGTCGCTTACTCGAGCATCCTCTCCTTCTTCGTCACGCTGCTTCTTCCACGCAATGTGTTCGTTGGCTCTTTGCAAATTCTCTTCTCTGAGGATATTGTATTCCCAAGCATCTCGGGGGACAAAAGGAGATTTAGCGATGCGCCTATATCCCATCTGCTGCTTTCCCTTTTCGAACATTTTCATCGCTTCGTAGTTCTTGCTAACCCACGTTTTGGATTTCGGATAGGCGACGGCTAGGGTTGCCGGTTGCTCATGTGATCTGCCGAAATCGTTCTGGTTCACTACCTTCCTTCTATGAGCAGCAGGGCCCGTCGGGGCGTTAGGCGGTGGTCGATTGCCTTGGTTCTGTCTGCAAAAGCGATCGGCTGCCGGCCCCTTCGGCGCATTGGGCGGAGGCCGGTTTGCTGGCGATCGATTGTAGGCATCTCGGTCAATGTCGGTATCGCCATCAAAATTGGAAGGCGACTTGGACCAAGATCTACGGTGGGTTGAGGTCGGAGAGCTGTCGTAATGGTGGCGCTCGAAGAGTGGCGCGGAGGCAGCAGCGAAGGTGTCGGAATTACTCTGTCGCTGGGTCATGATAACGTTGGTATCCGGCAAGCACGCGATCGGATTGCTATGGGTGACGGGACCAGGCACGAACTCGGGGCCAGTGGTGCGATGCGGTTGAGAAGGGGATCCGTATAGATGGGTGCTAGCGCTGGTCGACTCCCTCCGGTCTACAAAGGCATGCCGAAGGTCGTGGATATCGATACGACAAGAAGCGAAAGTGTCGACTGCGAGGGGAAGAGGTAGCGAATAAGGATGGAATGGAGTGTCGTGATAAAGCAGGCGCGTTGCGCGGAAAATTGATGGAAGAAAATGATGGCTATGATGAGAAAATCCGTCCCTGATGCGGACGGAGTCAAAGGGTTGTGGTGTTGGTGTGGCGAGGTCGATACCATAGGACACACGAGGGGAAGACGTGCACCTACGAACAGCGCCTCGCAAAGCGTCTACTTTATGCAAGGCAGCTACGAGGCGAGAGACTGTCGCAAAGGTTACTGCCGAAGCCATCAAAAGGCTGGTTCGGTTGAACAACCTTGATTCTTCGCCTAGGACCAAAGCCGAACATCACCCAGAACACTGGACTATATCGTAAGCATTCTGCCCCTTGGTTTTTTTCGACCGAGACTTCCAGAAAATTCATCAGATTCAACCGGACGCAGGAGCCTGCCTCGACTGGTTCGCCTCGACCGAACAAGGAGGCAACGATAAAGGAGTTGTTCCATGGGCTGGCCACATCCAGAACACGACCCAAAGACGAACGAGACACATTCAAAGCTAATGACTCCTAGTCACAGAGGTAAACAGGGTTCTCTCTGCCATAAGTCGGGCGACAAACGGCCAGGAGGAGATTGGGTATGGAAGCGCAGAACACCACGATTATAGACAACCCTTAGGGAAGCCCACACCGACCTCGACCGGCACAACTGTGAACCCGTCTTCAGACGCAGCACCACATTTCGGCTATGGTCTATGGTCATTCGAAGGTGCAAGAGGAGACTTTTACTTGGGTGCGTGGTCCCAGTCAGTCAGGGTGCGTAAGTTGCTAAAGGTAGTCCAGCCCTCTAGGGCTAGGTAGGTGCTCTTTCCGCAATAGAGACACATTTTGCTGCACCTTCCTCTCTGTCCATCGCATGGGCAGCGCACCTGCTGGAGGCTTGCGCCTCCTTGTTTCAAGGTCATTATGAAGACGCCCAGCCCAGCGACAGTCCACGATGAGGCTGACATGTCGATCCCACATGGGCGTCGTAGGTTTCGCCGTCGAAGGCCAAACTGAGATTTCCCACCCTCTCGACTTCAACTTGTTTTTCAACTCTTTTAAGGCGGCTTTCAACTGTTGCCCAGATAAATTAATGACTAGATAATCAAGGCTATATTTGATGTTCATCACGGCCGCTATTCGTAACTTACGCCAATCTCATGAAGTAGTGCGGTTGCTTTTGAGCTATGTATGAACTCATTATTTTGCTTATTGATTTACAATAAGCAATTTACTCATATGACCCTACAGACCCCTTTTTTGTGTCTTTTGAACGAAATGCTCACTATGATCAATGAGGTCGCGATGCCCTCACCCTTGAGAACTGGTTTGACGCATACATGTGTTAATCGAATAGACAGGATAAGTGCGCTTTCGGTGCGACCCCACACAAGCCGAGGTGTCCATGCAACGGCCGTGCTTCAAGCACTGCATGGTTCCCAACGAATTCGAAGCCCCCTCCAGCTTCAAGACAATCTTTCAACCCTACCACAAGTGCAGCTCGTACACACCGCACTCCAACACTTCTGGGGGAAAAAATCACCACAATGGCCGCCAAAATCACGCTCAAGTTGAGCAGTCGCTGTAAGTAGTTTCTTTCTGTCTCCTATTCTGAGCAATTCGCAGATTGGAAACCCCCCTGTCTAAAAAGAAAAATAAACTTACACGTACCAAATAGCTCCCAAGCAGCCCGTCAAGAAGCTCCCCGAATCGATCGAGATCTCCCCCGACACCACCGTTGAGGATGTCAAGAAGCTCATCGCCCGTGAGACGGGCTTGGGTGACTTCAACCGTGTCGGTCTCTTCGACCCTGCCACGCAAAAGACTCTGAAGAACCGCAGGGCGCAGATTGGCACCGAGGCCGCCGTTATGTCCGCAGGTCAGGTTCTCGTCAAGGATCTAGGTACGTTGAAGCTTCATTACCTGCCCCCAAAACCCTCAATCGCTAACAAGTGGTAACAACAGGCCCCCAGATGGCATGGAGCACCGTCTTCGTTATCGAGTACCTCGGCCCCCTCCTCATCCACGGTGCCTTCGTCGCCCTGCGCCCCTACATTTACTCCGGCGCCTCCAACAAGTCCCTCTCCCCAACCCAGCTCCTCGTCTTCGCCATGTTTCTCGGACACTTCATGAAGCGCGAGTACGAGACTCTCTTCGTCCACAAGTTCTCCGCAAACACCATGCCCATGCGCAACATCTTCAAGAACTCCTTCTTCTACTGGGCCTTCTCCGGTCTCCTCTGCGCTTGGCACATCTACTCCCCGACCTCCCCCACCGCCCTCGCCCGCAACGACGCCGTTGACGTCCTCGGCACAATCGTCTTCCTCTTCGGCGAGGCCTCCAACGCCCTCGTCCACCTCAACCTCGCCAGCCTGCGCTCCCGCGGCGGCACCGAGCGCCAGATCCCCCGCGGCTACGGCTTTTCCCTCGTCACCTGCCCCAACTACATGTTCGAGATCATCTCCTGGATCGGCGTCGTCATCGCCTCCCGCAGCTGGGCCGTCCTGCTCTTCATCGTCATCGGCGGCGTGCAGATGTCGCAATGGGCCAAGGGCAAGGAGCGCGCCTACCGCAAGGAGTTCCCCGAGACCTACAAGAAGAAGAAGTTTGTCCTGCTGCCCGGCATCTTCTAAGCGCCTCAATAAGTGCGAGCCCGAACTATGAAAATAGCTTGGCTGCCCTGGTCTGGTGATAATGCTGGCGGCCTGACGAAAAGTTATGATATGTATTATGAAGTTCATACAAGACATAGACCAAAAATCCAGGCGCAAAGTCGTTACCGCTGCATCCGCATGTATCTCATCTCGTAAAGTGTCATACGTCGTAAAGTGGTATCGTAGCTCGTTCAACCAATCCTCAAAGCGTTGAGATAGAAGTCGTCTCAGACCCCTTCGCATTGCTTGACCCCGCCTCAGTAACACTCTGGCTGGCTTCGGAGCAATCCTCATGGCTCCCATCCAGCTCCATCGCGCCCTCTACCTGCTTCCCCTTCCCCTTGCCCTCATCGCCCTCTCCCATCCTCACATCCCCATCCTCGCTGCCGCTCCAGCTACCGCTCCCACTCCAACTCCCGCTCCCGCAACTCTCACAGCTCCCCTCCCGAACCAACCGGAACGTCTCCTCCAGCACCAGGAAATCCCTCTCCAGCACCTCGGCCCAGTTCTGCACGTTCCCGAGCTCCTTCACCCGCCTCGCCGCGTCGACGGTGAACTTGGCCAGCTTGTCGTTCTCCTTGCGCAGCGCGTCCGTCGCCTTGACCACGTCGCGCTCCTGCTTGTCCAGCGCCGCCGCGTTGGAGTGCAACATGCGCGCCCGGGTCTGCAGCTCCCCGTCGAGCATGTTCCCGATGGACGCCACCACCGCCGCGCGCGCCTCCGAGATGTGCTGCTGCTGCTGGTCCTCGGAGGGGAGCGTTTGGTGGAGCTGCTGCTGCTGCTGCGCGGGGCCGGGAGGACCCCCGGAGACAGAGGTGTTGCTCGACTGCGACTGCTGCGGGCGCGCCGCGCTGGAGACGCTGAGGTGCTGGGATGTCGTCGCGGTGCTTGTTGACGACGCCGGAGCCGGCGCCGGCGGCGGTGCAGGGGTCCTCGCTGCGGAGGACGAGGATGAGGAGAACATGACGCCGGGGTAGGTGGGCCGGCAGGAGGGGCTTTCTTCTTCTTACTTCGCGCGCGTCTGCTCTCACGTTGTTGGTAAGCAGAGATATCCGAAGTTGCCGTGCCGCGATATGTAAGCAAAGATGCGCGAAACGTCCTGGGTGGCTGGACGCTCGCGAGATAGAAGAGGAGGGGAGTTGGATCTAAAGTAGTACTACCTACCTAGATCGGGTAACTCGCGGTGTGGACGAATCAGAGCTTGCGGGGGAGCATCGGCTGACAAGTCCGCATAGTGGGGTCGTTCTTAGTGGGGCCGGGACCGTCCCGACGGTCCCTTGATGTCGGCACCGTGGGGCCTGGTGCGCTTTCTATCAGCTGTTTTAGCATGCCTTTGTACATTTTTGACGGGAATTTGAGAGCTTTGATTGCGCATCAGAAGTACGTCGCTTTGTGGAATCCTTCGTTCTTGAGACACCTCACGTCAGCACTTGCCGTTGCCCGAATGCTGTCTGATAGACCGTTCCTGAATTACCTAGGATCAGCAAGCCAAACAGGAAATGGCTAGGCGACAGCCTCATTACGGAATTCGAAGCTTGTCGGCCTTGATTACACGTCTTATCCAGGGCGGGGTCGTTGAGCAGTACACTTAGGACGAAAGAACTTTTGTACTTTGTTGTCTCTCATTCGAGACGTCAGTCAGTAGTCGTGAATAAATAAATAGAGGGGAATTGCCCGTGGGAAATGAATACAACCTTCTTGACTTATTATAATCAGATCTTTCTTTACTCTGCTGGCCACACATACCTTTTTCCGCTATTCAAGAGACACACACACAACAACACCGCCAAGATGGTTTCCCTCTACAACGCCTCCATCCCCATGATGATCAAATACCTCGGGAACCTTAAGCTCATCCTCACCAAAGCCGAGAAGCACTGCGTCGACAAAGGCCTCGACCCCCAAGAAATGATCAAGTTCCGTCTCATCGAAGACATGCGAAGGTCCGTGATCTCCCCATCTCCCTACCCACCTACCTACCTACCTAATTTCCCTCCTCCCCGCAAAGCCCACCCCTCACTAACATCACCCCCCACTCATAGTCTCGACTACCAAGTCCAATCCTGCTCCAACACTGCAAAATTCATGGCGACCCGTCTGGGCAAGCAGGAGGACGTCTTCTTCGCTGACGACGAAACCACCTTCCCCCAGCTCCAGTCCCGCGTCGACCGCACCGTCGACATCCTCAAGGCAATCCCGCCCGAGTCGTTCGAGGGCAAGGAGGACGCCGAAGTCATCCTCGAGTCCAAGATGGGCAACTTCAAGTTCACGGGCTACACGTACGCGATCCAGTACGCGTGCCCCAACTTCCACTTCCATCTGGGTTCTGCATACTGCATCTTGCGCCACTTGGGCGTGCCCTTGGGGGCGTTTGATTACCTTGACTCGCAGAAGGATTTGTTCATCAAGGTGGACAAGGCTTCTTCTTAGCAGATTCGGTAAAATTTGGTGGTCACAGGGTAGAGAGATTCATGAAGTATTGGCAATCATTCAAATTCACTTTCTTGGGTACTTGAAGCTTTTGGACTGGAGAATTGAACAGTGGAATGGTGTAAAAAATGGCAACTCAAGTCATGGGAATCTATGAATTGTGTGAATAGGATAGTAACGCTATGAAGCACGCTCCTGGCGTCTCAAGGTCTCTTGTTCTCGCGCCCTAAAGCCTCCTCCTTGCCAAGGCTCTTGTGGGCAATTCATTCGCCCACTTTTTACAACCATAGCTGTTTCCTTCTGTTACCTCTGGCTACTGTTAACGTTTCTCTCATCCTAAAAGCTCTTCATGTGGCCCTTGCTCATTCTATCATGCAGTCTTCATCTTCTTAGGTGTTCGCTAACCCATAGCCCTACAGAACTAAATAGGTAGACTTTTCCGAGGGGCACTCATCAGAGCGCGCCTACGCCCTATTAACCATTTCCCATTTGCTTCCATGACTTCCAACAAGCAGACCCACAGTCGATGTAGCAACGCGAAAACGACTTGACACCGCCTTCACCCACTTCCCTTACGTTGTTTGATCTTGCGCAGGGGATATCCAAAGGTGGAGATGCAGACAGGGAATACGACAAAAGCCTCGCGTAACGGCATCAACGGCACAAACTGCCTCCACGACTCATGGTATGCTTAAGGAACGTAGAAAGTATGCATATTCAGATTGGTACGCGCTAGAGAAGTTACTAAAATAAGTCTCTTGGCCGGCCCATAAGGTGCTCGAAATGGGGACTCAACTCCATAGCCGAGAGCTCGGCCAACCGAGATCCCCGTCTCTCATCCCACCGGCTCAACTATTCTGATCTTTACATGACACCCTGTAATTGCACCTTGGCTGGTACAGATAGCCTACGCATGATCCTAGACCCCTTGATCTATCTTCAGCCTTTGTGCTGCTATGTAAAAACTAAGTTTGATGGCACCGCCTCTCTCATTCTATTTGACATGACCGCCCTGTGAGAGGTAGACAGTTGGCAGTCATGAAGCAGCTTTGATGATTCCCGTAGACGCGATGGAATATGTATAAGTGTTCCCAAGCGGACCATGAGTAAGTCAATTGGGCTCACGCACAGGTCTCTCTATACGCTCTTTAGGCTCTTCACGCCGATTACATTCATTATCAATACACTCGTTCCTGCCATTCATTATCAGATCTGTGTTTCCCTCTCGAAATGAAGTCGTTGCTGTACTGTGCCTGCCTGGGTGCCACAATCTCTGTTGCCTCTGCAGCCCAAGTAGACTGGGTAAGTCTTCACATACAAACACGCCTACCGTTCTGCCAAGGTTGACAACATGAGCATAGACAGTCGGCATGCGCATGCATGCGTTCATGACCAAAGCAACCCAGTGCCCCGAGACCTACGCCGACGCCGCCGCAAACTCGACATACCTCCCGGTCTTCTCGACGGACAAAACCGTCGTCGCGGGAGCTGAGCAACCGGCAAACGCAGGGAAAACATTCTACTTCACAAACGGCTTCCACACCACAGCCGGAGAGCGCTGGGACTCGGCCACACGCACCGGCATCCAGAACGCCGAGCCGGCCGCGACGGGCGGCGGCTGCTGGTCCATATCTGACGACCAAGGTGCCACCATAACGCCGGCGCTGTGCACATACGCGGATAACCAGACGTTCTGGGTGGAAGCATGGAGGGCGCCCGCGGCGTCGGGGCCCTTTCAGATCGTCAAGCAGGGCCTCGACCGGTTGACGGTCCCGGCCAACGCGGGCGACGCCATCGGGTGGGCTGAGTCCGACGACGAGTCCGCTTTCTGCTTCTATGAAGCCGATTCCGGCAGCGTTGTCCGGTCCAGCGAGGCGCGTGCCGCGGACCGAGCGTCCACTATCGCCGACGCGGCGATGCCCACCGGCCCCGTGGACCTGATCGAGCTTCCCGGATGTATGGCGGACGATGTCACGTACGCTCCACGGAGCATGGACTGCCTCGTCGCAAAGACCGCCAACACCGTTCCGTCCAACTGCAGCGCGACACCTCAGTCCCGAGAATGCGTGCTGCACCTCTTCCCGGCCTTCTGCGGCGACCTTCCCAAGACCGCGGGCCCCAATTCCACGCAAGTCGTCGCCGACGATGCTATCGAGGGGTGTTTGAGGCGTGTAAGTCAGGGCCCTTGCGTTGCGAACCCCGCGGGAGCCGCATGCCTGTCAGGCCTGTTCCCTGGCATCGTTTTTGCTACCGGGCCCCCGCCATCCCAGTCTTCCTCCCAGCGCCTGCGCCGGAGCTATCCGCGAACGTCCTTACACAGACGACATGAGCTCCTCCTCCACGGTCGCCAGAATGCCAGAGATCCCCTCTTCGGAGACCCCAACGAGAGCTGGCTCCCGGCCGAGGACCAGTTCTGGGTCGGCTTCGCAAAGTCCATCATCAACTCGGCCGTCGACTTCGTGACGCATTTCGACGACGACCTGCGCGAGTTCCAGGTCACGCTCTGCCATGGCATGGTGGCCATCGTCGACGCCCTCAAGGGCGACCTCGCGCCCCGCGTCAAGAAGGGATGCGACACCCTCTGGCGCCTCCACACCGGCGAGGCCGTCCCCAGCCTCAAGTACCAAGGCGACCTCGAGAAGGCCGGTGGAGTGACGGCCGAAGTGGTTCAAATCCTGGCGCCCGTCGCCGATGCCGTCGAGGCTGCCAAGGCGCTCGGGGCCGGGAAGTATCTGCCCGACCTGTTGGGCAAGTTCGCCCCCAAAGCCGTAGAGGGCGGCCAAGTCCTGGAGGCCGCCAGCGCCGACGGAGGCAAAGCGGTGCGTATCTACAAGAAAGGACCCAAGGGCGACCCCGAGGTGTTCAAAACAACAAAGGACGAGAAGGTCGCGCTCGAAGACATTGAGAACAACGGCTTCCTCAACTGCGAAAAGATTGCCCGCGGCGCCAGAAAGAAGCGCCAGGGCAGCCTGCTGGGAGACCTGTCGGATCTGGACCTGAGCTGCGACTTTTCCACCTTCGCAGACAACGTCGACGAGGGACGGGCGAACTACGACAGCGACTCAGGTTCCGACTCGGAGTCCGACTCCGACTGGGAGTACGAGCCGCCGGCCGCGATACCGGCGCACGTCAAGGCCGAGGGCCTGACCGCCGAGGAGTCCACGCTGCTCTCGGATCTCAAGAGTAAGTGGGACGGCTCCCGTACGGGCGAGCGGTACATGCCCGACTTCGCCGACCCCGACCTGCAGTCCTTCCGCACGCGCATCGAGGCCACGACGGACGTCGCCGAGCGCAAGAAGGTTGTCCGCGACTTCGCCGCCAAGTACAAGCTCACGAGGTCCGAGATAGGCGCCTTCAAGGCGTGGGCGGACCTCTACGAGATACACGACAGCGCGCTGAAGTCCGCGGCGGCCAAGATCCCGCCGTTTAAGGGGCTGGTGCGACGGACCACCGCGCTGGACGATGCGACGATGGCCATGCTCACCGACTTCGAAAGCGGCATCATCAGCAAAGGAGACAAGGGAGTCTACGAGATTCGCGACCTGGTCTCCAACGTGCAGAGTCTGGGTCTGGGAAGCAGCGGTGAACCGCCTCGCAAGTTCCTGGCCTCGAGTGCGGGCCTGACGGAGAAGACGTGGTTTGGAGGAGACAAGATGTTTGTCATCCAGTCGGAGTCGGGCATGTATATATCGCCGGGTGTCTATGATGCCGACGAGTTGTACGAGGTCGATTTCCTCGATGGGGTGTCGGGACGGATGAAGCTGTTGGGCTACGATGGCACGACGGAGAACGGTGTCACCACGCCAACGGTGTTCTACTTCCAGAACTTGCCTCCGGTCTCTTAAAGCTAAAGAAGCGAGTCAGCAGAGCCCTTTTCTATTGAAATACATCTTTTCCACTTTCATTGGCCATCATTAAGCACCAAGAGCACTAATTCGTCTTTCCGGGCCGCAAAAGGAGTTCCCGAAGGCGGGACACTGTTATCTCAAAATACGACGAGATGGAACGACGTTCATCTCTTGGTGACGGTAACCAAGTCGGTAGATCCAGTTTCAGCTGCGCTCACATCAAAAAGTAGCTTGAGGGGTCCAGTTCATGAAAGGGAAGTTTTGAAACGCCAGCCAATCTGTCCTGGGTATCGCACCTGGCTAAAACTGCACCCAACAAGCTTCAAACAAACCTCCTAGTCGTCATAATAACCTTCGTACTGGCCATATTGAGCCTGGGTGCTGACCCATTCCTCGTCGGCTAACCCGCGCATCAAACGCCTTTGCAGACCCGACGAATCCTTGTGCCAATCACACGCATAGTCGCACTTGGGCATCTCGCTCTCTCCAAAATACTTGCAGATCTGCGCATGGCGACACGCCGTGGTATCCTCGCAGTAAAGAGCGAGCCTTTGTAAGCTCTTTGCCTGAGCCTCCCAGTTCGATCCGTCGCGGTTGCCTTTCCTAATCATGCTCTGCACTCGCTGCAAATCTTCACGACTGTAGTATAGAAAGCAGAAGCTGGCGTTGCCGTCGCGCCCCGCGCGGCCTGCCTCTTGGTAGTACCCTTCAAAAGACTTGGGGAGCCGCCAGTGAACGACGAAGCGGACGTCATTCTTGTCGATACCCATCCCGAAAGCTGTAGTGGCCACGATGATATCATAGCCAGGCTCATTCTTAACCCACCGGGAGAGGGTTTGTTCTTTAGTCTCTTTTGTCAGTTTCGCGTGGAAGGGCCTTGCCCCTACGCCTTCATCCCTTAGTGCTGCCGCCAGTGATTCGCATTCATCTCGCGATATGGTGTAAATGATACCTGAGACGTTGTCCAGGCGCTCGCCATCAGCCTCAAGCTCCGACTTGCGCGGCTCTTCTTTCCTTCTCTTGTACACGCTACGTATCCACGCGAGAAAGTCAGAGAGGCGGTTATCGTCTTGGTCCTTGGTGTATCTGATTTCAATGTGCAGATTCGGACGGTATGCAGACATGACGAAGCTTTCAAGCCTTTCAGGCTGCTCCAGAAGACCAAGGGTCTTGAGCAGGTCCTCGCGAACCACTGGGTTCGCCGTAGCAGTCAAACACATTATGGGCACCTTTGGGAAGGTCTCGCGAAACCATGACAGACGCTTGAAATCTTTGCGGAAGTCGTGGCCCCATTCGGAGATGCAGTGGGCCTCGTCGACGGCGATGCGGGCCAACTCGCATTGCTCATGGACCAGCTTGATGCGTCTCCTGAAGGAGTCGCCAGAGCACAATTCCGGGGTCACGTACAACAACCTGATGCGGGGATGGCCGCTAGCTAGATCTTGGTTGATGCGGTCTCTCTCAGCAGGCGGCGTGTTGCTGTTGAGTGAGCTGGCGTCGATGCCCGCCGACCGCAGGGCTTCGACCTGATTCATCTGATGGAGCTGTCAGCTGTCGGGTCTGACTAAGGCTACATGGAACATCCCTTACCATGAGACTGAGCAGTGGCGAAACGACAATGGTAACTGTGCCGCAACAGGAACCACGTTAGTTGACAACGTCTGCGAGTGCTCGGGGCAGTTTCGGGTACTTACTGCCGTGGTCAATGCAGGCAGGGAGTTGGAAGCAGAGACTCTTGCCAAACGACGTGGCAGCCTGGACGAAGACATCTTTGCCGCTAAGGGCGGCTGCGATGATTTCACGTTGCTGAGGCCTGTGATGAGTTGTCAGCTCCATGCGTGGACGTGAAATGCAAAGACTAGGCATGTGCGGGCGTGAATATCTTCACCTGAAGGTTTGTTTTCCGAACTGGCGTTTGAGGGTAAAGTCGATATCGACGCATGAGTTTGAGCGGGATAGGGGAGGCATGATGGTGGGTGTCTGGAGTTGATGAGGATGTCGTGACGGGACAGTGCCCAGGCCCGATGTGGCTCTTGTTTGGCCGAGCTTGGATAGAGTGGTGATGGTGCAGGGCTCAGTAGCATAATGTTGCACTAGACCAAGAGGAGGCTCCGTGTGTAGTCATGATCGAGCTCGGATCCGGAGGTGGACCGTCTGACGTTGGGCTTTGGACTCTGGAGAGCCGGCCTGGCCGAAAGCCCTCAGACGGGTAGCGGAGCAGATGCAGCACCAAGTGGGCTTGAACCCGGGGGAAAAGTGTCCGGCCAAGAAGAGTGAACGCGTGTCGCACAGGCACAGGCAATCGGAGGTTTCCAGTCGTTCGGATCGATGGGAGTCTGGGATATCTCGATAAACCCGGATTGAAGTGGCTGAGCAGTATCGAGTGTTGAGGAAGACGGACAGAGACGTAGTCGACCAGCATGCAGCATCTACCTTAGGCTGTCTCCTGGCCAATTGAATTATCCGATCTACCCAGTTTTAGGTAAGTCCAGGCAGTAGGTGCCTACCTCCCCCACTGCGTAGTAGATACCTACCTTGGGTAGGTAGGTAAGATGGGGCACGGGGCAGCAGCCTCAGGATGCGTGTCTCAAATCTTCAGTACACCACTCATCTACCTGTTCTGTTCTGGTGAGGAGCATTGTCTCGAGGTGAGCAAAATGAAGTCCAAGGTGAGGACGGGAAGACAGGTTGAGACACACGGGTTCTTCCCGCACCGTCCCTCTTCCCATGGGGATGTGAAGGAGCGGAGGATTTGCTGAAAGGGTCGGGTGCACCCTGAATGCTCCGGAGGGGCAGGAGTTAAGGAGCAAGCAACGGCTACAGCAAGGAGGTGCCAAGACATAATACGGAGGCGCCACGGTAAGAAGGGGATCGAGGAGCGTCGTGTTTACACCATCACGTTCACAGGGAGAGGGAGAGAGGGAAAAAAAAAAAGAAGAGACAAAAGAGAAACAAGCTCCAGTCCTTCTCGGCCATTTCCTAATCTGGTGGGCTTTGCAGGCGACGCTGTCAAAGTGAGCAACCCGGGCCACCCCTTCCCGCACAGTTGGGACACTGACACTACCTTACCTACCTTGCCTCTCAAGGCCTCAACAACATGAAGGGGGATCCCAAGGCACGCTAGCGCAAACCAAACCAAGGCAAGGCAAGGCAAGCCGGGGACGACGGGGAAAGGGGAAGCGCAGTAGCGGCGGCTGTAGTCTTTTAACCTCACAGCGGGCATGTATCAGTGGCAGCGGCCGCAACGGCCAAGCAGAAAGCAGCAACACGGACTGTGCGTCTGCGTCTGCGTCCGCGTCTGCGCCTGCGTCCACCTACTTGCCCGCGTTGCCTTAAGATACCTTACCTAGGTGGTTTGCGTCTGCGCCCGCCTCCGCGTCTGCGGCACGCCTTGGATGTGCCGTAGGCCCGTTATCCCTCCAGGGCTGCCTTACAAAGCCACGCCCCAAAGAACGACCTCATCATTCCTCTGGCTGGGCTGGGCCGGGCTGCAGCGTTCGGGGCTGGTTATTCTTGATTCAGGCTCATGGCGCGATGGAAGGCGCCGTGGTCCCAAGGTGCGTACGGCATATGCCACAAGGTGAGTGGCGGGCGGTGATTCTGCTCTGCGCGTCTGTGTGGGATTCCCCTTTTGTCTGGATCGGATGGAGCTGGAACAGACTTGGGGTTGGAGTCGGAGGAGGACGGCAGCTGGTCAGAGGTAGAAATACATACGAGAAACGCGAGATGGCCTCACAGACCTATTATCTGACAGCCCGCCGGGACACGGCCCTGGATCTGCAGAAGCGAGCTGCTGCATCTGCTGCAAAGGCGTTGTGTTCGTCGACAGTTTTGCCGGCATCAATCAATGAGATGATGGAACTTGACCGATGGGGCCTATCTACCCAAGATACCTGCATGGCTTGGGTATTGGTCTGCGTACTGCGGTAGAGCAACCCTTCTTTTTGCCGTTTGGCGTCATCGCTTCCTTTCGTGGGCGAGTTGCCGTGCCTGATGCGAACTATCCAGAACTCTGTAACACCCTAGCAGCGAACTGGATGTGTTCGTTTCCATTGACTTTCTGCTAGCCTGCTGCGCCTCTCCTTTCAGAGTTCATCTCACCAGAGCCCGGGTTTGCCAGCTGCCAAGGATGCTACCGGGGACTGAGAGGCAGAAAATTAAAAAACCAAAAACCAAAAATCAGAGTCGTGTCGGGTGGTTGCGACATGGAGGAGTCGGAGTCGGAGTCGGGAAAAGCAAGGCAAGGCGAGGCAAAGACGGGGAAACACCGAACAAGAATTAAACGTGGAAAATATGTTTAGCGTAGCAAATCTGTGTGCGAGGTTGAATGGAATGCAACGCTATCGGCCAGTTTTTTCAAACAGTTTTTTTCAAAACTGGTGTGTTTCCTGGTAGCGTCTTTGTTTCTGTTTCTCTTTCTCCTGGTGCTGTAACCGTTACCGGGCCTCTCCACTGCTTCTGGACTCTCGACACCCCCGGGCGGCCAGGCCCTGGCAAGCGTTCCGTTTGATCTGTTCCAGCCCAGCCAGTAACAGGCCACTGCCGCGGCGCTTGTCTCTCGATTGCATCTTGATTCCTATTCTTGCGATTGGGAGAGACAGATACCAGGTAAGGTGCTGAGTGAGGTGTCACGTAAGGCAAGACAAGGAGTGACACAGCAGCTGCAAGTACTTGTTCGAACCGCACTACCAAGGTACCTTGCCTTGCCTCACATTGGCTCTGCTGCTGCTGTTGCTGCGGCTGCTGTTCCTTGACGTGACATCAACCCGCACCAACACGACGTGAACCACCAGCGCCAGCACCAACAGCAGACCAGTTCGTCGAGGACCGTGTGCGGCTGGGCTTGTTTTCTTTCCAGGTGGTGTGTGGCCCAAGTGTCGTGGTGTAGCCACCAGATGCCTTATTTCAAACGAGGAGGTGTTGTCACGAGCGCCAGCCTAAATTGAATATTTCGTCATGGAAACTTTCACTGACTGCCCGGAGACAGGCTCTGGAAGTTTCGACCGGTCTTGAAGGTGCATCGATATTGACAGCGCTGTGTATAACGGGCGGGCGAGTGAGTAGTATTAGGTGAGATTTCTGAGATACATCAGGTGCCTTACCTTAAGGTACCTTAAGATACGGATAGGTAGGTAGACATTGGAGGTGCACTAGGGAATAATAATAGGTGATGCTGCCAGATGTGCTGCTGCGTGTCGAGGTGCCTTGCATCTGTTGCGGCGCGCTAAAGAGGCGTTTTAGCCTGGATACTGGGTCAACGCCCCCTTTATTGTTCCGCTCCACACCCCGGCCTCGATGCTTTTTTCTTTCTTTTTCCATCTTCTTTTCCCCCTTCCCCTGCTCGCTGGCCACTGAGGTTGGGTGGTCCTTACGGATAGGTGGCAGGCTCTAAAGTTCTGTCCCAATCCCAGACATGCCGTCCATCCAGTCGCGTGCCTCGAAGCTTGTGGTACAGAATCCCCAGGCGTCTTCATTGGCCACCACAACAGTGGCACAAGCCGCTGCAGTCTCCAGTCGCCAACAGTCTGTGCGGCAAATCCAACCCCCCAAGAAGGGACTTACTTGTAGATACCTTACCACAAAAGCTCTCGGGACAGTGAGCTTTTCGCGTCACCAGTGGACGGCCTTCAGAGAGGCCTGCATGGTGCGGAACCTCCCTGAAAGTTACCTGCCAAATCTGCTTGTAAGTTGTCGTTGGTAAGGCGGGCGCCAGAATTGGAAAGACGTCCCGCTGTGTCCACCAGTCCGCCGCCGCCCCCTTTTTTGGCGCTGTGAGAGATCCAGGGCAGCCAACCAGGCACTGCAACAAGCCCCCCGGGTCCAGAACCTGCCCCGTGCCTCCCTCTCGTCCACCTGTCCACCGACGTCTCCTGCCTCTTGCTCTTGCTCCTATCTGTCAGGTACTGCTTTCCATTCGCGTGTTGCTCCTGCCTCCCACTGTGACCCCGGCCTTTTGGAAGTGGAGGCGTGCGGCTCGCATCTTGCAGGGGGGCGTTTGCCCAGAATTCCGTTACTGTTGCAGACGGTCGACGGCCACCTCCAAAGAATCCTCATCCCTTCTTCCCAGATGCCCAATCCACCACCCAAGAGAAGCTCCGGCTGGAAGATGTCAGTTTCATCGTAGCACAACCTGACAACATCTCCACTCTTTCGTTCCTCTCTCGGGTCTCTCGCTGCCCTGCCTCTGCTCTCTTCAGGAAACAACAATTCAGCAACGCCCACACCACAAAAGACAATCCCTCGACCGTTGCGCGCTGCCTTGCCTCTGGGCTGCCTGCATCAAAAAGCTACCCGTCTGTCTGCATCGAATCTCTCTTCCGCCCGCTCGGCCTGTTCAGCGAGGAGGTGCGACGGACCAACTGCCTCTTTCCCGCCATCGCTTCGCTTCGCTTCCGCCGCTGGCTCGTCTTCGCTTTTTTCCCCCATCCAATTCTTCCCACCACAACCCAGGTTCCAATTCTCGATCCAATCTTTCTTCCCTTGCCCTTCCTCCCGTCGGCGACAGGACCATCGCCCCCGATTCGCGCACACACACCTTCTCCAACGCATGTCCGACTGTCCATAATGATCGAGCCCGCCTTGCAGTTCAGCCTGTCCCGTTCCGAAAGTCCATTGGCTTAAACTCCCGGCTTCCGTCTTCCTATTGTTTGAGAGACCTGACCAACCCTCGGCCGGCCATCCAACAACCAGAGGGAACCCTGAAACGCTGCACTCGATCCAAACCTTCTTGTCTGCGACAACAATACCATCGAGACCATCTTCGTCCTTCAACCTCCTCCCTTCGTCGAACGAAGCCATACCATCATGGTCGAGCGAACCGATCGCTCAGAACGGCCTGCCGGCGCGTTGGGCCCTGCCGCCATGGGCATAGCTCGCGGCCTGCCAGAGAATCCCGCACAAGGCCGACGCCAGCTTCAAAATGCTGCCGCCCTTGGCAACATCCCTCCGCCGCCCCCTCTGCCGCCGATGCCCAAAGACCTCCGAAACCTCCCCGGTGGTTTGTCCGCCTCCGCGCCCATGACCTCCGCCCAGGTCATCGCTCTTGCACGCGACGCCATGCAAAGCGCCCTTCACGAGAACGAGTCCCAGGCCGCCGAAGCGAGTGCCGTCAGCAACGAGCTGAAGCCGGGCGTCACGATCGATCTGAGCCGGAAGGGAATCCAAAAACTACCAGACGAGGTAGTCGATATCATCAAGAACGAGTTGGAGCGGTTGGTAGACTTCGTTTGCCGTTTGCATGGCTGGTCCTGACTAACGCGACCACAGTCTTGCTCTTTCTCACAACCAGGTCTCTTCCTTCCCGACTCGCTTTTCCGAATGCACCTCCCTCCGATACCTGAACGTCAGAAATAACCAAATCAGAGAATTTCCTTTGCCGGTGAGTAGTCTCAGTGGGAATCGCCAGTAATAACTCTGGTTCTGACTTTCGTTCAGCTTTGCGATCTGAGATCGCTCGAAATCCTTGACCTTAGCAAGAACAAGCTTCGAGCTTTGCCACCTGACATTGTCAAACTCGCTTCTTTGAAGGTCTTTTCGGTACAAAAGAACCGTATTGAGGAGCTGCCAGTGGCCCTTGCCGATATGGTCTCCCTTCAGGTGCTCAAATTTGACGGTAACCCCATCACCTTTCCGCCTCGAGAGGTGTTACAAGTGCAGGCGAGCAGCCCTCCCAATGAAGGATATCTGAAAGAGAGCGAAGTCACCGAGGTTGCCGTCACTGCACACATTAAGCGCTTTCTAAGACAACATGCCATGAATGGCCGTGCAGAGTCAGACACTGCTGGGGAGGAATCTAGTGAAGGCATGGAAACACCTCGGATGCCCCCCATCAAGCGTGTTGTCAGCGGCCGTTTCCCCATCAAGGTCAATGGCACCGACGTTCCAGATATTCGATCCCCGAATCTCATCAGACCTCCACCGATTCCGAACCGGTCTCACTACCGCGGATTGTCTCAGCAAAACACAGCCGTCCGTCGCCCCGGGGTAATGCCTCTGACTATAGGAAATGTCAACGAGAGACTTCGAAGTAATTCAGAGACGTTGCTGCAGGCAACCCGAGGGGAACGACCCGAATCTCGAGCGAGGCGTATGGGAGTTGTGTCCCAGAAGGCTTCACAACTCGGCACCTTGGACGAGACAACGGCCAACAATCGCTTCAGTCATTACCGAGGCCTCAGCCACGGCTCTGCGATGCAACCACCGCCCGCCAGCTTGTCCGTCAAGAGCCCCAATAGTCCGGCCGAGCCCTTCCTTCAACGCCCGATCTATGTTCGACGACTCTCTGTCCTGCCCGAACGAAGACGCGAATCCAAGGTCTACGATCCAATCCTTGAAGCTGCCAAGGGTATTCTCTACGCCGTTTTTCAGATTCATCCCATGATCCAGATGCTCATGAGCTTGACGAGCGACGGTTCTTCCAAAAGATCAAGCCTAGAGATCGTTTTCTACAACACCAACTCACACGTCGAGGAACTGGAGCAGGAAATTCAAAAGCACGACCCTGCTGTTGTGGGTGACGAAATGGCGGGTCGCGAAAACGAAAACGTTCACCGTGCCTGCCAAACCTTGGTCAGCGCCTACACCCATGTCTGCACGCTCCTCGCGGGTAACATCGATTCCTTCGTCGACAATGGAGATCCGCGCTACATTCGCACTCTTTTGATGCTCATCTATAATAGCATTATGGAGATCAGGTGCACTCTGGCGTCGATATCTCCAGAGGCTATCCCCGGAAAGACGGCTGCTCGAGCCATGGCGATGGGAGAGACGATCAAGCCACACTCACGCGAAAATTCCATCACGCCCACTGCCGAGCGCCTCGGACTCGCACAGCGTCCCCGCCCTGGTCCTATTCTACACAACCCAAGCAACCTCAGAGTTGCTACGGACGTACCCTTGCCATACATGAACGGAGCTGTGGCTACTCGCACTGCAACGATTACATCGGCAACTCCCCGATCTGGTGAATCGTTCGCCTCGGCCTCGTCTGGTGGTCGCGGTATTTCAGATTTCACAGAAGACGACAGGTACTTTGAGAAGATCTTCCTCTCTTTGCAAAGATCGTCGGAGCTTGTCATGAGGACGTTACCCATGTTTCAGAATCACATGTCTGTTCTTGCAAAGAAGGCCATGGGTCGTCGCGCTTCGGATGATGAGATGATGTGTTGGAAGGCTCTCATCAACAAGTGCGGTACAGCGATCCAGCAAACTGAGATGCTTCGAAGCCGTCTCTCGCTCATTAAACTCAAGGAGCCTGGCATCATGAGTCAACCTGCTTTCAGGAGCTTGATCAATAACTTTATCGACTCCTGGTGGGTGTTTGGCGACAAGATTCGACACGCATTCAATGAGGTCAACCTCCCTCCCGATACCAGGGTCAGACTGCGCCCCATTCAGCAAGCTATGAAGGAAACACGAGATACTATTCTTCAGTCGCCTTGGAGCTACCTCCTGCGGCAGTCTTCTGGCTCCAACACCTTCAGTCCCGGTAGCGGACCGGCCATGCCGCCCGTACAGCTGCCGATGACTCCCCAGAGTGCGGCGCTGGGACCTGCTGTACAGGCGACGGTTCCCTCTACCCCTCAGAGCGCTTCTTTCGCAGCTGCGTTCAACGGCAATGTCTTTGAACGGGCAGATGCCCTCATTTCGATGGGCGGGCTTTCGATGTCGCGAACAGGAACGATGACGAACAGCTCGGCCGCTAGTTTCACCATGTCTTCCATGTCATCTCTTTCTTCAGACGGAGGAGCCATGACCCCATCATCAGTCATTAGCCCGAACGGCTTCGGCCCCGGCCCGGTGCCTCTACGACTCAACGGAAGCAAAGTCGCCTTCTAGTCGAAGCGCGTAGCAAGCCCTTGGATTCGACGCACATTTTTGGGCAAAAAGAAAGAGTCAAAATAAGACTCGTCAAGCCCCTTTTTCTTCTCTTTTTTTTTTTGGGTCTCGATGATCACAAATTTTTGTCGATTGCTTCATCCTTCTTTCACGCATAGCACGGCGTCAAGGTCATATTCATTTATGGATGGAAACCATACACTCCTTCAAAAAGTTCCTGGCTGGACACAGAGGTTCAAGGAATGCCAGTAATGTTATAGTTACGAAGCGGCAAGCTGATGCCATCTCCATGCATACTGGACATGGAGGCCTGGGGCTCCTGCGGAATCCCCGCAACGAGTTCATGTATCACGGTCGACATCAACCGTCACTCAGCTGCACTGTACTTTAGATACTGCCCCTCGGCAATATAATGAACAAAATAGACGTTCATACCTTTTCAGATTTGTGTACTCTGTTATTCAGTGATGTGAGTTGATCGTAGTATCTATGCATATATGCTAGCGTAAAGCCAAGCTTCGGTCCGTCGATTTGAAGCACCTGGATAGATTTAGACCAGTCTAGCCGCCATTGGATGACGTCGACTGGCTGAATGCACATCACGAAAAATGTTTTGTCAATTCAACTTGCAGATATGCATTGTCAGTCCTTTACACGGCCAATGTCACCGCACCTCCACTAGCTCCCGCCCCGGAGACGCGAAAGGTGCGTACCTCGGCCGAGGTACAATTTGGAATCCGTGGATTCCGCAATGCGACGCGCCGGGAAGAGTCAGGACCCCTGTTTACGTCAATCCGATGGCGGGGGGGCTTCGGCGGGCGGGCAGTGTATGTGTATCTTTGCAATAACCAGTGCTTAGTTATGCCCCGATTCCACGGCTTTCTTTAGCGGGGATATTGTAGATTGATTGGCGATGATTCATCCCCGTGCATCCAGCAAATAGATAGCTTTGCAGCGGTGGTGGGTAAGCAACTTGCCTCGCAGCCGAACAGCACCTTTGATTTGCAATTGACACAGGTACTGAAGTCGCCCCGACACACAGCTCCGTTCGCCGATTCGATCATACCCACCCGCCGATCCACACCAAGTCCCCGACCTACGGACCTGCCGCTTTCCAAAGAGGCCCCCGAAGAAAAACTTACATCAGCTACACCTGAGCTACCCGCCCGCTCTCTGCCTCATCCCGGACCACACGCACACACACATACCGCCGCCCGCCGCCGATTGTCTCGTGTCTCCCGTTGCCGCATTTGTCAGGTCGCGCAGCTGCAAGCATATAAGACGTCACCCAGTTCAGCCCCACCAACCGCACATAAAGAAACACCTCTCTCCCCCCCTCCCCCTCCCCCGCGATATCTTCTGTCTTTCCCTCCCGAGAGATACGCTCCATGCAAGCCCTCTTCCGCACATCTACCGTTGCATCCCGAGCAGCAGCAACAGCAGCCACGGCAGCCCCCACGAGAATCGCATCCATACAGAGGCACCTCTCCTCGACAGCCCGCACCATGGCTCCCATCACCAAGGAGACCGACTTCCTCGTCATCGGCGGCGGCAGCGGCGGCCTCGGAGCGGCGCGCAAGGCCAGCGGGCAGTTTGGCGCAAAGGCCATGATTGTCGAGGGTTCGAGGCTGGGAGGAACCTGCGTGAACGTCGGGTAAGTTTCTTCTTCTCTCATACCGCCAATTCTTTCTTGTTGTCTGACATGAAGCCCGGCCAGCTGCGTCCCCAAAAAGGTCACCTTCAACGCCGCCGCCATCGCCGAGACGATCCACCAGGCCAAGTCGTACGGCTTCTCCGTCTCCGAGACGGCCCCCTTCGACTGGACGACCTTCAAGAACAAGCGCGACGCCTACATCAAGCGCCTCAACGGCATCTACGAGCGCAACCTCAACAATGACAAGGTCGAGTACCTGCACGGCTGGGCCCGCCTAACCGGCAAGAACGAGGCCGAGGTCACCCTCGACGACGGCTCCAAGACCACCGTCAAGGCCAAGAAGATCCTCATTGCCGTCGGCGGCAACCCCACAATCCCCCCCGAAATCCCGGGAGCCGAGCTTGGCACCAACTCGGACGGCTTCTTCGACATCGACGTTCAGCCCAAGAAGGTCGCCCTCGTCGGTGCCGGCTACATCGCCGTCGAGTTCGCCGGCATGTTCAACGCCCTCGGCACGGAGACCCACCTCTTCATCCGCCACGACACCTTCCTGCGCAACTTCGACCCCATGATCCAGGAGACCGTCACCAAGGAGTACGAGCGCCTCGGCGTCAACCTGCACAAGCGCTCCCAGCCCACAAAGGTCGAGAAGGACGCCCAGGGCAAGCTCACAATCACCTACAAGGACGCCGACGGCAAGGAGACCTCCGAGAGCGGCTTCGACCACCTCATCTGGGCCATTGGCCGCACGCCCGCGACCAAGGATCTGGGCGTCGAGACCGCCGGCCTCAAGGTGAACGAGAAGGGCTACATCCCCGTCGACGACTACCAGAACACTAGCGTCGAGAACGTCTACGCCCTCGGCGACGTCACCGGCAAGGTCGAGCTGACCCCTGTCGCCATCGCTGCCGGACGTCGTCTGGCGGAGCGTCTGTTCGGAGGCCCCGAGTACAAGGATGCCCACCTCGACTACTCCAACATCCCCTCCGTCGTATTTTCCCACCCCGAGGTCGGCAGCATCGGCCTGACGGAGCCCGAGGCCGTCGAGAAGTACGGCAAGGACAACATCAAGATCTACAAGACCAACTTTACCGCCATGTACTACGCCATGATGGAGCCCGAGGAGAAGGGACCCACTGCTTACAAGCTTGTATGCGCCGGCCCCGAGGAGAAGGTTGTCGGCCTGCACATTGCCGGCCTCGGCAGCGGAGAGATGCTGCAAGGCTTCGGTGTCGCTGTCAAGATGGGCGCCACCAAGAAGGATTTCGACAGCTGTGTCGCCATCCACCCGACCAGCGCTGAGGAGCTGGTCACTTTGAAATAGACTTTTGCATAAAGACAGGCTCGGCCTGGTATAGAGGAGGAAAGATACCAATTCAGTAAAATTTCAGGTTACTCGTACAATTTTCCACTTGTAACGCCAGTGCTATGCTCATGCTTGATAGACATGCCCTTTTCCCTTTGATCCCCAACACCATGCTTTTTCTCCTTTCCCGTACTTGATTTAACATTGTGTGTACTGATGCCCACTGGCTGAGTCTGTCGATTTAGAATGACCTTGCGTGTGCTGTGGTTCCACGCTGTCTGTTGATGCCCCCCTCATAAGAAGACGATGCTGAAGAGACCCGTAGTTGACAGACCAAAGATTGTAAACAGGACTGCGTGAGGTGCAATGGCAGCGGCAGCACTAGCAGGTTTCGAGGTGCTAGCACTGGGTGTACTAGTCATTGTCAGTGCCATTCTGTGGGCTGTCTTGTTTAGGCCACTACTCACGAGATGGTGGTGGACGGTGCCGCCGTGGCTTGAGGGATGCTAGAAGCGTCGGAGTTGGTGGCAGAAGGAGTGGGTAGAGGCGATGAGGATGACGATGGCGGAGGCAGTTTGGCCACCTCGATGCCAACCTGCGCACAGGTAGAGGCGAAGTTCTCGTAGGCAGGCTGGAGATCTTTGACATCGCAAGTGACCGTCAGATTACCCAGCATGTCTTTTTGCTTGACCTCGCAGATGTATTCTACTCCGCCGGGGACGCCTTGTTGTCCAAGAGAAGCCAAGAGACAGGCCGGAGGTACGGCCAGGACGAAGAGAGGAGCAAATGCTGCGAGGACGAAGGCGGACTTCATTGTGTTGATGTATTAGGTATTAGGGCGAATTGAAGCAAAAGGCAGAAAATAACAATTACTTAGGCAAAGGACGACGAACGCAACCGAGGTTATCTCGTAGGTAGGTTTTCGAGGATGGTTTGTGTGAATCTGCAGGTTTGTTTGTAGGTTGTTGGTTGGAGGTGAGGTCCGGCCAGCAACGACGTCGCGCAGACGGGAGTGACGTTGGGTCTGGTGTGGTGTGGCAGCTCGACTCGCCTCACATGCGTGCCTTCCGTGTAAGTGGCCTTGGGCGTATCAGTGAGACGCAGCAGCGGGAAGGAACCCTGGTGGGGGGGGAGATCATCGGGTAAATCTCCGAGGTTTCCTTGCAGTTTCTGGGGAATGAACGGGGTCCGGTGGGTGGTGGGTGGGGCCGGCGCGAACTTCGCTCCTTCTGGAACATGTTCAAAACACCATGCTCACTTTCCCATCCGCTGCGCACTTGTCCATTCGGCACCCTCACGATCGACTCGCAGTCGCTGTTGCACTTGGAGGGGTGGGGCATGGCTGCCTTGGACTCGTGGCTGTCGCATATTGATTTGGAGCCTCTAAAATATCCCGCAGGCTTGGAGCCTCGACTCGGTCCTTCTCGTTGTCGTTTTCATCGACTGTCTCACCATTACCACTTCTGTCGTCGCTGTCTGTTCCTCTATCTCTGTCGTCAACATCCAGGCAATCACCTCTCTCGTCGTCACGCCTCGGGCAGTCAGGCCTCCAATGAAGCACGCCATCCATCTACGAGTCGGACTCTTGCCAAGAGGACCCTTTCTCAGGGTAGCCACCACCTCGTTCCCTACTCAATCGGGAATGCGGCTGCCGCGACAACCAACCAACGCAACCCTCCGTGCGAACAGGTCGAATGGAATTCCCTCCGTCCCTCTTGCTATTGCGTAACCTCCAAACCTTCTTGCTGAGGAAGGCGCAACCCGCCTTACCTATTTAGGCAGGTCCACTAGTACATCAGTACTTCCACTACCTAGCTAGCCTTCTAACGAACGTACCTAATATATATTATAGAACTACACCTATTTTGTCCTAACTATAAGGCTTCTTTTCTAGCTCCTACTATAAAGTTAATTATATATTAAGAAACCTATTAAATTTATTAATCCTAATTATATAACTATTAATTCTATACTTTATATTTACTTAAAAGGCTTAATCT
The DNA here is from genome assembly GCA_027406065.1 of Colletotrichum cordylinicola. NCBI lineage: Eukaryota > Fungi > Ascomycota > Sordariomycetes > Glomerellales > Glomerellaceae > Colletotrichum > Colletotrichum cordylinicola. Next base: position 5,014,419 of record JANVYD010000001.1, on the reverse strand, counting down.
AATTAATAAGAGGTTATTAGGTTTAGTTACTATAGTAAATAGTGTAGTAAGTTATTAGATATATATCTACTTTATATAACCTCCTAACTATATTCTATTTTTAATTTATTAAATACTGCTTTCTATCTATTAAGAACTTATTCCTAATATTAAGGATCTAACTATAAGATCTTTAGCTATCTAATTAGATACTTTATAATTATATCTAAAATAGTTAATATTAAACTTAGTAACTCTAATAAAATAATACTAAAAAGTAGGGTATTAGGGTATTATATCTAAGGAAGTAGATATTATAACTAAACTATTATAACTAATAATACCTAGAATTAGATTATTCTTAGTATTATTATTAGTATAAACTATTAGAAAATAGATATATATTTTATTAGAATAGTAACTACTACTCTTCTCTAAATAGTTTAATTAGTACTAACTACTTATTAATATTTCTACTCTAGAACTATATTAAGTTTATATTCTGTTAATATTTATATCTCTAGAGCTAGATAAGGAAGTTATCTATAATATTTAGCTTAAGACTATAACTAAGGATAGTAAAGTTAACTAGATAGCTAATATTATTAAAAACTATTATATTAAAATAGGTAAGATATTTTTTAGTAATAGAAGTAGAGCTACTCTAGGAAGGTTCTAATCTGCTTAGAACCTCCCTTTTTAGAACTTACTAACCTTTAATTATAGGATTTTTAATAGATCTATTACTATATCTAGATAGCTTATTAAGTTTAAATAGGACTTTAAGAAGTGTAGCTATATATCTGATAATATATTATATTTTTAGGTTTTTAAAATATTAAATATATAAGTAGAAGGTGATATAGTAATATATCTTAATAGTATTTTATATCTAAGTGTAATTATTAAATATATAAAGTTAGAAATAGTAATATAGAATAACTTTAAAATTATAGAAGCTATACTTAAGAAATAGTTCTTATTATATATTATTAACTAAGACTTATTAGGTAATAATATTAATATTATTTACTAGGATAAAAAAGAGGCCTTATTAGTATATTATAACTAGATATTATTAATGCTTTATAGAGTTAGCTACTAGGATATAGGTATATTTATAACTTTAAATATATTAGAATAGATAGTTTTATAAGGCTTTATTAGATAATTTATTAAGAGATTAGTAGATTTAGGTTTAAGAAGCTAAATAGTTATAATATTAGTTATAGTATTTATAAGTTTTAGATCTATATTTAATAAAATTAAGAATGCTAAGTAGGTATTTAATAAAAAAGAAGCTAAGGAGAAGTGTAATTAAAAGCAGATAAGAACTAGATTACTTAAGGAGATAGTTATATAATAGAACTTAAGTTAAGTAGTTAACTAGATTCTAATAAGATAGCTAGTATAGATATAGCTAATATAGCTACTATAAGCTAATTATAATAGATTTTATAACTAAACTCTAAAGCTTTATATAATAATATTGATCTAAAACTATAATAGTTAACTTTTATTTTTAGTATAATTATAGCAGGCAGATCCCTAATAAATACTTCTTTAGCTATAATAGTAATAGAATTAGTATAGTAATTAGTAGCTATATAGTAACTAGTAATAGTAATAGAACTACTAACTATAGAGCTAACTTTATAATAATAAATAAAACTAATAACTACTTTTCTAGTATTAATAGTAAAAATAAAGTTACTAACCTAATAGAGGAGTTTATTATAATAGTAAAAATATAGGAATTAACTTTATTAGAAAGGATTTTAACTTTTTAGACCTATTAGATTAAAAAATATCTAAGAACTTATATATTAATAGTTTTAAGCTCTTTAAAAATAGTAATATCCTCTATATTAAGTGTGGAATGTTAAGATATTATAAGCTTAATTATTTAAATATGTTTTTATAACTTTAGGTATAGATATATATAAAGGTAATAGTCTTCTCTTTAAACTAAAGCTATATAAATAGAATATAACTACTTAGAAGTGTTATAGATATCTATTCTACTTAGATCTACTTTATATAAGAGTATAGTAATATTATATCTATTTAAGTAATATTTAATATTTTGAATAACTTATAAGACTTAATAGATCTAGTTATAAGTGCTAAATAGTAGGAGTTTATTCCTACTAAGGATACTAATAATATTATTTTTATTATTATAGAATAGAAGGAGTAGTAAATTTTTATAGGTATATAATTAAATAAAATTTCTAACTAAACTAATTTAGCTATAATTATAACTATTATTAATATATTATATAATATATCTCTAAAGCTAGATAAATATATTCTAAAGCTTAATTTACTAGTTATATAAGCTAAGATATTTAGTAACTAGTCTAAATAGATAGAGATAATTTTATAATATTTTACTAACTATATATAGAAGGTTATAAAGACTAAGAAAGCTAAGATTATTAAGATCTTAGGTATTAATACTTATGAGTGGATTTTAATTAAAGACCTAATTAATAATAAGGAGAATATAGTTCTAGATATTAAATAAAAGGTTGTATATAGAACTAGATTAATAAATATTATTATTAGAGATAGGATGCTACTTATAGATATTAAGAACTTAGTATAAGATATTAGTATTAATATGTTTCTTATTAATTTAATATAGTTGAGCTCTGAGTTTTTAAAAACCCTTAGAGTACTTTTATAATAGGTGGTTATAAAGAGACTTAAATAAACTAAGACTAAGGAGAAGGTTATAGCTAATACTAATACTGCTTTTATTAGAATAGATAGCTTAGGATATATTATAATTATATAGGACTTATAATTAAATATTTAACTGTTTTTAAAGTACTATTTAGTAACTAGACTATTCTAGTTAGTATATACTTTAGCTATACTTATAATATATTACTAACTATTCTACTAGTTAGTATAAGCTGATTAAGGGTTTGAGATAAACTTAATCTCACTCTAACTTATCTAAGAATATAACTTTATCTAGCACTTACTATTTAGGATTAGCTTTAAAGGATTAAATATAAGTGCTACTAATAGTTTTATATACTTATTAATATATTTTATAGTATTAGATGTTATAACTTGTAGTATTCTAAGTAGAAGTAGGATAGACTAGTTAGTATCTCTAGGTTTTATATATACCTAGATCTCTCTTTTAATACTCTAGTTATTTAATGTTTAGGCACTAATTAACCTATTTAGCACTAGAATATTAATTAGTAACTAGGAGAGAGGTGAATAGATTATAGTTATTAATAGTTTTATAATAGATATATTAGAGGGATAGTAATTAATTCTAAGCTTTATAACTGATAATATAGATATAATAGGATATGATAGGCTTATTAATATAGCTGTAGATATAAACTTTGATTTAGATAACTTATTTACTGAGGATAAAGAGGAGAGTAATTCTGAGAGTAATTAGAAAAACTAGATCTCTAATTTTAATTTAGGTAAGTTTTTAAATTATAACTACTTATAGATATAGTTTTATTATAATAATAGGTTAATTATAAATATAATTTCTCTTATATTTTAGATACTAATATGATATAGCTAGTATTTTATATACTTTAAGTGATAAAACTAGAGATTATAAGATAAGAGTTTATAATATATTATTTTTTAAGTATAATTATTAGTAAGATAGATATTAATATAAGGTTATTTAAAACCCTACTGAAATAATTATTATAGGATATAGAGAATAGGTTTATATTTTTTATAACTAGGAGGCTGAAATAATTACTAATAGACTATACTACCTTAATAGATAAAGTAGATATATAGTAAAATATAGAACTAATAGTTTTAAGACTAAATATACTAAGTAATAGTATAGAAGAAATTAAATAAGTAATATATATTTATAAAGAGCTGTTTTTAAGTTTTCTAGATAACTTTTTTATAACTAATTTATATATTTATATCTTATAACTGAAACTTAAGGTAAAGCTTTAGAGTTTTAGCTACTAAAAGTATTAGAATATAATTAAGAAGTATTAGCTTAATAGATTGGTTTAGGAAGGATAAGATATTAAGCTTTATAAACCTATTATTATTATAAATAGAGTAGCGTCTAATTAGGATGCTTAACTTATTATTATATAGAAGAATAATAACTTCTAGGCTGAATATAGGTTTATAATTAACTACTAAAATATAGATAATGAGATCTCTTTATTATTAATATTATTACTCTAAGAGATCTATAATAATCTATTAGATCTTAGGATTATATTTTATTCTAGTTTTAACTTAAAATATATATACTAGTTAATTTCTATTTATTTAAAATATAGATATATTTATATATTTAATATCTTAGAATATCTATAATTATAACTAATTAGGATATAATAAAGTGTAAAAAGCTTAGCTTACTAAATAACTAAGTTTAGCTAAATTTTTTTAAGGCTTATATCTAAGCTTAATATAGAACTATTACTGCTAGTGCTGCTAATACCTAATAGTATAGCACCTATTAATATATATTTTAATAATATTTTTATAAAGTTTAAATTTTAAAATAAGAAGTAGAACCTTATTAAGAACTATTTATTACTTAGGTTTATTTAGGTAAAAGTAAGGCTGTTGCAGAAGAAGATTAGGCTTAGATTAATATCTATAGTTATAATAGGATAGATCTATTAGGTTAAAGGCGTTATAGTAATTAAACCTAAATAAATTACTAAAATCTAAAAATAGCTAATACTTAAGAACTAAACTGATATTAAAGCTTTTATAGCTATAACTAGTTTATATTACTAATAAATAAAAAATATTACTAAAGTTATATAACTGCTTTACTGATTTATAGGGTTTATATTATAGTATTAGGGACTATTTGAGGTATTATTATTTATATTAATAAAGACTTTAGTAGTATTAGCTATTAATATTTATAGATTAGAAGTTAGGAAACCTATCTAACTATACTTTAATATATCTAAATATACTAGTAGTTATATATAATATAAATATAAGTAACTAGGCTAATATTAATCTTATATAACTTCTTTCTATTTATAAAAACCTAGAGAAATTATAGAACTTATAAGTAAGAACTGCTAGTAATTATAGAGTTTTATAGATAGTATTTATATTTCTTATAAACTAAAAAATAATTAATAATTTTTATTAATTATAAGCTTTTAACTTAGTTTTTTAGATCTACTTATTATAATAAGATCTACTCTAAATAAGTTATAAAACTATAAATATTTAATATTATAATTAAATATATTTCTAGATATAAGAATACTATTATAGATATATTTTTAAGAATAATATTTCTATTATATAACTATAATAAAGATAAGTTAGAGATAATAAAGTTTATTTCCTTAGATAGGAACTAGATCTAAAAAAATAGGAAAAATAGCTATAAAAACTTGCTGAGAAGATTAAAGAACTAAGCGTATAATTAAGAAATTATTAATAATATTATTAAGTCTTTATTATACTAAGACCTAAAACCTCTCTTACTATTATTATTAGCTACTATTAAGAGGTTAGTAACTACTAAAACTAAAGTAATATAATATATTTATATTAGTAACTAATTAATCTAATTAGAATTTAATATATTAATACTAGTAATTATAAATAGATTAAACCTATATAAGGATTACTAAATAGAAATATTAGAGAAATAGCTAGATAACTTCTAGAAAGCAGACTACTATATTAATAATAATAAGGATTTGCTTAAAATTATATACTAACTAGTAGAGATATTAGACCTATTAATACTGAGAACTAGAATAGAGAAGTAGTTATAAGACTTATAATATACTAATATTTATAAATTCTTAATTAATAGTAGAGATAATCTTAATAATTATAATTATAGAAGTATAATAATAAAGTGCTAACTATATATAATTAAATCTGGAGTTCTATATTATATTACTTATAAAGTTTATAGAAGGTGTCTAATATAATCTAAAGTTATTAATATATATAAGAATACTTATAACTATATGAGTTATTATAGTTCTAATATTACTTAGAGAAGATTAGTAAGAGAGGTATTCTAGCTAGAAATAGTAACTAATATTATTAAATATATTAATAGTTACTAGCTTTATATTAGCGTTAAACTAAATAAGATATTATATCTAAACTAACTTATAATAATATTATAATTACTTTAAGTTATAGAAATTAACTATTTAGAATTACTATTAAAAATAAAAAAGGGGAATATATTACTATTAATTTAGATAGATTATCTAAGTAGATTCTGCTAAATATAGCTAGTAAAAACTATATTTATAACTAAAGTAGTTCTTAAGCTAGAATAATAGATTAACTAAATTAGTATTATGTTTTAGGTGTTATATTTAAATATAAGTAGAGTATTTATCTTAAGGGAATTTAAGTTAGTAATAATTACTAAGTTTATAGAATTTCTACTTATACTTATAAAATTATATAAATTAGTTAGTATAGTTAAAACCTATATTTAGCTAGTTATTAATATAATAACTAAGATAATACTTAATAGGAAGTTTTATAATAATAAATAAGATAATTACTATTTAGATATACTTAAGACTTTTAATAGTAAATAGATCTTATTACTAGGATTTACCCTAACTAAGATCTTATAGGGAGGTAATATAACTATATTAATATTAGATATCTTACTTAATAGCTAGATATTACTAAAACCTAAAGAATTTATAGATACTATAGTAGTTTATATTATAACTTTAGGAGAGAGGAGAAAAGTAGTGCTAGATATATAATTAATTTAGAATATAGTATAGTTAGTAAAATATAATTAGAAGATTATAGAATTGTTTTATTATAGAGATCTAGTGATATTAGTTTAAGATAATAAACTTCTAAAGTTTAAACTATATTAGAGAAAACTATTTATAATATAATATTAAGTAAGTAGAGTATTATATAGATTAGAATAACTTAATAAGTAACTGATATTTTATAATTATTATTAGAACTAATTAAAAGCTTTTAAACTTAGAACTAGATATTTATAAACTAATAATAATTTAGTTTTGCTATTTATATAACTACTATAATAATAATAACTGCGTTGAAACTTATAGCTAATTTATTAAATTAGATAGAAATAACTAATAGGAGTTTCTACTTTAGAAATTATAAAATAATTAGTTTCTGCTTTTTTAGAAGTTATATTTTCTTAAACTAACTAGAAGCTACTAAAAATTTATTAATATTTATTTCTTTTTTCTCTACTTTCTAATTTTTCTTCTTAATAATTACTATATAATATTATATTATTATATCTAGTTATATAACTTTATAAGCTTATAACTAAGAGAACCTTAACTACTTCTTTATAATTATAACTGCTCTTTATAGTAGTAAAAACTTTATTAGAATAGCTAGCTTAGTAATAGTTATATAATATAGTAAGAGTATTTATTAAGTAGGAGGTGTAACGCTTTAAGGGTAGTTATATAATTATATCTACTCTTAGAGGAAGATTATTATAATTACTAGCTACTTAATATTACTAGTTATAAGATTAAATTACTAAATAAACTTATAGATCTTAACTACTATTTATAAGTAAAAAGGATAATCTGCTACTGAAACTGATTTATAATTTAGAGGTTAAGTATAATACTAAGTTATAGAAAATTCTTATAAAGGATAAGAATACTCTTAAGAATAGATATTACTTACTAAAATATATACTTAATTTTATTAATAAGATGTTTACTAGACTGGTTTTTATTATAGAGGATTTAGTTACTATATTAGTAATACTTAAGTATAAGACTGAACTTTTTATAATAATAGATAGTATTAAAAAGATCTTTATTACTAATATAATTAAAGTAATATAGAAAATAGCTTAGGATATTATTTTTACTATTAATACTATAAGCTTAATAAGCAGCTAAGCTTATAAGATTATAAATTAAGTAATAGTTAGTAAGAAGGGTATTATATTTAAGGTTTAGTTATAGAATAATACTATCTAGGTAGTTATATTCCCTAACTATATTAACCTAGATAAGTTATAGAATAAATATCTTAATTTACAGATTATAATAAAAGCTATAGTTATTATAGTAGAAGTAGTTAAATATAGTAAACTAATAGAGAAGTATATAGAAGCTGTATTTAAGTATAGGTTTGCTAATATAATGTATATTAGTGCGTATATATAGTTTTATAAGGTTAGTAAGTAGGATAATATTAAGGCTGAAGATATTAATGCTTTTCCTTTTCTTAGAACTAATATTTTAGCTATTATACCTAACTAGTTTATAATTTTATAACTTCTAATTATCACCTTAGGAAACCTTTTTATCCTAAGTAAAATACTAATATCTACTCCTAAGATTATAACTATGAGTATTATGCCTATTTCTATATTTTAGAACCTCCTTAGCTAAAACTAAATTATAATTAAATATCTAATAGCTATACTATTTATTCTATTTAGACTTAAAGTTTAAATAACTTCTAACTTAATAGCTTTTATAACTTATAACTAAAGCAACTAGATTACTATATTTAGCTAGTATAGTAGCTATAATAGCTATTCTGAGGTTACTAAGTTAGAACTAAATAATAACTGGTTTTTATTTTTAAGAAAGGTGCTATTCTATATCTTAACTAGTTAAGCACCTATTTATAGCTTTATAACTAAGAGAGGTGTTTTTAATATAAATAATTATAATAGTTTATTAAGAGATATTTTATTTTTAAACTAAATAGAGTATATTAGTAATAGTAATAACTACTAGATAGAGAAATAGATAATATAGTTTACTTAAGAAGAGGTTACTAATAAGTTTAATAGTTTTAATTATATAATAAATATTTTACTTCTAGTAATCTGAATAATAACTACTATTATAAATCTAGCTAGAGTATTACTTAAAGAACTAGATATTAATATAATATAGGGAACTTATAACTATTTTAGGAATATAGTATTTAAATATAAGTGCTATTAGTTTATAACTAAAGCTTTTATATAACCTCCTATTATAAGATAAATTATAAAAATTTAGAACTATCCTAGAATAAACTGTTTAGTTGCTATATTATATTAATATTAATAATAATATATTATAAAAGCTTCTTATATATTATAAGCTTAATATATATAGTAGACTTAATATAAGCTGTATTAGTATATTTATATATCTATTCCTTAAGATCTAGGTTAAGAGTTATATTATTATAATCCTAATTACTATAAATATAATAATAACTTTAGTGAGGAGTTATAATATAAGAGATACTAAATTTAAGATAGGATATTAATAACTATTACTATATTGCTTATTATAAAAGATTAGAGCTTTTTTTTCTTATATTTTTACTTTTCTTATTTAATAGTAATATTTAAATTATTTACTTAGTTATACTTTATTCTTATATATATTTATTATTATTACTACATATTTTATTTTATATTATTTATATTATAATAATCTCTAACCTATAAAGAACTATTATATATATTTAGGACTTAACTATTATAACTATAACTATAACTACTAAAAACTGTTTAGTTTAAATAAGAATAGAGGATTAATAGGATAGTATAAATATAGATAGAACTTAAAGGAAATAAGAAGAGGTTTTTATTATAATATAGTTAGGGAATAGTTTTATATTTACTTTATTTTTAATAGTAATATTAGTAATTATTTAGTATTATATATAGGGGTATATATCTTATAGTTAGATATAAGGAAGGTATAACCTGCTTTACCTATTTAAGTAGGTCTGCTAGTATATTAGTACTTCTACTACTTAGCTAGCCTTCTGATAAACATACCTAATATATATTATAGAACCACACCTATTTTGCCCCAACTGCAAGGCTTCTTTTCTCGCAACCAACACTCGATATTAGGTTCAGACGTCTGCAGTGATCACACTTGGCAGACCAGAAATATCTGGGCAGGGCGACAATTGACTTTCCGTCTCCCAAGCCGCTCTTTCATCGGACAATCTGCGTTGGTGGCCCTGTTTGTCCCATCCATCAAAGACACGGCTCTTTTGAGTTTGGATTGAGATCGTACCACGTGCGGATGTCCTGACTCTGACGTTGCTTCTGCGAGCTCACCTGTCGGCCGACGCTCGTCCTCCAGAACAACTTTGATTGCCGCGGCGCCTTGACTTGCCGCTCAATCGCCGCCAGCTGCAACTTGCATGAGCAACCTTCGACATATATGGCGAGAGTGCAAGCGGCACCTGGCAAGAAAGACCAAGCGTTTCCCTCGCTCCGTCCCATGGCTAAACGGCGGCTCTGGTGATCAAGACGGCTCGTATCTCGCATGATCCCTCACTGGGTAACCGGATTTCCCAGATCTTGGCTGCGATAACAATGCACTTAGCGGCTAATGAGGCCTTTGAGACGTTTCCCGTCACGGAACTTCAGATGAGTTTCGCTTCGTCCACAAATAAACGACGAGTCAGAACTTTCGCCGCACAGCATGCGGAGCTATCCCATCAGCCATCACCTTGCTCTTGGAGTTGAACTGATCAAACCCTCATAGAACCACTCACACACGCTGTCTATCGTCGCCTGCTCTGCAAGCAATCCCTCTCTTGTCGATGCCATCGTGGAGGGTATGCCACCTCTTCTATTGTTCCATCATTAGCGCACCTGCGTGACGGCGCTTACTCGAACCTCCAACCCCGACGTCGGTACTCCTCCGAGGCCATCGCTTTTCACCGCGGCGTAAGCGAAAAGACTGAAACCCAACACACGAAATCCCTCTGGCACACAACACGCCGCGACTCTGGGTGGATAGTACATTCTTCCCACATGCCGTTATACCCACTGGCAATTCATCGCCGACATTCTGCCGTCATCTAGGCGGGCCTGTTCGTAAGCCCTGCGGAGCAAAGTGATGGCGCGGCATGTTGCACGGGTGCGTGAGTAGTTCTCGACAGATCTAAGGATGGGCAAGCCGCACGTCAACCCACAGCCCAAGGCTCGGGGAGGAGCGCAAGTGCCCTCGTCGATGACGATGTGAAGCAGTTTGAAGCGCCGTTTCTTTGTCTGCGTCCCCGTGTCCGCGATGGGCCACGAGCCTGACTAGTTGGCATCGAAATGTTCTCCTTCCCGTCGGGGAGTATCAATCCGCACGCACAGACTGGTATGTCATAACCAACTTGTGGCCTTTGGTCGGCGTTTGGAGGATTTAGACGAGGAGGCTCGGCAGCCTGGCACCAGGCACCAAACATGGCCAGAATTCCCCGAAGCGGCTTGGCTGCGTGTTCTCAATGCATTGTAGTCTGCTGCCGCCAGCGCAGCTAGCAGAAGGCAAGCATCTACGGCACGGTAAAACAACATCCACCGCAGCTTAAGCATACCGAATTCTCGAATGGTGTACGGTCAATTAAATCAAATGCTATTGGATCACGGGAGCGCACCACCGGTGCCAGGCTCTTGGAAGCTCTCAAAGTTTGAGGCTTTAGGCTGACTGGCCGGTCTGAGCAAGGTCTCTCTAGATACACACTTGTTTCTGTTCCGATGTCCGGACGAGTCATGGGCGGCTCTCTCCATCTGTGCAATCGGCAGGCAAACGCAGATGTTCTCGAAGTTCTTCTGGATTTCCGTGACGGGTAGAGCACGGTCTAGCAATACGCACACATACACAGGACGTCGGACGTGCATGATGTACTCGCGTAGGTTGAGACCCCGCTCGGTTTCCCCGGATTCCCCTGTGGGTTCTCGCAAGGCCGACCCGTCGGCGGGTTCAAGCCGTTGGGTTTGTCGCATTTCGCTCTGCCAATCAGGCTCTCTGATCCTCAAGAAGTGTGGCTCATCTTGCTGCAGAGCCCGATCTTCTAGACGTCTTCCCTGCCGTCGATCAACCAGCCCTTGGACTTTGAAACTTGGCTGTTGGAAGTTTAACCTCACGGGCAAGGGGCTCGCAAGTAAACCCTCTCAACTGTGTGTGGCCGCGGAAAGCCTACGCTCGACCCGGGTTGCTCACGTTGCTGTCGAACGACGTTTGTTCACATGCGGTCCTTGTCCAACCTCTTTCCGGTTCGTCGTCCACCACCCGACCCGACACCTTGTTTTGGCGCACGCATGACCCGTGGAACGACTACACATGGGCAGTCCAGACCATCTCTTTTCATCAGACTATGATGACCAAACCAGACTGGGAGCATCGCTGGAGAGATCAGACAGCAGTTGAAGGGCCGGGTGCTGGGTTCGCATTCGTTGTTGTGTCTGCTCAATGCATTCGAACCACCGCCCGGTACATACGTAGGGGACCACCTGTCATTCATGGACTATCCTGACTCCTTCTCTTCTCTTGTCAATCCGTTCTTCTGTGTGCGGGCTGGATCATAAACTACCCTCCCGCCCGTCTCCCCCGCTCTCATCCGCTCGAGATCCATTCCAAGAGGAACACCAAATTCTGGGCCTGCAGTGTAACCCTCATCATCAAACATGGCGGACGACAAGGTCGGCCAGACGGCGAGCGTGACCATCATGCTGATGACCTTCATCACGCTTACTGTCGTGATGAGAACATGCGTGAGGAGTGTGCTGCTGAGGAGTGTCGGGTGGGATGACAGTAAGTTTCCGTTGTCGATTAAAGTTTTTCGAGAATCATCACTGACAGTTGGCAGCACTGGTGATCATTAGTTGGGTAAGATGCTTTGAAAAGCCTTCATCAATGGTGTTGTCTAACAACAACAGGTACTGGCAATGGCTCTTTGCGGTGCAATTCTTGCCAGTGAGTCTCAAGGCACGCACTTCTCAGGGATCTCCACTAATACAACCTGTAGTGACCAACGTCGGCTTGGGATCACACTTCCAGGACGTGCCAAAATCAGATTTTGCAGAGTTTTTGAGGGTAAGAAGCAACCGACGATATTCCTAGGGTACGTCTCGCTGACAAGATGTGCACAGCTACAAGTCGTCACGCAGCTCACTTACATTTGGGCCTTTGTGACGGTGAAGATGTCATTCACCGTCCTGTACTTGCGGCTACTTCCCGACCAGGTGTATCAGAGAATCAACAAATTCCTCCTGATTTTGCTTCTTGCGGAGGGCATCGAAGAGACAGCGGTCGTCATCTTCAGATGCAACCCCATACCAAGAGCTTGGACTCCGTCTATACCTGGAACATGTCTGGACTTGACCGTGTTCTACTATTCTGCCGTAAGCTCTACCGTTCTTGCAATTGCCCCTGACTTGTGGCGCTAACCTTTGCCAGTTTGCCATCAAATTGTTGACGGATTTGGTGCTTTTCATCCAACCGATTCCGACCATCTGGAAATTGCAACTGCCGATGGCGAAGCGTTGTGGCGTGATTTTCATGCTTTCCTTGGGCTTACTGTAGGTGCTTTTCACACCCAATCCAGACTGGATGAAGATCTAACTCCATCAAGGGTTTGCATTATTTCGGTCATCAGAGTCAGCTACATCAATGCGTTCGACAAAGATGTCACCTGTGAGTGCTATTTCCATTCTTCGGATCCACTAGGAACAGTGACTAACCATTACAGTCTTGGTTGCCGATCCCTTGCTCTGGTCAGAAGTCGAAGTCTGCGCCCTCATCATCTGCTCTGGCGTTCCCTCCCTACGACCGTTGATCTCGAAGTTCCCGGTCCTGAACAAGGCACTCGGCCTCTCGACGGGCAAGTTTTCGAGGAACTACTACGCCAACCAGCGAACCACGATAGGCGGCTCCAAACCGTACCTCGCCCAAAACGCATACGCTCGCGGTGCGGCAAAACAAGGTTTCGGAAAACTCTCTCAAAGTTCGAGTTCCTACGGCACCGGCAGCGGAACCCGCACCAACACGGAGAGCATGGAGAACATCCTCCCCCTAGACCTCGACAAGCCTTCGCTCGCGCACAGCGTGGAGATGGGCATTATCAAGGTGAAGAACGACATTCATCAAGAGGTCAGGCCAGCGTCACCGGACGTCATAGACCCGTACTTCCCAGCCGGCAGGCCGATGGCCAGGCGGAAGAGTCGAGGAAACATTCACAACGGCACGGGGTGGATCTCGGACGACTGATTTTGATACCACATCGCCCGTTGGGGCGACGAAATGGGCGGGTCCTTTTGGTTTGTGCAAAAACGAAAGATTGGTACATACGCATGGCCGTATTTGACGGTTATTATAATGTATATAAAACATAGCATCATCTGGCGAAGAACGGGCTCGCCAACTTTGGCTTGACCTGTGGCCCTATTTCAGGAGTCGCTGCGCGATACACCCAATGCCTGCATGAACAGGCCAAATTCACTTCTTTGGAACCTTTCACACAAACTCTCTGCCCTCTGAGAACTGACCAGACGATCACTCTCATGAACTGTTGGCGTTTGTAAGCGGTTCAACCCAACTTGGGATATGCCCGATGTATGGCATGTAATGTCACGCCTGTCAAGCCGTTAGAGAGAACGAGTTTGACACAGTCCATGCTTGAGAGATCCGACTCTTGCAGTGTGGAGTCTGGTGGTGTGCAGAGATGGAAGCCCGGATTTTCCGTTCGGCCAAAGTGAGCGCAACCTCCGAAAGCCGGGTTGCTTTGCTTGTAGACACATCCCGGATCCGGCTCGGATTTGATGTCTTGATCCGCCTTGCTTGGTGTTACAGAAAGGACGGGAAGGCCTCCACTGCCCCCTATTTTCTTTGCTTCAAACATTGGTTGACAAACGAGAATCGAGTGAAAATTTCCGAGACTTGAGATGAGAACCTGTTGCAGGCGTTCCGATCAAACAGCCGGCGAGGTCATATTCGTCATATGTGATGGATATAGATGAGGCTAGTGAGGTAGCATCTGCCCGTTGCTCGAGGTTGAGATGTGCTGGCAGGGAGTCGAGGAGTAAGAATTTCACGTGTCGCTGTGGAGATGCTTGCGGCAGCCGCTCGGTGGCAAGACACTTATCAAAGCGAGGCATCCAAGGATCAAACAGAACACTCCGTAGGTAGTCATCTGTGGAAGCGCTACCAGGGGAGGGTTGTTAAGTGTTGGAAACTGCAATCGTCGGTGAAGATTTCGGTCTAGCAAGTAATAGTTGAGGGTCGAGTGACCCCACCAGGCTTATCGATAGCACTCACCGACATCAGATCCATCTACACCGACAAACCAATGAAAAGCCCGCTTCAAAATGCCCTAGCATGGCCCGTGCACGGCGAAATGGAGCTAGCGAGCCCGCACAATTATGTCGAATTTTCCCACCCATTCTCAACTCTACGAAAAGTTCATCCCCGACAACCTCGACAACCACCACCCCACGGCCAACAACCGATTGCCATCTGAGTCACCATCAGGTTAGTTGACGATTGTACACACATGCGAGAGAGAACGAAGAGAAAAAGGCACCAGGCCGCCAAAGCGAATTGCGATATATCTCGATTTCCCCGGTTCTCTTCGAACATTTTCCTGCGAGAAAAGATCACGAGGCGAATTCGCGATATCTCCCTGGCGAGCATCATCAACTCCTCTCTCTCCCCCCTTCCCCTCCCTCCTGCTCTCCTTTGTCATCCCCAGTCATCAAGCAAAAAGAAGAAAAGAAACAGTCGCTAACCCCTCCATCTTCCGAACAGCATAAGCAATCATGGGTATCTCCAGAGATTCCCGTCACAAGCGTTCCGCTTCTGGTGCCAAGCGCGCCTACTACCGTGCGTAACATTCCGAAAGCCCGTATGCTCTAACCAAGCATGCGTTCTGACCTTTCTGTCCAACAGGGAAGAAGCGCGCTTTCGAGGCCGGTCGCCAGGGTGCCAGCACCCGTATCGGCGCCAAGCGAGTCCACACGGTCCGCACCCGCGGCGGCAACCACAAGTACCGCGCTCTCCGTCTCGACTCCGGCAACTTCGCCTGGGCCTCCGAGGGCTGCACCCGCAAGACCCGTGTCATCGGCGTCGCCTACCACCCTTCCAACAACGAGCTCGTCCGCACCAACACCCTGACCAAGTCCGCCGTCATCCAGATCGACGCCGCCCCCTTCCGTCAGTGGTACGAGGCCCACTACGGCCAGGGCATCGGCCGTCGCCGCCAGCAGAAGCAGCAGGCCGCCACCGGCGAGAAGGTTGAGGAGGTCAAGAAGTCCAAGTCCGTCGAGAAGAAGCAGGCCGAGCGCTACGCCGCCCAGGGCAAGGTCGAGAACGCCCTCGAGAAGCAGTTCGAGGCCGGTCGCCTGTACGCCGTCGTTTCCTCCCGTCCCGGCCAGTCCGGCCGCTGCGACGGTTACATCCTCGAGGGTGAGGAGCTCGCCTTCTACCAGCGCAAGCTCCACAAGTAAACGTCACGCGCCTCGTAAGTTTGGCTGCATGGTGTTGTTTGTGGGAAGGGATGGAATGATGAAACAAAAATCTTGGGTTGTATTAGATGGCCCCCGTGGTTTTCTCTAACGAAAGAGCCACGTGTAACGGGAATGAAAAACAACGTTTTTATCGGGCAACGGTTGTTCTTGGTGTTCAAGAGGTTTTTTTTAAAACGTCGTCTGGTCAAAAAAGCATCCAGGGGGCGTCAATCAGTCTACAGCGAAAGTAGGCCCGGGAAATATCAAACCGTGCCGACGGACGGATCTGGGTTATTAGGAAGAACTCAAAAAGACTATACCACCAAGTTTTTGCCCGCCTGAGCTTCACATTGTTTCCGCGTCCACTCATAGCTCTGCAAGTGATGTTCCATGGGGTTGTCTCTGTATGTATTGTGCATGTTGTTGTTGTAACTTGTATGTCTAAGTATAGAGAAACTGCACCAGAACCTGGCCGGTTGCCTCCCCTGTGCGACCCTGCCTCCCTTTTCCTAGCAAGGGCACCCTACGTGAAAATCGGGTCTGTGGGCTCCAACTGTAACTCCGTGTCAGGTCATGTATTGACCGACATGTGTAATTCTCTTCGACTTGCTTCTACGACTCCATGTTGTCTCCTGTGCGTTTGGTGGGATATCAAACATGAACAACCGCCGCTTCTCAGCTCGTGGTTCCTCACCGCCATCACCAAGCTTGCCGCCCTGATGTGCGTTAGGCCAGCAAACACACACGAAACCCCATTTTCATGGGAAGCTATCATTAATTTTGTACATTAAGATGTTCAATGAACTCTGCTTCTGGGGCTGCCAGGGTTGTATATCGGCATATCACTCTAGGCGAACTGTCGCTTGAGGTCCGTCCACTTGCGTGTCAGGGTCTCATGCTGAGAATTGATCTGGACGGTGGTCAGCAGTCGTCGAGAATAGGGTGCATGTGGACAGAATGTGCTTACCTCAGCATACTGCATCTTCGTTTGTACAAGCTCCTCCTCCAGCTCTGCCAACTCCTTCTCTAACTTCTGGTTCTCCTCGTGAACGTTCGCGTTGCGCTTCATGAGATCATCTCGCTCGAGCTTCCAGGCGTTCTCGAGCTCCTCCGGCTGCTTCTCGATTACGTTGCGCAGCTCACGGACTTGGCCCTTGAGACTCTCGTTCTCATCCTTGAGCTCTTCGTTCTCAACCTTGGTGTGGACAAGCTCGGTCGCGAGGGCCGCTTGTTCACTATCGTAGGCCTCAACACGCTCTTCGAGCTTACGCACCTTGACGGCAAAGTTGATGTTGGCGTTGCGCAGCTGCTCAAGCTCCTGCTCGCGCTCCTTCTCCGTCCTCGTCTTCTCCTCCCACTCCGCGGTGTATGCCTTCAATATTTCGGGTGTGATTTTGACGTCACAGGCATCCCTGACGAGTTGGTCGGCACGGTAGACTTCCTTGTCTTGGCTGGCGCTAGAGCTGCCAAAGAAACCATTCTCAAGTATGCTTCCTGCGCTCGGCGCGTGGTCAATGTAGGCATCGAAGAGCTTGTCCTTCAGGAAGACGGTAAGTTGCTGCATGTCCGAGATGGCCAGCAGGTTGGCAGCGTTCTTTTGCATCAAAACGATGCCAAATCGCAGGATGGCCGACAGGCCTTCAGAAAGAATCAAGTCGTAGATGCGCAGTACCAGTTGCAGAGGAAAGCGGTATGCGAAGAGCGTCAGGAACCATTGGGTTGCGTACAGGTGAGGCGAGATGCTACGACGGCGAAGGTGGCAGTACAGAGCAGGCTCGAAGTCCTCAAGCAGACGCTCGAAGATGTAGAGGTTCTTGTGCAGACCGGGCATGTCCTGGATGAACAGGTCGCGCAGTTGGTAATGGTTCATCAATCTCACCAACAGACAGAAAGCCTCCTCCTCCGTCGTGTTAAACAAAAGGGGCATGATCAAAAAGTTCATGC
Source organism: Colletotrichum cordylinicola (assembly GCA_027406065.1). NCBI lineage: Eukaryota > Fungi > Ascomycota > Sordariomycetes > Glomerellales > Glomerellaceae > Colletotrichum > Colletotrichum cordylinicola. Next base: position 4,996,232 of record JANVYD010000001.1, on the reverse strand, counting down.
CCTGAGCATAGCCAACAGCCTCGTCGTACAGAGCATACGCCTTGCACACACCAAAGAGGCCCTCTTGAAGCCCAGCGGCGGCAGCGTACTTGGAGAAGCTAGTTCTCGCACCCATATCGCGTCGGATGATCTTTTCCAGCTTTTGAATCATGGCAGCATCCTCCTTTTGCTTCTTTTGCCTGGCTGCCGTCGCGGCCTGTTGAGCCTTCGCGATAGCCTCGGCGCTCTTCTCGTTCGGTGAAGGCAGGCCGTTGCCGTTGACTGCTGAATGCTCTGAGTGGATGGATGAGGCGGAAGAGTTGACCGCCTCATTCTGGATGCTGAGGGTACCGTTGCTGCCCGAGCTGAGGGTGCCATTGCTGTTCCTGTTCTTCTCCTTGTCTGTACCACGGGCAACGAGCTCTCTGTACATAATCTCGAGCTCCTCGCTGTTGCTCTGCGCCAGGACCTGCCAAATTACTCCTCGAATGGCGCTGGGAATACCAGTGGCGATAGCCCTGTTCAACTCCTCGGCACTTGTACGCGCAACGACGGCTGGACCCTCGTACACCACCGACTGCCACAGGTCCCAATCAACCTGAGCATCAGGCATGTCAGAGGGACCCGCCGATACTCCAGATACTGTCCCGGGAGCCAGCGCTGGGTTCGGTGTCGTTGGCAGAGGTGACTTGGGTGGCTCTGCCCCAAGCTCCTTGTCGCCATTCTGAGCAGGTGGTGTGGACAGGCCTAGGCCCTTTGGTGGCGGCACGGGGGTCTTGTCATCGTCGAGTGTAATGCCTGCCTCTTCCCGCATCCTGACCATCTTGAAGCGATCCTTCAAGCTGTGTCGGGCCACACCGTGCTTGCCGTCACCTTCCTCTTCGTCGAGCCTGCTAAGCATCATCTCAGGATTGCTAGTCAACGTGGCGATGGAGCTGGCAGTATTCCGTCGAGGCGAAGCGGCGGGCGGTGGGGAGGTGTCTTTCTCCTTGCTGCCGCTGTTTCGTGACAGCCAGGCGAAGGGGCTGGTGAGCTTCCTTGTCGGAGGACCTGGGTGTGATACGGGGACAGGAGGAGGAGCTGGAACGGCTTGCTGCAGGGGTGCAGCAGGTGCAATAGGAGATTTAGCGGGAGACGGATCGGCGGGGGGCGACCATGGCATGGAGGGCAGGGCGCCAGTGATGCTGCTTATTGATATTTTCTTGGATGGCACTCTAGGGGGAGGAGGGCTGCTGGCTTTGGGCTCTGCATTAAGATTAGCATATTGACACACGTCAATCAGTTCATGCGACGAAACAAACGTACCTGGCTCCTGTGGGGCGGCGGTGTGGTCGTCGTCGAGATTGACATTGTCCAAATTGGAGGTATTGGAAAGTCGGTGGGAGACTGGAGAAGGCTTCCGCTTGATTTCAACATCTTCCTCATCGCTCTTGAGGTCGTCTGCGACTATGGGCTCGTCCTTTGGGGGTGTTGGGGGTGCGTCGTCTTCGACATCGCTGTCCTCTTCTTGTGCCTGCTTTGCATCCTTTACATCCTTTGCCTCCTTTTTCGGGGACTCTGGCTCCGTGGGGGGTTCGGTGGGCGGTGCTTTCGAGACCGAGGGCGTCCTCGTGGTAAGGGAGCGCACCTCGGCGACCTCAGCGACTTCAGCTACCTCGGCGACATCGACGACGGCGTCTTCGAAATCATCCTGTGACTATTCCAGCAGTGTCAGCCAACTATGTCCTACTGGATTGCGCCGCTGCGGCGGCAGGAGCCCCGAGAGGATCCCCAAGGGCTCGGACGTGTCTGGAGGGAGGACGGGGGGCGTTACATTCTCCTTGTCCGAGTCGGAGTCGGAGGCGATCGATAGCCTCTTATCCTTGGTAGCCGTGATCGGAGACTTGACGGGCTCGTCTGGCTGGGACATGGTATCGTCGAGAATTGCAGGTCGACTCTCGCAGACCGCGATTTGGGGTATTCGTACAGGTTCGTGCAGGAGTGCAGCGGTGTTGGGGAGTCCTCGGGTCAAGGTCGAACTTGAAACTAGGCGGTGGCCATGGAGATGGGGGTCCAGCACTGGGCAACGGCAATGTACACTGTGTCGTCTGTGCTGCTGCTGGCTGCTGAAGAATACTCGTGGTAAGGTGCAGGCTGCAGGACACAGCTTTTGTTGTGTATCGTGGGGTGCAGAGGAGGTGCTCGCGGGGATGTGCTGTGTTGTTTTGTGTCGTTGCGCTTGCCAGGACGACGGGTGAGTTGAGAGTCAAAGGACAGAGGAGGATTCGAGGGTCGAGGGATAGCCACTTTACGGTAGGTAGGCGTCTCCCTCCCTTTTTTTTTTTTTCCTTCTGGCTGCCCTGGGTGAGAGATGGGGAATCGAAGCTGAGCCTCACCGCAGATGGAGACCTGGGAAATGTACCTACAGGCTGTTATGCGCCCACCAAATATCAGCATGGCCCTCTCCAGAAGCGAAACCTCTCACTTGACAGCACCTCAATTGAGTGAGGTGGATTGCGGTGGCCCAGAAGCGTGCCCGTATTCGCTCGAAATCATCAAGTATCCCCTGTGTCGGTCCCAGCACCCTGAACAAGCTCCACCACCGGCCTCGCGCTGGGGGCCAGGGTCACACCTTAGGGAGGGGAAAGGGGGGGAAACGTCCAGTAAACGGCCGGCCAGTGGCAGGCTAGCGTGCCGCTACGGCACGGGATCGTTCTCTGTTTCGGGGGTCTGGCTGCCGTGACTTCTGAGTTCCTCCTCCAATGCCGCCTCATCTTTGGGACGGACTCGCAGCAACGACAGGGCCCTTCAACCAGGCCCGGCCAAAGGAAATTGCTGGGATCGACGCGGCAGGGAACTTTGTGTTTCTTGATGATTGCCCACCATTTTCCACGCCCTTCTTCCTGCCCTTTTCAGCCCCCCAGAAGCTTCTGTTTCTCTTGTTTCTCTCTGTGGCGCTGCTGAGGCGGAATCACTGCTATCTCTATGCTGGTTAATCGGCCCTCAACAAGCGGTCTGGACCTTTTGCTGATCTTGGGCGCATTGTCATCAATGCCAACAATGCTTACGCAGTACGGATACGTTCGCAGAATATTGGTAGAAATGAGAGTTTACTCTCCAAGAGAAACGAGCCACCTACATCGGACGACACCACTCACGACAGCCTGTCTTCATGTAAGCAACCAGAAACCACGTTGACGAGACCAACCATCTCACCTTGCTTCTTTGTTGTTTGTTTGTTTCTCTCTGAAGCATGCGTGGGCGTTTCCCGAGACGAGCTTGTCTCCAGACGGGCTTGTCCAGCCCAGCAGCAGCCGCCGCCCCTGCAGCACAAGTCTGTTGGATGGCACGATGGCTCGCCGCTGAAGCACAGCATTGGGGGCTGGCAGGATACTTGTCCGGTACTTTCCTCTGTCTCACCCAGCCAGCGGCTCCCAGAGTAGAACACCCGTATCTCCAGCCATTCCCCATTGGTGTGATCTGCAGATTCCTGCGCCGTTGCAATCGGCGGTAGATCTCATCCGCCCCTGCCCCTTTCCCCTTTCCGAGGGCCCGCAGGTCCGGCGTGACGCCGCGTCTTCTCTGTTGTGTTGGTTGAGCCGGCTCGGCGGTTGACCGCACCGAGGGCGCTTCTCCTGCCGTCCTGGAAGCCGGTGGGTTGCCATTGCCTGAGACTTTACCTTTCAACCTCGTTTTCCCATCGTGACACTCAGGGAGGCTCTCTTCTTGAGGCTCTCTCCTTCACGTTTTCTTGGTTCGTGGGGGCTACCGTCCCCTGTTGATTGATTCACACTCGCCGCCGGCACTCATCGTCTCGTCTAATGGCGTTGGAATGTTCCAGTGCCACTTGGAAATCACCTCTGCGAACATCACCAGCCACGTCCAAAGATTGGGCGTGGGCCATGTGAGCGCCATTATTCAGTGTCCAGAAGTTGGAGGCTGTTGCTCTTCAGCCACTCAATGTCATTTAGTGACGATGACAAGAAGATGTACAGATGGCTCCGATAGTTACAACGGGCTGAAGGAAAACCAAGCTAGTGGGATCGCGAAAGAGTCAAAAGCGTGACTTTCGTGGATCGCGAGTCGAGAGGCTTTCTTGACTCGCGTTTGGACATTCGTCTGAACTCGTTAAAAAGGGCACAGCTTACTTTGACTACTAGCATTATCACTCAATAATTCTCAATGATCTCTACCAGCATGCGAGATATCGTATTCTCACGTAATCTCACAGGCTTACGATGCGATGCTATGGTGCCTGGTTAGATAGCGTATTAGGTATCATTGTCGTGGTGGGGTTCGTAGTCGCCGTTCCTCTTGTGCACACTTCCACACCTAGACAGCCAGGTTCGCATCACAAGCCTTGCTGCTTGCTACTATACCCGACTTGCCTGACTCATCAATAAGATTACGATGCTCCTTCCCTCATGTTGATGCTGAGATCGCTTCAGCGACTGACTAGATGAAAACCTTGTCTGGAAGATGAAAAATATGCATCCTGGTGGCGAGGAGAGCAGGCGAACCAGTCTAGTTTGAATAAACAATGAGGCATCCATGCTTGTCTTGACATGACCATTAGGTATTCTGTCGACTCTCGCCTGATGCTATCTCGCATGTGCCAATCCATGGTATAGGTGCAGGAACACAGCACGCCCGGTTCTTCTTCGCAGCGTGTGGGATAAATAAACTGCAGCCTTCACTTGTACAGGTTGCAAAACGATGGCTCGAAATAAGGAAAGACACGAAAGCGTCGATTCATGTGGATTGAGACGTTTGTCTGATTTGTTTAAAAACTTGTTAACGTCCAGAAGTTGGGTGGTAGGACCGGTGACACAGGCATGCATACAGTCAAACCTCATGAATTTTCTCAAATCTCTCTCACAACACGTTTCTCCAGCATCGAGGTGTTCTATGCGTCACGGCCCATGCGTACTGACAAATGCCTCAGAATGGAGAGGTTGTTTGAAAATGAGGAGCTCTAGGCTTGGCTTAAAAGTGGAAGAATTGGGCAACAAGGCAGAAAGCCAACAAGCCAATGATGACATTGGCCTGTGCCGTTGGGCTTTTGTAACTGTGATTTATCATTGTACGCCGGTCTGCAAACACAACCTACCTACGTAAGGTGTGGGGTTCAAGAGATCCAGTGTTATGTCATATTCGACTGCACTTTGATGCTTCCGAGTTAATTGAGGCCATTGCTTGCAACATTTGAAGACGAACCGGATTGAACGTGGGCTTCAATTCGAGGAAATAGCCATGATAAGTATACTGGCCTTCGCAAATCCATCAAAACAGTGGCCATTAAACCATGGATACCTAGGTACCAAAGCAAGGCGGTTTCCCGGAATACAGCACATTGTGTACTTGCCTCAACTCACATTAGCTGAGGCACCTCGCACCCAGCCAGGTAGCTGCCCCGCTAAATAAGTGACATGGCCAGCGGCTGCCACATGGGCGGGCAAAGTTTGAGATGAGGTGGCAGATATCTGTTACTTTATCCACGATAATTTTTTCTCCTCTCTCTCTCTCTCTCTTTTTCTCAGGCCGTGACAAAGAATATTGAACGTCAGGCGCACATCTATGGAGCACATGCATGATAAGGAAAGAAATAATTGCCTCTGCAAGTGCGATGTGACTGACCTCTTGTTTGCTGGTCGGTCCTTCGGTACGTACCGAGGTGGTTGCCTTCTTTCGACCGCGTTCTGTCCAAAAAGTCCAGCGTGTAGTGGACCGTGCGCGCACCTCCCCCGCTATGCTTCTTTCTTCTCCGTCCAGCGTCCCGCTTTCACTGTGTCCGGCCGGAATTCCTGGCCAGCCTTACCGCCCGGCAGCCCACTGCTACACAGTGTCCCCGGTCGGCTCTTACTGAGGCGATGTTGCTGCCCGCCAAAACATCCCGCCTGCCGCCTGCTCCTGCTTGCCGTCCATCTGCGTCGCCGTCTGGTCTGCACCAACCAATAAGCCAGTGCCGCTCCAGGTTCTTCTCTCTCTCCCACGCTCTAGCTGATTGAATGGATGACTGAGGTGGTGCACGCAACACACCACTGGCCCTGGGCACCTCGTTTGGCCAGTCCAACCGAGAGAAAGAAAAAAATTAAGTGCCTCCACGTTTTACACCTGGGAAGAGCTGCCCGCCTTGGAAGCTACCTACAACCTGAGGTGCCTGCCAGACCGGGACCTAGTAGTGCCTCCCACCTCTACTTCTACCTTCCTTGCTATTACGCAAAGGGCCCACTGTAACCGCACCTACCTTTCCATACCGATTTGACATCTGCAACTTCTTTTTCCACCAAACTCTCCAACATCTCATCCCACCTTTCACCTGGCACCTTTCCTTCCTCCCGCCTCCAACACCCGACACTCGTTGCGACCGACGGCCTGTTCTAGCCTTCTGCTGCTAGCTCGGAACCACCGTCATCTTCCTTGCGACGCGTACCCCGCCAACGATTCAACTGACCGCTCGGCGAAGCTGTTTGTACAGTGGCCCTGCAAGGACGTCCTGCACCTTCGGCCTTGCACCTCTGTATCGACCTTACCCGAGCTCTCCCATCATCACCCGGTCGCCTTCTTTCGACTTCTCGACTGCAACACTCTTAACGTCTTCCACAACATCCCTTGACGCCATCCAAAGAGATACCCTTTTTCGCGACCACTCCGTTTGCGCCACCGCCTACGACATACCCTGTTGCGCGAACGACACTTCTTTCCACGGCACGGGCTAGCTAGCAAGGCTGCACTTATGAACCTGCGGCTTGGCCGCCCTCGCCCACGATGGGGAAGATAACGAAGCAGATGCAGCCTAAGCATGCCGAGACTTTGGTTAGTTCCCCTCCACCTCGCAGACCTCCCTCATTTGCCCGTCGTCGCCTTGCTAACCTCACCCAGTCTCCATGGCTGAAGGACTTCGTCACGGCGGCATGCTCGACACCCCTGCCCCTCCTCCCAGACCACCTGGCCAAGTTTCCGACGAGATGGCCTTTCCCCAGAGGTGATCTCTACCACTGGATCCCGCTTCTCAACCGCTTCGACAACATCTTGGATTGCTTCTGCACCACCTACAGCCTCGACCAGGGCCCCCAAGGCCGCGACTTCGCTTGCGAGCTGCTTCTCAACACAGGTACCAAGACCGAATCGTACGGCGAAGAGACATGGGATACCGAGCGGCTCTCCAAGTTGGGATATAAGCAAGATGGCGACAGGCAGCTCATCGAGGCTGTCCTCAACTTCACCCGTGTGTTGCTTGAGCATTGCGGCAATCGGAGCATCTATTCCAGCAGCATGGTCCTGAATAAGCTGCTCAACACCACAGTCTTGTCCATTCTGCTTGCCACCCTTCGTGTCAGCTCCGAGCTGGCTCAGCGATATCAGGCTTCCGTCAAGCGCATAGGAAATGCTTCGCGCACCGTCAGTACTGCACTTCTGGGAAACCACTACCAGATCGATCTGGATCGTGTCCACACTCTTGCCCTGCCCTTCGCCAAGACTCCCATCGTAAGCCTCTCGGATCCCGTGGTTACTAGCACACCCACTTCGGCTTCTAAAGGCAAGGAAAAGGCCCAGGTTTCGAGCCAGAAGAATGCTGCTGTCATGTTCGCCAATGACCTGGGCTCTGTTCTGACGACAGACAACTCACGTTGGCATGGTTGGGGGGACATCAAGGTCTCCTACACTGTACCTTCAACAACTCGCGAACAGCCCGTTACTATGCCTGCGGACCGGGTTGCATCTAGTGTTCCTTCTACGCCTACTCCTCTGAGACGCAGCACGACGGCTGGATCTCAACATAACACGCCCAGATCGGCACGTCAGCCTGCTGCAGACGACACCTCGCCTTTGAGCGTTCGGAGCCCCGGTACGACGAATGATCACGCCAGCTCAAGTCAAAGAATCTTTGACATTCCGCAGTCGGTCGTGGCCTCTACTTCTATTTACGATCTGCTTTCGAGATGTCCGGCCGACATGCCGGCTTCTGCCAAGTATGAGGTCCTCAATCGACTGAGAGCTGCCAAGGCTCTATTGGGCAGCACTGAGTCAAGGCAGCAAGCCCTGGCCATCAGATTGCTCGCGATCAACAACCTCGCATATATCCATCCAGAGAGTACGTTCGTTGAGAAGGTACTGCGTCATGACAATGATGAGACCAGACGTTACCAGCTCGCCTACCAGTTAGCGGAACTCATTCACCCGCCTGCTGATGGCTCCATCCAAGTGCCCCTTTGGCTTCAGTCCATCGTTCTGGCCTTGCTTGAGGCCATCTCGAACTTCTCGGCCCGATACCAGGATGTCTTGTCAGCACTCAATGCCAACGTCAACCACGGCATTCTCCTCTATGTCATTCGCAAGGCCGTTGCTGGAATGAAGACGGATGAGCCCGATCGCGGCTTTCAAACAACGGAAGTCGATGAGTGGCGGACAAAGCTGTTCTCGCTGACGACTCACCTTGCCATGTCTACCAGGATTGGTGCTGAGATGGTGACCGCAGGTCTCATGGACATTTTGGTGGAAATCTTAAAGATAAGATCCGACGTTGCCCAGCGGAATCAGATGATGATCCTTTCCTTCATTGATAATTTGATCTGGTCCTACCAGAATGCCTTCCAAAGCTTCTTCAACGGCTCCGGTCTTGATGCCATCTCTGACCTGCTGGTCACCACTGTCGTGGAAGCGAAGCAGTTGGTTGAAGCGGGCAAAGGAAACAAGCCTGAAAACCAGAGCCAAATCGTCGATTATGAGATCCCCTACAACCAGCAGCAAACCCTGAAATGGGTCCTCAAGTTCATTCATCACATCATGACCAACTCTTACAGCTATGGTGGCAACACCGACAGACTCTTGCGCAACCTCGTGGACAAGTCGGAGCTACTCGGAAGCCTCCGAGAGATTATGCAGAATACCAAGCGCTTCGGTTCGGTCCTCTGGACTAGTACGGTAACCGTTCTCAGCGACTTTATCAACAATGACCCCACGAGCTTTGCCGCTATTTCCGAGTCTGGCATGATCGTGAGCTACCTTGAGGCAATCACCAGTCAGCCTGTCACAAACCAGCCAGCTGTGCAGCCCCCTCCAGAGTCCGAGGAGCAGGAAGCCGCAAGCCGTGGCGATAACGAGGACGGCAGCAATTCCGATTCCTCCGACGCTTCCGTTCATGTTGAATCTGATGATAAGAGACCTCACCCGCCTCCGCAAGACGAACTGGCCTCTTCACACGATCGTCCTTTGGCCCGGGGTATTCTGCCCACATCCGATGCGATCAATGTTGTTCCGCAGGTTCTCAACTCCATCTGCCTTAACAACGCCGGTCTTAAGATGGTGGTGTCCTCGCGAGCTTTTGAGTCGTTCCTGGAAATCTTTGAGAGTCCCGCCCACGTCAACACAATGGAGACCGACCCCCATCTCGCTAGCAACGTCGGCGCTAGTTTTGACGAGCTTGCAAGACATCATCCTCACCTTAGACGCCCGATCTCCAACGCGGTTATTGATATGGTTGCCAGAGTCAGATCCCTGGGCATTCACAAGGCTCAGACTGCGAACTGGGGGGCCAAGCTCCTTTTGAACAATGGAACGCAGAAGCCTGTTGCAGCGGACGAGAGCCTGAGGAGCCGTCTTGAGGATGCCTCCGGGTCAAAAGAAAAGGAGAAGGCCACGGAGGCCGACTTGGACGTGGAAATGTCAGATGTGGCTGGGTCGTCAGAAAAGACGGAGAAGCCCGCAGGCAACGAGTCGTCCCCGTCTGCCACCGCCTACGACGACATCACTCCCTACGTCTACGCTCTGTCCAGCTTCCTCTCGGCGTACTTTAATAACAACACGCTGAAGACTTACTTTATCAGCAATGGTGGTATTGAGCTGTTGCTGGATATTGCGGAGCTCCCCAGTTTGCCGCATGACTTTTGCGACTCCCATGCTTCCAGAACATTGCATCTCGTCATCTCACAGCTGGTTGAACACTCCCCGGTTCTTGGCCTGCCGTCCCTTCTGAAGCGCGCGCAAGCTTCGGTGGAGATATTGAGACCGCTTGCCGAGCACAAAAAGGACACTCCATTTTTTGCCCCATTCCTCAGTCCCGACGACAAGTTGACGGTCGAGCAAGTCCGCAGCCTCGATACGGAGACTCAGGACCTCGTCCTGCAAGGCACCAAGATGGTCAAGGCTTTGCTTACTGCACAGTCGCTGATCAAGACACTTTACGAGTGCTTCACGTCCTCGCCGCGCTCCAACTCGGTTCAGCTGTACGCTATCAACGTCTTTGACTACTACCTAGACTTGTTGAAGTCGCTAGGACCTCTTCTGAAGGCTGTGCTGGCCGAGGAAGGTGCTGAGCACAATGTGCTTCCTCAACATTGGTGGGCTAAGCGACCGGCACCCGGAAGCGATGTGACGGTCCCCCAAGTGACAGCGGAAGTTGACACGGAGAATGGTCCCGCGCCAGAGAGCAATGCACCTGGTACAGCCGCAACCACCGCTCAAACTACGAGCCCCAGCAGTCTTCAGCACAAGGTGCCTACCAAGCAGGAACAAGCCACGTCCAGGTATCGCAACTACGAAACCTTGCGCATTCTTCTTCATTCCATGGTGCCGTCGACGTTCCCCTTTTTCCAGCAGCTTGGCAAGGCACTATTCCCCCGACGCGAGCGTGATAGCTACTCTCGGCCAAAGCATGTCGATCTTGCTAGGCAAGTTGCCGCAACAATTCTCGACCAATTGAGGCCCTCTGTTGCCTTGACTGAGCCCACGGCGAAGGAGTACCATTACTGGATTATCATGCTCCATACTCTGACGGAGATGCTGATGGACACGTCCCGATCTTCCGCCGACCGATCGTCGGTCCAGATCATTATGCCGGTGTTGATTGCGTTCGTAGAGCAGGGTGGCTTCGAGGTCATTACTTCAATGGTACGACGTTTCAAGTCAGAGATGTGCAAAGAATCTGGCGAATCCGATGCGGGCACCACCGCCAGTGCCAGGGTTGCCTCTTTTGGACTCGGCAAGATTTTCGAGTTCTTTGCTGCACTCGTCAATGGCAAGAACATTGCAGACTCTACGACGCAATTCTCACTTCTTCCTCGAACATCTGAGAGACGCCCCGAGACGCCAATTTCCCACCAGATTGTCGTTGAGGTTCGCATGGCCGTTCTCCCAGTGATCCGCGAGACTTGGGAGACCACTTTGATCGAGAAGCTGCGGCCTGAGGCGGTGGCCAAAATCATCGAGATTCTCAAGATCATTTCCACCGCCGAAAATGAAGGCTCCTCCCGGGACAAGCCCGTGTCTGAGGTCTTCAAGAAAACTGCAGTTCCCTTTGGCTGGCATAACCACACCGGGCTGATCGACTCCTTGATCGAGGATGGAGCTGATGAAGAACTTGCTCGTGAGGCAGTCTTTAGAGCCAACGGCAATCAATCATGGGCTCTCGAGTACAGCCGTCTTCACAAGGCTGGCAAGGCCGGACGACGCAATTCTGTCCCGGCCGAGGATGCGAATGCACCGCCTCCTCGCCCAGAGCCATCGCGGTCCTCTAGCCAACAGGAAGCACCAGCCTCTGCAACTCCCACCGACGCAGACGCCATGGCTGTCGATGTCGACCAGGATCTCGCCAGCAGGCCTGGAGCGGCCTCGGACCGCGTCCTTGATGATGCAGGACTGGGTGACCAAGCAGAGCGAGCATCGCCTGAGTGGAGCGCTGCTGGCACCGAAAGCCCTGCAGGGGCCGTCGAAACTCAAGCCAGGTCTAGCACCTCTGCACCAGCAAACCTCCCCGAGGAGACAAAGCCAGAGACCCGCTTGACAGCCAAAGAAGAACTCGACAACGAGCGGGCGAAGTTGCGTGAAAACCTCATCGACCGATCCCTGGACATCGTCAGAGCACACCCGCAGTCAGCCATTGAGCTCTCGGAGCTCATCAGCGCTATGGTCTTCCGCCAGCAAAATGATGAAGTCCGAGACGAGGTTGGCGCAACCTTGGCCAACGCCCTTACTTCACTGTCATTCGACGATACTGAGTCTAAGTCTAACGGAACTAGTATCGCTGCCTACGCTCATCTACTGGCTCTTTTGATGCAAGAAAAAAGCTTCTTCAAGTGCAACATTGATACATTGAGAGAGAAGGTCGACGAGTACGTTTCGTTCCTCAATCTCAAGGTTCTGCCTACGTCAAACGAAGAACTGCCTCCTTGGATCCCATACATTCTCTTGATCGTCGAGTTGCTCTTGTCTTACGATGAGCAGCCGATTGAGGCCCAATGGAAACCGCCTGCCAACGAAAACGAGGCTGTAACGCCAGCGGTCCTTCCGCCCCGCAACCCAATCGTCTCGGACAGTCAGCGCAATGACTTACTGGAGGCTATACTTCGTCTGCTTCCTGTTCTTGGGAAGGAGGAGACACTTGCCACCTCCGTCCTTCGTGTGATTGTCATTCTCACGCGCAAACCCTCCATCGCGCAGAAGGTCGGAGAGAAGAAGAATCTCCAGCGCTTGTTTGTTATGGCCAAGCAACTTGCAGGGGCAGGTGCCGCTCGTTTGAAAGAGACAAAGACTACTGGCAGCATCATGTCTATCTTGAGACACATTGTCGAGGACGAAGAGACGCTCAAGCAAATCATGCGTGCTGAGGTGCGCAGCCTTTTCGAAAACCCGCAGCGTACTCAGAGAAATTTGGATCTCAGCACCTACTTGCGCAACATGGCACCGCTCGCGCTGCGGTCGCCAGATCTTTTCGTGGAAGTTACCAATGAGTTGACCAAGCTTTCTCGTTATGTTCCGGGAAGCGAGGGCAGTACGCGAGCCCATCAGTTAGCGCTCAAGGACGTCGAGACGGAGGGCAACACTGCTACGACAGTCAAGGACGCGAGCGTGGAGCCTGCTGTACAGGCTACGGAAGACTTGTCTATCCATGATGTCAAGCAGTCAACCGAGACGGACGACAAGGAGATGGCTGATGCGCCGAAGCCAGCAGAATCAAAGCGTCCGGTGGTGGAGAATCCCCACGGCATCATCCATTTCCTCCTCTGCGAGCTGCTCAACTATCGCGAGGTCGACGACAAGGAGGCAGCACAACCTGCGAAGGATCTAAAGGCCACCCCATCTGCTAGCACTTCAACTTCGGAGGCCGCATCTAAAGACGTCGCTGCTGACAGCCAAGACGCTGCCGACAACAAGGACAAGGACAAAAAGTCCTCCAAGCCCGTTTTCAAGGCGGAGGATCATCCTATCTTCATCTACCGCTGTTTCCTGCTCAACTGCATTGCGGAACTTCTCCAGAGCTACAATCAAACAAAGGTCGAGTTCATCAACTTCAAGCGGAGCGCCCCCTTGCAGACGAACACACCTGTCAAGCCTCGGTCAAGTGTCCTCAACTACCTCATTCACGACCTCCTCTGTCAGGGCAGCCTCAGCGACAGCGGCGATAGCATCCCGTCTAAGAAGAAAGCAGCGACATCTGCCCAGGCTCAACAAGTACTGGTCGCATTGGTAGCCAAAACTGGAGAAAAGGGCGTCGACAAGAACCGCGACCGGTTCGAGTACGATGATGAGCCTGATTTGCTCTTTGTCCGCAAATTCGTTCTTGACACAATCCTCAAGGCTTATGAACGTGCCGCTACCCCAGAGGAGCCCGTTGACACTCGTTACGCCAAGATGCAGTGTCTTGCTGAATTGATGAACCACATCATCGGTGAGAAGGACAAGGAGTCGACGTCTCAACGTGCGCTAGACTCTCCTCAGGGACGATCGCAAGCCCAGTTGCGCAGGATGATGTATGAAAAGGGCTATCTCGACAAGCTGACCTCTTCAATTGCCGAAGTTGACTTGGGCCACGCCGGCGTCAAGCGTGCCATTAAGTATGTTCTCAGAGTGCTGCGCGTGTTGACAGACACTGCCAAGGAACTGAGCCGCTCCCACGTCCTCCCGTCGGCATCTCTTCCCGAGGCCGTGGACGATGAGATTATCTCTACATCTTCAATGTCCGACATGGATGACGATAGAGAGGAAACGCCAGACCTCTATCGCAACTCCGCTTTGGGCATGCTTGAGCCTCGTGGAAGCGACGACGAGTCGGAAGATGAAGACGGTAAGACTTGATTGAACCCAGATAAAACTGAGCTAATGTGATTGCAGAGGACGATGACGAAGAGATGTACGACGACGAGTACGGCGACGAGCTCGACTATGGCGACGAAGACGTGTCCGATGACGGTGAAGGCGTTAGCGATGAGGACGAAGAGCTTGGCGAGATGGGTGAGATTGAGGGTCTTCGCGGAGACCCTGGTGTCGTCGAGGTCATTATGGACGAAGACGATGACATGGATGAAGATGACGACGAGATGAGCGAAGACGATGAAATGGACTCTGACGACATGGAGGACATGGAAGATCATCTTGACGTTGTTGAGGAGATTGTTGACGAAGACGGCAATCCCATTGATGACGACGGCGCTTCGGGATGGGAGAGCGAAGAAACAGACGAGGAAGAGGACGATGAAGATGATGACGACGAAGATGTCGATTATGAAGCCGAGATCCAGGATGCTGACGAGGCTCATATGCACGGCATGGAACCTGGAGACATCATCGACAATCTTGCTCGGGCTGTCATGGATCCTGAGGATTACGAAGGCGACGACATGGATGATCTTGGCGATCACTACATTGACGACGGGCGCGATGACGATGGTGAGACCCCGTCCCTCCGTCTAATTTATGACAATGCTAATGAACAGTAGATGACGAAGACGACGACGAGGACATGGACGAAGATGACCTCATCTACGAAGAAGAATACCCCCACGACCATCCACCTCCGAATCTGCCAGCAGCTCTCGGCTGGGATACCTTGGTTGTTGAGCCTTTTGGTGGTCACCCTCATCACGTTCATCGCCACCGTCATGGACACCGAAGCCCATTCCCGCCTGGCTTCATGGTTGGCAGCGGCCGTGATCCACTCGGAGAGTTCAGAAGCTATTTCTCGCCGCGACACAGGCCCAGCGCTGTGCCTAACAATGTCGACGATGGTGTGAACCCTCTGTTGCGCCGCAACGGTCAAGGCCGAGAGTCGTCCCCTCGACCCCCGCCCGGTTCTGGCATGATTGGGCTGCGTCTGCCTCCCGAGATTTTCGGCCCTGGTGCGCAATTGTCTAACAGCCCTATTGCAATTCTTAACGACCTTGTCGCGTCGCTGCCAGTCATGCGCGGACAGCCTGCCGTTCATCTTTCCATCACCCAGAACGGACGTGGAGAGGTCCGTGAGTACCACGTCGCTCCTCGCGAGCCTAGAGCAGACAGCCGCCGTGAAACGACGTATCACGAGCCTCAGCAGGCTGTTGCGTTCACCCCGGAGTCGACGTTTGAACGGTATCAAGAAGAAGCCAGAATGGTGTTTGGCGGTGCCCACTTCGTGGAGAAGGCTCAGAAGCTCATCAATCTCCTACTCTCCAAGCTTGTTCCGCCGGCCATGGAACTCGAGAAGAAGCTCAAGGCTGAGGAGGAGGAGCGACGCAAGATACGTGATGAGGAGCGCAAGAAGTTTGAGGAAGAGGCACGACGACTCAAGGAGGCCAAGGAGGCCGAAGAGACAGCAGCTCGCGAAAAGAAGGAGGCCGAAGAGCGTGAGGAACAAGAACGTGCCGCCGCCGAAGCTGCCGCAGCCGCAGCCGCCGCTGGTGAACGTGACTCAGCGTCTGCTCAGCAAGCCCAGCAATCAGCAGCTGATCCACATGCTATGGAAGGTGTTGAAACCCAGGAGCCAGCTGTGCCCTCCGCCGACGATGCGGCCGCCGATGCCAATCGTGTTCTCACAACCATCAGGGGTGAGGAAGTCGATGTGACGGAGCTTGGCATTGATCCCGAGTACCTGGCTGCTCTTCCAGAGGAATTCAGAGAGGAAGTCATCGCTCAGACCGTGAGCACCCGACGCTCTCAGGCTCGCGAAGATCATGCCGCCGGCGAGCAAGGCGAGGTCTTCCAAGAATTTCTCGATGCTCTCCCTGAGGATCTCCGCCTCGAGATTGTTCAACAAGAGCGACAAGAGGCCCGCCGGCGCGAGCGAGACGAACAGCGCCGCCAGGCAACGACCGCAGGACAAGACCAGATTGCAGTGGACATGGACCCGGCTAGTATCTTGTTGACTTTCCCTCCAGAACTGCGTCAGCAGGTGCTCATGGACCAAGGAGAGGACATCATGGACCACTTGCCTCCTGAAATGGCTGCTCAAGCGCGCCTCCTTGCTCAACAGCATGCCGTGCATCCCGCCGTCACGGGCAGAAGCCCGCCTATAGCCGCACGACGTACCGGCCCGCCGCAGCCTGACTCTGTGGAGAACAACGAGAACAAGGTTCAGCGCAGGACAGTAGTCCAGATGCTCGACAAGCCTGGAGTTGCTACTCTGCTGCGTCTGATGTTTATTTCGCAGATCGGCTCCATTCGCAACTATCTCTTTAGCGTCCTGGCTGATGTTTGTGAAAACCGGCAAAATCGCCTCGAGGTCATCAGTACCATTTTGCTGATTCTCCAAGAAGGCAGCACAGACATGGATGCCGTGGAGCGTAGCTTCAGCCAGCTCTCTCTGAAGGCCAAGAAGCCCAAGGACAAGGACGCGGACCCGAGGACTCCTCAGAATCTTAAGCGGACTCTGACATCGCTCATTCCCGCCGGACAACATCAGCCTAACTCAGAAATCTCCCCTCTCATGGTTGTTCACCAGTGCTTGGACCTTTTGCAAGATCTGTCAGCGAAGAACCCGCACATTCCTATGCTGTTTCTCACGGAGCACGAGACGGTTGGGTCCTCTCTCAAGCGCACGCTCAGCCGGAAAGGCAAGGCCAAGGACTCCAAGTCCCACAAGTACGCTATCAACTCTCTTCTCACCCTCCTCGACAGAGATTTGGTCATGGAGAGCTCGGTGGTCATGGCATACTTGGCCGATTTGTTGAACAAGATCACTGTGCCCCTAGCAACCATGGAGCGTAGACGCAAGGATGCGCAAGAGAGAGCCGCCCGAGACGCGAAAAAGAAGGCCGCGGAGAACGCAGCAGAGGCCGGCGAAGCATCCACAGAGCACCCGCCAGCTGAGCCGGCCACAGAGCCCGCTACCGCTGTCGACAGCAAAGAACCCAAGGCTGCTGGGGAGGCAGAGAGCACGAAGAGCAACGACAAGTCAGATGCAAGCCAAAAGGGGCCGAAGCAGATGCAAGTCCCCATCATTCCGCCGCACAATCTGACGCTGGTTGTCAAGATCTTCGTGGCTCGTGAATGCAGCTCCAAGACTTTCCAAAACACAATCTCAGCCATCAAGAACTTGTCTGCCATTCCTGGAGCCAAGGCCACCTTCGGACAAGAATTGGTCCGCCAAGCTCGTCTTCTCAGCGAGAACATCGTCGCGGATCTTGATGAACTTCTTCCTCATATTGAGAAGGCAACCTCGGGAACCGAGATCCAAGGAGTCGCTCTTGCCAAGTTCTCTCCTGGAGCATCTGAGCAGAACAAGCTTCTTCGTGTTCTGACAGCCCTGGACCATCTCTTTGACAGCAAGAAGAAGACTGGCAATGAGGAGGCTGAGGCAAGTAAGACGGAGAAGCAAGACCTCGTCACCTCCCTGTATCACAATTCTACTTTCTCCACCATGTGGGAAAAGCTAAGCGCTTGTCTCAGCGCCATCCGCCAGAGGGAGAACATGGTCAATGTCGCCACGATTCTGCTGCCTCTTATCGAGTCACTCATGGTGGTGTGTAAGAACACCGCTATGAACGACGACCCTCAGGCGCAGACTCAAACAAGCAAGGAGATGCTGCTCTCAAGTCCTCCCCCAGAGAACCGCATGGCCGGCCTCTTCTTCACCTTCACAGAGGACCACCGCCGCATCCTCAATGAGCTCGTGCGAAATAGCCCCAAGCTCATGTCGGGAACCTTTGCGCTTCTCGTCAAGAATCCAAAGGTATTGGAGTTCGACAACAAGCGGAACTATTTCAACCGCAGCGTTCATAGCCGGTCCAACAGCAACCAGCGGCCGTCATTCCCCGCGCTCCAGCTTTCCGTCCGTCGCGAACATGTCTTCCACGACTCGTTCAAGTCGCTTTACTTCAAGACTGGCGATGAGATGAAGTACGGCAAACTCAACATTCGCTTCCACAATGAAGAAGGTGTTGACGCTGGAGGTGTGACTCGCGAATGGTTCCAGGTCCTGTCCAGACAGATGTTCGACGCCAACTACGCGCTGTTCACTCCCGTCTCTTCCGACCGCACCACATTCCACCCCAACTCTCTTAGCGGAATCAACGATGAGCATCTCATGTTCTTCAAGTTCATTGGACGCATTATCGGCAAAGCTCTCTACGAGGGACGAGTTCTCGACTGTTACTTCAGCCGTGCAGTCTACAAGCGCATCCTAGGCAAGTCTGTGTCTGTCAAGGACATGGAGTCGTTTGACCCAGACTACTATAAGTCGCTCGTATGGATGCTTGACAATGACATCACCGACATCATCACCGAGACCTTCTCTGTTGAAGACGACGAGTTTGGCGTGACTCGCACAATAGACTTGTGCCCCAACGGCCGAGACATTGCCGTCACCGAGGAGAACAAGCACGAGTACGTTAGACTGGTAGTGGAGCACAAGCTTCTCTCTTCGGTCCGGGAACAGATGGAGCACTTCCTCAAGGGTTTCCACGACATCATTCCGGCCGACCTCATTTCCATTTTCAACGAGCAGGAGCTTGAACTGCTCATCTCGGGCTTGCCTGACATCGACGTCGATGACTGGAAGAGCAACACGGAGTACCACAACTACACCCCATCTTCGCAGCAAATACAGTGGTTTTGGCGAGCGATTCGGTCGTTTGACAAGGAAGAGCGGGCTAAGCTGTTGCAATTCGTCACCGGCACCAGTAAGGTGCCTCTCAATGGATTCAAGGAACTGGAGGGTATGAATGGTATCAACCGCTTCAATATCCACCGTGACTACGGTAACAAGGAGCGCCTTCCCAGCTCTCACACATGCTTCAATCGTAAGTGTTGCCCGTATATATTACATTAATGGCAGTTGACTAACGACGTCGCACAGAACTTGATCTCCCCGAGTACGAGAGCTACGAGACGCTTCGCGCACAAGTCATGAAGGCCATCACGGCAGGAAGCGACTACTTCGGCTTTGCATAAGACGGGAACGCGCAGACATAGACCATAGTAATTGCGATTACGTGAGCATTTGCATTATTGAGGAAGGGCGACACAGGACACGGTTACTGGAGTGGATGACTTGTGTGTGTTATTCAGCGGAGATGCATCATCATTGGACCCTGGGCCGCATGTACATATGTTTGAGGCAAAGGCGATCAAGGCCCGATGCTCTCATCATTTCATTTTGTTTCGGCCCCGAACGCGAGATGCTGGCTGTATCCTTGCGGAGTGCAGGCCGCTTGGAATACAGGCTAGGATTCTCGAGTTTGGTGGCTTAGTATGTAGAGTACTCAACATGTCCATTAGATGACAATTCCCGGTCCTGTGCTATAGTGCATCAAAGTTTGTGACAGAGCTTCGACATTTCATGGCTGCAGCTGAATTGCGACCCCAAAATCCATCTGAGTGGTCGAAGGCTTGATGGCCAGCCCGGCCCTTTCCGAGGAGCAGGAGTCGAAGTGAAAAGGGCATCTGCTGTAAATAAGCAAGCCACAAAAAGTCGGAATAGTGAACTACTGGTGTTGCTGGTTGGGAATGTGACTTGTTCTCTTTTTTTAAAATTCTTATTCACTTTCTTACAAGGTTCGTTCAGAGGGTCCATTAAGTGCAGAGCACTTTGCAGAAGACTTTGTCATATGGTGACCAGCACTTGAAAGATGGTCGAAGGTGAAGAGCCGAGGACCTGGGGACCCTTGCTTATTCCCCACAGACCCTTTTGACCTCTCAGCGATGGCGGAACAATGACGGTAAGGCGCTAAGCTTTTTTTTTTTTTTTTTTCCCTCTTCCCTTTTCCTCCCGCAGTCTTCTCCGGTGACAACCGCAAAGTTCACAATTGACAAGAAAATCTGCAACCTCGTTGTTGGCAACTGAACGCGACCCTCTTATTCTCACACCCCAGAAGCCATCTTGCCGTGCTAGTCTGGCGCATAACCACCACACGTCTCACAACATTTTCCAAAGACAACTAGGTGCAACTCCAAACGACCGATAGCCATACCCCTCCATCGTGACCCCGCGCTGCGTTTCGATTCGCCGAGCAACTCGACCTTAGCCTGCAAACATCAGCAGGTACTGCAGGCCTTGCCTATTTACGCGACCGGCCGCCCCCTCTCGACCTCTTTTCTTTTTTTCCTCTTCTCCCCGTCGTCACACTTACGACCGACCTCATGGGGGACATGGCGAACGATATCAAGCTGCTGAAGGGCAGCTCCCACGGGGAGCTGTCCCAGAAGGTCGCACAGCGGTATGTCTCTCCTTCTTCAATTTAACGGCTTGGCGGAAAATGACTCTTGCTAACCTGCGATTTTGCGCCGCGACAGTCTTGGAATTCCTCTCGCGAAGACCATGAGGTGAGCGATTCTCCTACCCCCACGACGAGCGATCACGATTCTCCCGCGCGCCGGCTACCCCAAATAAACCCGAAAAAAACTATGCGTTCCAGAGTGTCGCAATTGATTGCTGACCGCTGTGCTTCCTTGCAGTCTGAACTACTCCAACCAAGAAACCAGGTTAGCGAACATTCTCTCGACCGAGATGGGCGGCTTGAACTGACATCTCTACCGTGTCACCGTTGGCGAGAGCGTCCGCGACGAGGATGTCTTCATCCTGCAATCGAGCGAGCCTGGCAATGTCAACGACGGCCTCATGGAGCTTCTGATCATGATCCACGCTTGCAGAACCGCATCCGCCCGCCGAATCACCGCCGTCATTCGTCAGTGCCACCGAATAGTACATTATGGGGAGTTTGCCTGCTGACGACGAGATGCACAGCTTGCTTTCCTTACGCTAGACAGGACAAGAAGGATAAGAGTAGAGCTCCTATCAGCGCGAAGCTAGTTGCGAACATGCTCCAGGTTTCGGGATGCGTAAGTATTACTAGCAGGAGAATGGTAGTAGGGACACGACGAGGACTGACGCTTTTCTTCTTCGCGACACGCAGAATCACGTCATCACGATGGATCTTCACGCCTCGCAGATCCAGGGATTCTTCAACATCCCCGTCGACAACCTGTACGCCGAGCCTAGTGTGCTCCAGTGGATCAAGTCCAACATGAGCGTCGAGGACACCGTCATCGTCTCCCCCGACGCCGGCGGTGCCAAGCGAGCCACCGGTATTGCCGATCGCCTCGAGACTGGCTTCGCCCTCATTCACAAGGAGCGCCCTCGCCCCAACGTCGTTGGTCGCATGATCCTCGTCGGAGACGTCAGAGACAAGATTGCCATCCTGGTGGACGACATGGCCGACACCTGCGGCACCCTCGCCAAGTTCGTAACAGCCATACCACTCGAGATATTTCCATTGCTAATTGTTCCGTAGGGCTGCCGAGACTCTCAACAACGCCGGTGCTCGTGAGGGTAGGTATTTCTTTTCTCAGCCATATCGCTCAATATGCTTACTAGCGTCCCAGTCATCGCCATCGTCACTCACGGCGTCCTCAGCGGCAACGCCGTCGAGACGCTCAACAACAGCTGCCTGTCCCGCATCGTCGTGACCAACACCGTGCCCCTCGGCGACAAGATCGAGCGCTGCCCCAAGCTGCGCGTCATTGACATCAGCCAGGTCCTCGGCGAGGCCATCCGCCGCACCCACAACGGCGAGAGCGTCAGCTACCTCTTCAACCACGTTCCCGTGTAGGAGAAATCGGGATAGGTTTTTTCCAAATGGTTTTTTGAGGTTTCTTTCCCAAGGGCCAGCAGAAGCAGCAGTAGCCCAAGATTGAAATAACATCATGGGCATCGTTGTTCTTTTTGTCTTTTTCAAAAAGGGGTGGGCGTCACGGCACAAAATAGCATTCAGGCAAGGTTGCTTTTTTCAGGCAGATTACGAACTGCTTTAGACAGAAAATTCAGGTTCATACGAACATATACCACGAGGTAGAACAGAAATCGTCTATCACGACGTCTTGATACCTATATTGATGCGTACTTAACATCGAGTTCCAACATCGACCGTACTTGCTGGACATCTGTAGACTGTGAAGGCCAAAAGCGGGTCTCCCATGGCTCGTGAACTGGAGACAGGCGGTGAGTCCGGGGTCGGAAAATTTTAGACCCTGAATAGTTGCCCAAGCCTAATGGGTGGATCAGATTTTCCGGAGCAAAAACCCACACATGGATCTCCCCAGCCAGCAGCTGTTCGCTGGGGTTTCTCGACACAGCGATCAGGTGGAAAGTAAATCAGGATTACGAAGAGGAAGATGCGAGGGGACATGTCATGAACATCTCAAACAAAAACTTTTATCGCTGTGGTATTTGCGCGTCAAGGATGCATTTCCATTTTGAATGCCCTATTACATTCGTGAACTGAGGAAAGAACTCAAGACTGGTCTCATGACCTTTAATCCAGTCCCGCATCCTTCTTTCCCCGTCTTTTTTTTGAAAAAACGATTCCCGTTTCCACGCCTGATGTAAGAGAAACCAGAAGGGACCCCAAGTAGTGATTCGTTACCTTTTCACATTTTTCCCACCTGAACCAACGCCATACGCAAGGGTTAAATTTACTTGCGCATGGAGGAGGCACGGCGCTTGCGGGCGTCAGCCTTCTCGGCCTTGCGCTCAGCGACACGCTTGGCGAGGATCTGGGCGTATTCGTTCTGGGGAGGGAGTCAGCGTCGATGATTCTCGAGATCAAGAGGGAGGGAAAACGTACAGCCTCGTCCTTGACCTTCTCGGCCTGGCGGCGCTTGAGGGCGATGCGGTGGCGCTTGTGCTGGAGACGCTGGGGAGTGACGAGTCTCTGGATCTTGGGGGCCTTGGTGTAAGGCTTCTTGCCCTCGCCCTTGGGCTGGACCTCGCGGCGGATGACGTACTTGCGGACCTATAAGTTACGGCAAAAGAGTGCCTAGGTTAGCAACTGCAGTTTTTGGGTCTGTGATTTGGATAGCAAAAGCCGACGCGTGCTTCCCTTCCCCTTCTTTCCGTTGCCCCCCTTCTTCCTCACATGTGGCTACTCTTTCCCTTTGAAGGTCCTCCTCTCTTCGTAACGCAAATCTTGAGCTCTCGTGGGCTTCAAAAGTATTCGAGTCGGGAAAAGGTTCAGGGTTCCTGAGGAAAGGCAGAGCAACAAGGAGCAAGAAGGAGGGGTTTCCGGAAGGAAAGGGAGGGGAAAACACGGTCCCGTCTCTCACACTCTACCCGGTCTGCTGAAATCCTTCACCGCAGCACCGTTGGTAGGCGATGACGAAGTGGCTGATGTTCCCGGAGCGGGGACACTGCGAAAGGAGCACACATACATCGTCATCCTTGGTGAGGCTGAAGAACTTGCGGATCTTGGTGGCGCGCTTGGGGCCGAGGCGCTTGGGGTGGACGACGTCGGTCAGGCCGGGGATGTCGGCCTCGCCCTGCTTGACGACGGAGAGGGCAAGGACGGAGAGGTCCATGCCGACGATGCAGCCGCGGACGGACTTGCGCTTGCGCTCACCGGTGCGGCGGGGGCGGTAGCAGGAGTGGCCGTCGGAGAGGAGGAGGCGGACACGGGTAGGGTGCATGACACCCTGCTTCATGGGGAAACCCTGCTTGTCGTTGCCGCCGGTGATCTTGAAGATGTAGCCCTTGAACTCGTCGCCGACGGAGTCACCGGGGACCTCAGCGCCCATCTGTTGCGGTTGTTAGTCTCTGTGTTTCTTGTTTGTCGCTTCGACTCGGGTCGTCTGTTCGGTGTCGACGAGGTCTTTCGCGCGAGGGGGAGAAAAAACGTACGCGCTTCTCCATGAAGACACGGAGCTTGCGCTCATCCTCAATCTCGATGAGCTTCTGGCTGCCATTGGCAGGGTAGGAGATGTTCAACTGTTGGGGGGAAAATGGTCAGCGACTGTCAATTTTCTCGAAAGTTTTCCCCGCCCAATTTTGGGTGGTCGTGCAGCGACAGCAGCAAATTTGAATTGACATGATGACAATTCTCCTTCTCTGGTCGTCGTGCTCGTGTGTAGTGGTGATATCTTACCTTCATCTTGCCGGCGGGTTGGGGATGAGGGTCGTGAAGTTGTCGACTGGCTGCGGTTAGTTGGGAAAAAAGAGTGAAAAGTGAAAATGGCCGAAATTCGAGATGTGTGTTTCGCTAGGGGGCCTCAGGGCTGGGGAGCTGACCGGCCAATCAGAATGGACTGAGCCCGGTCCAGGTCTGTCGGCGGCAAGTTGACGTGGATCGAGCTTTTTCTCACGTGATCACATGCATCGGAAAGTACGTACCTCGCTAGACGTTCTCTAGGTTCTTAGGTAATCTCGACATCTTCAGGTTCCCGGCCGTCTCATTGACAAGCCCATCACCAGCTACGGACATCATACACTCCCGACGCCTCTGAGAACTTCACCTATCGACGCACCTCAAGCGATCACCCGCCATGTCGGAAGTCAAGATCTACCCGCCCAAAAAGGGTTCTCCAGGGTCTGACAACCCGTTGCCGCAAACTATCAAGACCCCATCAGGACTTGCACTGCTTGAGATGCAGGGCACAATCAACCTGCCGCATTTCAATGCCGACGCAGAGCGCAATAGCACTGCACCCGAGGTCCCCGTTGGTAGAATTGTCTTTCCGGAATACCAGCCTGGAGACGACAGCACAGCTTGGATGAAGCGGGTCTTTCTCTACGTCGGGCAGCACCAGAGACTCAGCGGTGAAGTCAAGAAACTTCCAAAGGCGATGGCCATTGTTCGCCGGAAGGGAGAAGCGAAGACCCTTGCCAACGGCGAAACGGAAGAGGAGCTGGAAATTGCTGAGATTGTCAAGTACAAGATCATGTTTGGGCAGCGGCCTGAGCCTGTCGGGACAGAGCATACTTCATAGGGGAAGTTGTCGCTCGCAACGGCTCAAGGTCGTCGAAGCAATTCTTGAGACTTCTGGGCAAAGACCGAAGCGGTGGGGTCTCAAACGCAAGGTCGGCGGTTGCTCTTGTCATTGGCACAGCATCGACACCATCGACTAGGGCAAGGCATCCTTGGGAACATCATTGGCGAGGCGGACCAAAGCACTACGATGAAACGCACTGCGTTCTGGTATTCCAGAACACGCGATAGCTGGTTAAAGCTGAGTGATGAATATCACTAAACCTGACGCGCAAGAATTGGCAGTTGGAAACTCCTCGCCATGTCGCTCAGCCCCGAAGCAGCGTACAAATCAAAAAGATGCGCCGCTCGAAACGATCGGGATTTCGATGGCAGCCGCCGCTATGGTAGAAGAGCAGGCCTTGTCTGAGTCTCGTGATGGAGAGCGTGGCTCAGAATACCGACACATCTCTCATCACAGAGCGCTTGTCGAATGATCAAGAGGCTAGCGCTTGCCAGGTGTGGAGTAGCATAAACCAAAGTCTACTACTCACGCGGCTATTGTTCATCTTGACGCCATTCCCTGCCGTGCTGTTGCGTATCTTGTCCGAGCTCAGTTTTCTAAAGACGTCGAGAAGAGGGTCGCGATGGCAGACACGTGGACGGCATCTGCGAGAACGAAGACAGAATCAGCAAAATCTCAGGAGAAAGGGAATTACCTATCGGCACATGAGCTCATCTGCAAGAAATTGCCAGTACATTCGCGGCAGCTAGTGAGGAGGAGGCGTCATCTACAGACAAACACAAGCACGCAAACCAAGTTGAAATCCCTTACCGTCCAACAGACTTGGGAGTTCGCACTGGGATCAATTGAACCAGGTAGATCAGAATGTCGCCCTATGACGATATGATCATTGTTCTGATCCCGGGTTTCACCGGCAAGGTTCTATCGTCAATGGGAAAAAAAGTTGCGGTCACGATGTCAAAGAGTCAATGGTTCAACTCATGTCCGACAGGGATTCTCCACACCTCCGCGGACTGCGTGAGGGGGAACGTTGGGGACTACCCGAGGTGGCTATTAGGATAAATAGCTGGCGCATCTCAATTGCAACTCTAATTTAACCGCAGACAGCCTGATTGACCGGTTCTCCTTCGCCCCAGCCGGAGATGGAGCTGTTCATGCCAGGGACGACCCCGGCCACCCGCTAGCCGTGGCTGCGCTATTGGTTCTGTTCAACCGGCACCTCCAAACTCATGGTTCTCACCGGAATGAGCTCCTCTTCTAGCGCTCTTGGTTCATAACCCACATCACGGGTATTCCCTTCAACTCTCAAATGTTTTGAGTCCAATGGGCCAAGCGGCCCTCTGTCTTGTTTACCCAACCAACAAGAATGCTACCCAGGCCTGCAGGTCTTGGGCCCAAGACGGTGGGCGACGCCAGACCAGGTTCTCCTCACTTGGAGGACGTCACCTGGGGCTAGCAATATCACCGGCTTCGCCCCGCCATGTTGGGTGATCCGGAGAGCATTCTCGTCCCGTCGGCTGCGAAATTGGGGTAAAGATGGGGAACGGTGTTGCATTGGACCTTGCATATATGAATTGAGTTGTCTTCCCGTGGGCATGGAGCTGCTGATCCTGTTCTCCTTCACCTCCCGATCTCGGTCTCTTGAGAAAGGTCTTCTTCGTTCGGTCCGCGGTTGCCATGCATCTCCAGTCTCTCACCGTGCCACTGCTGGCGGCATCGCTGCCGCTGGCCTCGGCCCAGCTCGAGTACTACGCCAAGAAAGCCGGTCTGCTTTACTTTGGTGCCGCGACCGACTCTCCGGGACAGCGTGAACGCGCCGGTTTGGAGGCGTCTTACACCCAGTACGATGCCATCTTGGATGATATCAATGAGTTCGGCCAGACCACCCCGACCAACGGACAGAAGGTCAGTCACCAATTCCGTCGAGTGCCTCCCGAATCAACTAATAAAATGTACAGTGGCTCTTCACCGAGCCCGAGCCCGGCGTCTTCAACTACACCGAGGGCGAGATCGTCTCCTCCATCGCCGAGGAGAACGGTCAACTCCTCCGCTGCCACGCCCTCGTCTGGCACAGCCAGCTGGCCCCCTGGGTCGAAACCACCGAGTGGACACCGGAGGAGCTTGAGGAGGTGATTGTCCGACACATCACAAACGTTGCGGGCCACTGGAAGGGCCGCTGCTACGCCTGGGACGTCGTCAACGAGGCGCTCGAGGACGACGGCACATGGCGCCAGTCGGTGTTTTACAAGGTGCTCGGCGAGGACTACATCAAGCTGGCGTTCCGCACGGCGGCCGAGGTCGACCCGGACGCGAAGTTGTACTACAACGACTATAACCTGGAGAGCGTTAGCGCTAAGAGCGAGGCGGCCAGGGGTATCGTCAAGATGCTGCAGGCCGACGGCATCAGGATCGACGGCATCGGCATGCAGGCTCACTTGGTCGCCCACCGCGCGCCGACTCTGGACCAGCAGATTGAGGTTATCAGCAGCTACGCCGAGCTTGGCGTCGAGGTCGCCCTGACTGAGTTGGACGTCAGGATCGAGCTTCCCGTCAACGAGACCAACTTGGAGTGGCAGAAGGAGGCTTATAAGGCTGTAAGTAGAGGCCTATAAATCGCGAGAGTTTGAATGATACTGACACGCCGAATAGTCCGTTGGAGCCTGTGTCCAAGTCCCGGCGTGCGTCGGAATCACCATCTGGGACTTCTACGACCCCTTCAGCTGGGTTCCCTACACCTTTGAGGGCGAGGGCGCGGCCCTTCTCTGGTTTGACGACTTCAGCAAGCACCCGGCTTACGACGGCGCGCTGGAGGCACTGAAGAACAAGACTGCTCCCCCTTGCAGGAGGCGACGAGGACTTGACTCCGGCAAGAGCAGGAAGCTGTTTTGAGTGCCCGGAGGCTTCATGTAATGCATAATGAAAGACACTTCAACTTTGAGAGACTGCGTAATTACTCAAAAGATGTAGTCCAGCACGTCACGTAAGGACGTGGGCGTACATATAACTATTACTTTCATGGGAATGCAACTCGAATGTCTACAATTCCCAGTACGCTGTTTGACAGATTGGTTCCTGTCACCAGCTCTCCAAGAAGCCCGGTAATCACTACCGATGTGGTCGTCTTGAGTCCCCACTCACAGTGACCAAGTCCCGCGATCCGGATGACTTGCTTCTTCTGAAGGTACACAAAGTGCTGTGCGACTAAGAATTCGGCTTGATAAAGCGATTTGTCATCTCGCTACAGCTAAATTTGTAGATTCATCGTTCTCGGGCTGACGTCGCCGTTATCGTCTTCGCCACCCTTATTGTTTGTCCTACACTCGTGCCACCATGTTGTACTGCTCTAGTTAGTGTACACGATGTAGTTCATATTGGCGGTCTGAATCTGAGCTTCTTCAACAGCCAGTCAACAATGGAGGTTCTTGGTATAATACATCTTGAGCGAACAAAGCTGTATTTAACAGAAGATGTTGAATCTGTTCAAGTAGAACAAACTCAAGCATCCGTCACAATTGGGACCGGACTGTGACCGACTTGTAGATCATCCTGACTAATACTCCCGGATCTATCGGAGCCCCAACGCCTCTCATCTGCCGGAGTCAGGCGGAGCTGCGCCCATGAGTTCGTCAACGTGTCGGGCATTTTCCCCGGCGATCTTTGGCTATTTAGTGATCGTGTGAGGGCCCGCTAGTTGTCAATGGTTTAAAGCTCGGGCAAGCAGCTGCCTCGAGCTACCTTGTCGGCCTGTCGAACCACCCTTGATCTTGCAGTCTGCAGTGGTTTTCTTGTAAACCAAGATGGTTTTGACAAATAACCTTAACAAGTTGGGCTTCGAAGAATGGCGGGGTGCCAGCAGTCTTTGATGTCGACGGCGCTCGGCTGAGGCGTTGCCGCTAAGAGCTAGGACGGGTTGAGTGGAAGTCCACCTGGTGGTGCCGTCATCTTGCGCATCTGCTGCGGGCTAGCAGTCGCTCACTAAGCGCACGCGAAGTGAGATCTGCGAGAATTTGAAATATCTCAAATAGCCTACCCGGCATCTGTTCGCTGTCATGTTGAAAGCCAACGGAGCTCGTTATCGGGCTTGGGCGCAGCGAAGGGCAGTCGGGGCGGAGCACACTCCGCAGGAAGGAGCATGCAGGAAATATGGAATTATTAGATACCACTCACAAGGCGTGTTTACACTCTCAAGGTTCCTTTGAGATGCAAAACATTCCAGAAAAGTTGTAGCTTGGCTTTTGGCACGCTAGACGGCTAGTCCGGCTGGCTTAAGTCTAGAACGATGACCTGGCCGCGGCCAGGTGCCTGAATGGCTATGGTTGGCTTTTCACAGTTCAAACGGTGAGTTCATTGAGCCCAATTCCATCGATACCGAGGCTTATGGAATGACTGTTGACATCATGCGTGCGCAGGCGGCTGGCCCGGTGGTGATGGGTCCTGACTACGGGTCTGGGGGCTCATCACAATTTGCCTGTCAGCCTGTTGCGGAGAGAAGGACGATGATCGCGGCCTCTCGGCATTTTACGTATATAACCCGCGAGCCTTGTCCATGTCCTAATTCCTGATTGTCTTGGGTTATCACGACGCAGCTCAGACCAACTACCGTGAGCATTACATACGACGAAGTGCAACATAATTCATCACAATGGTAAACCTAATCTCAACAACACTACCCCTGGCCTTTGCGGCTCTGGCCTCGGCCAGGATGTGCAAGAACATCACCGTCGAAATCGACATCTCGGCACGGAATGCTGTCTTCGATATCGAGGCCCCCAAGACGAACGTCGAAGTGACCAACTTCTTGCTTAACCTCTCACAACAAGGAGCCAACTACACCGCGACAGTACTGAAAGATGTAAGTCGATGCGAACCAACACTCTAGGTCTCGCCCACCAAATAGAACCCTCAACTGAACAACTTAAACAGTATGCCGACGTCAGCGGAACCTACCAACTGGCCTCGACCTACTGCGAGCCCGACGCCGGCCCGGGCGCCATTTTGCAGCTCCTGACCCATGGCATAGGTTTCGACCGTAGTTATTGGGACTTCTCGGCCAAGGGCGGCGAGTACAGCTACGTCGGCCCCGTAGTCGACGACTACGGCTTCTCCACGCTGACCTGGGACCGCCTCGGCATCGCGCAGTCCTCCCACGGCGAGCCCGTCAACGAGATCCAGGCCATGCTCGAGGTGGCCGCCCTCAAGGCCCTCACCGACAAGGTGCGCGACAGCACCCTCCCCGGCCTCGAGGACCGCAAGTTCGCCAAGGTCGTGCACGTCGGCCACTCGTTCGGCTCCGCGCACACCTACGCGCTGACGGCGCTGTACCCGGACGCCTCGGACGGCATCATCCTGACGGGCTTCGCGCAGAACGGGTCGTTCCTGGCGGACTTCATCCTCGGCGGGGCCTTCATCCAGGCGAACCAGGTGCCGGCGCTGAGCGACTACGCGGACGGGTACTTTGCGTCCGCGTACGAGGGCGGCGTGCAGGTCAACTTCTTCGGGCCGGACAACTTTGAGCCGGAGATCCTGACGGCCGTGTACGAGGCGGGACAGCCGGTTACGGTGGGCGAGTTGTTGACTGTTGGCGGCGAGGCCGCGTCGGCCAATGCGTTCAAGGGGCCTGTCCTCATTGTCACTGGTGGTAAGTCCAAGACTGTTGTGAATGATGTCGTCCACACAGAGACTAATAATGGTGTTTTCTGCAGAGAGGGATATTCCGTTCTGCGGAGGAAACTGCCTCGCGACCGGCAACCCCGATCTGCCCTCGATCCCGGCGTCGTCGGGTATGATTTTCAAGAACGCCAGCGCTTTCGAGGCATACATTGTTCCCAAGGCTGGACACGGCCTGGCTTTCGTAAGTTGACCCCTTTCATACCTGAGTGTACACAGTGCTGACTACTTTCAACAGAGCACTTCTCACGTTGAGGTGACGAGCAAGATGTCTGATTTCCTGTACCAGAACGGTCTGGGTTGCTTGATCTAATTGATTAGCCTGTTATGTAAATATAGAAGTGCATTGCGCAAGTTCACTCATGCGCTGGAGCCAGCCATTTACGTCATGATCATAATACTCAAGAGGATTGTAATTGAAGAATCAAGTCCACAACAAGTGCAGAAGAATTGGTTCATGCAAACTGGTTGACACCATACGCGCCAACCAACGCCAGTGTGGATTCGGAGCAAATGATCGCTGTGTTAATTCCGTGGAGTTTCGGCACCGAGGGTGACTTTGAAGACCGCGGACTACGGCGACTAGGCTGCCACTGTACCGAGTCTGACGTGAGACATTCCTTTTAAAGAGCGTTTGTCGCCCTCTCAGACGAGGAAGAATTGGCAACTCGTCGCAAACAACAATTGAAGAGCTTATTCCCTGTAAACCAGCAGCAACAATTGCCCAAGACAGATATGCATGAGTGGCAGCTAAAGGCAAGAGAAGACGCCGAGAACCAACAAGACGCACCGTCCTCACTACGCGAACTGCTCGGGATGGATTCCGAAACGAACAAGGCACCGATCCCCGTCATCGTCTGCGGCAAGGCGGAGGTCGTCGGCCGTGTCGTCATCGAAGGCCTGAAGCCGGAATATGAAGGTAAGCCCCAGAGAGGAAGCCCCTCTCCCCCTCAATGGTCTAGCATGCCCGGGATGCACCGATGACGGGCCGATCCGCTCACACACCTCCCCCCCAAAACGCAGTCGTCCACTTCATCATGACGCCCGCCTCAGGCGCCGCCATCATCCCGGCGATTCTGACGGGGCAGACCCCGCCGTCCCACCCGGACTCGAGCGCCATCGGCACGGGAAACTACTCCGTGCCACCCCGCGCCATCATCCTCGGGTCTGCGTTCGACGACGAGGCGCTCGAGACCATCAGGAAAGGCGTAGCTGGGGTTGCGGGCGTCAAGAAGGTTCCTTGGCTGAGGCACGATACCAGCAAGCCGTCGCCGCCGATCGGGCCGGAGTACGCCAAGGCCGTGGTTGCGAGATGCAAGGAGACGTTGGCGCGGTTGGAGAAGGAGGGGAAGTTGGATGGGGAGCACGATGCTGATGAGTGGTACTGAGTCCGAGGCCAGGTCAGGCCCAGCGACTCCATATCAATGCAATCGACTTGATTGACTTAATTGATGAAAAGGCTTGTCTCATCTGATGTTGTCATTGACCGCGGGGAAGACGGTCGGGATGGCGACACCACGTCTACCCCGCTACAGCCCACCGCGAGATAAGCGATAAGGCAGGAAACATGCCGACGAACGGCATCACTCACCTCTTCAACGGCAACCTTGACTTTCGTCAAACTTGCATGAACCACCATCAACCTCTGACCTGTGGTTCTTCTTGTTTCTTTTGAACGTTTCCCCCCGCATCGCCACGTGGTGTTGTACACTCGCACCCACACCATCTCAGATCCCACCTTTCATGTGTCTCATCCCAGGACAATCCCAGGTCTTAACATCTCGTCCCATCTTAACTCCCAGACAATGGCGATCGCGGTATGGGCTGCCACATTTTGACGCAAGACCACGTGGTGGTGTAGCCGCAACTCTACTGACGTCTTGGCTTTACACAGGCTGTCGGTCAGATATGCTCAACCGCGTCGCTGGCGCATAACCTCGAGCAGTGCGTGAAACTAGTCGCCAAGGCCGCTGTTGGTGGCGCAAAGGTACGGCTTTCTTCCCCAAAACACTCGTTCTGAGTCGTCACGAGGGCAGAGACATGGCTTCCGTCGGTGCCAACGTCTCACTACAGACGTCCCGCAACAAAGACATCCCCCAACTGACACCCGCAAGGTCCTCTTCCTTCCCGAGGCCGCAGACTACATCGCCTCAAGCCCCCAGGAGTCTCTCTCCCTCGCCCAGCCCGAGTCCACATCCCCCTTCGTCCTCGGCCTCCAAGAAGCGGCAAAGAAGCACTCGCTCGCCGTCAACGTCGGCATCCACGTCCCGGCCCCTCCCTCACCGGCATCCCCCGGCGGCGGCCCCCGACTCCTCAACCGCAGCCTCTGGATCAACGCAGACGGCTCCGTCAACGCCGCCGCGACATACGACAAGCTCCACCTCTTCGACTACGGCGCCCTTCGAGAGTCCGCAACCGTCCAGGCCGGCCCCGCCCTGACCGCCCCGTTCCCCACACCCGTCGGCCGCGTCGGCTCCCTCATCTGCTTCGACCTCCGCTTCCCGGAGCCCGCACTCGCCCTCACCCACCCGGCGCCCCGCAGCCCCTTCCTCCCGGAGAACGGCGGCGCCGGCGTCGCCCAGGTCCTGCTCTACCCGTCCGCCTTCACCGTCAAGACGGGTCTCGCGCACTGGGAGACGCTCCTGCGCGCGCGCGCCATCGAGACGCAGAGCTGGGTCGTCGCCGCGGCGCAGGTCGGCGCGCACAACGCGAAGCGCAGCAGCTACGGCCACAGCATGGTCGTCGATCCCTGGGGCGCCGTCAGGCTGGAGCTCGGCGGTGTAGACGCTGACGGCAGGGCCGAGGAGGGCGCCGAGGGGGCCATTGGCTTCGTCGACGTGGATTTGGATGAGTGGACGAGGATCCGCGAGGGTATGCCGTTGGTCAGACGCACGTGAGTTGTCCTTGCCTTTGCTCCGCCGTTCCCTTGCTCCCCTCCCCCCCGCCTCCCTTTTTCTTGTTCCCGGACGACACGTTTTTCTGCACATCGTCACACCGCCTTTGAGCCTCATGTCTCGTGTTTCCATATTGTGAACAGCACAACTGCATCCCCCTCCCCCCCATCCCCTGAAGACGCACACGCCCCCGTATATCCCACTGATCTTCCCTTCCCCTTCGTCCGGCCCCTCTCTTCTCCATACCGTGAGAGAGAGAAAGGTACCAGCAGGATGGTTTGACTGACGAGAGGAAACAAGCGATGTGTACCCTGGAATCTAGGTGTAAGCCGCCCGCCCACGGCACGCGGCACGCCCCCCCCTTCCCCCTTCCCATGTGAGCTGTCACAATCCCGAGGGGCAGGGTCAAGCTGGGTACGGCAGATGCAGTGTCCCCGTCATCTTGCAGATGAGAAAGAAAAAGTCCTTCTAGAAAGCCTCGTCGCCGGGGAGGGGAGGCGGTCAGGGTGTACGGATACGTTTTGATGATGATGTTGAGCCTGGCACTCGGTAGCACCGTGATAAGACTTAGAGCGCCGCCCCCCGGGGGATAGGACGGAACAAACAGGGGGACAAGGGATGGAAGAGCGGTAGGACCCAATGACTCGGCACGTCTGCGGGAGTTCTAGAAGGAATTGCAAATGTTCCATGGATGGGGCGCCGGCAAATGAGTGAATATCAGACAAGCAAGGCCCTTCCCTCCACCGCCCGTGTTTGACAGGGCTGGCAAAGATGTCCACATGGCCGGTGAGGCCTCACCGAGGCAACGCAACGCAACGCAACGCAACGCAGCGGTAGCGGTAGCAGTAGCGGCAGCAAGGGAGATAGGGATGGGATGGGATGGGACGGTGGATGACGGATGATGCATGTGCATGTGCGTCGTCCGCCGCGTGCCGTTGGGGACCATTATGCGGTCAAGGACGATGCGGCGGTCAACTAACCGCAGATAACCCACGGTAGGCCACCCGGGGGTGGGCTCTTCCTGCCGCCCCCATGTTTGCCAGTTGTCCATGCCGACGGTAGTGTAGTTGCGTCTGTTGACCGAGGGCGATTGAAAATTTTCTCACAGTGATGGCCCGGTGAGTCAACATGCCAGGGGTGTTGGGTTGTTGTCAAAACTGCAATGTGCGTTTGTCTGTCTGTGTCTCTCCCTCTCCCTGGGGTGGAAAACATTCACCATCGCCCTGGTCACCGGGGAAGATGATGAGATGAGCCGCCCAGCGCCTGAACGGTAGCGTCAGTGTTAGCGCCTAGCTGTGCCAGCCAGCGAGGTCATCGGTGAAGGGGTGGATGGGCGGTGGTGGTACCCGTAGGCCAGCTAGCTAGCAAGCAAAGCAGCCCAACGGTTTTAAAATTGGGGTTTGCGGTGTGATGGGTGCTGCGCTGGCAGTTCAAGGGGAGGGGTGTTGGGGGTGGTAGTGATCATGGTTGTCGTCTTCTTGCCCGTCCCCGGGGGGCTGGTAAGAAGAAAGGTGAAGCAAGCTCGTTGTCTGTTGGTGGAGTGTGTGTGTTGGGCATGGGCATTTTGCCCAGACACGGAAGAAGGCGAGAAGAAGGAAAAAGAGGGTCCCGCTAGAAGGAAAATCTGAAATTTGGAAATAACGTGGTAAATTAGGAGCAGAGGCCAAGCGAGAAGAAGCTGTGGATCTGCTTCAGTTGCTTCAGCCGGGGGGGGGAGGGGTCAACACAACAACCTCGTCGAGGGTGTGTGTCAATCGTGATTTCCATGGATGATGACAGCGGTGCGGTACGGACCACGGTGCAGGCTTTCGTGGACGGTGTTCATGTCGCCCGGGGCCGTTGTCACTTCTCTCGCGGCGGGTGGAGACGGCCACGGTCGACGTGGACCGGCAGTGTTTCCCAGTGGATGGAGGCAAAGAGTGGAGATGGGCCGGGTTCGAAGAAGAAGAAAAGAACAAGAGGAGACAGTGTTCTCATCATGGCCCCCGGGGACCCGGGATCCATGCCCCGGGATGCCGTTGTCCAGGTCCCGGTCCGCATGGTGAAGGCCATGACCCACCGCTGCGAAAAAAGGGCATTTGGTAACTTGGGACCGGCCGTCCGCCCTGTCTGTTGTTTGCGGGCCTCCTCCGGGGGTAAGGGGGGGCCTCCCCTGAACCCGGACCATAGACCCGGACCATGAACCTGGGCTCCCTCGCTGGGCCCCTCTGGAAAGAAGGAAAGAAGCCAGAGAGAAGAGTTCCAAAACCACAGCCCCGGGAAATTTGGAGCGTTTGGGAATGAGGACCTTGCTCCTCCTCCCCCGGCTGGTGACTTTTGTTTTGCCTTCCTTCTCTCACCGTGACGATCAAGGGCGAGGGGTCTCGCTCAGTGTCTCCCTCTCACCGAATGGACCCCCAATCCCAAACTTCACTCCCACCGAGGACGAGAGCAGGGGGATCGACAGATGGGCAGGAGCTTTTTACCAGGAGGTTGGGGACGCAAAGGAGGGCCCCCATCCTGAAAGAAAAGGTCATGGGGTTTATCCGTAGACACACAACACAGAGAGATTGTGTGGACGCACTGCGCCGAACAGATGGAAAGATGGGATGAAACGTGGGAAGGATGATCTCTGCTGTCAAATGTCCCATCCCCCTCTCCTCTGTCGCTCCTCCTGTGTGGTGGGGTGGGGGGCTCCAGTTGCTCAATGTTTGGCCCATCTTATGCAATCTGGGCGAGACCTACATAGGTGCTGGTGGATTGGATTTGGGGCTCCCCAAAAGGGGTTTTTTGCCTCCTCGTGACGGACGGTTGGTCCCCGGAGAGAGGAACCGACGGCAAGAGGCGTCGCAGCGCGTGGGATGTCAAACTCTACCGAGGCGGGGAGATCACGCTCCAGGAGGCGCTGCTGGGTCAATGTCAGGCGCTGCGGATGCTGTGAGGTCTTGCTTTCGTGGCGTGTTGAGCCGCATGATCAAAGGCCCCGGTGAGCTGAGGTCTCGAGACTTCCGAAACCCGGGCTTCACTCTGCGGTTCCGGATTTTCTCGCTTCTCGGCCGATGAAGCGTCGCATAGCCTCAGGATGGGGGCCGAAGAGGAGGAGAGAAGGAGGTCTTTGATCTTTTGGTCTGGATGGTCGCGTCCCTGGATCCCGCGCAATGCGTAGCGTCAAACCAGCGAGCCGGGTCGTTAGAAGCGTGTCTGTTGCCGCAGTCGCAGTCGCAGTCGTCGTCGCCGTCGTCGGCGAACGGGGCCGGGTACGTTATCAAAGCATCGCATCACGATGACATGTTTGTTGCTTCCCGCCGCCACCGGGGCGCATATCCGGAGGATGGATACCTCGTGCGGTTTGCTTGTTGGCCATACCTATCTCCATATTTGATAGCCTGGGGAAATATCAAAGTTGCTGCAGCAGGCTCAAGAAGGAAGTGGTGGGTACGTAGCTGGCCACGAGTTCCCAAACTTCCGGTTGGCGCCACGGGAAGCAAGCCAAACTCAGGCACTCGTGGCACTGTACTTGTGTTTCCGGATCCGGACGACGTCGCAACTGACTGCGCCGGAGTGCGACTCTGCGTCTGCATTGTATCGTTTGGATGTAACCCCCCCAAATAAGATAAGGAGGCCAAGGGAGAATCCCACGGGGGGAGAGAGTTTGTCGTGACTCGCAACGGACGCGACCAACGGCAGTGGTGGATTGAGCCGGCTGCAGATGGTTGGAGGGGATGATAACGGCGGCACCACCCCTGGAGGTGATGTTGATCCTATCACATCTCGCATCATCAACAGCGGGCAAACACTCTGGAACGAGGAACCAACAAAGGGACATTCAGAAACAACAACAGACTTCCAACCAACAGCTGGTCGGGGCACGAACAGCAGGTTGTTGTTGGTGATTGAGTTGCAAGGGGCCCTGCAAACAGCGAAATGGGAGGGTGACCTCTCGATGCGAAACAAGCGAGACGACACACACACACACACACACATCACCACCACCAACACAAACAAAAAGAAAAGAAAAACGCACAAACACGAATGCATTTCATCCACCAATAGAAACTCTTATTAAAATCATTGATATATGATTCCTCAAGAAGCTCGATCAATAGGCATTCAAAACTCCAAAAGAATGGACAAACAAGCTGTCGTGTCATCAACCCCTATTGGTTTCCAGCTGGGTCGTCACCGTCCTCCTAGACTAGGTGAGTGAGGTGTGCAAAGGTGAAGGCCGTCCCTCACCTGGGCACACCTTGGACCTCACCGAGCGCGAGCTTCAGCTGAGGAGGAATAAGAAAAGAGTGGGGCAAGCCACCATCTCGGTCAAAGCGCATTCCCTGATTGGTCGCGGAAATCAGAAACAGCAGGAAAAAAAAAGAGGGAACCCCTGGCCCACCGCGGGCCACTCCCGATGGGAGGAAGAAAGAATGAGAAAAAAGAAGGTCCCAGCGCTTTGGTTCCCGGGACGCCGCCGGCTGCATTAGCGCAATCAGCAGAGAGGGAAGCCGAGGAAGCAGCAAGCAGTCAGCTTGTGTCGTCTTTTTTTTTTTCTGCCAGCACACACCACCCCCTTTTTTTCTCCTGGTGCCTGTCGCCCACCAGTGACCACCACCGCCACCACCACCACAGCCGTTTCTGATGGCGGCGGCGGCTGGACTGCGCTGCGTGAGAAAGTCGCAGTGTGCCTGGCTAACAATACACACACCACAACCACAACTACCACCCCCTTTCTTTTCGCGCAAATCGCTCCCGTCCATCGTCCTGCCCCCAAGTCCAACTAGTGCAGCCGCCATCGTCGACCGGATAGCCCATCACCTGTTTGTTACGCAGTCTAGTCGCAAAAACCTGAATTTCCCGTCCCACTAGCCCTAGGTAGACTGCGTGCACTTCCACTAGCCGCCTCATTACCGCGCGCCGTGCCCGATCTCTGCCCCTACCCCAAATCAAAGTCTAAATCCCCTTTTTTTCTTCCTCTGCCTCTTCCGGTCATCGTCGCGCAAAACGGATAGTCTAATGCAAGGCACCATCGGCCCCATGTATCCGTAGAGAGTAGCGTATCCGTAGTCCAAAGGGCCAAACGCGTCCGACGCGGTGCTCCCGCGCGACCAACGCGCGCGGGCTCTTCTCGTATGCGACAACGACAGTCGTCAGTATCACAGACCCGGACCCAAGATGAAGAAGATCCCGCGGCGCACCAAGCCCAGCACAGCACACAAACACATACACATACACAGCATCAAACTCAGCTAAACCCATAGTCTCGGAGCCTGTCCATCAAGGAAACCATGCACCCCCAGACGGGAATTGGTTGGACAAGGTACGCGAAAAGAACCAAGAATTAAGTAAAAATAAAAATAAAAAAAGTCGCCCTCCCAACCGGAACGTCTGCAGTAACACATCCGGGCCGGCAACTTTTTTTTTTCTTTGCTCGCTCGGTCTTGTGTCTGTTCGCACAGCATTGCGTAGGTTGCGTAGCCACCCCCCCAACTTCAGCCTGTCCAGGTAGCGCGGTAGGCACTTCATCTCGGGGAACCTGCCCAACGTCGCATTCATGGCGTCAGGCGCATCATCTGCGATTGGGAAAACCCCTCTCAGCTGGCTCCTCTCAACCACGCAGTCGGGCCGTAGCTACGCGGCAGGCGACGGTCCGAAGGGTGCTTGCTGGCTCTATCGAAACAAAAATTCACCAAAAGAGTCGACTCGAGTTCGATCTCAACTATCCTTGTCGCTGTGATTTGCGCTGCGCTGCGCCATTGCCGGCCGGAAGGGGATAAAGCAAAGTGTAAAACATCCAATGCGCAAAAATAGCTTTCCCAACGTCGCATTTGTCTCTCTCCCCTCGACGTGAGTTCGAACGAGACGAGGGTTTGGTGTAGGTCGTAGCATTGCATCGCAACAAGTTACTTCCGTTCAAGGAAACCACCCCTATCCATGTCCCATGCCATCCGAACCTCAACTAGACTCTAAATCCGTGTAGCTATTCTTGCTTTTCTCCTCCAAGGCTTC
Source organism: Colletotrichum cordylinicola (assembly GCA_027406065.1). Taxonomy (NCBI): domain Eukaryota; kingdom Fungi; phylum Ascomycota; class Sordariomycetes; order Glomerellales; family Glomerellaceae; genus Colletotrichum; species Colletotrichum cordylinicola. The sequence goes on along the minus strand of JANVYD010000001.1, from coordinate 4,956,786 downwards.
ACCTTGTCCGTTGCCTCGGTCTGCTTCTTTCTTTTCCAATTCCCTGCATACTTGTCCTGCGTATTGGCAATGCGATGCGATGCGCCTCTGCGGTCAGTGAGGAAAGGGGGGCGGACAGAAAGAAAGAAAGAAAAAAAAAAGCCACAGAATGCATGGTCATCATCATCATCAACACCACCACCACCACCCCTCCCCATGCAAAACCGTCTTCCCCGGCTGCACACATCCCAAACCCGCATGGCCCGTATGCACGATCTACGACATCCTCCCCTCCGCAGGCGACAAGAAGAATAAGAAACCACCTTGTACCACCACAACCTGGCCCTCCCCCCCTCTGTTGCAAGCTCTTCCGTTTGGAGGGTGGCCAATGTGTTTCCCTTGCCTCTTTCAGCATGTACAATGGCCTAAAAAAATGATTGCCCGCGCATAAGCGCCGGTCCAGGTCTTACCGTCTTAGCTGAGAATCATTGTGTGTCTGGATGGACGGCACGGCTGTCGATCATCGCGTAGTTGACTTGTAGTAGTTCGCAGCAGCCACCACCCACTACCAAACATCAAGGAAAACCCTCGCTCGTCTTCGACATGTCAGACACCTATACGCACGTCAAGAACCTCTTCTTAGTCAGGATCGAGACCCCGTACCGAGTCGGGAAAGGGGAGACAGAAGATGGATGGGGGAGGGCCCGCCGGCATGTCGCAGTCGTGTCAGTTGGGACAAACCGGGGCCCTTTCTCCAACCAGACCACTCACTCCCGCACACCGCATCCGCCCCCGGCTTCCGATCCCCCCCTCCCCCTCCTTCTCAAAAGTCTCACTCTCCCTTCCCTCCCCGGATACATCACCCGTCTAGCCTTTTCGCTTCTGTGAATGAGCAGCATTCAATGACACTCTGTGACTCTCTTTGCTCTGTCAGTTTGGCGCTTACGGGGGGCCGTGGTGGTCATTCATCCTCTCTCTCTCTCTCTCCCTCCCTTCGCCGCCTGCCCCCTTGGGTCCTTTGCGCCAACCATCACCAACACCTCAACAACCCCTCCATTCTACTTCGTAAAAGCAAAATCGCCCGGCATACCGATCAGGAATGTTGAAGTCGCCCGCCGCACCCCTGTCCGCCCGAGATGCATCCTGCACACACTCGCACCAATCTGACCGATCTGGAATGTGCCCGGCTACGTCACGAATAGAGAGAGAGAGAGCCCGAACATGAATACAAACGCGTCAAGGTGTGGTGGTTTTATGTGTGTGTGCGTCGCAATATTGAACCAAGTGATGTAATTAGGGCTCTGTTGGTTGATCATGTCGTGAGAGTGAGAAGCGATTGCAAAAAAGTGTCAAAAAAGTCAAAATGCTTCAAAAGACTGGTTGTGATGAAATATGCTTTTTTTGTTTCCATACGATTGAGCGCTTTGTAGCTATCCTAAACTCTTGTAGAGAGGTAACTAGTAGATACAAGTCTAAAAGAGGGCTAAACCCGCGGGGTATCTTCTTTTTCCTGAGTCCAGCCCAAGCCGCTTCCGATATTAAGGACTCAATACGAGAAAGAATAAAAACAAAACAGTGGCCGCGAAGCCTTTTGGTGGTTCTCGACTACACATTGGGAAGAAACAGAAGAGCAAAGCCAAGCAGGGGGGAATAAATGGTGTAAGTGATAGATAAAAATTGTCCTTCGTCGCCATTGTGCCTTGTTCTGACAAGGTCGGGGAATAAAGTAAGGTAATAGGAAAGCGTTGCTGACATGTCCTTGGCGATCTCGCTCTCAGGGGACCCGCGAGGTATCCTAAAGCCTGGAGAGGGGAAAAAGAGAAAAGCCAAACAAGGGAAAACAAATGGGTAGTGATACAAAGTAAAAAGAAATCCAAAACAGAGTCTATATGCGAATCAAGTTCTTTTCCCAGCCCGTATCCCAGAATTTTTTGTAGCCCGTCTCCCAAATCAAGTTGCCTAAAGCAGAAGAGATAGAAAAAAGAAATCCAATCGCCCCAGCTCTCGCGCGTTGCTTTTCGCCCGTGTCCAAAGTAAAAACCCCCAAGAGTGAATAAAAAAGAAAAATTGTCGTCTCACACCCTGAGCGACGGTTGAGGCGGCTAAGTGCCATGTGCGTCGAGGGTGGTGGTTGCGTTGTTCATGCGTTGCTGCCCGACCATGCTGTCTATGGTGGCTCACCGACAGTTTGGAATGGATCCGCCGGGGATATTGTTGTCGTCGTCGGATTTCGATTCGTAGGACGCTGAAGGGGACCCCAGATGCAGGATGTGAGAGCTGACAGGATGGATAACCAAAACGAGCCATCCATAGGGCAAAGTCCCAGAAAAACCCAGATCCGTCTATGTTGTAACGCCATGCCGTTTGTGTTTTCCCACCCAAAGTACAGCTGGGATTGTGATCCCAGAAAGATCAAAGAAAAATTCGATGCCACATCATGAAAACCGTGATTGAGCGTTCCCATTCGCCTTGCTGCTGGGAAGCAAGTTGTGGCTCCGAGCCGGTGTGTTCTAGTCTTCGACAGGAATGCGTATTAAAATGGTTGTATGGTAATGTTGTTGCGAAATCGACCAGGACGTTGTACAGACGAGGTGGTACATTTGGAGAAAAGACCGCCAGTATTAGAAGTGTTGTAGGGGTGCAATGGTGTGCGTATGTTCGAATGAGACGCTGCAGCAGCGGGCAGAAAGCGGGTTGTTGCCCCTGTCCGGTGGCGCGTAGAATGCCAGCGCGTCAGCCGCGAGGCCCGCGGGCGGGAAGATGTGTGTGTCGTTCATCATGCTCATGGCACGTCGGTGGATGTTGCGAGGAAAAACCGGCGTGAAGCAGATTTATCGAGGCTTGGGGCGAGGGGGAGGCTTGGGGACACCAGTCGTGTCGTAGGCGCCGCGGCCCATGTTGGAGGTGCTGGAGATTTCTCTGACAACCATTTTGGAGGAGGATGTGTTGATCAAACGGCGAGAGCACGTTCTGATGTGTTGGTTCTGAGCACCGAGCTTGTTAGCCATGTTGTCGGTTTGGTTGGTTGGATGGATGATGAAGAGTGTGATTTGAATCCTGAGGAAGAAAGAAAGTTTGGGGATAAGGCGACAACTTTATAAGCTGAGCGCGATGTGAGGATGAGATTCGCCAGGCCTCACCGCGGTAAGACACTGGGCAGATGCGCACAAGGGGGTAAATTGGCTAGTGGATGCTGTTGCTGCAGCTCTGACTCACAATTCAGGACGTCGTAGTGCGACGTGTTGGAAAGTTACCGTGAAGACTGAGAAAATGGTCTTCTGAGAATGGGATTGGTGAAAGGCGACGGGGGTGAAGAAGCGGTGATGATGCAAGGAGGCCTGGGTTATGTTGCCGAATTGGGCGTAACCGCTGTTGCTGGGGGTGTTTCGCAAGAGCCAAAAAATGATGGAGCTGAGGCAAAACAGGCGGAGCAGAGGAAGCGAGGGATGAGTTATCGGCACCGTTGTTGCATGAGGCAGGATATCCTGTGTGCTTTTTGCGCAGTCGCAGACGAAGTATTGAAAGGTGTATTGGCGTTTCTTTGGTCGGACGGTTGCGCAGGTCTCGGAAGCTGTTGGTGAATTTGCTTCTTGTGTCGTGGTGATATTATCGGGTCTCTGAATTAATGGGTTCCCCGGTCCAAGTGATTTCTGATTCCGTCTTGTTCTCGTTTCCCTCCTTGTGTTTCGCTTTTGCGCTGGTCAGGGCCCGGAGCGGTACGGTACGGTGCGTGCGAGACGAGGGTTTGGCTTGCTGCAGGTTCTCTCGCTAAGAAGCTAGGAAGCTGGCAGTCTGCAGGGTGGGTCGCGCGAACAGCTTGTCCTGTGAGGCGAGGAGGCGTGTAGAAGAAGGTTGGCCAGAAAGACTGCGGTGAGCTTGCAGGAAAAAGGGGGGCGCGTGTAAGAGGAGCGGATTGCTGGGCTCTTGTTGGGAGCAGTCGGTGTGATGATGATGGATGATGCTGGCGTAGAGAAAAGTAGGTGAAGAAAGACCAAAGCCTGTTATTCGCGCCGGGGAAAGACGGGAAGATGTAGTAGTTGTTGTTGTTGAGAGAGGTGAGTGAGGATAGTGAAGTAGGAGCGAGAGATGACGGATGGGAGGGAGAGGATTATGAACTCTTATTATTCCAAACGCCCCGACCGAGAATGGGAAATTTTTTTCCCTAAAAGCAATGTCCAATGTCAATGGTAAGGTATCCGGAGAGTAAGGTACAGCCGTCAGGTACCTTGGAGCACTCGCAATGTAATGTCAGGGCGGGAGTGAAGGGAAGGGGGCCATGTAGTGTTCCTCAGGTTTGGTTCCTTTTCCAAAAATTAAAGGGCAAAAAAAGGGAACCAGAGTGAAGGGATGGGGGGTCCTGGACTGCTGCTGGGGGGGGGGGGGGGGCACCGACTGGGATTGGGGATTTGGACCAGCTCTCCTCTCCCAGCACCAGCAACGGCAGCAGCCAAACTACCACAAACCCAGCACACACACCTCATCAGCGCCGGTAGCTTCAGCGGCGCACCCTACCCCCCGGCGAGACGGCAAGGCCCCAGGCCCTAGACCAGGCCCCTTCATGTTCTCCAGGGGAGCGTGGAATTAGCCACCACCACCACACCTCGCCATGCCAGGTCCATGCCGTGAGGTACCAGTCCATGCCTCTCTGATCCTTGCCCCGTCCCATGCCCATGCCATGCCATGCCAGGTACCCGTACCGCTCCCCCCCAAAGGAGCCGTCGGGAGCATGGCTACGTACTTTTGTCTCCTTCTGGAGCTGCGTAAGGCGAGGAGGGCAAGCCGCCGCAAAGGCACCTTACCCATCCCACCACATCATGCTGCAGCAGACACGCAGCCAGCATGGAAGAGACAGAGGAGCCTCCCGAGAGCCAGCAGCAGCCAAGGACCGAAACAGACGGGACCTCTCCATCTTGTTGCCGCGCACACACGCAGAAGCCCACGTAGGGCTCCTGCTACCACTTCACCCGCAGTGAGGCGAGGCGGTAGAGACCTGGTCCCGTTCCCCTTATGGCTGTTGAGATGCTGGGAGCTGCGCCAAACAGAGACTAGGGCCGAGTCGTGGCTTCTTGCCGGTGGTGTGCAAGTCTGGTGTGGCAGCAAGTATGGCTTCTTTTGGCTTCAGGGAGAACCCTAACGTAGGGCCGTGGTCGCTGATGAGAACAGTAGCTTGTGTTCCGAAGCTGCTTACTCGCTATTTTCAGGCACACATAAGTGCCCTCCTGGTCTCCCTCTAGTTCACGTCGTTGCTGATCCTACTTTGTAATGCTTTTCCATCAGTTTGCTCGTCTGCCCGCGTAGATCTGATAATGTCTTCTGTGTGCCTCCGGTGAGCAGATCAACCCTGTCGAGCAACAGAAACAGACCAGACAGATGGTTGAGGAAGGGGGAAAAAGAAGGCAAAATGCCGGTTCACCTACGCAGCAGAAAGAGTGCTAGACTCCTCCAGCAACAGGGAACCTGGCGCCGCGTCGCCGGTACGGTACACTGTGTGCGCATCCATCCACCCGGGCAGATTAGACGTCTGGAAAGTACCTTCGACGCCGCGGCAGAGAGAGAAGATACGGCAGTGAGGCAGGTAGGTCAGGCACCTTAAAGTCGAGGTATCCACAGGGCAATTGGTGAGGTAAATGGTGCCCAGCCAGCCAGTACGTACCGTACCGTACCGCTCCTCACCTCACCTTAGCTCACCGGAACACCCACAAATTCATCCCCGTCTCCATCGTGCTAGCAGTTTGTCCGTCTGCTTGTCTCCTGTTGCCCTCTGCACTGACGGTTGTCGCCTCTGCGAGGATCCTCCTTGATTACCACGGCGAACAGGGGCCGGTGGTGACCTTTAGCACCTTCAGGGGTGCAGCTCATCCATCCATCCATCCACCACTGACCCGTGGATGCACCCTCCCCTGTCGCCATGCTTTGTGTCCGTCTGCTCCAATCCCTCCTTCTCTTCGAATGCTTCCAGTCCCACGTCCGGAAGCTTCCTCCAAACGGGTCTCTGAAATCCTTGTCCTGTCTGATGCCGTCCTGTCAATCTGCTGTGGCCCTTAGCGCTCGCGGTGCTCGTCGCAGCCCGACGCAAAACGTGCTGTCGCATCAGAGTTGGCTGGACACTCTGTAACTGCCCTCCCTGCCTTAGTCAGGCCAGTCTGTAAGTGAAGGGCTTCGCTGGAGCTTCGCCCCTTCAGCTCGGCTCAGCCCGACACGACTGGACACAGCATTGAAGCTGTTGATGCTGTGATTGAGTAAAAATAGCTGAAGGGGGCTGTCGTATAGACTGCAAGACGGAAGAGAGAAGGAAGGAAAACGAATGGTCTTCTCGCAGCTCGATTCCTGGCATGTTTCCACCCTGGCTTATCGAGTCGTTTGCCAAACCACCCACCCCCTTCTGCTGCTCGTTGCTTCTTCCTGACAAGGCACTCCCATCTCTGAATTCTGATGAGAATTGCGTGTTCAGTCTAGCAATTCAGGCGGGCCGCCGGCGTGACCTCCGCGGCGGGCCAAATCGAGTGCGCAACGAGAATGAACGGCCCGCCAACGTCGTTGTTGGTCATTCCTTGCGGGCAGCTGTAGATGCTGGCTGGTAAATTTCGGGATGTTCCCGTACGAAGTCCTGTGTCGCGTTCCCTGCGATGCCTCCTCCGGCCTGGCCTGGCCGGGCCCAGGCTGACAACGCGCGCAATGGAGCTATTCAGTTTGACTGCCCAGCCCGACATGTTGCCAAACGAGCACGTCCGCCATCTCGCACATTCCATCCCTTAGCTCCTTGCGCTCGATGGCGGGCGACGGCTTGAGGTCCCGGACGGGTCCACCTTCTCCCTGCCGTGCTCCTCACCTCGGAGAGGGAATGGCGAGAGCGATCCGTCGCTCATCATTCACGCCTCCTCCGGGCTGATGTCCCGTCGGTGAGCACACAGGTATCCTGGTGGCTCATCCTGGCCCTTTTCTTCCCCGTCATTTTCGCTTCCGCGCCGACCGTCCAAGGACTGCACGGTGAGAAAGAAAAACTCTACCGAAAACTTTTCTCCATTCCGAATACCCTCTATCGGCTGATCCTTGATGGTGTCAGGATGCAAAGTCTGCGCTTGCTTATCCTCACCGACAGCACATTAAGGCCGAACACGAGGGCAGGCCACGAAAATGCTGGCCCGTCTACATCTTGTTGGACAGAAACGAGTCGAATAGCAACCGAATTCCCACAAACTTCGGTCAGCAGCCAACCCATGCCATGCGCGAGACTTGGCACCCCAAAGGCCGTTGCTGAGTCTTGTGTGTGACCAATTCGTCGTGCCGCGCGTTGAAGCACTGCATCTGATATTCCATTCCCGTGCCGGGTTGGTGCTTGCAACCCCATCCTGTGTCTGGTCCACGTTTTGCTCCCTTCAAAGCTACTATTTTCACCCGGGAACACCCCGCCACCTCCTCGGCGCCCTTCGTCGTCCAAAGTCCAACCTAGACTTTCGACCCAGATCGGTGGTTTTGTCCGAGGTGCACAACACAGTTCCAAATAAATTCAACAAAGCGAGAGGGCTTGTCGTGATCAAGTCGTCGAATATCACAAGACCCCGCCAACAGCTTGGTTGATGTCTTACCGAGATTTGACCTGTGCCATGTTCGGCTTGCAGGTTCTAGAAAAGTTTAACGCCGTGTCGTCATTGTCGCGAAATACGAACTCAATGTACTGAGAAAATGACTAAGAAGCGACAGCAGAATCTGCCTCCAAGGTTTCCACGGCCAGCGTGGAGGAACGGGCTGGACGGGTAACCCTCGACCTAAACACACCGGCAACACGGGATTTGCCAATGTTTCTTGGGCGGCACGCAGCTGCGCACCAGCATGTCAACGGATGGCAACTGGCATGCGGTCCAAGATTCGCGTAGCCAAGACATTGACCTCCCAACTATCTGACGACTCGTTCAGTCGATGTCTGGCGTGCAAGGCTCGGTGTGGAAAGCCGCGTGATTTGCCTCTTCATTATTCCGCTCAATCAGAATTTCCCTCGTCTGAACCCCATAGGCTTGGCTTGACCTGTCTGCAAAACTCAGTTGGTGGTCTCTTTCGCGATCGGCTGTCGCCGCCTTTGATCCAGAAGTTCTGAGGGACGTTGGGATCCGAGATGGGATGAGCAAGGGTGACGTGCCGTTGATCATGACGGCAGGGCATGGTTGACTTCCTGTTTCTTGCGCACATCTCGGGGAAAGAAACAAGAATTGCGAATGTGCTCATAATCGATTTGATCTGTTTGTCGTTCCCGTGTGGATAAGCAAGCGAGCAGTATTCGGCCAGCGACCTTCCGTGTCTGTCAACGCCGAGCAGCGAGTGTACATCGCGCCAGAACGGATTCTCGGCGGATTCCAGACTAAGGCAGCTTTTCCCACCGTGAGGCCCCTCAGACGAAGATCAGTCCGCGGTAAGACTGTTTCATCTAGGAGCGATCGCTGCGGCTTCTACTCTCAATACGGCATGTAACAGACTTGACTGGCAAGCGACCAAACGCTGACCGCTGACCCGAAAGAGACAAGCCGGAGAGGGCTTGAGTGCTTGCATGAAGCGAGCGGATCGATCCCGTCCGCTCGCCTGAGTCGCAGATATGGAATTGTACTGGCACACAGAGTCTGAAAGATTGCAGAGACGTTCAGCATCTGTCGGCCCCCAGCTAGCGAGATTTATGACAGAAATTCGTTCCCGATCATCAGCATCCGTGGACAATGGCCCGATTCAAAGATGAGTGAGGTCTGTTTGTGCCCACCCTGCTGATGGCCCGGCCGTCCGGTCATTCCGTCTCTCTGGATGCGACATATGTGAGGTTATCAGTAGATCGCACTCAATGCTTTGTTTCCCCACGGCCCCCAATCAGAGCCCCTGAGCTCCCAGACGACGCGCAGTGTTCTCTCGCATTGTCGCAGGAAACACGCTTCTCCTCTCGTCCAAAAATGAGCGGCGATTGACTTTAGACGTCAGCGATTTCCCTGTCGCGGTAGTATGCCGGGCGCCCGGCGCCACATTCCCGCACGCCAAGTGAACCGTTTGGTTGCTGATGTGCTGAACAAACCGCAGCTGCAATTACTCCTGTCGCTCTGCGTCCATGTTCAAGGGCCAAGTCAAACGAAAGTCTCCCAATTTTTCGGCTCGGCAGGTTGGACAACGACGGCAAACAACAGGGCCTCCCTTTGTTGTCTCGTCTCGGCGTCCATCTCGCGTAGCAGTGCAGCCTCCGTCGCTCGAAATAGGCGGGCGAGACATGCTGCCCATCAATCAATCCGGAACCCTGCATATGGTTCCCTAAGGTAGGCAAGGTAGACTCAGAGGCTACTTGTCCGTCGCCTGTGGTTGCTCTACCCCCTCTGCTGCCGTCGCTGCAGCTCAAGGCCAAGGCTCCCCTGCCTGGAACCTGGAAGCATTCAGGGACCTTTGTTCGCCGCTGGGCTCCGCGGCAGGGCAATAAGCACTGTCCTTCCAGCGGGCTTCCACTGCATGGAAGCCTTCCAGAAGCTGTGGAAAGTCGAAGCCTTGAAGAGTGCTCCCCGGTGCCGCTAACAAATACCGCCGTTGAGGGTGCCCCATCTCGGTGGAGAGTCCACTCAATTGTCCACTGGTTTCTATTCTTACCAGGGGCAGTTGAGAGTACTACTCACCGTATGCAATTTCCTCTCAACAGGGTGGTAGTCCTTCAGGGGCCTGATGGGATCTTCTTCTCTTGGCCTTCTCGTTGCTGAGCCCTGTTCTCCGGGACTTTGTCATGGCACACCTGGTCAATGTCATGGCCTTCAAGACAGGTACTCTGTATCCGGGCATCTGGTTCTCAGGGGGCACAGCGCTGCTAACAGGCAGGCGAAGGCCGATTGTGATGGGTTTGTCTGGGATGAATAGCCTCTTTCAACTTTGATGGGCCGCCCCGACTGGCCGGGTATTGATAATCTGCAAAAGGTTGATCTCGTGACAGGCACCCGACCAGCATCATGAAAGACGCCCCAAAGTCGCGGCTGGCGGATGTCCAGGTGCCCGTTCTGCCGCGGCAGCGCGATGTCATGGCACACGTGTCAAGAGATGGTGAGGTACGTACCGCACTACGCTCCCGTACCGCCTAAAGTAAGGTAATCAAAACTCTTCGTACCGTCGTTCCTGCATTAGCCCAGTCGCCGGCTTGGGTCCGCTGGGGAAAATATGCGATGAAACAGGGGTAAAATTGTGACCCTCCTCGGCTGGATACCGAGGATCCGGTCAGCCACAGGAGAAGCAGAAGCTCGTGCTTCAGCTCAACCACTGTACGGATACAATCTGGCAAGTTGGTCGCTGCCAGCTGCTGGACAGGGACTCTGTGCGGCTCGCAGTCTGGGAAGATGTTGATAGTGGCATCTGTTTGGCAGCGGACAACTTGCAAAGTTTCCATCCTCAACGGTGTGGCCACAATGCCTGGTTGCAGAGCGGTCATGATCTTCCGCGCCTGTTGCATCCACGTCAAGTCATGTGACTTACATTATGCGTTTGCGACGCGGTCAAATGAGAAGTGAAGTCTCGGTGAGGTTGCACCCTGGTGACAGCCCAATCCAGCCCAACGGTGAAGCTGTCAACGCTCTCATCGGCTCCACCAAGCCATGCATGCGCCTCCATCCGCGATCCCACATGCTGGGCTGGCGGATGAAGCCGTTCTTCTGTGTGTCCACCTGCCGTGCCGTGGCTTGAAAACGCTGCGGCCTCATCACGGCAACGCCAAATCATCCAAGACCGGGAAAAAAATCAATGTCAGGGAACCTTGCAGTCAAGGCTTGCGCTGCCGGGAACTTGGGACCAACGGGATCACAATGAAAACGGCCCTCCTGATGACCCTAGCCATGCTGGCTTTTCGGCAGGGATAGCGGGATAGTCTCAGAAGGACTGGGATGGACTAGGAGTTTGAGCCAAAATCGGTGAAGTGATCCTGCGAAGGCCTCCCCGGAGCAGGTTCCGACGAATTGTTCACCGCGTGGATACCGCTTTGCCGGGGCTGCAGCCTCGCAGGGGATTTTGCTGGGAGGACCAGGTCAATGTTGTCAACAGTTTGAAGAGCTCCAGGCCGCGTTCTGGAAGGTCCGAAGAAGGCATGAAGATCCATCGTCTCCATAATTGGGGAAGGGGACCGGAAGGCATGTCTCTCTTGACAGGTATTCGTAAAGGAGTCGTGTTCTGGATAGTGTTGAGAGACATCAAGGCCAAAGTGTAGAGACACCAAGCGGATCGGCAGGGCCTTGATCCTGGTAAGTGTTTGGCACAGCGTTGACTGGGTCGGTGTCATGACAGAGCTTCCTTCAATCAAGGGCCGATGCTGCAAGAGCCGGACACGTGCTAGAGAGGTTATTCTTCAAAGTTGCGTCCCGCAGCTTGTGACAGTCGCAAACGACGGGTATTGGGTACGGATCCTGCCTATCAAACGTGCCATGAAGCTGAGCGATCTCGTAATTGCAACCTGCACAGCAAGTCCTGAAGTTTGCGCAAAAGCATGCCGATGTTGTCTCATCAAGAGTCATGAAAGTCATGAAAGTTCGATTGGAGCGAGACCATGGAAATGTTCCAGAAGCTTTGGGTCCAAAATTTGAGAGTTCGGAACGACAGGTCATGAGTCAGCCCTGCCGTTTGAGCTTAGGGCCCAGGTAAGTTAAATGGCTAGCAAGCATCGGAGGCCGTACCTATCTGCAGAGCTTTGCCGGGTAGGGTTCGGCAGCATTGGCAGCACAGGCCACACGGCATCTTGGAAGTCTAAGCCGGCTGATTGCGACTGGTCCAAAGTGATGAAGATGCTCGGGGGACGAACTCTGTGACGAGTCATTGCGGGCACTGGTGTTTGCGCAGCACGAACGAACGTTTCTTCGCGTGGCGCCTTCGGCCAAGAGGCGTGGATATGCCTGCAAAATAGCCAGAGGTTCGTTTGCGAATGGTGTATTGCCTTGGTCGTCGCCTCCGGGCGCTCTGGATGGATGAGAGCCACCATCCATGTGCAGTGACGGCCGCAGCTGCCATAGCTGGCATGGCACAAATACGATGCATCTGGCAGGCCCGTCTTCGTCTGAGAGTTGGAGGCAAACTGATAGGATGTATCCGTACACGCAACAAATGGTGGGCAACTGGCGAGCAACAAGCTCTTTGCTTGCTTACCGGGTTGGCGACTGGCGCTGTGACCTGTCACAGAGGTGCGGTGGAAACCTTCTTGGGGAAGAGATGGGACGAGGGATGGGGATTGACCTCGTGGCACCGGGGAAGGGCTTCCGCTGGCTGAACGGGAACGGGGTCTATGGGAGTATGCTGGAGTGCTGGAGGCTGGAGGCTGGAGCAGGTCGCAGTAGCCACTGTTCGCAGTGCATCCGTCCGGCCAGGATGGTCTCGCGAATGTGTTGGTAATTTTAAAATTTTTCTCGTTTTTTCTGATGTTAATATCCCGGGAAATCCTCAAGGTCTGGGTGATGTGGACCTGGTTGTTTGCGTCACCCCAGTCCAACCTTCGAAGCCCATGTGTGTTCGCTTGTCCTTCTGGAAAATAGGATCTGCGGTGTCACCCTGTCGTGTCCGAGGCGATAGGAGGGTGTTTGCGGGGCCGGCGAGAGGGCTCTTGTGTTTGGGAATGATTGTGGCCATCTGGGGGAAACGAGGAGCGAAGATGGCATTTTCGTGGATATCCGTGTTGGTGGCAGGGCGGAAAAGGAGAAGGGGGTGAACAAACGCTGTGACGCTGTCAGAGTAGACTTGTGGAGGCCGACCCTCGAGGAGGAGGAGGAGGACGACGACGACAACGACAGCAGCGACGAGGGCCGGTCGATGGTGGATGGTGGAGAGGACAGATCCAGCAGTGACGGAGGAGGGCTACGTACCCGGCTACGTAAGGGACCAAAGGTACTACCTGACCTTCCTGCCTCGTCGAGAGTGCAGTTTCATGAGAAGTCAAAGCAGGGGAAGTCGCGAACCTGGGAAAAGAAAGAACAGTGAGAGTGAGGGTAGGTACTACCTTACCTACCTTGCCTTACCTTGGGCATGCAGCGTGCCTTCCACCCCCCTTCGAGGTGCAATATTCGTATTGTCTGTACGTGGAAGGCACCTCACTTGAGGCGACGCGACTGCCCTTCTGAGCTGCTACTCCCGGCCCGTGCCTGCCTGCAGTCGGCTGTTGGCTTCGGTCTACCGAGCGTTGGATACCTACCTACCTAAGGTAAGGTAGGTAGGTAGGCCTCAGTAACCTGTGAACCCACCGGATGCCGACTGCTTCAGTGTTCACGTTCATTGAGCAGGTATTCCACGTCAATATCCGCAATTCAGCGCCCATTTCTGGATGGTGCCTCACCGAATTAAGGAGAGACATTGTCCGGGGACGTCATTTCCCACACATTGCCACTCACGCCTTCACCGAGGCTTGACCGACCCCTGGATCGCTGAACTCCACACTGCCTCTGCGATCGCGAGAGCGAAAGAAGCAACGAGAAGAAGCAGCGCATGTGAACGTTGCCTGTTTTCTTCTTCCGCAGACCCGTCCGCCGCCCACATTGCCTTTTTCGGGAGAAGAAACGGCCTTGAGGTCATCCGGCCGATGTGATGACTGTTGAGCCCACCGGCTAAATTTCCCGTCCCTGTATTCGGTAGCATGAGACCCCACTTCGGTGAACTGCTCGGCGCCGGCTACAGAAGCAGTCACGTCAGGTGCTGCGTTCCAGTAGATTTTGACGTCAACTCGGGCTGGAAAGGAGCGGTTTGACGATGACCGAGGAGATGTCAACAAGCTGAGAGGTGACGCGAGGACAACACGAATGTTTAGATATGCAAAATGCTGTGCTGATTGGGAAGCGAACATTGGATACTACATGCGCATCAACCCCTTCCAGATCTAGACCAATATTCCGCTTCAAGTTCGCCATGTTTTCGAAACCCGTGAAGGCTCGTGTCTCTACTATTCTCCTGCGTTGCTGTCCATGAAGAAAACGATGACACAGATCAAAGACATACCATCAGTCCTTTACATCGTTGACCATGAGATCTCTCTTGGGAGCATACCATCTGCTGTTTGCTGCACAACGTAGCGTATCTAAGACTCGACGTTGGAGTCACATCTCAAGAAATTCTAGGAGTTGTTCCGGGCCAATGAGGTATGAACTTGAAGTCACGACGCGGCCACCCAGAAGAAGGACTATGTCAAGCTTTTGGATCCGACATCATACTACTACAGATTATATAGACCACGCCTGTATGTACCAAAGTCCGATACAAAGAACCGGCTGCTCTAGACCTGTATCATAGATCCTGTGGTCGATGTGCATTCGAAAATATCTTTACCAAGTGTTGTAGATGTAGTGACAAGGTCCTAAGCCGTAGTTGATGACGACGATGTCGCCGAGCCAGCCCCCGAGATGGTCGGCCGCGCCGGGTGTATCACGCAGATATTACATCCCACAGGAATCTACACGAACTCTCGATGGTATCGGGTGTTATAGCAGAGTCTTACGCACGTATTTGATTGTCTACGTCTTGACACGTGGATTCTGATATGTTTGCGAGCAACGTCTGCAGGCAATACCTCCACCTCACATCCTCGCGGACCAAGTGCTCAAAACAGGCCCACGAACCTACCTTAGTAGGATCCAAGTTCCCTGACTCATCGCCTAATGAGATGCCTCGACCGGTACATCGCTGGATGTGCGACCGGACAGCTGGATAAAGTGTGTCGGGTGTCACTTTCGACGATGTTATTCGAGCACTCCTACTTCATCAAGCTACCAACAGAAGTTTGGCACTAATACCAATTGTTCTAATCTGGAAATGATATGCCGACGGCCCAAAATTAAAAGACACCGCCCACTCGAGGCTATCAAGTTTAGTGACAAGACTGGCAAGCGTGAAAACAAAAGATGAAAACAAAAAGTAGCGTATTAGAACTGAAGCAGCCTTGAGTAAATTACTTCCAATACCGTACAAACAGCAAATCATTGTCTTATCCAAGCCTATCATCCCCATTGGGATCATGTCGAGCCTGTGCCTCTTTGGTTGCATAGGTTCAGAAACTGTGTTGAATCTCGACAGATACGATATCCTTGCCACAGACACCCACGGAATCCTCTATAGACTAATCGTAGGTCCCGCGATGAGAGGATAACTCTTTGTTGCTGCGAGGGATGTCGGTCACTCCGCATAAATCCAACCCACACTGGTTGGGCGTCTCGAAACCGTGATGTGAGCGCCATCGGAATTTAGGGAAGTCGATGATAGTTGAGTATAGCCTGAGTCCATAATTGAACAAACCAATGCTTCATCTTTTTTGGATATGCAAACTCTTTGTTTGGGACATGTGATGTTTTGGGTACCCTTGTGCTGTGTCATCGTGCTGGATTCGGAGCCCTGGTTGTTATGAAGCAAGTACGATCAAGAACATCGAGGGTTACTGCAGACTTCTGCGCACTCCTCAGGTAGGCAGGTGCAAGGGGCCAAATACTGCAAAGTGTTCACGGAGGCAAGAACATCCTCCTCCTATATACTTCCTTGCACAAAAGTTCTGGTTCTCCCGTCCCGACAACAATAATCCTTGGCCAAATTGTTTTGCTTCAACGTCATCTCGTCGACATCACCTCGCCAACATCATTTCGCCAGCATACACACATCTGCACAGTGCAGCTAGAAGTTCAATATGTCGTCTCAACAACTCAGCTCAAGATTCTTGGTATCCCTCTTCTTCGAAGGGGAGCACGACGAATATGGTGCGCGATGGGGCCGTCTGACTATCCGGGCCGCGGAGGCGGCAAACGACTTCATCCCCCAGCCAATTCTCCATGAGGATTGCCAGGTTTGCTGGGAGCAAGCGGTGTTTCAGTTCGAAATTCAGCCTCAGCAGTTCTCGGACAATGACAGAGCTGCAGCCCAGAGGGCGCAGATATACGAGAACTATCGGGCTGATCAACTAATCAGCGGAAGGAGTTACTCCCAGCTAATACTCGATAACGGGCATGTGAGCGCGGTTTGGTTTCGGTGGGTTCTGTACCACATGGACATCATGCGGACCCTTGAGGGTTTTAAAAAGCGACAGACATACCCTCAGAAGCACCAAGTTCGACTCCCCCTTCGTGACCAGCGCTTCTCGCGTCGTGGCGCAGTCTGGACCGTCGAGGGCAAGCCCATGATGGAAATCTGGGCCAGGGAAACCGAGTGGGTGCAGCTTCGTCAGAAAGTCCAGACTCTGCCGGATATCCCACTGCCGACACCAAGATTCGTCAAGGCCAGCTTGTTGGAGGCTACCGACGGAATGGTTCGTGTCACGAGCGATGACACCCTACAACCTGCCCCCGGTGCCATCTTTCCCTACGGCGTGTGCGGGGGCGGATTTCGCAGAGGCCTCAGACACCTGTTGCCCCTGTGGATCGAACGTCTCTTCACCAATGCTGCGCATTGAGGAAGTTTCTTAAACTGAAATATGGGACGGATTATGCGTATCAATCCGGGATAACGCCATGTTCACGAGGAACATGTGAAGTTTTGCGGGAAAACTTGTGATTGGTACGCATCGAAACTACCCTCAAGCCACCAGATCGAGACATGGGGTCTAACATGGACAGGGCTACAGGGGCGTCGAGTAGGAGGGAGTGGAGGATTCTTCAGACGGTTTTCATGGTTAACGGGGGGAGATTGACTCGAGTTTGAAGTCTTGCTGGGAGGCCGTGGTTACCCCCAAATTGCTCTACTTAGTATTCCACAACACTTGTTTTAACTGCCCAATTGACTTTGCTTTACGCACACACTGACTGTGGGAATCTTGACGAGACTGCCTATGTTTCCTGTACTAGAGCGACTACCTATACTCTCTCTACTTTACTGTCGGCGTAGTCGCTGCTGTCGTTGCCGTTGTCTTTGTCGTTGTCGTCGTCCATCATCGTCGTCCATCATCGTCGTCCATCATCGTCGTCCATCATCGTCGTCCATCATCGTCGTCCATCATCGTCGTCCATCATCGTCGTCCATCATCGTCGTCCATCATCGTCGTCCTCATCAACGTCACCAAGTAAACAGGAAATGTGGCCGCCCAGACACAGGAAAATCAGGCGGTCTCTTTACCACATGGCACCGCTTCGCTATGCAGTGACATACGCAGAGATGCCTCACCTCTCATCTTCACCTTCAGGCATCACCAGGTGACCCAGACAAGCAGGCCGTCGTCACATCCGGTAATGTGTTGGTGCAGCGTCGGCCAGAAAAAAAAGCTTGACCTCGGGGGACCGCAAAGAGGAGACGTCGAAAAAACCAAGTGGCGCAGAAGCAGAGCGGGGGAACAGGGAAGAAACATCTGGGGAAGCACACTAAACCCCGCACCCGTTGGTGCCAATTTCCCCGGCTAACAGCAGCAACACCGCTCCAAGAAGCACCGCGGCACTGCGGCACAGCACCCTTCCAGCGGCACAAGCCCCTGTAAGTGCTGACCTGTGGGGCCTGCCGACGGTAAACACAACGAGAGGCGCACCAATCATGTCCCGCGACGGTGGCTTCTGACGACATGTTTCCTTCCCTCCTCTGTTCCCCAACTCTGTCCCCCGGCATCTCCGCTCCTTCAACGTCGTCATTGCCTCCAACCCGCCTAATCCCCGGACTTGGCAGTGAGCTTCACCCGCCATCCATCGTTCTTCTTCTTGTTGGACTGCAAGCTCAACCAACCCAGAGGGTCCCAAAGGCCTTTCAACCTGGTCCTGCCGTGCGTTCCTGAACAGCCAGCCGGCCATCTCACCGTCCAACCACGCCAATTGGATCCCCCGCTTCATCTCCGAGTCCCATTGGAGAGGGTGTCATCGGGCCTTTGCCGTGTGCCTCTTCTCCTCATCTAACCTGACTAGCCTTGCCCTGCCTCGGAGCTGGCTCCCTGCCCTGCACCGCAACTGCAACTGCATTCGCTCTCTCTCGCTTTCCAAGCTGCAGCAGAACACCTGCTCCGCACACGCTGTCTCCCCAGTCCCGGCGGCCTACATCTCGGTTCGACCAACAACATTACGTTCCATCGACAAAGCAGGCCAAGGTACGAGAGCTTCGCACGCTACGCCTGGCCTGGCCTGCCTTAGCTCCGAGCTCGCCCGCCTTGAGCTTGTTTCTCGCATTGTTTGTCTGCCCATCCAGGCTGGCCTTGGACCTAGACCGGTGAAGCGAAAGGATTCCACCACATGTTCGTCTAGACGCTCCAGTCACATCATGCCGTCACAACCATACCATTGATCGACCCTTGCTACTGCCGCTTCTCGCTGTTTGCTTCTTCCCGATACCCAATTGGCAAAACCCCAACCGTGTGGAGCTGGTTCTCTGCACTCCGCAGTCTTGTCTGTGTTGCCATTGAGTGAGGGCAAGGTCAAGGCCCGGCTGATCCAGTCGTCCCATCGTCCCACCTCTCTTGCCATGCGCAAGTCTCCACGCGCCTCCTCCCCCATGGGGGAAGGAGAGGGGAGGAGGACGGGTGCTTTGGGATATAAGCTTCGTCTTCACCCCATCTTCCCCTCACTCAGACCTTGTCGCCCGCTCTCCCGCCACCATCGTCGTCTGTTCTGGTCCACGGTGTTTTGCGCTGCAGTCCTTTGCTTCCTTGTCTGGTCTACCACCACCGCCGCAAACACCTCCACGATGCGCTCGTCTCTCCTCTCTGCCGCAGCCGGAGCTGCTCTGCTCCTCCCGGCTGCGACTGCCCAGTTCGTCGGCTCGCCTGGGGGAAACACTTCCACCGTGAAGACAAGCCCCGACGAAGACGGCAAGTACTGGATCTTCAGCGATCACATCAAGGCCGCCTTCATCCCGTACGGCGCCTCCATCTCGAACCTGCTCATCAATGACAAGTACGGTGTCCCCCGCGACATTGTTGGCGGCTTCGACAATGCCAGCTACTACAGCATTGATACCCAGCACCCTCACTTTGGCGGTGTTCCTGGCCGTTACGCGAACCGCATCAAGAACTCCACCTTTGAGATTGACGGCGAAAAGTTCAAGATTGACGCCAACGACAACAACGGCCTCGACACTCTGCACGGGGGCTCTGACGGCTGGGACTGGCGCAACTTCACTGTTGTGTCCCACACCAACAGCAGCATCACCTTCTCCTTTACCGACCCTGACGGAAAGGAGGGCTTCCCCGGCGAGGTCGTCTCGCTCGTCACCTACACGGTGAATGACTGGAACTGGGACTTCAAGATGATTGCCGTCCCAACCACCAAGAAGACTCCCATCATGCTCAGCAGCCACACCTACTGGAACCTTGATGGCTTCGCCAACAACGAGACCAGCTCGGCCCTCAACCACACTCTCCACATGCCCTACAATGGCCAGAGAGTGGCTGTTGACAACATCCTCATCCCTACCGGAGAGATCCTCGCCAACGAGAAGGGCTCCGTCAACGACTTCTGGAGCGCCCCCAAGCAAATCGGCGCCGACCTCGGCAAGAAAGAGCTCGAGAACAACTGCGGTTTCAACTGCACTGGTTATGGTGAGTCACATTACCTGTCTGCGCCCCGTTCCACGAGCTAACCTCGATAGACAACTGCTGGATTGTCAACCGCAACGACCTCGGTTCTTACAACTGGCGCAACGAGGGCTACGTCGCCCGCCTCCAGTCCGCCTGGTCCGGCATCCAGCTCGACGTCTACACCGACCAGGACGCCTTCCAGATGTACAGCTGCAACCAGCAGGACGGCTCCATGGCCCTGAAGAAGACCCAGGGTCTCTTCGACAACAAGGACTTCCCTCGCATCATTCCTAAGTACGGATGCCTTGTCCTCGAGGTCCAGGACTGGATTGACGGCATCAACAACCCTTCCTGGGGCCGCGGCAAGAAGCAAATCTTTGAGCCCGGTGGTGACCCTTACGTCCTTCAGGCTAGCTACCGCTTCAGCATCAACTCGACCGTCTCTGCATAGAAGGCGAGCAGAAGTGGATTTGGGGTGACGGTGAAACATATGATATTAATGATACCAGTTGCATTCTTAATTAGCCTAGTCGTCGAATATCTAATGTTGTAAACGATGCTTGGCTCCTGTCCAGTAGAGGTGTGATTTCTGGTGATCAAACTCCTTCCTAATGGTGACTTCACCTTTTCTTCTCAATATCAAAAGTCTAGTGGTAATACGTTGGAAAGATTTAGTGTGTACGCCAGAAAAAGGTATCATTTTGCGCTCCCATATATTTCATAACTTTTGATGTCCATATAAACCCAACAAAACCTGTCAGCTCTTGGCCTCCAATGGCGCAGGCTTCACCCGCCCCAGACCCTCTTTGCCGTAGTAATCCATGGGATAGACCCCCTTACCCCAGTCGTCCCGCACCTCGAGGGCCACCAGCGCCTCGTACGGCGTCAGTAACGGCCTCGGGAACGCATAACCCCAGTCGATACTCAGTCGCGGACACGCCACCTGCACCCAGCACTCGACGTCCGCCATCATGGCCAGCTTGCCGGGGAAGATCTCGCTGAGCAGCAGGTTCACCCACGGGATACCGCGCTCCTTGAGCCTCTTCTCGATCAGCGCCATCGTGTTCGGGTTCCCCTGGCGGCCGAGCGACCCGAGGATCAGGCCCCACTTCCTGGCCGTCTTGGCGGTGCGGATCGCGGTGCGGCGCAGGTCCTGCATCTCGTCGTGGCCGTACGTCTCGCGGGTCAGCTTGCGCGAGTACGGGTCGTAGCGGTACGCGGGGATCTGCGGGTTGTGGATCATGATGCTCTCGAGGTGGAAGCGGCCGTCGCCGAGGTATAGGATGAGGTCAACCTTGTTTTCGGGGTTGTCGGTGTCGAGGCGCGGGGAAGTGCAGCCGAGGATCTCGCCCTTGCTGAGGGGCGCGATCTGCGGGACGAGGACGTTGAAGCCGGCCTTCTCGAGGGTGCCGCGGACGCCGTGGATTGTGGCGTTGAACTGGATGGTGCCGACGACGGCGATGGTCTTGCCGCTGGCGAAGTTGCGCTCGAGGGAGGCGAGCAGGTGCGAGGTGTCGATGCTGATGTCGACGAAGACGTAGAGCGTCTTGATCTTGGTCACGTCGACGGGGATGAGGCAGCTGTGGGCGTAGTGCACGAGCAGGTCGCAGCCGAGCGCGCGCGCGGTGTAGTCGTCGATGCAGCAGGCGCCGTACGTGACGTCGCCCATGATGAGCGTCTCGATGCCCGGACAGAACTCGGTGAGGATGTCGGAGATGGTGGTGGCGAAGAGGAGGAGGCCCTCGGGCATCTGGAGCGCGACCTTCTTGGCGCCCGAGGTCCGGATGCGGTGGACCGTCTTGGGGATCTCGAAGCTGTAGTTGGAGGGGAGGATGGAGATGGCGGATTTGAGCGCGGGGTCGTTGAGGATTTCGGGGGGCACCTGGTTCAAGAGACGTGGACCTCGTCTTGGTTTTGCGACTGGAGAGAGATATGAGACGAGTGAGCTGAGAGAGAGAGGGGAGTGAAGATTCGCACCTTGGATGGACTTGCTGTCCTCGATGGACCCGTTGGCGCCGCCATTCTTCGCTGCGGCCTCGGCAGCCGTCCTTCGTCCTACGAAGCGCTTCTTCGGTTGCTTTAGCGCAGGCTCGGCGGCGGCGGCTGCTTCTTCGCGATGAGACGCCTCAATGTCTGCCGCGATGCCCAGGTCGGTTTGCGCCCGGTCCTCCTCCATGACTGCGACACTTTCTGCTACTTTTTCTCTTCTCCCAGGACCTCGGTTATTTTGCAGACTTCCTGTTCAATGATAATTAAGACGTGCCTCACCGCGCAACTCCGTGTATCGTCAACTTGTATCGTGAGAGAGTGACTGAGCCCACTCGCAGATGCCCCGCGATTCTACGTTCTGCTAACTGAATTTTGCGCGGGGCAAATCGGCCGATAAGATAACGTAACTGGCTCTAATGCATGTATTGAGGTTGTCAGAAATGGCGTGATGTTCATTGGTTCAATTTCCAGCCACTCCACAGCAACTGAGGCTCGGTGAGGCTCGGTCAATGGTGTCTTCATTAAACGTGCTCAAGACTAATTGATCAGGTAACGCTTGGTATTCGGCTATGTCTGATAATCTCCCTTTGAGATATTAAAGTAGTGTGAAGCCCTGCGTCGCCCGCGTTCCTCTTGTCCTCCAGCTGGTTGGCATCGCCTTTTTCGTCCGAGAGCTACTATGCAGCCGACCGCCCCCTAACCATGCTGTGTGCGTAACGCCATGCTAAAGGATTAAATAAAAATACAACACAGAGGCGAACGCCTCTAACGAATTCCCAAAAAATGTGTTGCGCTCAAGTTGTTGCGCTCACGGACAGGTCTATTTCGGATCAGACGTATCCATCCTGTCATATGCCGCCTGCATGGCCCTCTGCTCAACCTCGTCACCCTCAAGGGCAGCCACCCAGTCTCTGAGCTGAATGTTCCTTCCCTTCTCTTTGTCTTCACGCCAATTGCCAAGTCGGGCTCGGCCCTCGACTGTGAGCGCGTGGTTCGCCGGGGCTGGAGGACCCGAAGCGGCTGCGCCGCCCGCCTTTCCGGGAGTGCCAAGTCGGGGGGTAGTAGCACCGCTACCTCCCGTCATCCACGAGTATGACTTGCCGCCCTTCTTCTTTCCAAATAGGGATCCCGTCTTGGGCATACCCACGAACATGCTGCTCGTAATGTTCTGATTAGCGTGGCTGCTGGCCTCAGCCTTCTTGACCGCGTCAAGTTTCTTCTGCTCTTTCTTGGAGATTTGCTTCTCCGAGTCTGGAGCTGAGCCCCCAGGGGTCCCAGGCGCGACTGAGCCTGCGCGTGATGTCGTTGACCCGGCCTCTGCAGTGCCGTCTTTCCTGGCATTGCGTCTTCGCAGCCGTCTCTCCTCCCAGTCTCTCTCGGCCTTGCCGACCTCTCTCACCGTGTGACTCATGGTGTTCGTAGCAGCGATCTTCTGAACCTTGCTAGGTTGACTTGAGTGGGCATCCTCAAGAGAACCTAGATAAGAAATTAGCATGAAACATATACGGCGAAGCCCGCAACAACTGACGCTTCTGAGGGCGAGGACTGGAGCCGTTTTCAGTCCCCGTCTGTTGCGTCGCATCCACTTCCTGCGTCTCCATGGCACTCTTCAAGGGTGCGGCTGCTGTCTGCCACTCCTCAGAGACCTCGCCGTGTGACGACTTCTGACGGTTCTTTGCAACCCGGTTACTATCCTCCATGAGAGTCCTCAAGCGTTGCTTGGTGGCGAGCGACAACAAAGCTAACTGGTCGACCAGATACGCCTCTTGAGGTATCCAGGTGCCAGTTGTGGTCACCATTGTGGCGTCGGGGCCGGTCTTTGTGGAGACCGTGACAGATGGGTTGGGAAACTCTTCGGGCAACCGCATCCGCCCCATAGGCTGGTTGTTGTTCTTGATCTCCAAGTTAAGCGACAATCCCTGCTCCTTCGCGAACTTCTCTGCCTTGCGGAAGATGATGGGGATTTGCAAGAATGCGTTGTTCAGCTCCATAGTTCTAGTAGTTGCCAAGCGCTTCGCAGATTCTTGCCATGCCTTCTCCGCCTCCTGCGCGACGAGCGCATTCTGTGTGGTTACTCCGGCCGGCTGGGCTGGCTGGTTCGCGGGGCCAGCACCGTAGAAGCTTCCCTTATTACCCGGAGGGTATGGGGCATAGCCGGTTCTCTGTCCATCAGGGACATAGAGGTCAGAGAGGTATTGTTCCTCGGCGCGAAGGTCGATGCCTGTTCCAGCAAGCGAATCCGTAGGATCGTAATCGTATTCCTTCTGCGGCCGGTCGGGAGGACGCGAGGGCGGGCCCATGGCGCCGGGGGTAGGGGAAGGTTGCTGCATGGCGGGAGTGCCCGGTGTAGCGCCGAGAGCCAATTGCGCGTTGGTGTATGGTAGTGTTGGCGGTGCCGGAGGTTGAGGTGTGGTAACTTGGGGTTGAGGGGTCGGTCGCTGTTCGGGAAGGGCCAACGTGGGAGTGCTGTTGCCGTTTGCGTATGGGGTGGAGTAATTATTCGCAACGGACTGTTGTTGCGGTTGCGCCTGCTGCTGTGGCTGGGCGTTGGGGTAAATCGGCGAGCCTGCGGATGTCGCAGCTGTGGAAGGAGTAACAGGAGCGCCGGGACTCGCGGCGTACGGCGAAGTAGAGTATGGAGATTCGGGTTGGGGTGTTGCGCCGGGAGAAAGTCGCGGTCGTTTGTTAGGAGGGAGCGCAAAGCCCGGTTGCGTCGCGGCGGGGGAAGGAGTGGGCTGGGGAGGCGAGAACGCTCTCTGGGGCATCTGAGGCTGTGGCTGCGCCATCTTTGCCGTTATTAAAATAGATAGTGAGATAAAAGTTTGGTCAGGTTGAAGTGTCTTCCAGAGGCGCTGCTCCGGTGATTCTGATAGCTCTGTAGGCCGAGAAGCCTAGCGATGCCTCACGCGACTCTGCCCATCTGCTGGTTCGCTGTGCTGGCGAGATAATCAAAGTTCGACTTCGCGCGGGTCGGTCGGTGTGTTCGCTGCAGCTTGGGGTCGAATTTGACGTTGACGCGATGTTCTATGGTCGTGATAGTTGGGTGACAATGGTCGTGATGGGTGGGTGATATGAGGAGGAAGGAGCTGTCGCCAAAAGGATCTGAGGACCGCGTAAATTTAAAGTCACGTGATGCTTCAGCCTGCTCCCCCGGTCTTGCGCTATGGTCCGGGCGTCCAGGCAAGACCCATCGCTAGACGTCAGGCACCTTGGCCGCCAACTTTTTACGCGACAGCTGCCACATGCGCGTCGCTCTCTCCCTCTGGCGCTCCACAATCTCAGCCTCCGTGTCTTTGTCACGGGGAAACGTCAACGACGATTCATCGCGCACACTGCTTGAACCATTGCGAATGAACTAACCGTTTAGTGACCATCACCAGACACACTGGTGGACTTTGCCCGAATTGACGGCCGGACCGCTATCTTTGCCTTTCGCTAATCAGTATGGCTGCGAAACGCAAGGCATCGGCCATGGCGGCCACCGTTGCCGACGAGCCAGTAGATCCTTCCGACGAGCTGATGTTTCTGTGTCTCGGAGGAGGAAACGAAGTCGGTCGGTCGTGCCACATCATTCAATACAAGGGCAAGACGGTCATGGTAGGCACTATCCCAGTCCTTTTGGAGACAATCACTCACATGCACCACAGCTTGATGCCGGTCAGCATCCCGCCTACGATGGCCTCGCGGCGCTGCCCTTCTTCGACGACTTTGACCTCAGTACGGTCGACGTCCTCCTGATCACCCAGTAAGCGCCCCCCTCCTATATGCTGTTGGATCACAGGGCAAGGCGGTGAAACGACTTGGAACTATACACGGGATCATGCCCAGGCTCGGGACAGCGTCGTCGATGACGATGGTGCCCCTGATGGAGCCTCTTGCTACGTCTCTATGCTATTTCATCATCTCTTGTACACAGAATAATACAAACTTCTTTTCCACCTGCCTTGCTCTGCCATCCTCGTTGTCGTGATAGCTCTCTAGGGGCTCGTGGTGTTCATCCACTCCTATTCAGAACACTAATGGCCCAATAGTTTCCACATTGACCACGCGGCGTCCTTACCATATGTCCTGTCCAAGACGAACTTCAGGGGCCGCGTCTTCATGACCCATCCCACCAAGGCAATCTACAAATGGCTCATCCAAGACAGTGTTCGCGTCGGCAACACGTCCTCGAACCCGACCTCACAACCAGTCTACACTGAGGCAGACCATCTCAACACATTCCCACAGATCGAGGCCATTGACTACCACACTACCCACACAATTTCATCCATCCGCATCACCCCCTACCCAGCCGGCCATGTCCTCGGTGCAGCAATGTTCCTCATCGAGATCGCCGGCCTCAAGATCTTCTTCACGGGAGACTACTCCCGCGAGCAGGATCGTCATCTGGTCTCCGCCGAGGTTCCCAAGGGCGTCAAGATTGACGTCCTCATCACCGAATCAACATACGGCATCGCTTCTCACGTACCCCGTCTCGAGCGCGAACAGGCCCTCATGAAGTCAATCACCGGCATCCTCAATCGTGGCGGCCGCGTTCTGATGCCTGTCTTCGCCCTCGGTCGCGCCCAGGAACTCCTTCTCATCCTCGACGAGTACTGGGGAAAGCATGGCGAGTATCAAAAGTTCCCAATCTACTACGCCTCAAACCTCGCCAGGAAGTGTATGGTAGTCTACCAAACCTACGTCGGCGCAATGAACGACAATATCAAGCGCCTCTTCCGCGAGCGCATGGCTGAGGCCGAAGCCTCCGGCGACGGGTCGGGCAAGGGCGGCCCCTGGGACTTCAAGTACATCCGTTCCCTCAAGAACCTCGATCGCTTCGACGACGTCGGCGGTTGCGTTATGCTCGCATCCCCGGGTATGCTGCAGAACGGCGTCAGTCGCGAGCTGCTCGAGCGGTGGGCGCCCAACGAAAAGAACGGCGTCATCATCACCGGTTACAGCGTCGAGGGCACCATGGCCAAGCAGATCATGCAGGAGCCCGACCAGATCCAGGCCGTCATGAGCCGAACCACCGCCGGCGCGCGACGCGGCCCTGGAGGAGAGAGCGAGAAGGTCTTCCTCCCTCGCCGGTGCAGCGTTGCCGAATACTCCTTCGCCGCCCACGTCGACGGCACGGAGAACCGCGAGTTTATCGAAGAAGTGGCCGCCCCCGTCGTCATCCTCGTCCACGGCGAGCAGCACAATATGATGCGTCTCAAGTCCAAGCTCCTCTCCCTGAACGCGGGCAAGACGGCAAAGGTCAAGGTCTTCAGTCCCAAGAACTGCGAGGAGCTCCGCATTCCCTTCAAGCAGGACAAGACAGCCAAGGTCGTTGGAAAGCTCGCCACTATTCCCCCGCCCACCTCCCTCATACCCGCGCAGGAACAGCAACAGCTCGTCACGGGCGTCCTTGTGCAAAACGACTTCAAATTGTCCCTGATGGCCCCTGAGGATCTGCGCGAGTATGCAGGTCTGAACACAACGACCATCACCTGCAAGCAGCGCCTCCGTCTGACAGCCGCAGGCATTGACCTCGTTCGTTGGGGCTTGGAAGGCGTGTTCGGAAGCGTCGAGGAGCTGCCAGAGATGCGCAAGGGACACCCCGCACACAAGGAATCTGTCAACGGAAACGGAGACGACACCAAGATGGAAGACGGCGAGCAGCAGGAGGAAGCAGACGAGGAGGTCGCGCGTCTGGTAGCAGCATACCTGGTCATGGGTTGCGTAGCGGTCCGCTATCGCAGCGATGGCGAGGTCGAGTTGGAGTGGGAGGGCAACATGCTCAACGATGGCATCGCCGACGCCGTAATGTCATGCCTCTTTTCCATCGAAAGCAGTCCCGCCGCGGTAAAACGTACGTCCCTCCCCCTTTTCTCGCCCCTTGTCTACCAATTATTAACATCACCCAAAAGGTTCCGCAAGCTCTCACACCCACGACCACGCGCCCCCTCCCCTCCCCAAGAACCCCCACGCAAACGTGCTCCCCGAACAACGTCTCGAGCGCTTCCTCATGTTCCTCGAGGCCCAGTTCGGCGCGGACAACGTCAATCCCGTCGCCGAACCCCGCCTGCCCGCAGAGGACTCCTCCGACGCGCAACCCAAGAAGCTCACGGCCGATGGCGAGAGCGACGGCTCCATGGACGTGTCCGAGGACGACGGCAGCGAGGCGGAGCAGGAGAAGAAGCTCGCCGCGCGACGCAAGGCCGAGATCGAGCGCCTCCACAAGATCGGTATTCCCGTGCCCGGCGTCAAGGTCAAGGTGGATAAGATGGAGGCCGTGGTATGGCTCGAGGATCTGGAGGTCGAGTGCAGTCACAAGGCCTTTGCTGATCGCGTGAGACGGGTTTGCGAGCACGCTGCTGAGGTGACGGCTCCTCTATGGGGTTAAGGGGATAAGAACGTGGTTTCCGAGGGAATTGATTTGGTTGTTTTTCCGTTTGAAAAAAGGGCGTTTGCGCTTTGTGTAATATAGTCACAATTTTACGATGGCACCTAAACACTAGAGATGCTGAATAGTCCAGCATTGAGCCATGATACAATGAGACTGAAATCACCGAAGATGGGGCCATTGCCTTGAGCGAATTGGACTCGCACGGCATTAGTTGCATTGATGATACGCTTCACGGATTTATCAATCACAATTTTATGATGCGGCAGTAGTTCTATGTGCCGAATGTCTAATGCATTGGGCTACTTATGATACAATGGATAAGTTTACAATGGACAAAATCAAACGCGATGCAATACACTACAAGCAAGCACCCGGAGGTCTAATTAACCCAGGTACTCCTTCAACTCTTCCGTCTCCTCTAACAAGGTGTTGAATGAGAACGGGGCAAAAGGCCAACCAGCGAACTCAGCAAATTTGGAGAAGGACTCGACCCAGGCCAATCTGAGAGAGTGCAACATGGCACTGGTACCCTCCATCAGGACGAGAATGGCGATAGCTGGGACGTTTATTAGCAGGCGGAAAAGGTGAAATGGGTGGTGAACACTCACTAAGGAAGAACCACAGATAGAAACCAATGACAATGGCGATAACACCCAGAACACCAGTCATGGGAAGGACGTTGTTGAGAGTCATGTTCCAGAGCACAACACTGAGCTGCTGGTGAGCAAGCGACAGAGCCCAGAGACGGAGGTAGGAAGCCGTGTGGGAAACACAGTTCAAGCAGAATTCTGCGTGTGCCGTTAGCATTATCGTACCTTGCGGCAAATGTGGTTGACTTACCAATCGTGTGAATGACCTGGTGGATCATGACTTCACTGAACTCAAACTCCTCGTGCTCGCCATCACCGTGCAGGTCCTGCGTGATCATAGCAACACCTTCACCATCTGACTCATAGCTCGGACGGCCGTTAAGCGGCTGCGCCTCATCATCGTCGTCGCCATCCAGAGCACTAACACGAGAGCTCTCGCCAATACCCCTATAGCCCTTGGCGCGAGCGTGGTTGTGCTCCCAGCGGAGCCAGAAGGGCTTCAGGAACAGGAGAATAGGAACTTGAATGAAAGCAAGCAGCAAAAGGACAACCTGGACAAAGCCCTGGCCGTTGTAGAGCTTCTCGGGGGTTGAACCGGGCGACAGGAACATGTAGATCAACATGTTCAACAGTCCAGGAGGACCCTCCGTGACCGACGGGTCGTACCAGTTGACGGTCCACTTGTAGATGATGCAAAGCACCAGGTAGCCGAAGATGGACTGGAAGAAAATCATGCCGGGAACGAAGTTGCCCCAGATGTCCACCTTCTTGTTGAAGTGCTTAGCGTTGACGTAGGAAAAGATCAGAGAGTAGGTCATGTGCGCCCAACCGAGGACGATGGACATCTTCATCTTGTAACTGTTGCTGAAGAGAAGGTCGTTGTCGGTGCCGTGCCATCTCCAGTCAAGACCGAAGGGGTAGCGGTAGCCCTTGTCGTTGAGCTTGCCAACAAGCGTTCTGGTCTCGGTATAGTTGTCGCCGGCATCCCACTCCCAGGCGCTGTCGAACAGCGTCATAGACTTGGAGAAGATATCGTTGTAGATGAGACCGGTGAAGAGCGAGAAGAGACCCATGACAAGGGCGATGTATCTGCCGTAGTACATCATGGCAAACAGCTCGAAGCTGACCTTCTTGAGAGGCTTCTCCCAGTAGATCATGGCGAGCGCAGCAAGCGTCATGATGACAGCGTGACCGAAATCACCGAACATGACGGCGAACAGGAAGGGGAAGGTGACAATAACCGGGAGAGCCGGGTTGACCTCCCGGTACGTGGGGGTACCGTAAGCATTGACGATGGTCTGGAAGGCCTCGGTAAACTTGTTGGTCTTAATGTACGTAGGAGGGGTCTTGTTGGTGCGAATCTCGTTAATGATGGAAGGCACAGACAGGCCTGCACGGTTCGTGACGTCTTGCAGGGTCGAGCGAATTCGTGGGAGGTCGTTGGTCGGACACCAACCCTCAGCAATCAGCGTACGACGGGCACGGTCGTACGAGAAGAGATTGAGCGTGTTGTAAACGGCCTTCTCCTTGGTGACCAAGACCATCCAGGCGGACAAAGCCTGGCTGATCTGCTGCAGCTCCGCGTTAAGAGTCTGCTGCGTGTTGCGAAGAACGTTCTGGACATCGTTAAGGCGAGCGTTAACCTCGTGGATCTGGTCGCGACGGAGATCGCTGTTCTCGTCGACGTTGTAAACCTCGGCACCCATGGACTCGGAAATCTTGCGAATCTTGGCAAGAATTTCCTTGCCGTGGGCGAAGATTACAAAGACGTTCTTGTTGATCTCCTCGTTGTTGGTCGGGTCGACGAGCGGCTCAGGGATCTCGGACTGGTTCATGTACAAGTTTCCACGGAGGGTTCTCCAGAGGATACGCTCGAACGAGGCGACGCGGTCACGGTTGATGACACCGGCAACGAAGCCAATGTTCATGCCGGAGAAGGAGCGCTCGACCTCGGGGGCCGAGTTATGCTGCTCGACGTCCTGCAGCAGGGGAGCGTCATCGTTGTCGGTGGACGCGCGAATCTCTTCAACGTTGCCATGGGCTCTGTCGAAGAAGCCGCCGGCCTCACGGAGAACCCAGCGCCATTCGGTGAGCTCGACCTCGCGCTTCTTCAAGGTCTCGTAACTGTCGTTGAGCTGGTAGACACGCTGCTCCAAGCCCTGGCTGCGCTCGGCGAGCTCGTCGATCTCCGAAGTAGAGGGATTGGCGAGGCGCTCGGCATCGACATCGAACTTGCGGAGAGGAATTCCGGCCTTCTCCATCTGAGCATAGAAGTATCCTGATGATATGTGTTAGCTGGAATCTCGTTCGCGTTCGTCGCGGGTCGGGCGCGGCCTGGAGGCTGATGACGTACGCAGCTGGCGTTCGACATTGTCGAGTCTTCGAATCTCTTGAGTGAAAGTGCGCTGGAAAGCGCTGACTTCGCCATTGAGCTGCGATGGGGTTTGATGGTTAGCTTCGATGACGCGGATGAGGGTTGGAGGGACTTGGGGGCTGACGACATACATCGCGGAACTGGAGGAGACCAAGCTCTCCAAGTGCAGTGACAACCTCGCGACCTATTTCGTTGGAAATGTACAGCTGCACCATACTCATGTTCGCCGAGCGAAACATGGTATCCTGTGCCGGAGCCATCTTGATGGTGTGGCGGGAGCTCCGAAGCCGTAAGTGGGTGGTTGAGTTCAAGCTTGACGATAGCAAGGGCCAAACACGGAGCTGCCAAGTTGATGTCGTTGCCTCCAAGGGGAATGGGGCTGAGCCGAGTAACGGAGCGAAGTTGTTCCGAACTCAGATAGACGAGATGTGGCGCGAACTCCAAGTGGGTCGTGGCGGTGCACTTTCCAAAGAAATATTTTTGGCGATTATCCACCGCAAATTCTCTCAGAACTCTTCCCTCAACAACAACACAATCAGTGGCCACGGAATCGTTAGTGCACGTCGTCTCCCCGGCGCATTCGATCTTCTTAAATCTGGAAGTCGAAGGGCAGACATTCCCTGCGCTTTACTGTCGCGCCGTCCATCGTTATATGTGTCGGGTTTGACAGCGCCGCGGCTGTCACGATTGCAAGAGCTCTTGCTCTCTCACCACGTGCTTCATGAATTAATACCAATTACTACAGTAATGGCGCTTTCGAAGCTTTGTCGGCACCTCAATGGTCGAACAAAGTCAATATGACGCCTAGAGCAAACCCCATATACTCTGCCAAGAGTAGTCTACGTCGTGTTACAAAGTCTTAGCCTTGCAATTAAGATCTTTGCGTCAAATCAAACGAGATACATCCCATCACCGTAGAGCTTTTTTTTTCTTTTCTTCTTGCAGAGCCATTCATAATTTTTTTAAAATACTCTATGTACTCGACTTTGGGCGGGGTATGTGACCTTGCATGGTATCAAAGCTCCTTCTTTTCCTGCTGAGCGGAAGCTGCAGACTCTGCCTTCGCGTTTGCGGCTCCGGCCGGCACCTTGACCTTTGCCTTGCCCTGCTGCTGCTGGCCCTGCTTGGCCTTCAAAATGAGCCCCAAAACCGAGGTGATCAGCTCCGTGAGGAGGGTGACCATGCCGTTGCACGCCAACTGCCACGACACGATGCTCACGCTGCCCATCGGCGCCTTGGGGAAGGACATGAGCCACTCCGCGTAGTACGGGAACCATCCGTAAGGCAGCCAGAACATGGGCTCCTTGGAGTACCAGAAGGGCAGGCCATATTGGGGAACCTTCGTGACGAGGAGTCGGAAGCCGGTGAGGTAGGTGTCGAACTTGGATTTCGCTCCTTCTTGGGATTGCTCTGTGACAAAATACCCCGCGTCAGTGACTGCTTTGCAAAGTCGGAGATGCTTCTGCATCCGGAGAGAGGGGGAAAGGGCCACGTACTGCTCTTCTCGAGCTGGTCCAGCAACTTGTCGTGCGTCCGGCGCAGCTTCGCCCACTTGGCGAACTCGTCCTGGCTGCTTGTCGCATTCAGCTCCTTCCGCGCCTTCAGGAACTCTGCCTGCAGCTGCCGGTGCTGCTTCGCCGTCTTGGAGGTCGAAACGGGGAGGTAGTTGAGCAACGTCCAGAGCTGGTCAGCGGTTAGTCATGGTCGATCTTTCCGCGACCGGAGCGGCCGCCAAAGCATAAAATGAGACAGGAAGGGGGAGAGGGGAAAGATACTCACCAAGCTGTTGATGGTGGCAGCTCCGATGGAGTTGACCAGGTGGGAGACCACCTCCAGCACGAAGATGATGACGAGCAGGGAAGGCATTTTGTCGAAAGGTCGGAGGCGCTTGGAAGATTCAGAAATTCGCAAGCGGTCGGTTGCTTATCGGCACATGCTGCGCTGGGGGAGTTTGCGTAGGGCGAGGCTGGTCGTTTATTGCAAACGATGTGTGACGACTTTCCGCAGAAGCCCTTTAGCGGGAGGAAAACGTGGTCCTATGTCATTGCCCCGCTAAAAGCATAGCGGGTTGGCCCAACCATCGAGGTAGCCAATCATTTTCACCACTTTCCTACCTCACCTTGTGCAATCCTGGCAACAAGACAACAACGGCATCAACGTCTGGATCGGCGACTGCATATTTTTGAGGCTTTGACTTGCATCTGTGGCACTGCGATCATTCGGGAATTTCTGTTGCAGTGCTTTGTTGCGTGGCATCCCAGACATGCCGTGAGTCAGGCCAGTCACCGCCAACGCCAATGCAATGTCGAGAGCACTGGACAAACATGTCATCGCGGCCTTGAAACAAGGCGATCATGAAAAGATCTTCAATGAAATCGCCGGGCTCTTTGAGAACCCGAACGATGAGCGTCTTCTTGAGATCGAGATCCTTGGCCGCAGCCACCCCATCAGCCCGGAAGACAATTTCCTAAGAGACGATAACGCCGTCGCCGTTCCCAAACTTCGACTGGTCCAAGCCTTCGTCGTCGCGCGGCAGATCCTGCAGAATCATCTGGCCGATGGCACGGTGGAAGCGGGAAAGCTACGGCTAGCGACTGGCGCTTTGCTCCTCATGGATCCCGAGCACCTGTCGGCTGCCAACACCAGGAAACGTCTTCTCCAGAGCGAGATGTCTGCGGGAGGCGATGTGAAATCGGCATTGATGCGGGAGAAGTGGTTTGTCGACAGCCTGCTCACCAGCCGACTTCACCGGCACACGAAGTCACCGACGCTATGGAGTCACCGGCGATGGCTCCTTGAGCGCTTCCGTGAACTGGGATTGCCCGTTGCCATTCAACAGGATGTTGAGGCAGTCATCATGATAGCGGGGGAAAGACACCCACGAAATTACTACGCCTGGGGCCATGCCCGATGGTTGACGAAAACCTTCAAAATCGCTTCCAGCGGTGAGGATATCCTCTCGCTCATTCAGAGCGTCAAAAGGTGGTCCTTTAGACACCATACAGACATCTCCGGATGGTCGTTCCTTGCTCATCTTTTGGTTGAGAGTTTGAGCAACTTTGATAACCAAGTCTTCTCATCAGTATTCAAGGAGACACTCGACTTGGTCGAGTCTTTGCGGTGGGAGAACGAGTCAGTATGGTGGTTCCTGCGCACCACGGCCTCCAACACAGCTTTGGGGCAGGCTGGCCTAGAACAGCTTGTCAACGTCCAGGAGAAGCTCTCTGCTGCAGCATCTGGAGACTCTACGGCATTTCGAGTCTTGTCAGCGGCCCGGAAGTGGTGCGATTTGTATGGCCCTCATGGCGACGGAGTTATTCCGAGCGCATTAGAACAAAGCTATGGATAAGATTGAAGCTTAAAAACCTCGAGTCGCGTGGATGGCGCTTGCGGAGTTGCCGTTTAAACTGGGAGGCTATTTTGAGCATCCTTGACTCCTCATTTGCTTGATATCTTTCTGGGCTGGGCCCTGAAATTGGTCCCATCGCGTTGGTGAAATACGAGCGAGCCTCGCGTCGTTCAAGCGCAGAAAAACACAGCAGAATTACTAACGTTTCCAAGCATTTCCCTGCACACCGCGAATGGGAAAGCCGCATGCGATCACATTCTTGCTCGCGAAGTTTGACAATTGCTGCTCAGATTGTCGATAGACTGATCTTGGTCACTGCCGTGCCACAGCGGTAGTCATGCATGCCTCGGTTTAATTGGTGCATTCCTCAACAAGCCACCCCCAGGCTGGTCGGTCGTCGGTGATAAGAGGCTGAAACTTTTTGGCGATGGGCCCCTGTCCATCTTGTCCACAAATGGACGCCCCTGTTCGCATCCATATTGGACTGTCGTGAACAGCCGCCAGAGGGTAAGGCCCTCGGATGGACGGCGCCCAAGGCCTCCGTCATTCTCAATCTATGCGCAGCAAAATGCTGCAGTCGACGAGCATAGCATCTGCAACAACCCAAATGAAGGCCTTGCAAGCCCTCGGCCGTTATTCAAGGCGGGAGATGGCGTTGACTTGTTAGCGCATCGGCCTGCAACGAGCCGGCTGGGCTGGGGTTTGTGCAGCGCCATGTTTGGGTCAGGAAGCCGCCAGCCAAACAAACGGTTGGGGGATGAGGCATTTGCGAGGGCGTTGGAAAGGCCTCGCCAGCCTCGAGGCTGTGAGCGGCCTTGTGACGAGAACCAAACGGTTTAGTGGCGGGGACAGCTGTCAGTTGTAAGATTGACCAGAGGAAATCTTTGGCGCAAGAGGAAAAGGCTGGGAATTGTGTAATTAGCAGTAGGGCTCAGGTGGCTCGAGGCAGATTGAACCCTGGGGGCCAGCGGCGCAGGGCCGATGAGACTGATGGTTTTCACAGCAAACCGAACCTCTGCCACCAATGTCCCCTCTTTGGCGTATGATTGAGTTGGTCGATCTTCTATCAAACCCCAGACAAAAACGCTTCAATGTCGGGCCAATGCAGGCTGAACCAGCCGGGGGGCCTTGAGGATGGAGAGTGGATGCGGAAGTCAAGAGTCGAGGAAGATGAGAGCCTGAGAGGGGACGAGAGAAAGGCCGAAGTAACGAGTCTAGACGACCAGGGAGAAGATGGAGGAGGAGCAGCGGTGGGAGGCAGCGAATGGCTCGAGCGATGGGCAGCAGTGCCAAATCGTGGTGAGCCAGTGAGCACAGAGCAGTGGACGACTCGACCTCGAGGAGAGAATTTCCCGAGTATCCATTTGGCGCAATGGATTGAAGGGAGATCCAAATGACACGGAAGCACGAGCCAGGCTCAGCGCCCGCCGTCCGTGGGATCGTTTGATCTGGTTGACGTGGTTATGAGCAGAAAGCCATGGGCCGTGGGCTAGTCCGCCGAGAAATGATGCACGTTCCCGGAGGAGACGTCGGCGTTGACAAAGGGCTCGAGATTGCATGCAGCAGCGGCGGATGTCGAGGAAAATCGACGGTAGGTGAGTTGCGGCTCCTGCTGTTGAAGTTTCCGAATCCACGGGACAAGGCTTTTGGTTCTCAGCGGGATTGCGAGAGTGAGACAAACGCGCACCGGTTGCGCAATGTCGAAGTCAATGGGGGAGGTCTCAAATGAGCCGTCGTCCGGTCTGGCTACCAGGGTCGACCTGGAGAAGGAAGCTTGCGAAGGATAGGCGTGGTTACTTGGGCTGGAGGCGATGGCCCAAAGCAGTATGGAGGGGACATTGGAAGTGGAGAGTCTTTAGAGCAGCGCTCCCTTGCAGGGTGTTTTCCTAGCGCTAAAGCAGGCAAGGCGGCTTTTTCGGTGGCTGCGGCTAGCAGTGAATTGGCTTTCTCTCGCTCGTCGTCCGGCCACGGTAACGGTCAGAGTGCGAGGGAAGAGGCAATTAACGGGTTGTGGCCACGAGGTTGTGGCTTGCTGAGAGGACGTGAACGGCATTGCGAGGAGATGGCCGTCTTTATGCCGGGAGTCGGGGCTGAGGGCGATGAGACACGATTGCCGGGCTCGAATATTCGAAGAAGGCCGAGACGCATTGCAGCCGCATGCGAAGAGGTCCAGTCGAGTCGAGTTCCAATTGACTGGTAGGATGATAAGGAAGCACGGCAGCCGAGAGCTTGCGGTCCGTGGGAGCCCGTAGAAAGAATGGGTGATGAGCGGGTGCCCCTGAAGGCAGCGTCCCAAAGAGGAAGGGTGTCGATGCTCGCCAAGGGGGAGCTACGCGTAATGCCTGCGGGCCTCGGCCCCAGGTAACTGCGTTATATAAGCTGCGTTGTTCAAAAAAGAGACTTTTCGAGACTAATCAACAGAGTACTCATAGCTAACCCACCCTACTATAAATCCTCCCACGCCTAACACTACTGAATCTTAGTTAATAGAGCTATCCACTATATTAAAGTTTCTAGTCTATTTAACTATACTATATCTAACGCTTTATATAGGGTACTATTATTAATAATAGTTAGTATAGCTTTAAAATCTTACTAAATTTAAGAGATTATTTCTCTATATTATATAATATTAAATAGAACTATATAAGTATTTAAAAAGTATATCTAAATATTTTAGTAGTTATTAAAGTTATCTACTATTAAGATATTAATACTTCTCTTAAAACTAAAGTAGTAGTTAAAAAAATCTAACTAGAAACTAATATAGTAATATATATTTAAGTTATAATTAGAACTACTACTAATATCTTAATATATATTAATAGTATCGTTCTAGTTAAAGCTAGGGTTTATTAATATCTTAGTTATATTGAAAATAGTATATTTAATAGGGATAAAATTATAGTACTATAATCCTTACCTAGCTTAGCTAGTTATAGCTACGCTGATCCTTTCCATCAGGGTTCTCTGCGACCTTAAGAGATGAGGCTAAATGCAGGCAGGATATCTGTCAACGCCTTGAAGCTTATTAGTAAAAAAAAAAAAAAAAAAAAAAAAAAAAAAAAAAAAAAAAACTCTTCCTAGAACACTAAAAAACTGGGTAACAAAACCAAAGGAGCTACGCGTAAAACAGCCCGCCAATCAGGACGGGAGGGGCAGGTGCGGGTTGTCAGTTCATCCCATCACAGGTCCGTCTGTTTGCGTGAAACGTTCTGGCGTTGAACGGCAGCAAAACGCACTGGACGAGCTTGTCTGCCAGTGAATAAGGTAGCCGCGGACAGTGGCTGTCAGCGCTGTCAGGGCCTCCCCCGTTGACGACACCTCACCTCAGTGTTCAAAATCTGTCGTGCCTGTGAGGTAGGTAGGTTGATGGCGTGTGGTCTGTTCCCTGGGAAGAGATACGTGCATGAAGCCACGGACCAGGCGTCCCCCACCACGGACGCGACCCAGCAGATGCCAGGGCTGTCATTGGTGGCAGGGGCTACCTCGACCCGGGACATGGCTGGATGGCTTTTCGATGGTAAGACAGAGGCGACAGCTGGGAAGAGCCACTCATCATCACTCAACCAATTGGACAAGCAGCAGGACGAGTTGCAGAAGGAAGGGGCAGAGATGGTCAGACGGGACTTGGTACCTAGGTAGGTAAGGTAGCATATGTGCATAGCTAGCTACTAACTCGGTGGTCTGGCAGAGTCCCGTCTACTGCGTAAGTGCGTAGTAAGATGGAAGAAGCACCGGACTGTCAGTTCCCCTGCGCAATTGCATGCATGTGTGCAGATCTGCTGCTAGCAAGCAAGCAGAAACGGGCAGGCTATCCACTTCCACCGGGCTAGCACCTGGCCTCTCTGGCCAATAATCACGACAGACGTCCAATCTCTTTCAGCAGGTCCCTTTCTCTTTCGGACAGACAGCCCTCGGAGCCGTGGCAGCGAGCCAGACTGCCAGCCATGTCTGACCAGTGAACGGCGTCTCCTGCCTCTTTCCCCCTGTCACTGGGGGCGCCATCAACACTGGACCTTCCCAGACCACCACCATCGTCGCTACCTTACCCTGCTAGTGGTGGTATTCACTGCAGCGGCCTGCCCACTGGCGTCTCCTCCACCTCCGATTCGCACATCTCCATAACTACTCCCCACGATCCCCTCCCGCCTCGCCTCTCTCTCCCTCTTGCCTCTCAACCCTCCACCTCCCCTCGCCTTGCCTCGCCAATCCTCTCCACCATCCGGCGGGCATCCTTCTTCTTTTTCTTCTCGAGCCACCCGGTCTGATCTTGATTTATTTCAAGGTCGCCCATTTTTTGCGTGTTTTCTTGTCTTGTGTGGTTTGGCACAGATTTAGAACACCCGAAACCCAGAGACCATCGCCATCTCTGCCTGTTCGACCCCAACTCGCTCCCCTTGCAGAGAGTACAGCATCGTCCACCGCCATCTACGCTTGTCTCATTGTCTTGCATCGTGTCTCTGGCTCTCCTCGCTAGTGGCGCTCGCCGTCACCCGTCCATCAATTCCATTGTCTTGCCCTTGGTTCGACCCGCCAGCGTACAGCATTTTCGCATCCATACGCCAACATCACTCTCAAACATTACGCATTCCTGCTTGTATACCCGCCGCCTCCCCCGACTCCGAGTCCCGAATTAAAAGAGTCCCCTGACTCTTCGAGACTCATTCCATCAACGTTCCGCTTTACTTGCGCGACAACTAATTCTTAATACCTTAATCTGTCCTCCGCCGCGGAGTCTGGCACCCGCACCCAAGCCCATCGAAAGCCGCGTCTCCCAATCCCAGATATCGATTTCCCGACGTCAATTGCTGCAGTCTCTTGGTCCCAATCGATCGTGTCTTGCTCAGTTACCTCTTCCCGACCTGGCGAGTTCGAATTGAGTGGTATCGGCTGATTAGCTTCACTCGACATCACTCTTCGTATCGATTACTGCTCCAAGCAGCCCGGCCCGTCTCATTTTCAAGATGCGTTCAACCCAGGTCCTGGCTCACCTCTCGCTATTCCTCTCGTCTGCTCAAGCTTTCTTCCCGTTTGAGGTTGACAGTCACTGTCCGTTTGTTGGCGGTTGCAAGTCTTCTGGAACAAAGGAGACCAGGGATCAAGAAGCGCTTGGAGAAGATGTGGTAAACGCTATCAAGGCCATCAAAAACCCGGCCTTCCATGTTGGTCCCCAGATTACCAAAGACTCGGTAAGTGGAGTGAGTGTATCTCGGTTGTTGGATCCGACGATGGAGCCCCATTGTCGTATCCAATCACCAATATAAGAAGCTAACCAGCCTGCTTGTAGACGGATGATTTTCAGTCAGACCGGGTCTCGCGCGAGGTCGAACGTCTCACTCGCAAGTATGCGAGGTTCCAATCTGCCGAGGTAGTTCGAGAGAGGGCTCGCAATGCCAAGAGACAAAGCCTCTACCGCATCATCACCGCAGCGGACACCACTCTCAAGAACGCCGCCCCTGTCGCTCAGGATGGCACGGACTTCTCCTACTTCGCCCAAGTCAAGTTCGGCTCCAACCAGAAGGCTTTGTGGATGCTCATCGATACCGGAGCGGGTACCAGCTGGGTGATGGGCTCTTCCTGCCAGTCATCCGCCTGCGAGAAGCACGGCTCGTATGGTCCAACCGACTCCGACTCGTACAAGGACCTTTCTGAAGGCTTCTCTGTTGCCTATGGCTCTGGATCAGTCAAGGGCCAGAAGATTTCAGACACCATCTCATTTGCCGGCATGAACTTCGACTTCCAGTTCGGTGTTGCCAATGAAACCTCCGACGACTTCAACCACTTCCCTTTTGATGGCATCCTGGGTCTCTCGATGGCAGGTGGCGAGACGGAGAACTTCATTCAGGTTGTCCAGAACTCCAAGCAGCTTGATGCCACCATCTTCTGCGTCTATCTCAACAGAGCCGCCGACGGGCCGAACACTAGCGAAATCAGCTTTGGTTCCTGCAACCCCGACAAATACACCGGCAACTTCACTTACACCGCTGTTGGCTCAGAGAACGGCGACTGGGCAATTCCTTTGGACGGCATTGCCTACGATGGTCAGAAGTCTGGTGCGGCTGGCAAGCTCGCCTACATCGACACTGGAACGTCTTACGTCTTTGGACCCCAGACTGACGTAGCTTCATTCCACGCCAACATCCCTGGCTCATCCTCGGAAGATGGCACCACGTTCAAGGTGCCGTGTGACAGCAATAAGGACGTTACATACACCTTTTCTGGTACCAGCTATGTCATTTCTGCGAAGGACTGGAGGGGATCTCAAAACAGCGATGGCACTTGCACGAGCAATATCTATGGGCATGAGGTTGTGCCGGGAGCCTGGTTGCTGGGTGATGTTTTCCTGAAGAACGTTTACGCGGCCTTTGACAAGGACCAGAAGCGTATTGGTGAGTCTCGATGATGAAAACAGATGTATAGGCAAGTTGCTAACCTTTATTACAGGATTCGCAACCAGGAACGACCCCCCGCCAACAACGACGACGACGGCTGATTCCACCGCCACACCCGCAGTGGTGAACCAGCCCGGCATCACCACTGTCGTATCAGCAAAGACGACGGCCACTCTCGGCCTCAGCGGCCATGAGACATCTGCCGCAGCCGCTACGCAGTCCACAGGCACGCAATCTGGTGCAGCAGCCTTTGCATCTTTTGCCTGGGTCAACGTGGCTGCTGCTGCGTCCTTCTGCCTCTTCACCACGTTCGGATTTTACTGAGGAGTTATTTTTTTTCATCAAGCGCTGCAATCCCCGCACGATCGGGATTTCGGAATGGGAAATTGGATGGTTATGTGCACATGATACCCAAAGGGACCGACACAGACGGCCCGCTACAGATGGCCATTGTAGATATTACTTGTAATGTAGATAAAAGCGTTTGTTTCTCACGGCCATAAATATTCTGTTTCCGGCGCATGAATTACACTCGGTGATGAATGACAAGCTTTCATTTACAAATATCTATTTTCAGAAAGCCTTTTGTAATGTGTGCATTTCGAAGACGCTCGTAGTGCTAGTAAATCGCAGGAATCTCATCAAACATGCTGCAGCGTCCATAACATCCCCATCCCTTCTGTATTTTAAGGGGTATATCCCAGACGAAAGACCACCCAGCCAGCCCCACCTACATAAAGCCACCCGTTCCGCTTAATTGCATTCATTTCATATGTACATGATACATGCGTCGCTCTGTCGCCTTCACCATTTGAGATCAGAGAATGCCGATTGATATGCCTTCTCTCCTGACCTCAGGCGCATCCTTAAACTCCCCTCCTCAAGCCTTTTCTCAGATGGACCAAAAACACAAACCTGCTACTTGAAGAGGGGGTATTTCAAGCGCGGCAGACAGGCGGATTTTGGTCCCACGCGCCTCACGTGTCTGAGCATGCCCATACGCGAGGCATGAGCCTGAGGATGGGGAGTTTAAGGACATCGCCTTGGTCAGTGTGATGGCATGTCTTCAAAGACGCAGCTTTCTTCTGCTTATCAAGCCTTGACGCCTGGTGAGCTCTTCCGATTCCCCCTCCCAGAGACGTGACCTTAAACTCCCCTCCTCAAGCGTTCTCAAACGCACCATACCCGCGACTTGAGGAGGGTTGACTCAAGCCACGCCACTTGTCGGGTATGGGCGATACCGTCTGAGCATGCGGATCGGGCATGAGCTTGAGGAGGGGAGTTTAAGGTCACGATCCCGGGTGCGTCATCTCGGGGGAGCTTACGCGTCGTCCGTGTACAGGAACTTCATCAGAGCCCCGCCTCCTAGAGCAGATCTAAGGGGATGTAGGACGTCTAGCGGCTCACTGCGGTAGCAACCAGCGTCCCGCACGACCGATGTGGTGATGCCCTCGGTCGAACGGTACACTGGCCGGCCTTCAACGCGCTGCTTGACGTCGTAGAAGAGCTGCGCTGGAAGACGGGGCTCTCACGAGGCTCCTGCACATGGACGAAACAGCACACATCACAGAGGAAGCGTGCAGCCTGCGCCCCATGAGCCTTTCTTGCCTTCTTCTCTCTTCACATCTTCATCTCCCCGTGCAGCCCTGTCGTCGCGGCGGCCCTCACGGCGCCGAGGCCGCCGACGTCGGCCTCGAGCATGCGCAGGGCCTCCCTCGCAAAGGGCGCGGCCTGGGCGCGCACGCGCAGGCTCCAGAGGTACTCCTCGACGCGGTCGGCGTAGTACATGGCCTCGGCGTCGTCGTCGGAGGTGGCCCAGAGCAGGCCGGCAAAGGAGCCGATGCCGGCCAGCTGGGCGGAGGCGGCGAAGCCCCAGAAGGACTGGATGTGCTCCATCTGTAGGTTGGAGATGATGTTGGAGGCGGCGGCGAGGCGGGCACGGGCGCCGGTGCGGATGGCGGCGCGGAGCTCTGGGGGCGCGTTGGAGGAGATGTTGCGGACGAGTGAGCGGTGGAGGGCGAGGTCTATTGAGATGTAGGAGAGGTGGAGGGAGCCTGTGGGAGTTAGTACTTGGGGTAGGGAGTTGCAGATGGGGGGAGGTTGGGACGTACCGTTTGCGGAGAGCTTTTTGAGACGGGTCTCTTGGAGTTGGAGGGCTTCTGGGAGTTTGGCGTACCATTCCCGC
Organism: Colletotrichum cordylinicola; assembly: GCA_027406065.1. NCBI lineage: Eukaryota > Fungi > Ascomycota > Sordariomycetes > Glomerellales > Glomerellaceae > Colletotrichum > Colletotrichum cordylinicola. Next base: position 4,914,129 of record JANVYD010000001.1, on the reverse strand, counting down.
AGCATCATTACTATCGGCTTTGCTAGCTCTGCGACACCAACGGTGCCGATCTGGTCGAGGGTGCCCCCGCGGCGGGTGGCTTTGGCCGTGTAGAAGGTGGCCAGTACGTCGCTAAGAATGAGGGATAGCTCGATCTGGCGGAGGAACAGCTCCCGTCCGACGACGACCTCGGCGCTGCCCTCGGGATCGTACTCTTCGTCCGCGGCGGTCTCAGGGAAGTCCTCAACGCGACACGGCCGCACGTCCCAGTCCTCATCGAGACGGATGTGAGAAGGCCGTCCGTGGACGAGAGCACCCCACTTGTCCTGCATGAAGAGGCCCCACGCCAGCCTGCGCCGCAGGCCCTTCTCCCACTCGGGGATGGCCCAGTCACTGCAGTCGACGTGGAGGCCGAGGCCCTGGGCGAGGGCGATGAGCTGCGCCGTGAAGGTCCAGGTGTTGTTGCGGAAGCGCTGCTGGATGAGGAGGCCGGCCTGGAGGGTTGAGATCTTTGGGCGCTTCATGTCGTCGCTCATTGTGCGGAGGGCGAGGGCCTCGAGGGCGGCCTGGTCGGGCTGCCATGAGGAGGTGGCGAGGGTGCGGTCGTAGAGGGACCAGTCGAGGGCGATGAGGTAGACGGCGGCGAGGAGGGGCGGGGAGAACTCGTGGTAGGAGCGGGCGTACTTTTCGAGAAAGACCTTTTTGTGGAGGACGGGGAAGCTGGGGTGGACGATGCGGAAGTAGAGGTTGACGAGGGTCGAGCCGAGGGGGTGGACGAGCTTCTCGATGGCGTCGAGGTCGGCTATTCGTTGGGGCTCCGAGGATGTCTCGCGGTCGCGGTGGATGAGGAAGACTGTTGAGTCGTCGAGTCGGCGGACGGAGCGGACGGAGGGGTCTGAGGGCCGGTGGAGGTCTAGGAGGGAGGGTTCGCGGTAGGATGTGTTGCCGACGTATTCAGAGTTTGTTTTGAGGTGTAGGCCGAGAGTGCCGTCTAAGAGGGAGGGCGGGCTGAAGTGAGCAATGTTCTCGGAGCCGGCTAGTGACGGAGACAGGGCCTCGAGCAGCTCTGGGGAAGGGTGTCTGTTGTGACACGGGTTAGAAGGTTACTCGAGGGGGGTGAGCGAATGAGAGAGGTGGTGAAGGTCGAAAGAGGAAGGACATGACACGAGACCTGGGCACAATGACGTGCCCCTTCAAGACTAGCTTCACACAAGACTAGCGACGTGGGCGGCTAACACCACACAGAAGCAAGAAACAATGATGGGAAAGACAACAAGAGTGATAAAAAGTAACGAGACTTACGTTATCTCTTCCTGGGGATCCAGCGGCATGAGAGCTGGTGGAGGAGCGGCAGCGGCCGCATTGCCGGACCCATTGGTTTGGGGCCGCACCTCCGGAGGATCTGTGGCCTTCCGACGCTTGCGCGGGAGCGGGCCGCGGAGATATGTGCAGGGCTGGCCATGAAATGAACACATGACACACTTGTCGCGGCCCTCTTCGCGGACACAGCGCGTCTTGCGTTGGCGGCATATGTCGCAGGGGCGGCTTTGTGCCCCTGTTGCCGACGATGCCACTGCTGCTGCTACCGCCGCTGCTGCCGCCGCCGCCGACGATGATGATGGCTGGTGAGATTCATATGAAGGGGGCGTCGGCGCGGGCGCCGGCAGGGTCGTTGGGCCCGGGCCGGCGGAGGCGGGGGTGGGAGTTGATGATGTGGTGCCGTAGGGCGCTGGTGTTGCGTCCATCGTTCGGCGGGCGGAACCGGGCGAGGGGCCGGGCGCGCGGGGGTGGGATGAGATAAGGCAGGACGGGGTGAGTGATGAGTTTGTGTGTGAGAGGATGAGATAAGGTAGGCCGATTGTGATTAGTAGGACCTTGGGTGTGTGGTCTGCGGTTCACGTAAAAGTGGTGACACACATATGAGAGTGAGTGATGAATGAGAATAGAATGAATAAAAAAGGGAACGTAGGCCCCCTCCTCCTCTTCCCCGCTGCCGATGACGACTTTTCCTCCTCCTCTGCGGGCTGTATCTGCCCGAGGTGAGGCTCCTTTCTGCGCCAACGCTACCAACCGTCTGGGAATGGGAGGGTGTGGTGTGGGCTACAGCGGCATTGAGGCTGATCAATCAGACTGAGGTAACCTCCAATTGGGAGCTGCAAGGAATCGTCGGCCCTGGCTTTTTGGGGTTCGCTCTGGCTGGAAAGTCCAGAGTCAAGCCTCGCCAAGTTGTCGTTGGACCAGGCTGGCTGGTGAGTCGGACGATGGAGTCACTCTCAGCTTCAAAGGCTGCTGTGCCAGCTGCTGCTTCTCCAACCTCTGAAGGAGTGTCTCAACGATCAACAGAGCCAATGCAGTTCGTTAACACCGGGGCTCTTTCGGGGATTGAGAGGTCGCGACTCGTCTGATTCGGCCTGGGCTGCGTGTGGTGGTGCTCTGCTGTGCTGTGCTGTGCTGTTATCGCAATACCGTACGTACGGCCTTGTGGGAATTTTTTTCTCTGATAAGTCGCTCACCGTCATTACGCCGAAGCGCTGTGTGGGATAAGTGAAGAGCGAAGGCATCTAGCCTGTTTAGGCAAGTCCCCTGATGTAACTTTCCGGCAAGGAGTAGCCGAAGTGATACCTTTCGATACTCCCACTCTCCAGCGCCCAGATTCTCCACTCCGGGCGGGGCCTTGCCTACCACGCCCCTGTCGCCGGGTACGCGGACTGCTGACAGCTCCCGGTCCCCTAAAAGTAAAGGAGGTACGTACCTCTAGTCGAGAGTTGAGGTCAGCTTGCAACGTCGACTGAACCGACCATAGACGACAGACACCAAGCTCTCTCTGCACTTGCCTTTCCACGTTTCGCAGCTCACATACACCACCACCACCGCCATCTTTGACTCTCCCAGCGCAAAGCACGAAACTACGAAACGAACGGCGCATACGCACACACACGACGAGGCCGCCTTCGATCCCCGTCCATCCTCTTTTGCTCCTTTCCTTCCCGCCGGAAAATGACAGCGCAATAACTTACAATGGCCAAGGCCCGTAACCATGGAGCCCGCCGAGACGACTCCCATCCGGGCGCTGCTCCGGGCCCAAGCGAAGAGGACAGAAGCCTCCTCACCGACGACCCCCTCTCCCACCACCATCACGACCACCAGGCCGGCCACTCCGCCGGCCCGCGCGACGACTACTTCGTACCCCCGAAACAACAATCCGCCGCGCCACTCCGTCAAGCCCTCCGGTCCCCGGGGACGCCACGCACCCCGAACCGTGTCCGCTTCGACCCCATCCCCTCCATCGTCCAGCCCTCGCCTCCCCGGCCCTCGATGACGAACAGCAATGGCTCGTGCCCCAGCCGCGACAGCTTCGACATCGACGACGACGAGATCTTCCAGCACGCGCCGGGGTACGATGACCACGACGACCACCACCGCCTGCCTCTCCTGACGGATATCGAGGCGCCCTCCGTTGCGCTCGCCAACAGTCAGTGGGGCGAGGATGTACACGAGTGGGCAGAGACCGAGCTCAACCGCCCCAAGTCCGGGCTGAAGATGGCCTTCATGAATATGGCGAACTCCATCATCGGGGCCGGCATCATAGGGCAGCCGTACGCATTCAAGCAGGCGGGCATGCTGGGCGGAATAATCCTACTGTTGGGGCTCACGATTGTCGTGGACTGGACGATCTGCTTGATTGTGGTCAACAGCAAACTGTCCGGGAGCAACAGCTTTCAGGGGACGGTGGAGCACTGTTTCGGCCGGACCGGCTTGATCGCCATCTCGGTCGCGCAGTGGGCGTTTGCTTTTGGCGGAATGGTGGCGTTCGGCATCATCGTGGGCGACTCAATACCGCACGTTTTGACGGCCATTTGGCCGGATCTGAGGGAGATGCCCGTGTTGGGTCTCTTGGCAAATAGGCAGGTTGTTATTGTCGTTTTCGTGCTGGGCATCAGCTATCCGTTGACTTTGTACCGGGACATTGCCAAGGTAAGCGCAGAGGAGCCCGCGATTGAAATTGGGCAGATCGCTGACTTGAGTTCTCCCAGCTGGCCAAGGCGAGCACACTAGCGCTCATCAGCATGGGCGTCATCGTAGCGACGGTCGTGATCCAGGGAGCTTTGACCCCAAAGGCGGACCGGGGCTCATTCACACCTGCTCTCCTGACCGTGAACAGTGGCATTTTCGAGGCCATTGGTGTCATCTCATTCGGTACGCCGCCCACGTTACTCCTCTTCGCTCCCCCAAACTAACCAGCCAAGCCTTTGTCTGCCACCACAACTCCCTCCTGATTTACGGGTCTCTCAAGACCCCCACCATAGACCGCTTCTCGCGGGTGACGCACTACTCGGTCGGCATCTCAACGGTCGCCTGCCTCATCGTCGCGCTCGCCGGCTTCCTCACCTTCGGCGACAAGACGCTCGGCAATGTCCTCAACAACTTCCCCGCCGACAACGTCATGGTCACCATCGCGCGCCTCTGCTTCGGCCTCAACATGCTGACCACCCTGCCTCTCGAGGCCTTCGTCTGCAGAGAGGTCATGTTCAACTACTTCTTCCCTGGCGAGCCCTTCAACATGAACCTGCACCTCATCTTCAGCTCCAGCCTGGTCGTCTCCGCCATGATCATGAGTCTGGTGACGTGCGACGTCGGCGCCGTCTTCGAGCTCGTCGGCGCCACGTCCGCGTGCGCGATCGCCTACATCCTGCCACCGTTGTGCTACATCAAGCTCAGCTCCCGCTCATGGAAGACGTACGTCGCGGGCGGCATTGTCGTTTTCGGCACCGTGGTGATGGTCATTACCTTGATACAGGCGGTCGCCAAGATGATTAGCAGTGAGTTTTGGACACCGTGTCTTTCCGCTTTTTCAAAAATGGTCATACTAACATGATGTCCAGACGACAGCGGCCCGGCCAAGTGCATGTAAGATATGTATTATTAGAACGTAAGAGGGGCATGTGCGTGTGGTGGTTTGGGGGATGGGGGTTTCAAAGTTGGTATAGAATTCTTTCCCAGGACGCGCGGGGAAAAAGAAAACTCGGCGCATTTGAATAGAGTCCTCGCGGCTTGTACAACACGGAGACGAAAGGGGGACGTTTGTTAGGATTGCATACCGAAATGGTGTACTGTAGAAGCTCGACAGAAGCTGGTTTTACAAAATTTTCGAAACAGGCGGCGTTCACACTGTAAGTTGGTCTTATTGGGTGTTCATTGTTGTGAGATGTGTGTCGCATTCTCTGAAGCAGAAACAGTGGTATCGGGTCTCAATTCTTGGTCTACTCTATGAAACAGGCTTCTAAGGTATAAACGCTCAAAAATGTCAAAAGAAATTGCAGGCATACTAAAGAATGGTCTACTGCGTCTCAATAATTAGCAAGTCATCATACGGCCCAACAATGTCACCCTCAGCAACCAACATCTTGGCCACCGTGCCCTTCACGGGGCTCTCAATCTTGATTTCCATCTTGTTGGACTCGATCCACACCAGCGCGTCCCCGACTTTCACCTCGTCTCCGACACTAACCTCGCACTTCCAGCATCGACCTGGCATCTGGCTCTTTACTCTCTCCCCGGCAATATCCTCTTCCTCGACGGGTCGACGCTCCGTCTCAGGGGGGTGGTACGGCTGGAGCAGTTCCTCCATGAACGGCACTGTCCGGATGGCCTCGGCGCGCGCGGCGCGGGTGGCTTCGATATCGTCCTTGTTCTCCTCGAGCCAGGCTTCGTAGGCGTGGAGATCGAGACTTCCCTCTTGGATCTTGATCAGGTCTGTCATTTTCCCCTGTGCGATGGCAGCGTCGAGCTCCGATTCAGAGATAGTGTAGAAGGAGATCCGATCGAAGAGGCGGAAGAGCCAGGGCTGGGTGTTTTGTGAGGCGGCCGAGGCGGCCACGTCGTCCCAGATGGGCACTGTGCGGCCAACGAGCTGGTAGCCGCCGGGGGAGTCCATGCCGTAGATGCACATGTACTGCCCACCGATGCCAACGGCGCCGCGAGGTGTGAAGGAGCGGGAGGGGTTGTATTTTGTGCCGAAGAGGCGGTGGCGTGGGTCCAGCGGCACGGCACAAGGGGCTCCGAGGAAGACGTCGCCGAGGCCGAGGACGAGGAATGTTGCGTCGAGGAATATACGCTCGACGTCATCTCGGGACCCCAGGGCGTTGAGTTGCTGGAGGAAGTCGATGTTACTTGGTAGCCATGGGGCGGTTGCGCGGATCGTGGCAGCGTAGCGGGCTACTGCAGCGCGAGAGACGGAGTCATCGAAGGCGAGAGGGAGGCTTATTGTGCGCGACGGGAGGGAAGAGGGGACTGCGGTGCCCAAGGAGGTTTCGTGAGATCGGAGGGCGGAAAGGATTTCTGGGGGGGTCGTGCCTGGTGTGTACTGGACGTGGAGAGTGCGAACACCAGGAGAAAGGTCGAGGACTTTCGGGATCGGGGCCTGCTTGTGGCGGTCGATGAAAGAGAAGATTTGGAAGGACTGACGGAGGGAGAAGACGTCCTCTGTGCCGAACTCTAGGAGGACTGACGAGTCACCTGCTTGGCGAACAGAGATGTGGCGGCCGGCGGTGCCTATATTGCCGAGGAGAGGGTTCAGGTCAGCTGGAATGGGGATGTCGTTCTTGGAGGGCAAACTAGACTCCAACGGCTTGAGATTGGCGATAGAATACTCGAGAGCAGCTTCCAATGCCAATGCATCGTCAACACTGATGGGCCTGAGCTTGACCTTGTCGCCTGGGCGCAGCTGTCCTAGTTTCCACATCTCAGCCGAAGCAACGACACAAAAGACTACGAAGCCGCCTAGACTTGGGCCGTCGCAAGTGAGAATAACGGCCTCGTCTCCGGTGAAGCTGATGCTGCCGACAGAGTAGGGGCTGTCATGGATGTTGGATGGATGTAGTCCGGCGTCGCCCCCGGTCTGCCGAGCCCATCGCGGCTTGGGTCCGTCGAGACGAATCCCAACCCGGTTGCTGTTGTAGTGAACGATCCACTCTCCGTTGAAAAGTGTGTTGAGACCCTCTTCTGTAAAGTGCTCAGGTGCTGAGTGTTGCCCTGGGATGACCCCGAGCGTCCAAACCCCGTCCGGCCCGGTTGGCAGAGGAAGTTCGGGACTGACAAAGTCTGAGACCTTTCCTGAAAGCAAACCTCCTCCTGTGGGCAACAGATCCCCCGCACGGAGGGCTCGACCATTGTGACCCCCTATCCGTCCCAACGCGAACGTTGAGCGAGAGCCAAATATCTCTGGGACGTTCAATCCATCTCGGAAAGCAATGTAAGTGCGGTAGCCAGTTTTCGGTGCGCCAATGGAGAGCGTCTGCCCCGCATGAATATCGAGAGCCTGCTCCTGGTAGTAAGGCTCGTTGTCCACGAGTATCTCCACAGGCGCGCCGGCGACTGCAACCACACCCCCAGAGTGGAATAGGAGGCTAGGTCCCTGAACAGTACACTCAAGACTAGCGGCCCGAGGATCATTACCTACCAGCTTGTTGGCGAGCCTGAAAGAATAGTCATCGAAGGGGCCGGATGGCGGAATTCCAACATGCCACAGCCCCTTGCGACCGGGGAAGTCTTGGACAGTGGTCAAGGTGCCGGGATCGACGACTTCAATCACGAGCGGGTCGTATTCGAAGTTGTTGAGTGATGTCGTCGTGAAGTCGCCGGAGTTAAATAACTCGGAGTCGACGATGTCGCGAAGATAATCCAGATTGGTCTCCACTCCTGTGACCACGGTATTGTCCAGGGCGGTAGCCAATTTTGTGATGGCTTCCGCTCGGCTCTCGCCGGTCGCGATTATCTTGGCAATGAGGGGGTCAAAGGATGATGACATCTCTGTGCCGGCGTCAACCCATGTGTCAACCCGCACCCCATCGGGGAAAGATACGTCCAGCAACCGGCCTGGGGAGGGCCGGAAATTCTGGAGGGGACTCTCAGCGTAGACACGCGCCTCGATGGAATGACCCTTCACCTCAAAGCCCTCGGGTCTATTTTCAAAGACGCTCCCAGTGTCCCCGGATGCTACGCGAATCATACACTCTACCAAGTCAAGCCCGGTCACAGACTCTGTGACCGGGTGCTCAACCTGGAGCCGAGTGTTGACCTCGAGGAAGTAGAACTCCGTATTATCAACATCGAAGATGAACTCGATCGTGCCCACGTTGCGGTACTGCACGGCCGAGGCGAGGTCAACGGCTGCCTTGCGCATTCTCGCTCTCAAATCAGCCGGCACAAAGGTAGCCGGGCTCTCTTCGACGACCTTTTGATTTCGTCGCTGCAGTGAGCAATCGCGCTCCCCGGCCGCAACAACGTTGCCCTTGCCATCGCCAATGATTTGGACCTCGATGTGACGCGCATTCTTGATGAAGTGCTCGATGAAAACACCTGCATCACCAAAGTTGGCCTTGGCCAATCTCTGAACACTCTTGAACGCTTCGGAAAGTGACGAAGGCTTATCGCAGCGCTTCAGACCGATTCCCCCTCCGCCGGCAGTACTCTTGAGCATTACAGGGTAGCGAATGCGCATGGCTTCAGCCAAAGCGTCTGCAGCACTCGTAAGGAGGTGTTTACTGCCCGGCACGACAGGAACACCAGCAGCAATCGCAACATCGCGAGCGAGGTGCTTCAAACCCAGCTGTCGCATCTGATCAGGCGCGGGGCCGACCCAGATTATACCTTCAGCCTCGACGGCGGAGGCGAAGTCGGCGTTCTCTGCCAGAAACCCATACCCAGGAATGATTGCATCTGCGCCAGCACTCGCTGCAAGACGGATGATTTGTGGGCCGTTCAGGTAAGTCTCCGAGACAGAAGAGCCTTCGAGGAGAAGCGAGACGTCTGCATCGCGGACGTGTGGGGAACGAGCATCAGAAGAGGAATAGATTGCGATAGCCTTCAGGCCCAAGCGGTGCAGTGTACGAACAATTCGAATGGCAATCTCGCCACGATTGGCAATAAGAACAGACTTTATTCCGCTGATTTGTTGAGTGACTGGAATAGGATTGGCTACGTTGAACTTGGGGCGGTCGAGCGACTGGATGAAGGCACGCCAACCTCCGAATGAGGTGATATCGGTGGCACCATCCAGGCCATAGGGTTCACAGACAAAACCAGGGGCCCAGCTTCCGTCCAACAGCTCAACTGAGCCAATGCCGAGGGGCGAAGACACGGTCTTCATGAAACTGGCCATTTCCGAGGTGGGTAAATTCCAGACCTCGACTTGGATGGCACTTCCGCCGACGGGAACACGTTTGAGGCCTGGTTTCCTCACTTTTCCGTCGGTGTTGAGAGAGTAAAACTTATAGTTGGGGGAAGTCGTTGTCGCCGTCTCTAGTGTCGCTCCTCGAGACGTCAGGTCTTTGTTTAAAGGAAAACCCTCCAAGTGAGCACCTACCACCACAAGACGAGTTGTCTTCAGCTCGCCCGCGGCGACAGCGTCGGAATTGAGCTCCTCGAGCCTTTCAATCTTGGTTGCACCGAGAAGGCGAGGTGCCGTAGAAAGCCACTCGCGGGCGAAGGCGAGTAACTTAGGCTCCTCCCACGTGGAAGAAATCAGCGTGATGCCGAATGGCAAGCCATCCGATCTGAAGCCAGCGGGGATAGAAAGGGCTGTCCAGTCCATGAAATTGACGAAGTTTGTATAAGTGCCAAGGTAGGCGTTCTCCTTGATCGGCTCACGGACAAGGTCCTCAAGAGTTGGAAAGGTAGGCGCAGTGGGCACCAGAATCGCGTCGAACTCATCAAAAGCATCATGGATCTTGCGCGTCAGATCTTGACGAAGATACTCCGACTCGAAGAGGTCTACGGCGTTGAAGTCCTTGGCTTTGAAGATAATTTCCCGAACGATAGGATCCATATCATCCTCATGCGTCGTGATAAAATCCTTGATCGCAGCATAGCGCTCAGCGACCCAAGGGCCTTCGTACAGGAGACTGGCGAGCTGGAATAACGCCGAGAAGTCTCTGGGCTCAAGAGTCCACCCAAGCGTGCCGGCCTTGGCTAGAGCCTTGTCATAGGCGGCGGCTTGCTCTGTCTTGCCAAACCACGGTGGATTATCGCAGATGGCCATGCGTTGGCCCCTTGAAGCGGCAAGAGTATCCGGCCTGGTCCTCGAGAAGGAATCTTCGGGGTCGAATCCCTCTGCAGCCGACAACACCGTTTCAGCATCGTTGGCTGTGAGAGCAAAAATGGATACGCAGTCAAGACTGCGGCACGCAGGGACTACTCTCGTCGTGCTCAGAGCGCCTCTCGTAGGCTTCAAGCCGACGATGTTGTTCAGGCCTGCAGGCACACGACCACTGCCAGCAGTGTCCGTTCCCAAAGAAAAGGGAACAACACCCCTGGCAACAACGACGGCGCTTCCGGAGCTCGAACCACCGCTGACCCGCATGGGATCAAAAGAGTTTCCCACGGGACCATAAGGAGATCTCGTGCCCACAAGACCTGTCGCGAACTGATCGAGATTGGTCTTGCCGAGTACGATGGCGCCGGCCGCCTTTAGACGAGCGATGATGGTGGCATCCTTGCCAACAGGACCGTTAGCGAAGCTGGGGCATGCAGCGGTCGTAGGAAAGCTGGCAACATCGATATTATCCTTTGCGGCAAAGGGGACGCCGAAAAGTGGTAGGGTGACACCAGACGAGCGCAGGGATTCGGCATAAGCCCATTGCTGCTCGATCTGGACAGGTGTGGCCAAGGCAATCCAAGCGTTGGAGTTGAATCGAGCTTCAGATTCACGCAAAGCTAGGAGTCGGAAAAGGCCGTCCCCAGATTCTTGAGCCGATCGCCATTCTGGGATGGTAAGGGGGAAGGTGTCTTGGATTGTGGAGCCTATTGGATGAGGGTGAGTTATTGTTAGTCAGTTCGTCCCAAGCGATCGGGATGCCCAGATGCACGTGTGCATTGTCAGGGCGGTATAGCTACGCACCCATTACGGATTATATGGCCGCAATATGTGTCGAAATGCCAGAACAGCACCAAAAAACTCTCTGCAAATAATGCTTCAAACAATGCAACTTGAGATACAAGCGAGCGGTGGTCTTCCTCTGGTTGCACTCTGGAATTCAGGCCCCTTTATGATCAAACTGCTCCCATCGAGTAGACAGACTCATCAGTGAGGCCGTCGTCCTGCCCAGAGGTACTCTTCGGCGAAGCCTTCGGGCAGTCGTGTAAGTCGCCGGCGGCCTTCAAAACCGTTATCCATTGAGTTCTGTAGGGCTGGCCGAGGTGTCGCGTGGCCGATCCAATGATCGTGGGATAAGAGTAAAAAAAAGGGTTATCTCAATGCCAATCTGGCGAGGAGAGTGACGTAGGAGAATCGGAATCGGCCGAGTCGTCAATGCGGCCCCTGAACGATGTTTAATCGTGAGCGTGCCCGGGATGGGTGAAGGTCTTGGCTTCCTTGGAGATGGTCGGCAGTATGTAGAGTAGAGCCTCGGGCAGGCCGGCGGCTTTGGAGAAGTGATGGAGGGTCGCCGGTGGGGTGTGAAGTCGAATTTGGAGAGAACGGATGGGGCTCTCTCCCACCGAGTAAGTGTTGGGGCTGGCAGCCGGCGTGGGAGCACCTGCCGGCCCCGGTTTGTGGCAGGTGCCCCCGCCTCAGATTGGGAAGTGGGGGTCAACTTTATGAGACTTTGCATGATTACCTAATTTTGGTATACTTGGGACGAGGGACCACGGGCCACAACTCCACTTGGGGGTTCTCCAGGCAAGGACCAACTGCACTCACTCACTGCAGCCTGCCTGCCTGCACCGGGGTCAGAGGCTCAGAGTCGATTCAAATCGTATTCAGGTGGCTTGGCAGCAAAAGAGCCTCCTCAGAGCCTCTTTTTGATCGTCGCTTTAGGGATTGTTCCCCAGCCAGCAGATCCGCCACAACAGTGGCACAGCAGACACTGCAAATTACCTGGCCTCGGTTGTCGCGTCTGTCGTCTCTTCGCCTCTCGCCTCTTAGTGTCCTGCCCTCTCAGGCTGTCTCGCACAGACGAAAGTGGACCGGAAAAGATGGAGAGATGAGACGAAAGTTCGCTTCCTTCCGACACTCAGCCCGTTCTTTTCCCCCTCCTACTCAAACACAGCTTACGCAGTGCCGCCGTCATCCCATCTTAGTGCGGAACGTTTAGCCTTCAACAACGTTTCTTTCGTTTAATTTGAAAGTCTCCGGCAGCCGGACGACAAGCCGGAGTTGGATGTGGGATCCGGACGCATACGCACTCTGTTTCGACCGCCGTCAAAGAAACACTCGGCCGTGGCTTGTGGGATGGCGCCCACCCGGCATCAGGACTGGATAACGGCGTCTGGATAGCCGCCTCTTTCGCCCCTTCGGCACCGTACCTCGCGCCGATACTCTGTCACTCAACCAGCGACTGGACATGACTGCTGGCTCGCTCAGCTGCTGCTCCCCACGACCATCACATGACTCTTCCGCTGCCACTGCATTCTCACCGTCTTTTTCGCCCCCGGAAATGGCGAGCAATCCTTACTGAAAAACCACCCCGGTCGTTGAACAAATAGACGCCGCTTCGGGCACAAACAGCCGACCAGCGCCGCGCCTTGATTGGCCAATGTGCAGGGATGCGAGTCGACTCGACAGGGGTCCCCTCTGAGCCCGGCGCTTGCGCCTCTTCCCCATCACATCCGGATGCCCAAAATAGCCAACCAGAACTGGAGACGCCTGAGCCGAGGGTTGTCGAGCTGCGTGCGACACAATCCTTCGTGCCATCGCGGTTATTGTCCTCTACATAGTCACACTGCATTGCATATATGTTTGCTTAGTGGCGCTTCTCCATCTTCCACTATCGACTCGAGACGCCCGCCATCTTGGTCAACCTTCGAGACTTTAACCCCTCACTACAACCACACACTGTCACACCATCCACAGCGTTGCAACACGGCCCAATCTATATAGCCGCTGTCCCCTTCTTCTGCCAAACTCTCAACCAACGTTTCCCCCCTTCTTCGATCCGAGTTGCTCGTCTCATCCCCGGTGATTCCAACCCTTTGGGAGGCTAAGAACTTTCTTTGCCTGATCCCGGTAGAAGCAACCCCTCTGCTGGCTGTTAGGACTGAGCCGCAGAACTGCATCTCCCACTAACTTCATCTCCGCTCCTCTGGCCCGAGACCTGCATCACGTGGTCATGATGGCTACCCAGACTGGAACAGCCTCAAGGAGGCCGAAACTGTCCTTGTCCATCAAGACATCGCCGGCTCCTCATACGAGAATCAACAAATCCTTGGCTCTCGTTGACCCCAAGTCGCCAACGACCTTCAACACCCTCTCCAATGTCTATACCACCGCCATTGAGAGGTCGACTCCCGTCATCGCCGACCCTTTAACTGCTATCAACGAAGCCAAGGATCTCGTGACTCCCCAGCTACGGATACAAACCCCGTATACTGTCTGCTATCCCGAGACGCCACTGACAGCTCATCCTCTCTCACCCGCCGCCGCCATGGAAATCACCTTTCCAAGCACCATGACTGCGACTCCGCCACTGTCAGCAGGCCCCGTAGAAGGTCCTCAAATGTTCGGGTTTTCACCAGTCGACGCCCAGACTCCTCTGACGGCTTTGATGAACGACCAACCGACACCCCGATCTCTGCGTAAACGAACCAACCTTACACTGGCTGGCACCAAGCCGCCTTACAGCCATCCTCGATCTCTTCACAGCATCCTCCGCAACTCGCCGCTTCCTCCCCCAACAGCCAAGACGCCCACATCACCCCGCCGACAGTCCCTGCGCTTGCAGGAGAAGGCGGCACGCCGGGTGGCTTACAACAGTCCGATCGAGCAAACCATCACGACCAACACGTATACGAAATCCCACATCGACCTGCTCATCGAAGACTCGTCTCCCGCATCTCCCAAGGCACAACAGGACCAGAACACTATTCTAGACCTCGCACTCGCCTTCACGGGCAACGAAACACTCGATGGCGGAATGACGCCCGGACCGTTTGAAGAGATGCGCAGACGGATGGCTGGCCTCGCAGCCAGCTCACCGGTGGTATCCAGCCCCGCGGGAGCCAGCCCCTCAGGTGGCATCAGGAAGAAGAAGAGAAAGGAAAAGAAGCGCCGCTGGGTCTGGACGATTGGCAACCAGGAAGAGGACCCGGACAATCTCGGCGGTGCTGTGGCTGCGTTGCGCGCGGCTGAGGCGGCAGCAAACAAAGCAGGGGATGATGACGGGAAGCAACGACCTGCGCCTCCCATCGTGGAGGTGCAGACCTGCGGCGATCTCCCGACGCCTAGCGTGGAGACGTTCGACGAGGCTGGAGACGTTGAGATGTCAGACACGAGTAGCGTCTCGTGCGATCGGGGGCTCACGCCCGGGGACATGGACGTGGACCTCTCGACGCCGACGGTGCTGAGGCCGTCCTCGTCGCGCATTGACAGGCTTGGATCGGCGGAGCTCTTCAACCCGGAAACTGGGAGCAGGAGGGACACGCCCATTCCACCTGACTTGGTGGTTGCTTGAAGGGACGCTTGGATTTAATTTTCCGGGGAAGCATTATGATTTTGCATGGTGTTGGGGAAAGGGGGAAAAACGGTGGCTCGGCGTTGTAAGATACACATGTACTAGTTAGCATCGGTTAGGATCTAATGAGCATACGCGATACGACCAAGTTCTCGGGTTCCCTGCATCATCGATGACAAGTGGACTCATCGTGTCTTGGTGTTAGTCTGGGGAAGAGGAATGCTTAGTGTGTGTTTAGATGTTTGACCGTCTTTGCTAAGGAGCTAGCTGGCCTTGGGGGGGACAGGGATGGGCTCCAGCGGTCTGGCCAACTTGTGAATTCGACCACAGTTTCCCGTGCATTTCGGTCGATGGTTGATCCGTTACGAGGCGATGAGGTAAGGTATTGTCGTAAGCGGGGCATGATGGAGAAGTGGACTGATGAGCGCAACCTTGGCTTGCGTAAGGGGTGGTGATATTTTTGCCATCCCCTGCAAACGCAATCGTTCATCGGGACTGCGGCAACCCATGTCGACGCCGATGAGCCGCACGGAGAGTTTTCGATAGGGCGGATGGCGGCTGACCAGGTCGAAGATGCGGTTTTCTCGACAATTTGCAGTGAATCTAACCGTCTGGCCATGTCCGGTACAAGTGTCAGCTTAGTCGAAGAGCTCCTCATCCTGCTGCCGTGCCTCCAAAAACAGCACAGGCACAAGACGACGCACGCCGCGAACCAACAACGGAGCAAACCATGCCACCACAACCGCCCGCCCCTCCAGCTGTCAAAGTGCGCAGCTGAACTAAACATAGAGCCAAGGCACGACGTGAGTTGGGAGCCAGACGGCCCAGCCAGCTCGAGGCCACGAAGGCCAATGAACATGCAGCCAAAACAGCGGCTCCCCGCCAGCCATTTACGCAAGCAAACAGCGATCCCTACTGCAGATCGGCCACAGGTCGTCGCATCGCTGTTGCACAAGCCATCGAAAAGGCCGTAAAAAAACAGGAAAACGTGACGGGAATGCTGAAATCCCGCCAGAAGCCACGCACAAGAAATGATAGGGCCAGTTAGCGTCGTCCTTTCCAGCCACGGCCGCTTCGTCGTAACGCGCCTCTGGTGCTGAAGACTTGGTGTAGGAATGTTTGGCTCGGTCTTCAAATGATGAGTGACGGACAGCCAAAATGGCAGTGGCAGCAGCAGGAAAACGCACGAGCCATGCGATGTACCGGAGACTTGCTCCGTCATAGGTGCTGCAAGGTGCCGGGGGCTGGCCGGGGGTGGGGCCGCGCATGCTGTTAGTGGGCTTTGTGGCAGCAAGTCGCAAGACAAGCTACGTCATTGACCATCACAGCTTCCCAGCCGTGCCAGGCCAGCCCGACCAAACGGGCCAGTCAGTCCAGTGAGTGTGCAAGCTGCAGCTGAAGGCGGATGGGGGAAAGGGGGATGGATGGGCAGACTAAGGCAGCCCAAACAAGCTGTCACAGCTGGCGCAAGCTGAGCAGGAGCTATGAGGCAATTGGAGGGGTTGCTCCGTTCCACGCCGTTCCTTCCTTTCGCTGCTTGGAATTATATTTCCAAGATCTAGCCTCCGCGCTCTCATTCTTGTCCTTCTTAGCTATTCCCCATCCCCTTTGCCGATTGTCCGCCTGCCAATATTTTCAGTGCATCGCAGTCTGAAGTTCAATTGACTCGGCAGATCGAGCTTGCCTGCGACAGTGTAGTGTGAGCTGCGACTGATCTCATATACCCACTCTATTTTTCATCCAAACAGGCACAGGTACAGATCGCACGCACGCAGGGTTGTGCATGGCAGCAAGATGAATATCGACGAGCACCAACTGCCGACCGGCGGTCAGCACTACAGCGGCCGAAACCGAATTCCCAATGTCCATGAGTTTATGGCACAGCTGGACAAGGAGAAGCGCGAGCGAGATGCTGCCCTTGACGCCGAGGACAAGAAGATCAAGCAAGAACAGCACCAGCACCATCAAAATGGTCAGAATGGGGACTCGAAACCCCACGTGCCCGAGAAGGACCACCGTTTTCGCAAGAGGAAGACCAAGACTGTACGAGATCCCGTGACAGGCAAGGATGTCGAGATTGAGAACGCAAACGAGGACTTCAAGGAGGTGGTTGAGAACCCCCAGGTATGCCGTTGACAGCCCTCATATATCACTCGACCGAGTTTCACTGACAAGCCTGCCCTTAGATTTCTGTTCCGAACGAGAATCTCGGAAAGTCGGCAACCGTTGCCACTTCCTCAAAGCAGTCTGGCGAGGAGTACCGCCAAGCTCAAGATGTCACCGCACCACCCGACCCCGTCGAGCCCGGAAGCACCTCCGACGTACCTATTCACAGTGAAAAGACCAATGTCAACTTCTTCAAAACGCCAAGCGTCAGCTACGAGCCCATGTTCGAGTCCTTGGAACGCAAGGCAAATGTCCTTTGCGCCGGCATTTTCTTCGGCATTGTCATTGTCGGCAAGTTCTTCGGCGGCGCTCTCTATGGTCTCATTCCCCTTGGCGCCTGCGTCGCGTCTGGGGTTTTTCTTTGGGTAAAGGATCTCATCACCCAGGGCAGAAATACGGAATGGTCAAGCGAGCAGGAGCGCGGCGAGACGGCTACCATCAACCTCGTCCCCGAGTCCGTCGAGGTAAGAAAATGAGTTCAATCAAAGATGCTGGCCAGCTAACAGTCCCCAGTGGATGAACACCGCTCTCGGAATCATGTGGAACCTAATCAACCCCGAAATGTTCGCAGGTGTCGCTGACACTCTGGAGGATGTCATGGTCGCCTCTGTGCCCGGCGTTATTGAGAACGTCCGCGTCGCCGACATTTCGCAGGGCAGTAACCCGCTGCGCATTCTCAGCTTGCGAGCTCTGCCAGATTCCCACGTCAAAGATATCAAGGACGAAGCCCACAAGCAGAACCAGAAGAACACCGACCCCAATGAGTTGGCCGCTATGGAGCAGGCCGGGTCTTTCTACAACCTCGAAGCATCAGTCGCTTACCATGCAAAGCCCTCTGGAGCCGATATCTCTTCCAAGGCGCGCAACATGGGAATGCAACTGGTGTTTTACCTTGGTGTTCGCGGCCTCTTTGGAGTCCCGTTGCCAATCTGTGAGTTCCACCAATCGCCCACCCTTATCATTGTCTAACATTCTCTAGGGGTCGAACTTCAAGGTCTTGTGGCTACAGCGCGTATTCGTCTCCAGCTTACCCCCGAGCCACCCTTCCTGAAGACTTTGACCTTTACGCTCATGGGTATTCCCAAGGTTCAGGCTGGCTGCACTCCCATGATTGAGAAGGGAGTCAACATCCTGAACCTGCCCTTGATTTCCAACTTCGTCAACTGGGCTATTGGTACCGCTGCTTCCATGGTAAGTGATTCTCTGGTATGTGCTTTCACCCTAGCTAATCAAGATTTAGTACGTTGCTCCGAAGAGCATGACCCTGGACTTGAGCAAGATGCTCCAGGGCGACGACATCAAGAAGGAGACTCTTGCTCTTGGTCTGCTTTACATCCGCATTCACAAGGCCGTCGGTTTGAGCAAGCAGGACCGTCGCGGCAGTCAGGGTGGTGGCTCGGATCCGTACATCACCGTCGCCTGGAGCAAGTTCTCAAAGCCTCAGTTCTGCACTCGCGTTATTCAGGATGACTTGAACCCCGTCTTTGAGGAGAGCTGCGGGCTGTTGGTTACCGCCGACTTGATCAAGGCTGATGAACAATTATCAGTCGAGCTGTGGGATAGCGATCGCTCTTCTGCGGACGACGTTGTTGGCAAGGTCGAACTCAGCATACAAAAGCTCATCCAGCACCCTGGAAAGATGTTCCCTCAGGTTTCCAAGTTGGCCGGCGTTAAGGCCGATAGCACCATGCCTGGCGAACTCCACTGGGAGGTTGGATTCTTTGGAAAGACTCAATTCCGCAAGGCTCTTCGCACTGATGGTAAGGACGTCAACCTGCCTCCTGAGTTGAAGGACAAGAAGGAGCTCCAAGACGAGAAGGGCACCATCGAGAACGCCGAGGAAGATGCGGTCGTCCACACTCCTCCCGACCCACTTTGGCCCTCTGGCATTCTCAGCATTGTCGTGCACCAGATTGTCGGACTCGAACTGGCAAACGTCAAGGGTTCCAACGGAAAGCGTAAAGGACGCGAGTACGAGCCGGCCCGTCTCGATGCTGGCGATGTCAAGGAAGAGCAAGGTAGCAAGTTGCCTAGCTCTTACTGCACTATCCTCCTCAACGACGAGCTTGTTTACAAGACGCGTACAAAGGCAGTCTCATCTCAGCCCATCTTCAACGCCGGTACCGAGAAGTTCATCCGCGATTGGCGATCCTGTATCACCACCATCACCGTTCGCGATTCCCGCAACAGACAACACGACCCTATTATTGGTGTTGTTCCTCTCAAGCTCTCCGACATCATGCAAACGGGCAGCGAAGCCACCCGCTGGTACCCCCTTGACGGAGGTATTGGATACGGAAGGATCAGAATCTCTTTGCTCTTCAGATCCGTCGAACTGCGTCTACCGCCCCCTCAGTTGGGTTGGGAAGTTGGAACATTCGAGTTTACCTCCAAGAGTATGACCGCTACGAACTACGGACACTTAAAGACCAAGATTCGCATTCGCACCGGCGGAAGCTCCGTGAGCGTGAAGCGTGATACTTGCCAAAAGTCGGAGGAGACGGAAGGATACTATTGGGACATCAGTGGCGAGAACAACCACGAAAAGATCCGTCTCCCCGTCCGTTATCGATACAGGTCTCCTGTCTTCCTCGAATTCTACCCTCCTGGAAAGCGTCATGCCGATGCCTACGCATCTTTGTGGCTGCAATCGCTGCCCGACCAGGAAGAGCAGGATTTTGACATTCCGATCTGGAAATGCGATAGAGGTTTGCGCCTCTCTCAGAACTACATTACAGAAGACAACTACAAGGACATCCCCGACATCGAGATTGAAGAGATTGGACGCCTCAAGTTCCGCGGACGATTCTCCACTGGTACCGACCGTGACCACATCAAGTTTGTCACTAGCAACGACTCTCGTGAGACAATTGAAACCTGGGAAGCCTGCTTTGCTGAGGGTGTCCGTGGTGAGGAGGTTACGCCTGAGGTGCCTCCTGCCGTCCAAAAGCTCCACGACGAGTCTTTGACTCATGGACGCGACGTCCTGGCTCAAGCCAACCCCAAGGAGAAGGAGAAGTGGATGGCCAAGGACGGAACGGACTGGAGTGGAGCTTTCGGCAAGGACCCTACGGCACTCATGGATGGCGAACAGGAGGACTTGAACGATGAGTCACGCGACACTTTCGACGAGGATGATGACAGCAGCGATGTCGATCTCGGACTTACAGATGCTAGCACCAACCAGGGCAGCACCAACCAAGGAAGTGATGATGCTCGCAAGTCTGTCGATAGCGCCAACAGCGACGCGTCATCCAGCGTCTCGAAGAAAAACAGCAACGGCCCTGTCCAGGCTTATAAGGACTACCAGAACAGGAGCAGAGACTTGCATCGCCAGCACAGAGGCTTGATGCAGTGGCGTCCGATGCGCAACGTGCAATTCGCCAAGGATGAGGCCAAGTACGCTGTGCGAAAGATTACGAAGCTCGGGTCTCTGAACGGACGTAAGCCCGATGTCGAGACTGAGGTTTAATGATGCTTGTCTTTCTTCATAATGAACGAGGGAATGGGACACGGATAACGGTCTTGTGTTTTTGCAAGTCTTCTGTAATCTCTACGACGCATATCTAAATGACGCAAATTGCGATGATGGGGGCGTTGGGAAATGTATTTCTAGTCAAAGCAGGCAAATGAAGTTTTGAATCATTCAATGTTTTGTTTGAGCATGTGCCCCTGAGCTGAATGTACTATAGGCGCATACTTTTTACCTGCCTTGGGACCTGCCTTGGGACCTGCCTTGGGCTGTCTACGACGCATGAAGAGCAACCACGGTAGCATCCTAGAGAGTGAACCTGAAATGGTCACAAGCTGGTGAGTAAAGTCAAGACACCTGAAATAGTCCGGCAACAAACCCTGTGGGCTTATCCATTTTTGAATGTTGCAGACTACTAAAAGAAGATTGCAAATCTTAGGACTATGATACATGAATGTTAATGCGCATAAGACTGTCTTCAGTCTTTGATAATTCCGCAGGGCACTCTCATCCAGAGTATCCAGTGCCATGTCCGCGGCCGCTTCCCTGTCGGTTCGTGGTGCAGCCAGGACGAACGACAACGTCAGGCGCATAAACCGGCAAGTCAAACGGGTTGCTCGGGATGGTGACCTCGTCAGTGACGACGCTGACGAGCAAGTTGTCCACGTTCTGCCTGTCTTGCACCTCGCCGTTGACCAGAGCAACGCGCCAGTGGAGGTTCTTCTGTAGGTACGGGATCACGTCCTCGGGGCCCAGGCCGTCGACCATGCCGGCGAGGTAGCGCTCGACGAGGGCCAGGGTGATGGGGATCTGGCCCGTGATCTGCTGCCCGCGGGCGCGGCCCTCCTGGCAGTTCTTGCAGGCCGTGTTCTCGTTCTGGCCAAAGGTGGCGAAGACACCGACATGTGAGTGCTGCGTGGGGTAGAGCAGGGGCGAGGCGTCGTCGACGTCGCCGAGGAAGACGTGGACGACGTAGTTGCCGCCAAGCTGGGCCTTTTCGGCCTTAATGTTGACGAGCCACTCGAGGTACTTGTTCTCGGCGCCGACGAGCTTCTTCAGCTCGCGCTCCTTGGGGAGGTGGACGCCGTTGGTCTGGGCCAGGGGGGCTTGCTCTGGGGCCGCCGCTGCAAGTTGTCCGCGCTCGGCTTTGATGTGGTTCTTGGCGCGCTGCTGGAGTTCCTGGGTGGCGTTGTCGAGGTCGGCGCTGCTGCTGCGCATAATGTTGGCAAAGGTGGCCATCTTGCCGTAGAGACGGTCCAGCTCGTTGATGACGTCCTTGGGTGTCGGGAACTTCGCCTTCTGCGTCTCGGGGTACGCGTAGCCAAAGATCTCGGTGTAGCGGACGCCCTCCGAGGTCCAGAACCTCTGCTGGGTGCCGTTGCTGGACTGGGCAAAGGGGGCCAGCGGGGTGTCCATGCCCTCTGGGTCGCCGGCCTTCACGATGAAGTTGCCCCAGTTCGCATCGGAAGGCTTGGTCGTCACGTACGTGAGGGGGTCCGAGGGCTTGTCGTGGATGGCCTGCCAGATGGCGAACAGGCGGTCGATGTTGGCGTGGTGGAGCCAGAAGATGGGGTCGAAGGAGGAGATCTCGGGGTTGGTCATGTGGCCGCCGGGGCCGCCGGTGTAGTTGTGGACGGCGTTGTGGACGTCTTCGATGCTTCCCCAGCCGCGGAAGTCGATGTTGCTGGGCTTCTGCGCCTCGAAGCGGTTGCTCGACGCCGTGGCGAACTCGGGGTACGACTGCAGGATGAAGTTGACGCGCTCCGTGAGGTTCTTGCCCTTGGGGCTGCCCTGCTCGCCCTGGAAGAAGGCCAGGAGCTGGCGGTTGATCTCGGCGTCGCCGTCGCGGATGTTGGGGTAGCGCACCGTGGATCCGACGCGGGGGCGCTGAGTTGTGGATGTTAGTATGTTTGCCGGCAGAGCAGAGGGGAAGGGGACTCCACGTACTGTGTTGATGTCCCGCAGAGATGCGGACTCTCTGAAGGTGTAGTTTGACAGGGGGTTGATGTCGGACTTGCCCGACAGCGCCTTGGGTCTGACGACGTTGTTGACGGCCGCAGAGGCGGCTTGAGGGGGGAAGACGCCGAGGTCGGGACGGGCCCAGTCCCAGTACGGCATGCGGAAGGTCTTTGCTGCCTTGACGTAGTCGGCCTTGCGTTCATCTTCGGTGTAGGCGTTTGCAATGAAGTTGACGTGCTTATAGAGCTCGCTCTAATCGTGGGGATGCCATTAGTCTTTTTGCATCGCACAGGATGTTTTCAGGGGTAGAAGCTTCACCTCGAAGATGGCGAGATACGGGCGGTGCCAAGTGAGGAAAAGAATCGAGCTATGGGTGCAGAAGCCTCCAAAGTCGTTGTCGACGCGGACCATGTCGTTCCATGGCTTGTCTGGCCACTTCTTGTAGGGCAATCCGTGGATGGCTAGCATTCATGTTAGGTGCGTCTAGGAGCAGAGGTGGAGGAGGTTAACTTACCGGCAAGTTCGAAAAAGGAGAGGGGCATTCCCTCGGGGACGTTTTCTTTGAATCTCTCCAGGCCAAGGAGGAAGAGGTTCCACTGATCCGGCTGGTCCTTGATCATGTCCCGAACCTCCATACGAACAGGGGGGTTCTCTGTGAGATGTTAATAGTTGACCTGAAGGGAGACTTGCGAGTCACCTACGAGGATCATCGGCTGGGATGCCGTGAACAAGGATAGGGCCCCTGGTGCCGTCGGAAGACATTTTGACAAGATGATATTTGATGGTGTTGCAAAATAGGGAGCGAAGGAGGTGAGGTGGGAATCCTCTTGTGATACCGACTTCTAGAGGTCAGCATCTTAAGCTTATATACTTTATTTGCGATACTCGGAACTCCCGCTTACACCCCATCGCCGCGGGATTGTCTCCCGCCCACCGAACGGCTGCGAAAACGCCGGTACCTCGGGACTTCGTTCAGCCCTACTCAGCAAGGGGCTGTCTCACATCCGGGCCGCTGGGCATATCCCGTCACACCGGCCGCGCGCCGCGGTGCGGGGATGATCTCCAGCCAGCCATGTCAGCTCGGGCGCGCGGCTCAGCCGCAGCAAACACTCGGCATGTCAGCATGAACCAGGCCAATGAACGACTCTGCACCATCTCACCGACTTGCGAGACATCACGACATCGTCCACTTCTGGTCGTATAAATCAGATTGTGGCTTGAAGGGGAAGGGTGGGCCCCCCTTTCCCGTGACGAAATCTTTGTCTCGCGTTTGCGTGGGTGCGTGCTGGGCATGCCGTCAGCTACGGTCAGCAAATACCCCTTCCGGCGACTTTTGAGCGGTGGATGCCTTGTCGTTGAGAGTCTCGGTCGGGAGCGAATCACGCGTGGTCTTGGTCGTGAGATACCTGTCTTGGCGTCCACAAGGCAGAGGCTGAAAGGCTATTCGGTTGGTTTGTGGAAGCCTTGAGATGTAGTGGCCAGGGGAATCACGAGCCCCCTGCTATTGTTTCGAGCTGCAGGTTCAGGTGTTAGGAGAGACATTTCTATGCTGACGCTCTGGCATGGATGACACTTTTGAACTGGGGTTGTGGCTGGCTGCTACTGTATAATTTTTTTACTGCCAATACTGCTATCTCCCCATTCAATGTTTCTTTCCTGTTGCTTCTTTCATCCTCGTCGTCCCTTTTCGTCCCTCTTAGTCCCTTGATACTTCCCTTATGGTCTCTGTGACCCTATCGTCCCTCATCTCATATTCATGAACTTTCATAACCACCCCACCGTGACTCAGAGAAGCAGTATGATGTAAGAACATTATTCATAGCGTAGGTCCTGACCTACAGCGAAGCGTAGCCGAAAGAAGGAAGCAAGAGAGTTAGGAATAGCGATCTCAGCAAAACTCGGATGCGAGCTCGTTATGAGGGAGCTCTTTCGTCCCTGATGCTATAGCCCTTAATGTTCTGACATTTCGCATACCAGTACTGCTGTATATCGGGGGAAAGGAAGCTGCTGAATCCGGTTCCTTGAATCCGGAAAACCGAAAAGTCGTTTGAACATGATATAGACAATAGCTTGGAAATACCACGCTGTCATGGTTTTGCACCTAACGACATCCATTTCCACTGGAGAATATGTGAGGCTCTCAATCTCGGAATGATAGGTTCGTATCAGAGTGAAACCGCAGCCGGAGAACGTGGCCCGGTTTTCTCGGTGGCGGTCGAAAGTCGGCTTTTGCGAGGTGCCGTACTGAATGAGACCAATCTTGGATTTGATTCGACCCTCGTATCTTGCCATCAAAAGGTTCAGAAACAGAGCCCGGGGCCCTCGGTCTTGCATCATTTCTCTGAGCTTGGCAGTCGTGTATTCAAGAGCCTGAGGCGTCATCTGGTTACCTAGCAACAGGTCGTAGTCGAAGGACCAGGTTGCTTGGAATTCAAACGCAATGGGCTCGTCGAATGCAACGCCCAGACCCCATTTCGTAGATCCTAGGTCTCTGATGACCTTGTTCACGTCCTACGTGTTCCACTTATAGTCCTGGAAGACTGTCAAGTCTCTCTGCGGAAGCACTCCGATGCTGGCATCCGAAGTCCATGCATGTGAACTGAGATACGTTCTCGAGTATGTATCGAATTCCGAACGCCCATTGTGGTCCACTGCAAGTTGTCTGTAACGACGGGTACCGAAAACAACTGGCGCAGGTCCAGGTCCCGAGTCCGGTGACCGAGTGAAACGTCTTCCGAACGCATTTTGCACTACGTATCTCGACTCCTTGCAAGCTGTCCATAACCCAGCATCGACGCCCATGAGGGGAATTGTTTCAAGCAGGAGCCGTTGCGGATGCCGATCTATGGGCAACGTGGTAAAGTATTTCTCGTCGTTCTTGTCGTAGTCCACCACGAAGTAATGAACACTCGGCAGATGGAGAGGACGAACAGCTAGCCCCCATATCTGAAGTCTCAGCTCAGCAGGGAGCTTCATAAACCGAGTAAACGTTTCCATCCTTTCGAAAGTGTCAGGAGGGCAGGACGGCAGGCAAGAGTGCGGGAAGGAGGGACAGGTGTTTGTGCCAGAGAAAGATCTAGCGTCGAAAAAGGTGAAAGACGACAGGTGTATACGAAGGCCTATGAGAACTATTTGTGTTCTTCAAGGGTGCGGGGAAGTCAAAATTTTTCGTCAAGTATGCCAGAACTAACAGGAGCAACAGATAGGGGGGCAGACGACAACTATAAGTAAGACAGAAGACAGAAAATAAAACCTACGAAACAAACCGTGGCGGACAGCAGGGACAGCAAGGTCCCCAAGTAGACAGAATGGTAACAGATATCTAGCTCTAATTGTCTACCCGGATAGCCAAACTTACCAAATTTACGCTGGAGGCATGATGTCCGTGTAAGTTGTCAGCACAACAGGGTAAACATCAATGCTCAGTTAAACGACGGCCACATGGTCACGAATTCTGGGACAGTGCCCATGTTGCGGACCCGGCTATCCAAGAGTATCCATTCTCCAAGAGACACAAGCGAATGTCAAAAACAAGAGCGAGGTTATCTCGAAAACGGAGATACGAGATTTGAAGAGGTGTTCTAATAGGAACCTTGGAAGCCTACCGCTCAATCTATGCAGTTTTTTTTTTTTCGAGCCCCTTCCGCGCCCACCAAAGCCCCAACCAATCTGGTTTGCCATCTTGACGTTGACTCCAAGCTCGTCAGCATACAAATACACCAAACCTGGGTTCTTCTGGAACCAACGTCCGCACATGATGACATCCAAACCAGACTGGAGAAACCCCTCTGCCATGGCACCCGTGCTGATTCCGCCGACAGCAGACACAATCATCATGTCTCCGACCGCCCTCTTGATCTCCTTGGCAAAAGGTGCCTGGTAGCCAGGTCCAGATTTGATGCTCGTAGATTGCAGAGGATGAATACCACCGGAACTGACATCGAGGAAGTCGACACCTTTCTCGGCCAGGATCGGTGCCAACTTGCAAGAGTCTGCAACAGTCCAGCTCTCTGGAAACTCTTCCTTCATGTTATCAAACCAATCCGTCGCGCTGATGCGGACGAAAAGGGGCATATCCTCTGGAATGGCGGCCCGTACAAGATCTGTGATCTCAAGGACTAGCCTCACTCTGTTCTCCCAGCCTCCACCGTACTCATCTGTGCGCTGGTTGCTGATGGGGCTCAGAAACTGGTGGATGAGGTAGCCGTGGGCGGCGTGGATCTCGACCACGTCAAAGCCGGCCCGGACAGCCCTCTTCGCTGCGTCCACGAAAGCCTTCTTGAACTCCTGGATTTGCTCCAGTGTCATAGCCCTAGGCTGCGGATAGGCGTCGTTGAAGCGCAGAGCAGAAGGCGCATACACCTCATTAGGCCACCCGCCAACCTCCGCGCTTGCAGTAGCGTTCATGTGCAGAAACGGCGCCACGGTGCTGGACTTGCGACCGGCGTGGCTGAGCTGGATGCCGATTTTCTGGCCTTGGCTATGAGCAAACTCGATGATCCGTTTCAGCGGCTCTATTTGGCCGTCTTCCCACAGGCCGATGTCTTGAGGTGTGATGCGGCCTTCCCGCTGAACTGCAGTAGATTCCATTAGGGCGAGACCAGGTCCCCGCTGGATAATGCCACCCAGATGTGTCAGATGCCAGTCGGTTGCGTATCCATCCTTTGCAGAGTATTGACAGAGAGGCGCCAAGAAGAGCCGGTTTTGAAAGGTAACGCCACGGACGGTCAGCGGCGTGAAGAGTTTGGGAATAGGGGCGCCGGTGGTTGTGCTGATTCCGGTGCCGGAGACTGGATCTTGAAGCGGAGTGTAATACGAGACATCTTTTGCCGCTGGGTTGTCTATGGCTGGGAAGTGAAGGGCCTCCGCGGCTCCGTTGATCTGTGGCATCTTGAAAGGAAGCTGGGTGAGAGCTGAAAGTGGCAGACTCGAGTAGCTGTTGATAGGTTCGGTAGATCTAGGTTGACATTTATGAAAATCCTATGTTACTTATACGAATCCAAAACAATGATCAGACCTCTCTGACTTGGTAAACATCTTCATCAGGACCCCAGGGGATTCGATTTCGAAGCCGATGACACTCGGCGCATGCGCCCCGTCACCGAGCCGGTCGGCTCGTGGGGTCTCGGCCAGTTCATCCGTGGTGCGAGCAACAGACTCACAACGAAAGCACTTGAGTATGACCAATTGTCGGAAATTCTATCCGCGTCTGCTAATATTTACTACCGGAGCTAACAAATGCATGCCTAGGTGCTGAAGGGCACCAAGTAATGGGCTCGGTATAATCTCTGTTTTCGCCGACGGTCAAATGGGCCCCTTGCCGACTGCATCAAAATGGCATTGAGAATGAAAAGACCACTAGCCACAGGAATGGCTTCAATAGGTTACTGGTAGATTTGAAAATATTGTATGCGTCTTATACAAAGAGTTTTGCTAGCCGGGCATGTCAGTTGGCTATCCGGGCAGTGTCCACCATCTGTGCCAAAGTGAATACGCGTATACTCACCTTTATCGTCGCTGTCGTTATCGTCGCTGTTGTTATCGTCGTTGTCGTTGTTGTCGTCGTCGTTGTCACTGTCGTCGTCGTGATCGTCACTGTCGTCGTCGTCGTCGTCGTCGTCGTCGTCGTCGTCGTCGTCGTCGTCGTCGTCGTCGTTTATATTCATCGTCCTCGTATAAGTATTAGGTGGGGACACTACCCGGATAGCCAACTGACAATGCCCGGCTAGCAGAACTCTATACAAAATGGCGTTAATGATCCATTGCTACTATTAATCCATTATAACCATTTTATCGCATGCGTTGCACGGTAGAGTGTGCAAGTCTTATGTACAGACTAACAGA
This sequence comes from Colletotrichum cordylinicola, assembly GCA_027406065.1. Classification (NCBI taxonomy): domain Eukaryota; kingdom Fungi; phylum Ascomycota; class Sordariomycetes; order Glomerellales; family Glomerellaceae; genus Colletotrichum; species Colletotrichum cordylinicola. Next base: position 4,886,262 of record JANVYD010000001.1, on the reverse strand, counting down.
CAGTTGCTGCATTTACAGAAAGAAAAACAGCAGATATGATCTGAAAATCATCACGCCAGTTCAACGGGGCGAACAGTTCCCTCCACTTCTGCAGCCCGGGTTTGTGATGATAACTCGACAGGGGGCGGTGATGTCTTGGTCAACTCTATGGTCTCATGAGCGTGATCCCCTGAGAGTTCCTGCTTGTTATCGTAGCCATGTTGGTGGATATCTCTCTCTCCAGCAGCCATCCGTGAGATTCTTGCTGTTTCTTTTTGCTTTCTTTTGCGCAGACACGCGAACAGCCCGCCACCGACGAGAGCGAGCACTGCAGCTATGACGCCAACAGATATCCCGGCGATCGCTCCTGTCGACAGACCAGAGGCTTCTGTTTTGTTGTCTTGAGTCGGAACGCGCACCTCGAGCGGAAAGACGGGGTGATGAACTTCGATGGGGCCTTGGTTCGGGAGATCTGTCAGAGGCACCTTCGTCCAAGACGTCGTAATAGTACTATCGCTCCGTCCTGTCGTCACGATGGGAAAGAACCAGATATCGGTTGGCGTGCTGACGATGCTGTAGCAATCGCGAGCATCAGGATTTCCTACAGGTGCGGAGTAGCAACTCCAACTGGGCGGACAACACCATATTTGGACGTATCGTCGTGAGCTTGTGAGGTCCAAGGTCTTGGTGCACGCCGCCGTCCAGTCGCTGATACAAGCTGTACCTGGGTAAGCTAAACTGGTCACATCATCTAAAATCAAAGAGCTGTCAGCCACTTTTTTTGAATTATCCCAATATCTTGGTCTTTCTCACCGAAGTCGTCGAATGGTTTGAAGATATCAGTGTAGGTTTTCGGGAAACATTGTGTCGGGAACCAAGTTCTTGTTTCCTCCACGAACTGAAGCCCCCAACAAATCGTCCGTGGTGTCACTTCATTAGTTTTCCCTTCGCACCGGATCCCTTTGGGAATGTCAGAGCAGAAGCTGTCTGTGGCAGAAAAGGGTGTCGTTTGGGGTGCCAACTCATAGACCCTCGACAGTTTTTGTTCTTTTGCAGTCGACCAGTGTGTCTTTGTCGCTGTAGTATACACCTCCGTTGAACTCGCCATGACTTCGCGGCATATATTTTGGACGTTTTCATGAGTTGAGGCGACCAAAACATGACCGTTGGATTAAAAAAAGCAAGACTGAAGTGCGGAAAGATTCGAAGTGAATGCCAGGAGAACACTTGGTTTATGTGAGAACCCTTCTCGGTCGAAATACGTGGCCAATGTCAGCGCTTATTGTTCTACAAACGTAACAACCCGAGATACGTTGTCTGCAAAAGTTTTCGCATGTTGTGACCAGTACTACTTGGACAAGGACATCGTTTTCTAGTCGCATATGTTGTGTACTATCGCAGCTGACTGGACTGGGGGCAACGTAATAGGACCAACCTTTCAAGGGCACCCGTCCATTTCCTCGGCCACCGAAACCGTGAGTCTTTGAAACACCAACGAGTCTTACACTCTCTGCGCGGTAGACAGTTGGGGATCTACTAAGAAGACCCACAAGACTATCATTTATTAGATATGCATCAGGAAAACCCGCTTAGATGGACAGAGCCGGTGACCAAGGGAAAGAGAGCAAGGAAAGGGCACGTCTAAACGTCGCGTTTTATGCTGGAACAAGCCATAAATCACCCACTGACCACGCGCCCACTCCCTTAAACCACAACCTTGGCCTCGCTCTTCGGGCCCCTCTCTCCGAAAATCGTGCTTCCAACTCTGACCTCCCCGCTCCCCAGTCGAATAGCTCCCTCAAAGTCCTCACTCATACCCATACTCAGCTCCAGCTCCCTGTCGAGCCCCAGCTCCTTGATAACCAGATCCCTCTGCTCCTTCAGGCACACAAAGTCCTCATTCTCGTTCTCGGGCGTCGTCGCCTTGCTCCGCGCGATGGCGCCGATCGTCATGAGGCCGAGGAGCCTCAGCGACGGGCAGTCGTTCTCGACGGCGCGGCAGAGGGCGACCGTCTCCTCGCCGGGTGACGCACCGGACTTGGACTCCTCGCCCGAGGTGTTGACCTGGACGTGGATGCCGAGGGGCGCGGCGTCAGGGCTGGAGGCGATGAGCTCCGCACGGGAGGTGTTGAGGAGCTGAACCTTCTTGAGGGTGTCGACGGACGAGACGCAGAAGAGATTTGGGATCTTGGCGAGCTTCTTGGCGTGGGCTGTTGCGCTGGGTCAGTCTTTCTCATTTGGTCTTCTGTATTTCACTTCGACTTTGGAAAACTTCATCTCATTCTGACGGACGATAAGATGCTGGTGAGGGAAAATGGGTCAACGTACTAGACTGCAGGCCTCCGATGAAGTGCCACTGGATACTCCTCGGCAAAAGCTCTGCCTTCTGCCCCAACTCCTGCGCGTAGTTCTCTCCAAAGTGAAGCTGCGGCGGCGTGGCCTGGTGCAGCGCGAGAACGTCGTTTGCCGGCTTCAACTTGGATACAGCCACCAAGCGGACCTAATCATCGTCTCGTTAGTGACTTTTCATTTCTGATGTGGCGGGGTGAATGACACCCCGCGGGGAACTCACATTGCGGCCCGCTGCAACGGCAGTGACACGCTCTTGCACGGCCTGCAGCTGCGAAACGAGCGCCTTTGCTCTGGCGGGATCGATCTTCATTTCGGGCTGGGCGTCTGTCATTGCAGGGGTGCGGGTTTTGAGGAAGTTGGTGACGAGGTTCAAGTTAGTGACGAGTGAAGTTGGCGCAGAGTCATGGATTTCCAGTGTCTTCCAATGGAGGCTATTGACGGCCTAACATTTGTGGGGCGATGTACCTGCAAATTTGGCGGAGATATGCCAGATCTATGTTAGGGTATTCTTTCGACTTCAAAAATGTCCTGTCAACCATACGTCCGGTGTGACCTCACGTTGAAAATGACTCCGAGGCTAAGATTTTTTGCTCAATGTGCTGACGAGAATATGGATTCAGACGTTGGGATGTTTGACATTGGACGCCAATGTGGGACAACCAGACGACTGGAGATCCACGATGGGTGGTTTCAGTTGTAAAGATTAACTGATTAGAAAGATGTCGGCGGATATCATAGCCATCTGAAGCTCGACTATATTACAGAATCAATTCAAGTTGTGGCGTTTCTGCACACAAGAATACTACGCTTCGCTTACACCGTTCTAAACCAAAATAAGATATGTCTTCCCTAGTCTCAATGTCGATGGGATCCAGCAAGTTCAGTTGGGTAGTTGATGTTGGCCGACGAGACTTCTTGGGGTTCACGTGTCCCAGAGAGCTCCGTCATGGGCGACTGATGCTCGTCTATCGGAGATGGATATGACGGCGGGGGCGTGTGCCGACGCACCGGGCTGATGGGGCTTACGTTGCTGATTTGATGCGACAGATGAGAAGATCCATGGGGGCTATGCGCTTGGAACATGTGGTCTCCCGAGGAGTTTGGGCTTGCATAGGCCGAGTCGTGACGCATCGCAGGTGCCATATGATGGCGAACATCGTCGTGGCTGGAATGAGAGCGTCCCTTCCGGAGCCAGAACCACCACACGGCAAGTACCACAAGCGCGCCCACTACGAATGATCCAACGGCAATACCAGCAACAGCGCCTATCGACAGGTTGGCTGAAGATGCCTTGGCCTCTGTTTCTGTCTTGCTCTTGATGACGAAACCCCTGCTTTGAAGTACGTTGTCGATGAAGCCGGGAGGGTCGCCCGTCTTGGTGTAATTCCCGGTCGGATCGACGATCCTCAGCGCAAAGTTTGGATTTTCTTTCATTGATCCTTCCATGAGACTGTCATTCTCCCCCACAAACCAAGTGTAGTAACCCTTGTTGCGATCGTTGGCTACTCTATGTTAGCCAAAGGAAAACGGAAAGGGATGAAATAACTTACTTATGAATGAAGCCACTGGAACGCCCTCATCCTTTCCCCAGTGTACCAAAACAAGAGATATGTACGGTACATTCGGAACAACCCAAGTGATTTGGACCTTTTGGCCAAGCGTGTACGTTGTGTTGAGGTTTTGAGTGGTGATTTGAGCACCCGTCTGGTCGAGTTCAAAGCTCGCGGGGTTAGTGAAGTAGTCACCTCGAGCGGGAGTTATGCAGAAACACAACAGGCCCAGCAGGAGTTGGCCGAGGAAGTGCTGGCGATGCGACAGCATGATGGATGATTCCTGAGAAGGAAAACCATCAAGAGGATCAAGAGAGGGGCGGACTGGGCCTCATAAGGTGCAAAATAGGCACTCGCGGGGGGATTTTAAGCTCATCTCCTGTCTGCCTTGACTAGACCCAAAGAAGACACCATTCCAGAGGCACAGGATATTTGGCATGGGTTTAGAAGCGAAGGGTTGCATCCAACGATGGCCTTCCAGGGCCGTTCAATGGCTAAAGACCATGATGGACTGAAATTGGATGCTGTGCCGCTGCACTGCAGCAACACGAACTTAACCGCTAAGGCCAATGTAGCCAACACGAGAAGTTTTCATTTGTAGCGGGAAACATAGAGTGATAGGGCGAGGCGCAGTAACGTTGAGTTGCATCGTCTCTGGCGGTGATATCAACAACAGGAGTTCCCAAGCCATGTTTGGGGATGTGGAGGTGAGATGGAGACGAGGACTCCAGTCCAGTGTCGTGGTAAGGTACCTATCCATCCCCCAGATGATCCACCAGCCACACTGTACCCGAGCCACGGTCCGCAAGCCACTGACCCGCCCTTATCGGAGAGCTACGCAAGCTGTCAAGCCACACCACACCACACCACACGACTAAGGCACTGCGAGGTAAGGTACGAATGGGTACAGATCCCCTGCAGGCACTGAAAACGCGCCCAGACCTTTGGGGCGCGGGATGACGGATGACACTTTTGCCCAGCAGCTCCTTGGTTGGTTGGTTCAGATAGATGCTGTGCCGAGTTCCCCTTGCCGCCTACCGTGTCCAGACTCCAGTGCCTTCGTCAGCGACCCCAGCCCGGAAAAAAGGGATGAAAGGACGGTTATCGATGATAAGTCGTCAGCTCAATTTTCTCACGATCGCGTGCCTTCGCTGCTACTCCTCCTCCTCTTCCTCAAAGCTCCCTTCGAGGCTCCCTTCTCTTTCGTTTAAGCTTTTTTGCGTTTTCTCTTCTTTCCCAAATCAGCCAATTAGCCTTCGTATTTCTTTGCCATCCGCAGAAGCCAATTGTCCGTCTAATTGGCTTGGCCCTCACCAGAGCTCCCTGTCAATGTCCACCTCTTTTCCCAACTAAGCTTGACCCTCTCCGACCCGAGTCGACCGGCCGACGATAGCCTCAATCGAAGCTATCATCCCACCGGGTCTAGGCGCTCTGCCAAGCTCACTCTCTCACCACCGCCGCTTCCGCCGCTGAGTCGGCCGCGAGACCTCGCCCATCATGCCGAAGCAACACATGATATTCGGCCGTCCCCTCCCCCGCTTTGGCACACGACGCATATCATTCCTCCTCGTTTCAATCTCAATCTTCGCCGTCTTCTCCCTCCTCTTCACCCTGCCGAGCTCCATTCCCTCCGGCCCTAGCCTGAGCAAGTACACCGATCACAAGTTCTCCATCCCGGCCGCCATCAAGAACCCCTTCTCCGCCACCAGCCGCCTCAACCCCTTCCGTACGCCATCCCACGCGCCCCCGCGCCAGCAGAACGACACCTACGGAGAGTCCTCCTGGTGGGCAGACTGGAAGTGGCTCTCTGTCCCCTTCTCCTCCTCCCTGACCCTCGACGAGGACCGCTCTCTCCTCCCGCCCCTCAAGACCCGCCCGCCAATCTACTGCTACTACGACACCACCATCAAGAAGCCCGCCGATGCAAAGGATGCCGAAAGCGAACTCCTCCTCACCTGGCGCCGTGCCTGGTGGGCTCGTGGCTTCAAACCCGTCATCCTCTCCGCTGCCGAGGCCATGAAGAACCCCCTTTACGACGAGCTCCAGCGCAACAAGGAGATGGACGCCGACCTCAAGACCGATATGATGCGCTGGCTTGCTTGGGATAACATGCGCGGCGGCCTGCTCGCATATCACACCACCCTTCCCATGGGTTCCCACGAGGACCCTCTCATCGCCTACCTCCGCCGCGGCGAGTACCCCCAGCTCACCCGCTGGAACAACCTGGGCAACGGCCTCTTCGCCGGCGCTGAGAAGGACGTCACCGCCGCCATCAAGGCCACCATGGCCAGCTCCAAGCTCAAGGAGACCAAGGACTTCGTCGCTGCCGCAACCGAGGACACCTTCAAGATTGACAACTTCCCCAAAGCCATCGCCTACTACGACGTCGACATCATCCAGGACAAATACCCCAAGGTCGCCGAGGCCATCGCCGGGGATCGCGCCGCCGGTCTCAGGGGCTTGAAACAGCTCATCAACGCCCATCTGCATACGACCTGGCAGAACGTCTTCTCCGACGGCATCGCCGTCCTCAAGCCCCTGCCGCAGCACATGACACACCTCATCGACAATGCCTGGCACCTCGCCGACGACCTCTCCATGTGCCCCGAGTCCCCGATGCCCGGCTCCTGCCCGCCCAACAACCCCAAGTGCAAACCCTGCGTGCCCGCCCAGTCGATGCACATCGCCACGCCCCCGCGCTACCGCAACACGACAACCCTCTACACGATCGGCACCGTCCCGCACCCATACACCACCGTCCTCCTCACAAATCTCAACGACAACATCGAGATCCCCTGGATCCGCCGCAAGTCCGACCGCGACGCCTGGCTGACCGCCATCACGACCGAGCTGATGGGCGCGGGCATCGGCTCCGAGCCCCGCATCCTGCGCTTCAAGGAAGCCGTCGCCGGAGAGTTCGCTACGGCCCATTCCCTCTGGCTTACCGCTGAGAAGGACCTGCCCAAGGACCTCGACTGGCACTTCGGCTTCGCCATCCCCCACAACGCCACTGACGGTACCTCCGAGACCCCCGTCCCCGGCCCCGAGCGCCGCCCGCAGCCCAAGCACGACCCGGCCGATGGCCCCGTCGCCTCCGAGGAGGAGCTCGAGAAGGAGCCACCGCTGCTCAAGCGCGCGCGCGACATGGGCAAGACCAAGGACCCCAAGGACCTCTCCGTGCGCAGCGCCATCGAGGCGTGGAACCTGGCGGACACGGAGGCGTGGAAGTTTGCGAGAGCGTTCCTGGCGCGGAGGATCGTGGAGAGGAAGGAGTGGGAGGATAGCGAGAGCCAGTATGCCGGAGGCGTCGGCAGCGAAAAGGGACGGAGACAGAGTTTGGGAGACCGCTGGCTTGATCGCGACTAAGATCGCCAGAGGGTCGTCACGTTACCTGAGCGAATGAACAGAGAGAAAAATGAGACAGTGTTGATGATTACTCTGTCGTCGATTGTAGTAGTACGGTAGGTAGTACAGGCGTCAGGGGTGCCAGGATTGCGTGTGATGCTGTGTTTTTTTTCCAGATGGTTTTTGGTCGGGCATATTACTGGAGTTTTAGAGTGTTATTTTCTCGTGTAGAACTGAGTCAAGAAATCCAGAAAAATCACGGAAAGATGCATCTGCAGCAATGCGTCAAATGGTGGCTAATGGCTTTTTCATTGTCTAAATCATCCTCTGTTTTATCCCCATTTTGTACGATTTTCTAACCCAGCCCATCTCGTCTTCGGCTCCTAAATTCAATTGACATCGTTTTAGATATGAGAAGCGAGATGTTGAATTCGCAAGGAAAGAGAAACACGGGGAAAACGTTCAGTTCAGATCAAGTGTGCGCAAGACAAGTTGAGTTGCCTCCCCACGCTTTCTGCGGGCCACCTTTCCGCTACCGGCCCGCATCTACGCAGTCGTGTCACCACCCAACTCGCCGCCCAGCTCTCGAGCACTCGCTCCGTTCCTGCTGCCATTGGCTTTAGATCCGTTGACGCCGTTGTTGATCGCCTGCGCCTGCTGCGGGGCGTTGTTGCCACCGGCGGAGGATGACTCGGTGTAGGTCCTCAGAGCGGAGCGGGCTGCCTCGACGACGCGCTCAGCGGCCTTGAGCGCGTCTCTCAGCGCTTGGGCGGTCGGGTCGTCATTTCCAGAGCGACCAGAGTCGCGCTCGTCGAGGAGCTCGCGGATGTGGCCGTTGAGCCAGAGGCCTTCGAGCTGGGCGCGGGGCATGTCGCGTGCGCCGGCGATGCGGCCGCGGCAAGACGGGGTGCCGCAGAAGCAGTCGAAAGGCTGGGCCATGTGCCACTCCGTAGAGGGGTAGAAGAACTGTGGTCCGGTTAGTACGGGTGTGATGACCAGGTATATGAGTGAAGTTCTGGTTTCGCGGAACGAGGGGGTCTCCTCGGTCTCGGGACAGAATGTGACGGATGGCAATCAAACTCACAGTCAGTTCGTCGCCTGGCTGGAGTCCTTTCGGGCCAGCCAGAACGTTAAAGTTGCCCGTATCAAAGATCTATAAATAGCACCTGTCAATCTCACATGTTCCCAGGATGACCCTGCCTGTCCGTGCTCGCGGTTCTGGGGACCCGGCGGGAGGGCCCAGGAAGATGACTGACCAGAGACGGTTCGCAGGAGTGGTTGATGTACAGTAGGTCGCTGTTGAGGTTGAGGTGTTTGTCCTTGCCGCACTGGACGGTCGCGTATGTTGGTTCATCTGCCAAGTCGCAAGGCGGGAATGACATCTTTGCATAGACAGCAAAGGGCGGCAGAGCCACCTTGGAGAAGCTCTTAGTGAGAAACTCAGTCTCGCTCGCCTGAATAACATCCTGGATGTCCGGGTGGGACGGCTGGGTCCAATGGGGCGTGAGTGGTGCCATGGTTGTGGAAGATTCTGAAGTCGAGGACGAGGCCGGTCGTCAGTCGTCTCGTCTAGATGTTGAACAGGGTGCGGTCGCTCGGACTGTGGTTCCTGATTGTTGGGTCAGTCGCGTCGTCACAGGTTGAGGGTGGGACATCACCAACGTGGGGGTCTGGTCCGAAGAATGCAGGACACTGGATGAAAATGTGAATAAGAAATGTTAGGGATCAAAACAAAACTTTTTGAGTCCCCAAGGTTAATGTGTATATTACAAGTAGAAAGGCTGGTGTGTCGAGTGGTCAGACCGTCAGTTCGCACTAATTGGTCGGGGTGGTTGGTGGTTGTGGTTGTGGTTGTGAAGAGAGAAAAGAGGAAGTACTAGAACAGGCGAAGCATCGGGGACAACTCCAGGTGTTCTTGTACGGAAGAGGAGGGGTAAGCCGTCTGACATCAACATGTGCCGAGCTTCCCAAGGTTGTCCAAGGTTTCACAGGCATCATGTTGAGGGCCGCAGCCAGTCAGGAGGCTCAATTGTTGCTAGATCGCTCAATCGTCTTCCGCCCTCACATGCATTTGTGCATTGGGTTGCGGGGTGCCCGCTGGTGTTCTGGCGTTGCGGGGCAAGGGATGGGGATGAGCATTGAATTGAGAATCGGGTGCAAGCAATCCAAGACTTGTGAAATCCGTCGGTCCAGTGTCTCCGGCGCTGCACAAGGTCGTACAGCAAGAACAGAAATGGCTCCGGCGCGGACTGGCTCTCGCGGGTAAAAGAGAGGCTCCTCGAAGTTGGCCAATGACAAGAGCCTCGGCGACGAATCCGGTCAAAAGCGGCCCCTCTCCAGCCCCTGACGGTGCAGGTCATGTACGCTGTACACAGCCTGACTAGACCACGGTTAGCCTAGCTGCAAGTCATGATACAGGGTCGGAACGGGGGCCACGGGGTTTGGTTGCTTGAGGGATGCTCGATGTCTGCAGCGTCCCGAATACCCCTCATTGCTTCTCAAAGACATCCCGTCTTGCCCCTCTTTGTGCCTTCTGCTGATGCATCCAAACTCTTCCTAGTGCTCCCAGAAGAGAGTGGGGGTCCCGGCTGTACCAAGTGGCAGTAAACTGGGTGCGGAGTACATTGGCGTCCATTTCCCCCTTTCTCCTAGTTTGCTTTGGCCCGACGGCCGAGGATGATGGCTATTGATGACGAAGACCCTACTTGCTCGTGGTGGGTTCTCCCGTCGCCGAAACTTCTAGCCTATGTCCCATGCCAGCAGAAGAGGGAGTGGTGGCATGCACGTTAGAAACAGAACAGAATCTCCGTCGACGAAGGCTGGGGCTGGGCTGTTTGACTTTGTCGATTGCCGGCCTTTGCATTTGCGTCCTTTAGCTGGGCTTCGTCAAGATTTCCGGCACTTGGGAGCCTGTCCATAAGGCACCTAGGATGTTCAAGCCGTGTGTGTTTCGACGTTGCACTTCCCCATTCCTTTAAGGTAGTGTTCGACCCAAATGGCATGGTAAGGGTATGATTTTGGTCACACAGACGGCCATGTTTGCCGCTGGTGGCCCGTATCGCAGAATATTCCTCCATTCCGGTTGTCCCGATATCTAAAGGCTGCATTCGACCCTGGCAGAGAACAGTGGTGAATAAGTTGAGGCATTGTCCAGCTGCCACTTTATTGGCAAGCCCCCTTGTTGTACAACGACAAGAGTGTCCCATCCCACCAACACCCGCCAGACTGATGTGACGGTCACGCGTCCACCGCTCGGGCCGCCCTCACATCCCGTCCTCGCGTGCTTCATTACTGCGCCCGACTCCATCATCGATTGACGACAACCGGACCTCATCGGCCGATTGAGATGAATTCGTTCGTCATGGACTGGTTTCTCAACGTATCTCCGGCATCAATGGCGTGACGGTGGTGTCTGCTGCAAGCGGAAAGGATTTGTCCTCGGCGGAGGCAACATGTGAAGTCGGTAAGTGCGAACAAAAAGACGGGGGGTTTGCGACGCGCGTGGGCGGCCTTTCGCCGGGTACATTGACCGGAACGGAGCTGCGGACTGTGACTCTCGGGCCAAGTTACCGCATGCAAGACCCGCCGAATCGGCTCGCTTCTAGCCAGGGAGACAACAATTAGTCTTGTGGCAGCATGGCTCTCCCTCAATAAGTCGTAGACGAGTCTCGAATGATGGGCATCCCGGTTTCACTCAGTTTCTCCCATATCAGAGAGCGTAAAGCAGATGGGCCGATGTCGTCCCGTTCAGGCAGTTGTCGTCCATTTCACGGGCCGCTCAATCCCAACTAGGATCCCTGTCGCCGTTTTCATGTCCCTGTCGTTTCAGGACGTAAAGCTTGATGACAGGCTCCAGTTGAGGGGCGGGAATTGCGAGCAGCTTCCAGCGAAGCTCAGCTCCAGCGGATAACCACCTGTCAAAACCGCAAGTTCCTGTCCAATCTGTCCAATTTCCGGCACATCTCCCGCGGCGCAGGACTGCCCTGCCGAAGCCCAACGTTCAGTCGCCCCGCCGCGAGTCGATCTGCCGCTCACCGAACCCAACCTTGACGGCCTGCCCGGTCTAATACGTTCCCACGCTGCGCCCTAGCGTTCGTTTTGAGCTGACGCCAGCGGGGCAGTCGTCTGTTGTGATACAAGAACCCCGAATGAAGCGCGTGCGCAGGCCGCAAGGGCAGCAGAGTCGAGCTCGACGCGCCATCTGGACTGACCGTCTTGTGTTCCGCCGTCTTTCAATATTTGGTCCCGTGTTTGGTCATCGTCAGCTGGACTGACCAAGCAGGTTTTGTATCCCTGTCCGTACCCATGATCCTCCGTGATATGTCCCTGATATATAAAAAGAAAGTGTGACAGGTGAGAGCCTGTGCGTAGCTCGACTCCCAGTAGACTTTAGGTCGGGGCCTGTCATATCGGCAACACTATGAGGGGTTCTTGGGAGGCGCCCGCCAGCAGCCCACCGCCGCCCGCCGATTGTCTTTTGCTCGTCGCCTTCGAAGCTCATCCTGGTGATCAAAGTATCAAGAGGTTTCATTGCTGTGAGCCACGTGCTCCTTCGGTAGAGACTCCCATAGGAGAACCAAGAAAACATCCTTCCCGTCCCTACCGTCGGGTAGCTTGGAAGCTTGGGAGGGCCTCCGAAAGGGCTGTGAGCTCCGCATCCAATCCCTCCCGCCGCTCGAGCGTCTTGGGCTCGCGAAGGTGGGGTGGGGTGGCACGGCAAGGTAAGGCAGGCCCCTCAGAAGCTCTTTAAAAAGATGCAGATGGTCATCCTCTCTGTCTTGATGGCAGTCTTTATCATCCCGTTCGTCTTTGTTTTCTCGAGCATTCGGCTGTCGCAGTATTTGAACCAACGCTCATCCCCACCGGGTCTCTGTCTCGCTTTCTTATGGCGCCTCTTCAACCTTGTTACCCAAGAACATATTTAGTTCCAGACTGGTACTTGCTGGACAACCAGACGCAGCAAATCATGGGTAGCAGCAGCCTTCTGCAAGATATCTCCCGCAACATGCAGGCAACATCAGCATTTACTCCATTACAGGAGGGCGACAAGCCACGCCCCAAGCCCCAACCTGATCCCCCGGTGCCTGTCCCCAACAATCCAGATGACAGGCAGCGGGTTTAACATCCAACTATGGACCAACGATTTTGGGTGGTAGTGTCGATTCAGCTCTGCGTCGTCCTTCTGGATGCCGACTAGGATACCACAAAGTAGTGTCATCTCCCACAGCTCCGTCTCCTTGCGCTGTACGACAAGGACCGACTATACAGCGCTCCGTCTCTGGTTTCAGTGTTTCCAACTCGTACGATACTATATGCCAGCACACCGAGCATCCTCAAATCCAAATGGCAAAGCCATATGGCATTTGACGGGGTCGTGGCAAGCTCGTATACGGCGGGGGGGCATTACTCTCCTCTGGGATGCTCATGTGATGCTGATCAGCTCAGTTGGGCCAGTTTGAGAGACATCCCTGCGAGGATCTGCCGACTACTGCGCCGGGTAGCATGCACGGCATCCACCTATTTCCTATTCAGCAACAAGAACCAATGTGGTCATTGCCCGTTGGCGTTTTTCTGGGGGTTCGGATTTTTCTTACAAGGATTTGGGATCTGGGCTGGTAGTCGAGAACAGATGCGCGGTTTCGACGTCTTTCTTAGGATGAATCGACTCGACATGAACGAAGGATCTTCAATGAAGTGATTTCTCACCCTATCGGACTGTACGCGTGGAGTGGCGAGAGAAGGTTGGTGTAATGGCAGAAACTGAAGCAGGCTTGGGGGGTCGGTGTTGCCGAACGGAAGGACGGCAAAGCTGGAGGTTACCTAGTAACTACCTTACCTAGGAATGGAAGGTAGCAAATGGATGGGGCAGCTATGGCAAGATAGGTACCTACTTTGACAGAAGTGGAAGGGGTATTCCTAAAGGTAGCTCATGTTTTCTCGCTTATCGATCCATCTACCTGCTTAATGGCAAGGGCACTGCAAATTTCCCGTGCCTTCCCTCAGCCAACGCAACGTCGTCGCCTTGGCCACCAACTTCCTTGTCTTTCGTGTTTGTCCATCTGAATTAGTGGGTAACACCTTATATTGACGTCGTGGTTCCTCCCTGCTGACGACTCCTGGTGTTGGACCTAAAGCTTTCCACGAAGGCAGTCGCTTTAATAGCTGCTCTGGTGGACTGGATGTCTCGATGCCTTGTTGGAACTGCTGATCACTTTGAGTAGTAGTATTGCTTGTGGAAAGTGTGTGTGTGAGCTTCCCAACAACCAACAACTGGCCCAGTCTTGAGCAGTCCAGAAAGAATATTCATCAACAATACAAAGAATCTGCAAGTCCATTGCACCCTCCTCACAAGCTATGGTGCTACAAAGGTCTACACTTTTAAAGACCTTCTTACAATTTGTGCCGGTTGATATGGCGGTATCGGATCAAAGAATGCCTCATTTCATCTCTTGTTTCTATGTCAATTGGAAGGCTGGATGCTATTTGGTGAAAGCATATACAGTATCCAGCCCGGCATCATCTTGGGTGCAGTTAATAGAAGGAAATTGCAGCAGGTGAATCAAGCTACCTTGGTCCAGTTGACTCCCTTCACCCTCCTTCTAGACCGTCGCACCAAGTAGGCACGATTCACTTCTTCCTTCACTTACCCAATTGATAGCAAGCGAGACTGCTAACTAGGTGGTTGCACTTGCCCTGTCGGCTTCCTCGTTCCTCTTGCCCTTAAGGATGTCCAGTTGAAAATTCTTCACGCACCTTCCCACCTCGTTTTCTTTTCCTCACCCGCACCTTTGCTTCTGGAGAGGACTTGCTGCCCTCTCACCCATCTGATTGATCTCCAAGTCCCCAAATCTCCTCGCGTACTTCTCCTCCTTTCCTCACACTCACCCACCCCCATTTCTCCCAACACCACCCACCTCGACCCTCACCGTCGGCCTCACTTTGCTTCACCTCATTTTTGGAACGCGGCAGCTTGCCGAAGAGACCATTGCTCCGTCAGCCTTGGTAAGTCTATTCGATTCCTGCTGTCGCTGGCATCTTCTTTGCCTCTGTCAATTTCCATTCCAAGCTGCGCTCGTCATCGTCCATCGTCACATTTGCTATTTACCTGGACGGCGCTTTTCCTTCTCTCCCTTCTTGCTCACAATCTTGTCGCATCATTCTCATAAGCTTACCTGGCAGATCAACCAATTTCGCTCACTGTAACGACCGTCGTTGTCACCATCGTCATTGTTGCCGTCGCTCGGCGTCACCCATCTTCGTCCTCTGTCGTCTGGAGGTACCGATGGCTTCCCGCAAGTACACCGCCAACCAGCTCTTGGCCCTAAAGGGATCCAAGCGGGAGCTGTCCATGGAGAAAACGTTGTTCGAGACAGCCAAAGACAGCCAGGTTCTCTGTGAGTCCCTATCCTTATCATTTATTGCTGTTTCGCAAACTGACTGAAATTTGCAGCCCACATCATGAACCACAGAGTTCGCTACAGAAGAGGCCTACCTTCCTTGTCCAGAGCAGCCAATGCCGAGGCCCGCAAGTCTTCTTCTACGGAATCGGAGACTGTACTCGTTGTCAAGACACAGGCTCCTCATCAGCTCCCCGAGCAAGCCTTTGTCACCACTGCTGCCGCTGCTGATACCAACCAGCTCGATGGACAGGGTAGCCGCCAACTCGACGGACAAGGTGCCGAGCCCGAGATCCTGGCCCCCGAGCCAGTATCACAGCGACCGACCCTGCCTGACCAGAAGCGGAAAGGTTTCGAGCAGTTCTACGAGGCCGTGCGATCTCCTACGCATGTTCGCGTGACTGCTGGCGGAAGAATTGTCCCCAACACTCTTGATCCCTCCCACTCATCGCCCACTGGCAAGGGCAGCAAGGAGAGACTTGCAGAGAACAACGGTCAGCTGCCTTTCGGTCAGGCTCAAGCTCCCAACATGCCATTCCTTCCTGGTCACCCGATGATGGCTCCAATGCAGCCTGGTATGCCGGCGATGCCGATGCCTATGCACCCCGGCTACCTCATGACGCCTCCCTTTGGCGGCCAATGGTTCTTCCCTCCTCACCCCATGATGCCTATGGGCATGCCGTTCCCTGGCCCAATCATGGGTCCTCTTGGCCCTGTTTACCAGCAGCAGCCTCCCCCTACGCCCTTGACGGCCGGTATCCCCCAGACCGCTGCCACCCCCACCCCCACCTCTGGTGACGCCGCTTCTGACCAGTACCTCTCGAGCATTCGACCTAGTATCATCACAAAGAACCAGCTCGCAGGCCTCCGCACCAGTCTCAAGAAAGCCGAGGCACAGCTGGCATACAATCGTCACCAAATCGATGAGCGACACATGGAGGAGTACGCACGCCAGCTTCGAGGGGATATTCAGCACTTCGAGCTCAAGCTCAAGGGGGAGCTGGCTCGCGAGGCCGGCAACAACCTGGGTCGTGAATACTCGGCGGATAAAACTGAGGACAGCGCCGACGCCAAGAACAAGAACGACGGCGATGACAAGCCGAAGCCTCGCAAAAGGGAGAAGGTTAAGCTCACTGTGGACACCTCTTTCAAGCCTTCGCTGCTGCCCTCTGCAGCTCTGGCTCCCGTCTTCCAGCCGCAGGCTGAGAGTATTCGTGAGCCTAGCGTATCGATTCAGCGAAAGACAGTTCAAGACAAGCCCAAGGATGCCTTCAACGGTGGTAGGTACCACGGCCCCATTCCCGCCAATTTGGAGGAGAGCCGCTATCTTTCCATGCCTCCTACGCCAGCCGACAACGCGTTCTCCAATTTCGCACGTGATAACGCGGGCCTGGGACTGCCCTATCTTGTTGGAGAGGTGCCTTTCGGACTGGACCCAAGCCCTGATCTTCGCGACTACATCTACCATCGCTCTCTCACGCAAGATGAGGAGATGGCCAAACACCTCTTTTGGACCGACGCCCCCGTGCACCTGCGCAAGACGTTCCCCAAGTTCGATGGCAAGGACTTCTACCCAGTCTCTCCTGAGAAGCAGCCCCGACCCGAAGGCAATGTCGTCGAGAAGCTGCCCACGGGGAGACCCGAGAAGGACTATGGCTTCTCGCTGCCTGCCGCTACTGACCTGGATCCGTTCGCGCCCCTGGAGCCATACCGCAATGTGTTGAAGACCAGGACCGTGTCGGCCCGCGAGCGCGACCAGAAGCGAGCTACAAAGTCAGATAATGTGACTTCTCCCATGAAGCCCCGCAGCGGCAACAAGCTTCGCCCGGTAGCCTACTTCAACAGCCAAGGTGTCGAGTCGAAGGATAGTTCCGGCTCGTCTGATCAAGTTGGCGAGACGGAGTCAGAACGGGCATACTTCAACTCTTGGTAAGTCAGCTGTCATTGTCTCTCATCATCATTCAATTGGCCTTTTCTGTGCCTTCTGTCGTCTCTCTCTGCCTTTGGTTTCTGTCGTCTGCTCTGGCTTCTTCGCCCCTCACCTCCGTCTATCTTCATCGAGATTATCGCTAACGCATTGAAGCGTTCGCGCCTGGTCTGAGCGAGTGACTGCCACCGCGGCCGCTCTTCCCGGCGCCGTCACGTCAGAGAATGCTCAGGGTTACCTTCCGCAATACTCCATCGGCCACGCTGCCGCTTCACTTTCTCCTGTCATTGTCAAGGCCGCAGGACAGCCTGCCCGCTTGTCTCCTGCTAAGGCAAACGACAACGACAATCTTCATGCGGCGCTTAGCCGCCTGGCGATCTCAGCCGATGGTCGGCCCGAGAACCAGCCTCCTCATCGTTCCATTGTAGGTCGCTTGTTGTGGATGGACCGCATCGAGAAAGACACTGACCGTCGCGTACAGCAAATCAAGTAAGCGCATCACATCGGACGTTGCGAGAAATTGCTATTCAGTGTATAATTATGAAGTGCGTTCAGAAGCCCAGATCAAGGCATGATTTCAAGTATTCAGGGGTGTAATGATGAATAATGGTATGAATACGATCAAAACGAATGGCAGAAGGACAAAAACAGATGCAATAGAGAATTGATATATTACACGGTCAAAAAATGCTTGGTTCGTAGGGTGTCAAAGGCCAAAAGCCGCCTATCAATTATGATATGATGCTCCAGCCCAAGCTGTTTGATTGGACAGTGCGAATGTAGGGAATCTGCCGGTGATGCGACCACATGCACTGTATACATTTGCGATAAGCGAGGGGCGGGGTGTGCTACGATAAGGATTTTTTTTGCGCCCGGGTCGAAAAAAATTTGGGTGGGAATCGCTCTTGGACGCATCGGTCCCATCGTCTTCCACAGATTGGCCCCGACGGATTGGAACACGACAAGCACAATGTCGACTCCAACTCTTGCCGAGAAGCTGGACAAGATCCGGTCCCCCGGCCTCCAGAGCCAGAAGAGGGTAAGGTTTGCTCGGGTCATCATTTGCTTGAGGATATGTCACTGACCGACGTCAAGACCGCAGTAGTCCTCGAGGCGGTCGACACGACATTGAAGGAGCAGAAAACTGAGCCTACACCGACCGGCTACTTCGCCGCTCTTTTGGCCCTTCTCACACAAGCCGTCGAGAGCGGCAACGTTGCCTCCGAAACCACGACCTCCGTAGTCTACCTTCTCGATACCATTACCCCGTTTGCGCCCCAACCAATCCTCCGAGCGAAGTTCACCCAGATCCTCACTTCCCTCGCCCCCGTCCTCCTCCTCGAAGATGCCGAAGCCCTTCTTCTCAGGTCCTCCATCGGCTGTCTGGAGTCTCTGCTGCTCGCGCAGGACTCCGCCGCCTGGGAGCTGGGCATCACCCAAATTGGTCCTCGAAGAGCCGTTGCTGGTCTGCTGAACCTTGCCCTCGACCACCGCCCGAAGATCCGAAAGAGGGCGCAAGAGGCCCTACGCAAGGTTCTGACGAATCCGCCTCCGAGTCCTTCGCTAGATCACCCGGCCGCCGACATGTGCGCGCACACCGCTCTTGCGAACCTCGAAGATCTGGCCACCAAGGCTGCCCAGGCCAGGAAGCAGAAGAGCGGAGCAGAGTCGGCACACGATCCCGCTCTGATCCACGCCCTCCAGCTCATCAAGACCGTCGCATCCTCCAGTGGTGGTTGGCCCAGCAAGAAGATTGAGTCTCTGTGCGAGCTGCTCCTGGGGATTTCCAGATCAGGCAACGAGTACATGACCATGGCATCTTTTGAGATTTTTGAGATGATTTTCGAGGGTATGGCCACCGATGAGGTTGCTTCGGCCAAGCTCCCCCGACTTATGGAGATTATTTCCGAACTGCGCCCTGCTGCAAACGACACCCAGCTTACTCCGCCATGGCTCGCCATTCTTTCAAGAGGCTACGACGTTTCTGCGCAGCTTGAGCCCGAGGATGTGTTCCAGAACTTGCCCGATATTTTCTCCATGGTCGCCCAGTATCTGGAGTCTTCCGCCCACAACATCCGTGTCTCTGCGTCTGAGTGCCTAGTCTCGTTTCTTGCCAACTGCGTTCCTAAGCAAGTCATCCTCGAACCCTCTATCTACGACGAGAAGACTTTGGACAAAATTGCCAAGATTGCAGAGACCCTTCTTAGCGTAAAGTATCAGCAGGCGTGGATGGAGAGCTTCAATGTGTTCGGAGCCATGTTTGATTCCCTGAGGTGGCGCGCTCACCCCATGATGCTCAACATCACCAAGGCCGTTGGTGATCTCCGTGGTAGCGATTCTTTCCAGGGCAAGAAAGAGGCCGATGAGGTCATTGGAAAGGCCATCCGCGCCATGGGCCCTGAGGCGGTACTCTCTATCCTTCCCCTGAACCTGGCCAAGCCTGTGAGGGGCCAGCAAGGCCGCGCGTGGATGTTCCCCATCCTCCGCGACTACGTTAGCAACACCAACCTTGCTCACTTCCGCCGCGAGATGGTTCCTCTGAGCGAGCTCATGTTCCAAAGGGTCTTGGACCACGGTAAGGCGGAGAAGACGATGGAGGTCAAGATCTTCGAGACCCTCGTGCAACAAATTTGGGCGACTCTGCCGGGATATTGCGACCTCCCCCTCGACCTAACCGAGGCCTTCGACCAAGGCTTTGCCGAGCTTCTGGCCAACATTTTGTACAAGCAGGTTGAGTTGCGCCTGGAGGTCTGCCGTGCGCTCAAGATACTTGTCGAGTCCAACCAAGCCATCGCTTCTATTGAGGACACCGAGGAAGACCTCGTCCTTCAGAGCCGTGTCTCCAAGGCCGCAGCGAAGAAGAACCTGGAGCACTTGGGCGGATTTGCAGCCAACATGCTGGCTGTCCTATTCAACGTCTACACGCAGACCCTGCCCCAGTCAAGGGGGCCGATTCTACTTACTATCAACGCTTTCCTGAGCGTCACTCCCGAGAAGGAGCTTGTCGAGACCTTCGATCGCGTCAGCAAAATGCTCGCAGCGGAACTGCAGCAGACTGCCGAGCAAGAGAAACCCAAGCAGCAGCAGAAGTCCTCGGAACAAATGCCATCAACAAGCAATACGCTTATGGACCTGATCATCACCATCTCAGTCTACCTGCCCCGCGAGAGCTTCTCTGCCCTTTTCGAGATCGCCGCCGTCATCATTTTCAAGGAGAACGAGCCGCAATTGCAGAAGAAGGCCTACAAGCTGGTTCCCCGTCTGGCCGAGTCCGAAACTGGCAAGCTCGCCCTCCAGGAGCGTACCGAAGAGCTGCAACAAATGTTCCTCAACAGCGCCGAGAAGGTTTCCGCTCCAGCTCGCCGCGAGCGTCTCGGCGCCCTCTCATCTCTCCTCGCCTTCATCCCTGACACCTCTCTTCACTTCATCCCCGCAATCCTTAGCGAGGTCGTCATCTGCTGCAAGGAGAACAACGAACGCGCCAGAGAAGCCGCCTATGACCTTCTCGTCCAGATGGGCCAGCGCATGGAGGCCGCCAACAACGCCACCATTGACAACTCCAAGGTCCCGCACATGCCCGCCGACGCCCCCGCCGGCAAGGCCAACATCGAGGAGTTCCTCACGATGGTCAGCGCCGGTCTCGTCGGCAGCACACCGCACATGATCTCCGCCTCCATCACGGCCCTCAGCCGCGTCCTCTACGAGTTCCGTCGCTCCTTCAGCACAAACACACTCGCCGACCTCGTGCAAACAATGGACCTCTTCCTGACCTCCAACAACCGCGAGATCGTCAAGAGCGTCCTGGGCTTCGTCAAGATCTGCGTCGTCAGCCTGCCCTCGGAGCTCATCATCCCCCGCCTGTCGACCCTGATCCCCAACCTCATCATCTGGGGCCACGAGCACAAGGGCCACTTCAAGAGCAAGGTCCGCCACATCATCGAGCGCATGGTCCGCAAGTTCGGCTTCGAACTCGTCAACCAGAACTGCCCCGAGTCCGACCGCAAGCTCATCAACAACATCCGCAAGACCAAGGAGCGCAGCAAGAAGAAGAAGGAGGCTGCCCGCCAGGCTGGAGAGGAGAGCGACGACGACGGCGACGCCCGCCACGGCCGCAAGTTCGACAACGAGCTCGACCAGGCCCTCTACAGCAGCGACTCGGACGGCTCCGACGACGATGATTCCGACGACGGCGAGGGGGCCGCCGCTTCCAAGGCCAAGCGCGGCAACCGCAAGGGCGGAAACACGTATATTGTCGAGGACGAGGACGAGCCGCTCGACCTGCTCGACCGCAACGCCCTCGCCAACATCTCCTCGACCAAGCCCGTCAAGATGCGCAAGCCGACACGGTCCAAGGCGAAGATGGACCTCGACGGCAAGCTCATCCTCGGCAAGGACAGCGACGACGAGATGGATGTCGACGGCGGTGCCGGCGAAGGCTCCGGCGTCAACGCTTACGTCGCGGCGCTCAAGGGCAAGGACGTCGCCCGCAAGGGCCGCGGCGGCAAGCTCAAGTTCAGCAACAAGCGCGGCCAGGACGACGAGGAGATGGAGGATATGGACGAGGGCGACGCGGCTGCAGTCAAGGCGCAGGTCGACAGAAACAGAGGCGGCGCCGGCGGCGGCAGGCCTTTCCGCGGCGGTCGTGGTGGCCGCGGCGGTGGCGGGCGTGGCGGGCGCGGTGGCAGGGGCGGTATCGCTGCCGGGCGCAAGGGGCTTGGTGAGGAGAGGAGACGGGGCCCGATGTCTGGTGGTGGTGTGAACAAGGGCCGCAGAGGTGGTGGTGGTGGCCGAAGGTAGTGGATACGTCTGATATATGTGTGTGTGTGTTTTCCTTGGGATGTACAGTCTGATTATACCCGTCTAAATGAGGTAAAAAGCGATCCCTCTTTTTCGAAAAGGGTCTTTCACGTGGCGTCTTAACGGCAGGTAGAGAAAAAGAAGAAAGAAATTGGTATTTACAAACGAACGACTCGTGATCCCATCTATTGTATGCATGATTTTCAAGTTTGTGTTTTATCGTAGCATGGTTTGATTATAATAAAAGAGAGAGAGAGAAAGACGTCTCTGTTGCGACTTGCGGCCGGCTTAAAACCCAGACCAGGGGCTTCATCTTTTCACATCGTTATATAACATGCATTGAAGCCCATTCTCTTTGCATAAAACACGCGGGGGACACATAATACAACAACCCCACGAAGCTCCCGAGAAACAAAAGGCACATCGTGATGATAAACTTACAACCCAAAACTCCGAACCCAGTGGGTGGCTGCTGCCGCCGATGCTGCTGCTTCACCTGAACTTGCTGAAAATAACGGCGACAATAAGGAGAACGAGAATCGTGATGATGGAGATGGTAATCACCCGATTGGTAGCCATCCTACAGCGTACCGGCGTTAGCATTTCGCGATCATTCAAATCAAATATATGGGGAAAAGGACGATATTTACCTACGGGCCATCCCCCGCAGTGTCTTGACACTACGGTCCACATATCCCTCGCTCTCCAGGAGGCGGTCATGGGTGTGCTGGATGGTTTCGCGCTGGCGGTGCAGGTCAGCGAGGGTGCTGGCGCCGATGGACTCTGTCTCGTTGGCCAGAGCCTGGGAGGCCTTGAGGCGCTGGGTGGAGCGGTCGAGACGGTCGGTGCCGTTGAGCAGCTGCTGGCGCTGCTCGAGCTGAACGTCCTGGCCGGAGCCTGATGGGTTGTCGGTATAGCGAGCGCCGAAAAGGGCGGCGCGGTCGTCGGCAAGAGAGCGAAGCTTGCGCTTCTGGGAGTCGATGTCGGATTCGTGGTTGCGGAAGCGGGCGTTGATCTTGGAGCGGAGGGTCGTGGGGATGTTTGCCTTTTCGAGGCGCATCTGAGCGAGCTGTGATATGTCACCGTTAGCACCTTCTTGCCCGACTTGCTTGGGGTCATGCGGATTGCGATTACAAGTTCATCTGCCTCTTCCAGGGCGCGCTCTGCGGAGCTGAGAGCTGCTTTGCGCGGCTCACCCGAGAGCTCGGGGATCTGGTCGAGCTTCTGTACCAGATCGGCCTGGACGAGCTTAAGCTCGGCTTCATAGTCGCTGAAGCGCTCAGAGCCGGGCTCGGTTTCGAGAGGGTTGGACATGCTGGGCGAATGCTACGTCGAAGTCGGCGGTTTCGAGGATGATGAGAGGGCTTGGCCAAGCAAGCGGGAGAGATGGTGTTCGCCCTCGACGGCGATTAGGGGACGGCGGGTACCCGGGATGGAGAGCGGAGCGCCTCCTTTATGGACTTCTGGGTGTAATTTAACAGCGAATGCGGGCGTCGTTTCGTCGGGAGTCGAATTGTGGAAACAGATAGAGTTGTCGGGAACGTTGGTGTTGTAGGAGCGCTGGGACGGCCGGATGCGATCAAAGGGTGGGATGGGGGGCGAGTGGTTGCGTTGTTGGAAGGTCGTCGGTCGCAAGTGCCTGCGTAAGTCTGGACCGGCCTTGGCGACATCATGCTCCCGAGTGGCTGGTGCTCCAATGGGGTCTGACGAGGCGCTCAGGTCCACAGTGGCTGGTGCCCGGCCGATGCCTGGAACACGTGACTGTTATGGACCGTGCACCGGCTGCTGGCCCCGTCTGCTGCAGGCTTTTAATGGCAGTTTGGCGGCGCAAACGAAGTTTTTCCCTTTCTCTTTTTTTTCTTCAAGTTGATTATCCCCCGGTTCGAGGAAAAAACGGCTCTGCGTCGACTGGCATTTCGATGCCTGACGGACGTCGAGTTGAACTTAAGCCGGGCAGAAGGATGGTGGGTGTCTTCTTTCGAGGGGATGCTTCGTCACGGCGCTTTTAAGAATTGGGAACTCGATCTCACGTTTTCCGGTCCCGTTGAGTGCTCGACATTTTTTCGTCGTAGACAATTGTTTGATGTCTCCAGTGATTTTTGTCTCGTAGACAGGCGACATGAACGCTGCTACAGAGAAACTGCCACATACGGCTGGCTACTCTTGGCTAGAAGTTCCTGCAGTGACCTGTGTTTGTGTGGGTGTTAAGCTGGTGCAAATCCCTCGCACAAGGCAACTACAGCATGGAGGTTTTCTTCGCTCGGACGATGAACCTATCGCCAAGAATCACAAGATGAAGTTGATGTCTCGTCATGCCGATTCCTGAAAGTCATCCCCAAGTACCTAGGCCAGGTGTGAGAATATCTATCTGCCTGACGTCCGACGCAATGCCACGTCTTAAGACAGGGACTCAATATTGCGTGTCCGTCTCGTGAGTTACATTGTAGGCAGACCGATTGCTTCTTGAAATTTTCATGTGAAAGTTATCCACTATCGTCCATGTGGGTCAACCAGGTACCGGGAGCACTGGAGGCATCTCGAGAAATTTCTGATGGCAGAGGCTTTGGGAGTGAAGGGATTTTCAGCAGACGCTTTCTGCGCGCTTGACAGGCGCGTCGATCATCCGTCATGCGCCGACACAGAGCCACGTTCGCGATACATTACACCTGCCTAACTACCAGTCGAATAATTAGAGTCTGCTTTTGCACATGAAGACCACCTTTGATCGAGAACAGCGCCTCTCTTTTTCACTTTTCGTGGTTTGCAAAGACAAGTTCTGCCATCAGCAACCTGTCGAGCCGAAAAAGCGGCAATATCAAAGCGGTCACCCGCCTCTTTTCAAAAATTTGCGCCGTCGTCACCCACCGCAGGCAGAAAACCCCACAGAAAAGTCCACCCTGGCCCGTGCGTCCTGGCCATCGGCCGGACATCTATAAAAGGGCCACCTCTCGCCGCGAATCTTAGACTTTTCTTCTTCTTTTTTCCTTATGTCGACAATACTTCAGAGAATCATTTCTATAGTATTCGACCTATTCTTGGTTCCTTACAGGAGCTACAGATCCCACCCTGGTTGATGAGTGATATCCTCGACACCCTAGAGTGAAGAACTCTGGTTGCTTTCGCACTCTCCGTTCTGGAGGGCGGCTCTAGCCCTTGAGGCTTGTGGCTGTATAGAAGGCGGTGATGATCTCGTCCCTGACTGTGGTCTTGCCCTTGGGCGCACGGTCAGGGTGGGTGTCGATGGACGTCTGACAGGCGTGTCTTTTTTCTCTTTTTCATTGCTGTCTGGGGCTTGCCCTGGATGCGAAGAAGAAGCTGTTCTCTTTTGTGTCCCGTACTTCGTTGTCGCCGATGAATTCGAAGTGTCCCAATCGGCAGTCATCCACTTCTTGAAGCACCGCTTCTGCCGATAACGCGAGTCGCCATTCGATATGTGTCAGGCACAAAAGCCAGAGCCTAGAGGTCTCGAGATGCAATATTTGCTAGGCCAATCAATACCAGGCTACAGACGCTGGTACGCACGGGAGGCAAAATTTGGCTGCGACATACAAGACGTCTCACTCTCCGTGTCTGGGGCTGTCGCGCCGACACATTAAATATCAAATAAAAGAGATGCAAAATCAAACGTTGTCCCAATTATCAGCCTCCATCAGTATCAGTTGAAAAACTATGTAGTCCAGTGAATTGGCCAGCCACCTTGTGGCGTCGGCATCGCGAACAGTCGAAAAGAAAGTCGCGACAAGGAGGGGCTGGGGAGCGCTGGGGACTTCCAGAGATCAGGCGCGCAGGCTGCAGGGATTGTCAATGCAAGCGTCATTGCGCCTGGGAGCTCCGGCAGCAGCAGAGTTTCGTTTCATCGCATCGTGATCCGCGCCCGAACCGAACGCTCCCTTTCCCGACACACATTCGCATACCGTCTCTGCTCCTCTTCGTACCCTTCTCCCTCGTCGCTGTCAAAAACTTATCTTAAAAACATCGGAGGACGCACCCGTTGCAGCTTCAGCTTGTTGGTAGCCACGTGTCGATCGCTCTGCTGTCCAGTCCTCTGAGGGATACCCATATCGGATCCATACCGGAAACCCACGAAACGGAGCAGGAATGGCGCCAGGTCAGCCGCTGTAAGTTGTTCGTTCTGCTGTTCCCTGTCTACCTGCACTGCACGTCTTCCTGCCAGTGGATTTTCATCCTTTTCCCGTACAAACGCTTTCCCACATGCTCGTCCATCATGTATCTGCATGTTACCACCGCTGCCACACTCCCCTCCCCCCCGAACCCGTCCGTCACCTGCGCAAGTTGCAGCACTAGGTGCATTGGTCCACAGCCCGGTGTGTGCGGTGTGTGCAACCATGCCCACCACATTCGCCTCCTCAGACTCCTCAAACTCCCAGAGACTCTTAAGAGACTTTGTTCTTCTCCAAAAACCCAAGTTTGGGATGAGCGGTGGCGCGGGGTTGGCATGTGCGAAACCCGTCCATCCCATTGTTCTTCTTCCCCAAATCGACGCCCGTGGCTTGCACCTTGGACCCCGCCATTCCAAGACATTTCGGGCTGAGAGCTGCGCGAGCTACGAAGCTTACCGGCCTCCCTGATTCCTGTCTCTTTCTTCTGCCCGCTCTTGCCTTTTATACACCTTATGCTACTGTAACATCGCAAAATCTCTTTTCACCCTGCACCTACGAGACGTGGCTTGGCCAAACTTCAGGCTCTGCATTGTTCGTACCGTTTGCAGGTGTCTTAGTGATGTCTGCTGCTTCAATAATGCCCCGTCGACCTCCGTCGTTGGAATCCGTGGGTTCTGTGGGCTCCCCCATTGACCCGAAGCTTAGGAAAAAGGTCGCCGTCGTCGGCAGTGGATGTGCCGGCATTGCTGCCCTCTGGGCGTTGAATCGAAGTTATCATGATGTCTACATGTATGAGGCCTCGTCGAGGCTCGGCGGACACACGAATACCGTGACTTGGAAGAACGGAAAGTATGAGACGAGGGTCGACACAGGATTCATCGTCCTCAACGCGGCGACGTATCGTAAGTTCACCGCACTGTCTAGATGAACGCTTCCACTCACACGGTGAACAGCAAACTTCATCAACTTCTTGAAGAGGGTCAAGGTGGACACGGTTCCGACGGAGATGACGTTCGGTGTAACGCGAGATCACGGCTTATTCGAATGGGCCGGCACGAGCTTGGACGCCCTCTTTTCTCAGCGCAAGAATATCTTTTCGCTGCGCATGTGGAGGATGATTTTCGACATTATCCGGTTCAATCAGTTTGCCCTGGACTTGTTGATGGCCGATGATGAGAATGATGCCGCCGCAATGAATGGGTACAGCAAGGGAGCAAAGCGGGAGGAGACAATTGGTGAATACCTCGATAGGGAAGGATACTCGGACGCCTTCAGAGACGACTACCTTATTCCCATGACCGCCGCGGTGTGGAGCACGAGCCCGGACAAGTGCACACTCGATTTCCCGGCTGTCACCCTCGTTCGTTTCATGTAAGTGTTTCCCGATGATGGACAATTGTTGATGCTAACACCAGAGCAGGTGGAATCACCATCTCCTGTCAACCATTTCGACCAGGCCACAGTGGCTCACCCTGAAGAAGTGTGGAAAGTCATACATCGACGCCGTGATGCACGGGTTCCCTTCAAACCACCTCTTCCTCAACACGCAAGTCACCCAGGTCACGAGCGAGGAGGATGGCAGAGTACGAGTCCACACCCACAACGGCAAATCCGATGTATACGACCATGTCATCTTGGCAACTCATGGAGACCAGGCCCTCAGGATAATCGAGGCATCCGCAACGCCGGAGGAGAAGGAGATTTTGTCTGCGTTCAAGACATCAGAGAACTCGGTCGTACTGCACTCCGACCTCTCACACATGCCAGCCTCAGAGAAGGCCTGGTCGAGCTGGAACTACCTCACTCTCTCATCACCCTCAACTGGGAAGCAGAACATTGACCAGGTCTCCTTGACGTACAACATGAACATCCTGCAGCATATCCCCCGCGAGACCTTCGGCGATGTTCTCGTCACGATGAACCCCCTGCACCAGCCAAACCCGGACACGATCCAGGGTTCTTTCACTTACCGCCACCCCCTCTACACCCCGGAGGCTGTTCGCGCACAGAAGCTCCTGCCACGCATTCAGAACAAGCGCGGAATCAGTTACGCCGGAGCGTGGACGAAGTACGGCTTTCACGAAGACGGTTTCAGCAGCGGTCTGCACATTGCACAGGATCATCTCTACGCGAAGCTGCCGTTCCAGTTTGTCGATTCCACGTACAGTCGAGGGAGGAAGCCTTCATTGGGACTTGCTGATTTGTTTGTGAGACTTATCATTCTCATAATTCAGGTATTTGTTGTAAGAGTGTTGGAGAGAGCTATCGGCGCAGCGATGAGGGTCGTTACTCCGCGTGCAAACCGCCTGAAAAGGGCTGTCAAGAACGGGAAGGCTGCATGAGGCAGTTTACAGGCTGGCAACCCACCGTAAATAGATACCTACCTATTAAATCCCCATCATCTAAAGCAAAGTCGATCCTACCTTACCTTGCGCAGATATGCAGGTGTCGTGTCGATGCATGCAAGTCCGCAGCCGTCCAGTAAATGAAGCAAATGCCTCAGGGACCTATGTACAGCGGGATGTCCACCTAGCCCCTCAGCGCAAGGACCCCTAAAAGCCGCTGAAGTCAAAGCCCGGTGCACCAGTGCGGAACAAACCCCACCCGTCCCGGCACATTCGGCGTCTGCCGGCGCTGCAGAAGCTCAACCCACCTCACCTCGAATTCCCGAATGGCATGATACCCAGATCCTCCATCCGCAAACCGCGAAATCGCCCGCGATCATGAACGCCTTACCGCGCCTCCCATGGCGCCAATCGGCCCAGAGATGGAGCTGCTTCTTTTGTCAACACGCCCGCCCCTCCCCTCGAAACCTCTCCTCTCCCGTCGCCCGCCGCGCCGCATCAACCACACCTTCGCCGAACCAGCAAACCGGGCCTAGCTTCGGCGGCGCCCCGTCCATGGAGCAAGTGCATGCGCATTATAGACGGAAGAACGCTACGACAGCGTAGGAACACATACATACTCAATTGGGTCTCGAAAAGGTTGCTAAGAGAATACGCAGGTACTACACCCTCAGCGTCATCCTTGGTACAGTCGCATTGTCATACGGCTCCGTCCCTCTTTACAAGATGGTACGCATTCCCTCCTCTTTCTGCATACATGTAATCATCAAAGCTGACCCCTCTTTTCTAGATCTGCCAAACAACAGGCTGGGGTGGCCAACCCATCCGTGCCCACGGCCCCGACGTCGACTACAGCGAAGACGGCCTCGCCTCGCGCCTGGTCCCCGTGACCTCGGCCAACCGCATCCGCGTTACATTCAGCTCCTCCGTCTCCGACGTTCTCCCTTGGAAGTTCACGCCGCAGCAGAGGGAAGTGCGCGTGCTCCCCGGCGAGACGGCGCTGGCATTTTACACCGCGACGAACACCTCCGACACAGACATCATCGGCGTGGCGACTTACAGCGTGACTCCCGGGCAGGTGGCGCCGTACTTTAGCAAGATCCAATGCTTCTGTTTTGAAGAGCAGCGGCTGAACGCGGGCGAGACGGTCGATATGCCCGTCTTTTTCTACCTTGACCCGGACATCGTGAACGATGTCAACATGCGCGGTATCGAGACCGTGACGTTGAATTATACATTCTTCAGTACGTTTTTCTGGTTCGTACAGCACTGGATCTCTGCTGACGGGTGGAACAGAGGCCAAGTACGACGACAATGGCAGGTTCAAGGCACCTGTGCCGATTGAGCAGAAGTAACCTTCGATCTGAACGAATCCGCACCGCGGGATATCGCCACTCCAACACCATCCACCGAAACACTACTGTACAAAAAGATTGGGCTCCTACGCCCGTGTCATACTAAGAAGCCATAGCATTTCAAAAGGAGGGGCGTTTTGACAGGCGTTTATAGGCTACAAGCATCTGAGGACATGAAGCAAGCGACATGTAGGTGGACATCTGTAGGATATCATTCCGGCAAGCTCAGAAAATACCGCAGGCCTGTGAACATTTTACAGGCACTCGAGACGTATTGACGCCTGAATGCCAATGCACAATTATATCCAGGTATTCCATGAAAGGCTCACTCCAGACAAGGAAGAAGTGCATGATTTCACTGTCTGGGCTCGTCCTATCGACATAAGGGCGACGTACAAGCTCCGATTCGTTATCTTATCGCCGATACAGCGGGTCTCCGAAGGTTTTGGCAGGTACCGAAGCTTGGACCACCGTTCAGGAACC
Source organism: Colletotrichum cordylinicola (assembly GCA_027406065.1). Taxonomy (NCBI): domain Eukaryota; kingdom Fungi; phylum Ascomycota; class Sordariomycetes; order Glomerellales; family Glomerellaceae; genus Colletotrichum; species Colletotrichum cordylinicola. The sequence continues at coordinate 4,856,611 of JANVYD010000001.1, read as the reverse complement.
ATCACGTGGAGAGGGCAGTCGAGGTCACGTGTCTGCAGCCGAATTTCGTGTGTGGGCGTGCAAAATCGACCGGCCTGTCGAAACTTTTTTTTCGTCTTCCTCTTGGACATTCCGCTCTCCGACAACCATCCAGAACTCATTCCCAACGACGTTCCTACTAACGCCCAGCCAAAATGACCAAGGTTAACAAGAGTACGTTCAACTCCTGTTCTTGCGATCAATTGACAAAAAAATGCTGACTTTCTCGCAAAGTGGTTCACTCCAGCCGCCGCAAGTCGCGCGCTGCCCACTTCGGTGCCCCCTCCAGCACCCGTCGCTTCATCATGAGCGCTCCCCTCTCCAAGGAGCTCCGTGAGAAGTACAACGTACGTCAACCTGCTGCGATGGGCTTCCAACCGAGAGGTACTGACTCCCGCAAAGGTCCGCAGCATCCCCATCCGCAAGGACGACGAGGTCACCATCGTCCGCGGCACCAACAAGGGCCGTGAGGGCAAGATCACCTCCGTCTACCGCCTCAAGTACGTCGTCCACGTCGAGCGCGTCGTCCGCGACAAGGCTTCCGGCCAGTCCGTCCCTCTGGGCATCCACCCCTCCAACGTCGTCATCACCAAGCTCAAGCTCGACAAGGACCGTGAGTCCATCCTTGAGCGCATCAAGGTTGGCCGCGAGCTCCGCGTCAAGTCCACCGCCTCCGCCTAAATTTTCTCCAATGTCAATGATGACGACCATCCCAGCCTGAGCAGGGTTTGAAAAAGTCCTGTTCCCTGGCCGGGATTCACCCAACGATCAGCGGCAATTCAAGGGACAACACAAAACGGTATTACTCAAAAGCACGGCGGCGGGAATGACATACTACGATATCCATCGACGGCGTTTTGCGATGACGACGCAACACCTTGAACGCGTTTTGGCAATGGCATTGCCTGGAATGGGAAAGGACATGAGGGAATCACAAGGCTAAAAAGCAAAAAAGTTTCTAGAAAATCAAATGAGAAATACTCTTTCTCAATGGCCACTTCCACGTCTTCCGTGAAGTGCTCCATGGGAGGTTCTCCCGAAGCCACCATCGCCCGCCCCTTCTGGGGCGATGCTGTCTTGGGGCCACACTCCCCTGTTTGCTACACACGTTGTGACCTGCTAATCTGACCACAGCACTGCTGGCGAAGAGGATCCTCGTTCCCAAACATGAAATTGGAACGTCCTCTCAACGGTAGGTCCGTCGTAGAAGTTCGTGTGCATGTACGCTAGGATATCTCCGCGTTAACCAACAAGATCCATGGTTTTCGAGGTATACGACTGGCGAAGAGCAACTTGGCAGGAGAGACTTTTCCAATTGGAATCACCACTCTCCTGCTCTCGCCCGAAGATTTTCTCTGAGCCTTGCTATGAGGTTGGAAATTTGATGGTGAGGTACATGTCTTCACCTTTCGTTTTGTTCTCCTATTGAGGAACCCGGTTTCTGGATGTCTGGAAAGCATTTAACGCAACAGCTATCAGGAGCCCAAAGTGCTGCGCAAACAGTCATCTTCAAGTAGGCAGATAGTTTACACGACCAATACACAAGTTGCAACACTCTGGTTTCCCTGCCCTATGCCTGCCGTCCATGAGCGCAACCAACGGGCATCGCCAATTTCAATTTTCCATTTGAATCGGTCTTGAAGCCAAGTGATGCTGCTGAAGGCGCACAACCAGCGGGAAGTTCTCGGAAATGCTGGCTTGGTTGCAATGTTTCGTTCTTGATTCAATTATCTCCCTCAATTCCACGTATTTTCCCTGGTGGGTGGACCTTGTAAGTTGGCCGAACAAATGCAGTCGCTACTCAAGACTGAAGCCAAAGCAAGTCACCAGAGAATCAACGATGCATTGGTTCACCATCCATGAATGTTGCATTTCTTTTAGGGAGGGGAGAGGAAGTTGGCTCGTGTCAATAGCATGCAAGTGCATGGCATCAATACCTGCATTCGCTCATATTCAACATTGTTGCGCGATACCATTCTCCTTGAGCTGGACTGCGTCCCGGTTCAATCTCACCCTGATCAAATGCGAAACAGCAGCAAATCATAAACGCAAATATGTTATCATTCATTTTCTGATTGTCTTTCCCATGATTGAGCAGCGCAACGGAGGTCATCTCCGTCCGGTGACGCGATCGGAGGTCAGCGACAACGGCCATCAGGCGAACGCCGGTCGCCCATCATGCATATAACTTCATTGATGAACCCAGCCCGGTTGATGCAGAAGACCGCTTTCAAACAACTCCGTTGATACGGCACTACTTTTCTTGCGCTCAAAAAATGTCTCGCGATCCAAATCGGCCGAACATCGTCCTGGCCCTAGCCGACAATCTGGGCTGGGGAGAGCTGGGATGCTACGGCGGAGGCGCTCTCCGGGGCGCCGCGACTCCCCGGATCGACAGGCTCGCCACCGAGGGTCTCCTCCTGCACAACTTCAACGTCGAGAGCGACTGCGTGCCCACGCGGTCCGCGTTGATGACCGGGCGTCACCCCATCCGCACGGGATGCCGACAGTCGGTCCCGGCCGGCTTCCCGCAAGGTCTCACCCCGTGGGAGAAGACGCTCGCCGAGTGCCTCAAGGACAACCACTACGCCACCGCACACCATGGGAAGTGGCATCTGGGAGACGTCCCTGGGCGGTACCCGTCTGATCGCGGTTTCGACGAGTGGTTCGGGATCCCGAGGACCACGGACGAGACGCAATTTACCTCGGCCATCGGATACACGCCTGAGGTCGCGGAGCTTCCGTACATCATGAAGGGTGTCGCTGGAGAGAATTCGGAGAATGTTCGCATTTACGACCTCGAGGCTAGACGGCTGATTGACGAGATGCTTGTCGAACGATCAAAGGACTGGCTTACACGGCAGGTGGAGGAGGAGAAGCCCTTCTTTCTCTACCACCCTCTCGTCCACCTTCACTTCCCGACTCTGCCTCACAAAGACTTCTCTGGGCAGACGGGGCAGGGTGACTTTGCGGACTCGATGGCCGAGATGGACTACCGCGTCGGCGAGCTGTTGGACCACGTCGATTCCTTAGGGGTCAGGGACAACACCATCTTCATATTCGCCTCGGACAACGGGCCCGAGTTCAGAGAGCCGTACCGGGGCACCGCTGGCCCTTGGTCCGGGACGTACCACACGGCCATGGAGGGAAGCCTGCGCGTGCCGTTCATCATTCGCTGGCCTGGCCAGGTCCCGGAGGGTGTGACGTCCAACGAGATCGTCCACGTCACGGACATCTTCACGACGGTACTGGCCATGACCGGGTCCAAGTTGCCAAAGGACCGGCCAATCGACGGCATCGACCAGACGGCGTTCTTCAAGCAGCCAAGCACGGTCAAGTCCGAGAGGGAGGGCTTCCTATTCTACATCAAGGAGGAGCTGCGGGCCGTCAAATGGAAGGATTGGAAGCTGCATCTGGTGTGGGAGCCCAAGGTTAACCAGTCCTCGGGCCATCTCGAGTCGCCGTACTTGTTCAACACGGTGAGGGACCCGAAGGAAGAGACGGACATCTTGGCTTTCAACACGTGGGTCTTGCAGCCGATGATGAGGTTGAGAACAGAATTTCAGAAGAGTTTGATCAAGGACCCGGCGCCGCCCGATCCGTTGAAGGACTTCTTCCGTTAGGAGCTGAAGTATGCTTTCAGCCTCTATTCGGCCATGTAAAAATATCTTGACTATTCAACGCGCGCTTGTCGATCCAAAGCTGAACCTGTCGGGTTCTAGGCCTTTTCCAAATGTCTTACCTTGGTAGTAGTGACAACACTCGTGGGATCCCCGTCTTACTGTGGGCAGCAATCCCTCGATACACAACGTATGCAACTAGATAATTGGATTCTCGTCTCAAGTATGACCGAAAACATAGACTAGCCCCATTCTGTAGGAATCCGAGTGCAAGCATTATTGTCATGGCAGTCAAGATCTCGTGAAACAGCCCGCCTGCATAAAGTCTGGGACTGGGTTCTTGTCCCGGGAATTTGGATTTCGAGTTTCAATTTGATTGTTTCCTTGATTGACATGGCTTATCGCTCCCCCTTAGAATCCTCTATCCTAGACCAAACCTCCGAGCTAGATGTTTAAGAGACCATGGGATCATCAACAACTACCTATCAAACGTTGTTGCAGACAGTTTTTTACGATTCAGAGGGCTACTCGTCTTTGCAGAGAACCTTTGCGCTTCCGCCCCAAACCGTGGCTTTTACGCCTCCAGCCAGCACATGCACCAATTTTCCCAGGTCCATCTTATGCAACGAAGTCAAGACTGAAGATATCACTCGCGGAGTCAGCTGCTGGGCCGACAAATTCATTAGTTCTTCAGCAGCCTCTTTCCCCGAGGAATGTTTTCCAACGACCTACAAAGATGTGCAATCCCCAGCGGGTGATGATTTCAGTGAGTTCACCCCGATTCATCCATCGTGACTCGCGCTTTGGTCAAGAGAAGGTACTTCTGCTGATCATGTTCTGAATGCAGGCGAAGCGTTCACTTTAGGATACCCGGGCACAGCATGTATCAGCGGCTGGACACCCGCATGTACGACTTCCCTTACCTACAATGTCCCCACTGGGAAATACGTCCAAACTTGGTGTTGTCCTCCAGGAGGTTGGTATTGTCTGACGGCTTCCATCGGCCCACCATGGCGGGACTGTACCAGTCTCCTTCAGACGCCAACAGAGGTCTGGATTAGGGCTACTGAAAGTGGAGGGAAAACGATTTATGGCTCTTACAGAAAAGTTTCGGTATCAAATCCGGCCAGTTCGGGGCCAATCTACGTCACTCATCCGGTGTTCCCGCTCTACGGCAAGGATATCGATTTCGACAATCAAAGCGGAGGAGTAAATGATTTGTCGCCGGGAGCTATAGCTGGAATCGTTATAGGGACAGTTCTTGGACTTCTTGCCCTGGTTGGAGGTGCCGTGTTCGTCGGCTTGCGAAAGAGGAGGCAAAGAAGGGCCGAACGTGTTTCTCAGTCTCAGGTTACCGCTGTAGAAGGAGACCGCAATCACCAAGATGTAACTTATGATAGCAAGCACGGGGTTCCGGGCTATGGGCCGGAAGAGAGAGAGATGGAAATCATGTACCCGACGCCGATTGAGCTGTCCTCAAATACAAGGGCTGCAGAGGTAGAAGGGAATAGTCGTCCGGTTGAGTTGGCATCGTAATAGTGTCTCGAAGCAATCGATTTTGAAGTCTTTCGACGCCTACGAGAAGTTCTTCGGCTATTGAATATTGACACACGTCACTTTACAAGGTTCCGCACGATATGCCAAGGCTTCCCTGAGACATTGTGAGATTTTCCAGTCATGAAGATGACCTCATGCGTGGCAACAACCAACAAGGATGCAGAAGTATCTCATCACGGCCACTGGGGTCTTTTGATTCTTCCAGCCAGCCACCTGCCGAGAGTCAACACGCATGGGAAATAAAAACCATCACATCACGTCAAATCAAAGATACTGAACAAAAGAATTTGTGATAACGGAGTTGTATTGTGCGTTATCAGTGGCCCATACAAGGCCCTATTGTCCTCCTTGGACTTGGCCGTTTGGTATATGTACCGGGCCCGGTGGTGTGTATTAGGCCAAGTAGTTATATCGACCTTGCTGTTCCTTCCCTCTCCCTCATCTCTCTCCGTCAGCCTTGGCTCTCTCCGTCTCGCTCTGTCTCTCTCCGTCACTCCCCGTCATCCTTATCTCTATTCATCATCCTCATCTCTCCATATCTATCTCAGTCACCCTTATCTCTCTCCGTCTCTCTCAGTCACCCTTGTGCCCCTTGTGTCCCTTGCATCCCTTGTATCCCTCGTCTCTCTAGGTCTCTCTCGGTCCCTTGGAGACACTTAAGACGTCTGGGAGTCGGTCGACATGGTCAACGAGACTATTGACAAGATCGTCAGCATCGTCAGAGATAGAGCTGAATTGGCCGCTCATATCGTTGTAGATCTGACTGAAAGGGGCCCGCGACTTGAAGACATTGGCCAAGGAAGTCTTGGCGTCCATATAATGGCCTCTTTCATTTATCAGGACGTGAAGGTATCGCGCCAACGTTCTGACGCGCTCCCTGGTGCCTTCGACGCATAGGTGGAGCCTTTTCCGCATCTCGGCAAGGTTGTCTTCGATGCCTTGGAGGTCCAACTGTAGACCTGCGAGTGCGTCTAGGCGAACATGCGCCTCAGCGGTCTCCACCCATTGGGATGGCAGGGTCCACGTCTCATCTGTGAGGAGTTCAGCCGACATGCTGAGATTGGGACGATCCGTTGAGAGATGCTTCCCAAGGGCGGTGAGCTTCCGGTCCGGCCAGCTCTGACCCTCGCGCTGCTTCCTGGCGTTTATGATGTAGATCAGGAGCAAGAAATCCGCCAGGTACTTCTTGCATCCGTCGACGGTTGCACCGAATTTTTTCTGGTTGGCCTTCCTCGTGCGGTTGTCAGTCGTCAGGCCTCTGTCGCACTTCAAGCGTTTCTTCGAGCACCCGAGGCATGTATTGGGGTCCTCGTCGAATGCGCACTTGATCTTTGAGGTTCTGCAATTAGTGCAGGCCTCAGTGCAGACTTTTCTTTTGTAGGGCTTCGGGTCTGCGTTGGTGCCCTCGGCCTTGCGCCTGGGCTTTTTCGCCTTGCCGCCTGTGACGAGAGACTTGTTAGATGAGACCGGAGACGGGTACAAGGTCTCAGTGGCCGGACTGGCGGCGCCAGAGGAAGTCGGAGCTTGGGCAACCGGGGTGTGCTCCTTGTCCTCCATTGAAGGACTCACAACGGAGTGGGCGCCAGCACCGCCATTGTTGATGCCCTCGTCACTGTCGTTGCCGCTGCCGGAGATCGGGGCTGGGACCGAGGCAGAGGGCTGGTCGGCGACAGGGACGGGGTCTAAGTCCATCTGTTCGGACGTCTGGGGGACCTGGGCGACGGTCGAAGAATCGGAGCCACCCGTACCTGAGAAATCAGTAACAGGACTCACCATCCCTTGGTTGACGACCCGTTGGTAGCTGTTGCCGCCGTAGTTGTGAAGGTCAGGCAGGCTGACGTACTGGGGCTGGCTGGGCTGGATGGGCCAGGGATTGTAGAAGGGAGCCTGTTCATTGTTCGCTCCCATGTTTTGCTCGAGGCCCAAGAAGGGGTTGGAGCCCACACTAACGTTAGTGAGGTCATCCATCGGTTCTTGGAAGAGGAGGGGAGAAGTCTCGTCGAAGATGACCGGGGGGAAGGTCATGGGGTGGATTCCATTGTTAGAACTAACAATATTGTCAAAATCCACTTGGTTGACGCCCCGCGTCATGTCGAACTGCTCGATCTGACTCTGGTAATCCATTGATACGATATGTCAATAGAGGTAGAGTGTGTGTGTGTAATATTGCCCGCTGATTGGTACGAACGGGAGAAAAGGCAAGGTGTAGAAGTGTGTATGATGAAACGGAAGAAGTGTGTGTACGAGTTACTCAGGCGAATAGATAGGCAGTGATGTATCGTGACGATGATGGAAGACGAGAGTCTGACTTGATGCAGAAACGAAGAGGAAAGGGAAACAGCAGTTTTCTTATACTATTGAAAGTAGGAACCTCTCGAGCTTTTCCACACAGGTTCACAGACTGCTCAACTCTCAGCAACCTTTTCACACTCAGGAGTTGTCACTATCGATTCAACCGATGACTCTTGTTCGTTGCCACAAAACTTTGGCCGCCTTGAGGGCTTGAAGATGCCCCGTTCCAGTAAAGTTTTCACTGTTGTATTGAAGATCAAAGAGGTTTCGAAGCCCGGGGAGGATGTGTTATCGGGCAGCTCAGCACCAATGACGAGCGTACAACCTGCGCCATAGCCATCCATGCGCGCCCATCCTCTGGAGTACTTCATTTTCAACGGGTTGAAAGGTACCGACTAGCCCCAGGTATCTGAGTTCAGCAGGGATTTTGTTCTTGACCTGGATAGACAACACTGGCGTGTGATCCAGTCTTGGGCGCGGAGGCGCTGGAGTAAGACATCGCTGGCGAGCGAGATAGTTTAAGCAACACGACAAGTTGCTGAAGACTTGCAGGAAAAAGCTTGAAGACGCCAGAGAAGAAAATACGAGCGCTGAAGAGGTGCTCTTCTGGTGTAGATGGGTAAGATGTGGAGGATACGATGGAGTTATGCACACATCAAGTCGAATCACACGCCTGTCTCCACCAGAGTTGACCGAATTGTCAGTGTGGACAGGCAAATTTTTTTCTTCCGTCACAATTGTTGAAAACTTAACTACAGACTCGATTGAAAAGCTGTGCATTTGGTTCAAATTGGAGGTGCAGTCGCCAGTGATTGAGAACATCCCGCGATTTCTGGCGAGCGATGTCGTCGAAATTATCGGGGCACTGGACTTACACTGGAATCAGGGGTAAGTCAGGCACTGGTACGTAAGTCAGGCACTGGTAACCAACATCCCCAGGGGAACGATCAACCTGATTGGCCTGTTGGATGCGTTCGCCCGGGTGGTACCTGGAAAGGTGGGGGACATGTGTGTGGAGAATTTTAAGGTTCCCCGTAAGCCATCTACACTACGACAGGTTCCTTGTCCGTAAACCAACGACCATGGTTCACACAAGTATCAACACCAGCAGGATACGAGTGCAAGTGGCCGTCAATGACATTCAGCACCTTCCACAGCCATCAAATTGGCGAAAAAAAATAATCACACTGTGAGTCAAGTGTGCATCTGAAGCTTTTCCGACAAGGTGTACAGTGCGAGCCTGTGGCTGTGGTCCCCTTCGGCCCTCCTGTACGGGGCATATTCTTCCAGGTATGAAGGGATCAAAGACGCCCGGGGATGTATGGGAACAAAACTTCGACCCTTATGATTGAACTTTGCTCGAAGTGACTTCTTGGAGCTTCCTGAGTCACCGAAGAAGCGTCTTGGCGAGACAGAGAGCGGGCACGTCCAGGTTGGTGCTGCGCCATCGAAGACGAGATGCCGTCCGCCCTCTCCTCTCCCCTACCTTTCGAGACTGAGAAGAGTGACATCGGCCTAGACGTTAGGTACACGGGAATTGGCAATGAAAAGCACAAGGTAGAATATGCGACGGGCGTGGCGTTTGTTGAACGATGGGTGTCTGTAGACTTTCAGGGGGTGTTCAGAATCTGCTGGCGTTGTATGTCTGTCTCTGGCCCGGTTTGTGGCCATTGACGGAATCGTGAAATGGGAGGAGTTGGGGCTTCAGTGAACCAGTGTCTTTCCATGTGGGATGCGAACACGATGACTTACGATGGGGGGTGGATGTTATAGCAGGAGTGACGCCCACGCTCAACTAGATATCGCAACCATTATTCATATAATCAATCAATCATGAGCAGAAGCTGTCGCACGCGTCGCACTCTTATACGCGTAGACAAGCGCAGCACAAGCAACATCGCCATCCTCATTATTCATATTATGTCTTACACACGACTGCGGCTTGCAGCACAGATGATATCTCTAACGCAGTACATCTCAGACTTAATTGCCGCGAAACAAAAAGAAATACGATAGCAATATCAAGGGTCAGAATATCAAAAGAGTTCCCCCACGGTGTGGGTTAGTCTCTGGTGCACATGCTGGGAATTTCGATCGATCGGTACATACCACTGTGCCAGCGGGCAAGGCGTCCCTTGCCCGCTGACGAACGAATTGGTTCTGCGTTGATCTATATGCTCTCTGGCCCTCCTTTCGCAGTGGCCGGCAAGGTCTGTTGTGGTTATGGTCGACGCGATTCTGGGTGTTGTGCCCTCACCTTACGCAGCTGCATGGCCAGGGGCCCACGTCCTCTCTCAGCTGCCACGTGAGGCGATCGCGAAGCTGCGAAGATTGCACTCTCCTCTGTTGGTTTCCTTGCAGCAGTTGAAGCTGACGATATTATCCACCTCCTTCGACCTGAAGTTTTCTTTCTTCTGGAATTCATCTCATCACATCACCAGGCTAGCTACTCAAGTGCCTCTCCTTTTTGCTTGAGAATTGCCCTCGCCCCAAGCAAACATAGTAACCAGATACAGCCCCTAAATTCATCCGCTACATTGTCGTGGAGACTGATTCTTCATTCATCTGACCCAGATCTTTCTGTCCATCTCACTCACGCTTGCGACAGCTCCCACAACGTCACCTTTCGCAACCCCCCCGCCCCGCCCCCCTTCCTCTCTCCCACCTCTTCCTCTCTTCCACTCTCCCGCCCCTTCCTCTCGCCCACCCCCCTGCCTGTCGAGTTTCTCCCACACCCGTGACGCCTCTTCACTTACACCCCGCCCCATCCGTTCGCTCCTGCACCGTTTGAGTACCTACATTACCTCACGTTAGTTGCGCACACTGTGGGCACACCCTTCCTTCCTTCTCAATGTCCGTAGCACTGTGAACAAAAGTCTATTGGAGGCCCCGTGATGGCGCGCGCAGAAAGTCAAGACCGCGCCCACCTTGCTCGACAGTCGGAACCCAAGGGCTCCACGTCCTGACGTGGAGCTGCTGCTAGAAGTGAATCATCCACCTGAGGCACACGGGTCCCCGGTCAGAGGAGCCGTGGCTTCCTCAATCTTGAAATATTGCTCCTTCCCCAGCCCCTTCCCAACGGCGCACCAACGGTCACAAGACCCAAGAAAGACCTTGCTGCTCGTCGACCGGTTTGACACCAAGGTAATGTGCGCCAAAGACTCGCCATCCAGCAGGGTTTGGTGGTATCTCGAGTGGGAAGGTGGGCTGGGCAAGTACCTGCTGCGTGCCCGTTCTCTGTTGAGCCACGATCCTTCACTTGGCCTTCACCGAAAGCCCTGAACTCTACATGGGTGGAAATTTGCTCTTACTCAGCGGTAGACATCAGAACTTTCTGGACATGTCTTACAAAGCTGAACCGGATATGTCAGCATACGGCAGCGCTCCGGGTGCTTCGTATGCAGTGGCATTCTTGAGGCTTGCCACGACGTTTCAGTACCATACTTGGGTACCTAGCAGATGAGGTGAGGTGTTTGAGATATGCCATTGCCTGAGAAACTAGGTGGTTGAAAGTTTTGCTGCCGTAGGTCTGACTGTAGCTACTGGAACTCCATAACGATAGCGGGAGGCACTTACAGGAAGACATCATTTTGGTATTACGTGCTGCAACTTAGGTAACTGACAAATTGGTGTCCAAATATTGCCAAATTCTGTGCTCAGGGGATAGATGGTCTGTTGCAAAAGAACGAGCCATGCAGAAACCAATGCTTCCGGAACAGCAGCGGTAGCGAGTCCAAATAGCACAGCCAATATCCCAGCCGCCCCATTAAGGAGATTTTGCCCTGAAATCGACGTAGCCGCACCGTCTATGGCCATCATTTGGAGAGGAAAGGTACCGGTTTCGGTGGCTGGGATGCCAGGACAGGTACCTCGGGTGCCTTACTTAGTATGGCAGACGATGGATAGACATTCCTGGGCGGAGGCACCTTGTCAGCTCAAGGCGCCCAGCCCAACGGCGGTATGGTTTATCAAGGAGTGAGTCGCTTTGCCTTCCGAATCCCAGATAACTAGCTCGCAGTTACTGGGCGTGCATGGCTGAACACGTTAATCTCTAAGTGCAAAATCCTATGTTGGGTTTTCATAGGATTGAGACCAGGGCCCTGGTTTCGATCCGAACTTTTTGACCTTTTTTTTTTTGGTCTTTTCTTTTGTTGCTTTTTCGATGTTTCCTTTTGTTGATTCCAGGTCGACGGACAGGAAGTGTGAGCTGAGCTGAGAGGAAGGAAGGAGCACTTACTGATTGGATTGGTTTAACGTTTGGACCTCTGGGCATTTACAATGCGTCAGGACGCTCAACTTTGCATACTTGACTCCCCTAGAGTCCTGGTTACTTACATATTGCTGGAATGACACTTAGTGAGCTCGCGTGTGTCGCTTTGGGCACACTTGATAGCTCAGCTGTTGTGAGAAAGCAAGAGAGCAAAAAAGGGGTAATGGGAGAGAGAGGCTGGCTTCTCGATCTTAAAATACGGAGGTTTTGAACAGACAGAAAGAAGAATCTGTCTAGACCAAAGCGGCCGTCTAAAGTTTGCTACCTTACTCAAAGGTACATGTGAACCATTAGTGAGCGTCAGAAGATTCCAAATCCAAGGGAATGAATCACAGGCAGAATGGCGATCAACTAACAACAGATACATATTGATTGCCATGAAGTTTCGAAACGAAGGGTAATCGCGGTTGGTTCAGTTTGTACCCAGATCCGTTTGCTGTGCCGTCCGGCTGCATGCTGGGGGTGGTGTTGAACTATGCGGCACACTCTGTAGATGGCCGGGGCAAAGGTTCCAAAGCTACGTAGTACTTTGCTGTAGCTTGAAGTGAGTTTGCCGTCGGTGGTTAAAGTATGCAATGCTATGGATATCACCTAAAAGAATGGTCACGTCTCCTCATCCCGAAAGTTGTGTGTACTATTGTGGTGGGATTTATGAAGCTATCACGAGAAATATGGGTCAAGACCGTTGATGGAGGCTGCGGGAGTCGGTCCGCGAGGGCGCAGGGATGCATAGGTTGGCATCGAGTGGTGCCAGGCGGCACCACTTGGGCTAGACCGAGGTCCATCGAAGACTGATGGAAGCCGACGATATGCGGCCAAGCTCCTGTGCCCCAGCTCTTGGAGTCACTTTGTGACTTGTTGCCGATCGACCCCTCGTTGGCTCTTGACGACAATTCAACTACCAAAATGTTTTCCATCCGCCCAGCAGTCTGTCGGGCGTGCAGGAGGACGCAGCTGCGCCCTCTGCGAACCTTTGCGACCGCTACCGGTCCGATCCAGCAGCCTCCCCGCGACAACTACGTCAAGCTCGTCGAGGTCGGCCCACGCGATGGCCTCCAGAACGAGAAGAAGACAATTCCCCTCGCCACCAAAATCGAGCTGATCGAGAAGCTCGCCAGGACGGGCCTGTCGACGATTGAGGGTGGCTCTTTCGTCGCACCCAAATGGGTTCCCCAGGTGAGCTCTTGACATGGCCTGATCGCACTCACGGCTAGAGCTTCCTTGCTAATACCGGATGCCTGCAGATGGCCAATTCGAACGATATCCTCGAGCACATCCTCACGAAAAAGATCTCTTCGCCCTCTCAAATATCGTACTCCTTCCTCGCACCGAATATCAAGGGCCTGCAGAACGCCCAGACGCTGCTGGCCAAGTATCCCGGCGCCTTCGCCTCGCAGCTCCAGCCCTCGGCCGATGCGTCAACGCCCGCGGTTGAAGTCGCAGTCTTTGCGGCTGCCACCGAGTCGTTCTCCAAGAAGAACTTGAACTGCGACATTGCGACATCGCTGGAACGCTTCCGCGAGGTGATCCGTGATGCAAAGGCTGCCGGCCTCCGCGTCCGCGCCTACGTCTCGGTCGTCCTCGGCTGCCCGTTCGAGGGCTACGACGTGGACCCGCACAAGGTGGCCGAGATCGCGACGGACTTGCTCGAGTCTGGCGCCGACGAGATCTCACTGGGCGACACTACTGGCATGGGAACCGCGCCGCGGACAAAAGAGCTCCTGGCCTGCATGCGGGCGGCGGGTATCCGGAACGAGGATATTGCGATGCACTTTCACGATACGTACGGCCAGGCGCTGGTCAACACCGCGATCTCTCTGGAGCATGGCATTCGCACCTTTGACAGCAGTGTTGGTGGACTTGGCGGGTGCCCTTATAGCCCTGGTGCGACTGGTAACGTGGCTACGGAGAACATGGTTTACTTTATCGAAAGTCTGGGGATGGAGACTGGCATCGATCTGGACGCCATGTCTGATATTGGCGCGTGGATCACGGGGGAGCTGAGCAAGTCCAACGACAGCACCGTTGGAAAGGCGGTGTTGGGAGCCAGAGCCCGTGAGGCGTCGGCCGCTTAATTTGTAGTCAAGCGATTTCAATTCAATTACCTAGTTCAAAGCAGTACATGCCTGGCCATATTTCCTAGTTGCGCTGGAATGCATCCGTTGACACTTCTCTCATCCGTTTGCAGACTTCCACTGGAACGGGCAGCAGGCGGGGAGGCAGGTGGCAGTCATGTGATGTCACTGCCACAATGCACCTCACGCCCAAAGTTCATGCTGACACTGGGAGCTCCAGGCCCGCGCGCTGGCCTGCACCAGGGATCTTATCGGCGCCACTGTGACCAGCTTGCCGAACAGGCTCCACCGAGACGAAGCAAGCTCCAGTCCAGTGCATCGCTGTAGACGACACTCGCCTGCCAACCTCCTTCAGCTACCTTGACCGGTGCATCACCAACTGTCGCTCAACCATCCGCCCGACCACGCCCTTCCTATCGCCCCCTCGCCCCCTCCATCCGCACATTTCTTATAATCGGGCGCTGTCTCATTGACTGTCGACGCAATGAGTGACCCGCGCGAGCCCTCCTACTCGATTGTCCCGAGAATTCGGTACAACACCGTCGGCGGTGTCAACGGACCCCTCGTCATTCTCGAGAATGTGCGTGTCGCCCTTCAGGCTGCGACGTGGTGGAAGAACACTATGGGACACGGGCGCTGACTTGCACGCAGGTCAAATTCCCCAGATACAACGAGATTGTCTCCCTGACCCTTCCCGATGGAACCAACAGACAGGGCCAGGTCCTCGAGGCTCGAGGTATTTACCCATCCAACCCGCATCCAACTCGACCCGTGTGCTGACAATATCTATAGGTGACCGAGCCGTTGTTCAGGTATGCGAATCGAAGCGATCGTTCGAATAACACCGATTGACGATGAAAATAGGTCTTTGAGGGAACGTCAGGCATCGATGTTAAGAAGGTATGAGATCATCGCCATCTCTATGCTGGGTGACGTGCGCTAAATAGACGACAGACGAAAGTCGAGTTCACGGGCGAGAGCTTGAAGCTCGGTGTGTCGGAGGACATGCTTGGTCGTATCTTTGATGGTTCCGGACGAGCTATCGACAAGGGCCCCAAGGTCCTCGCCGAAGACTACCTCGACATCAACGGCAGTCCCATCAACCCCTTCTCCCGTGTATGTTGCACCTCCCCGGGCAACTGTCGCACTCGAAATGCTAACGGCAGCTAGGAATACCCCGAAGAAATGATTTCGACCGGTATCTCTGCTATCGACACTATGAACTCCATCGCTCGTGGCCAAAAGATCCCCATTTTCTCTTCGTCTGGTCTGCCGCACAACGAAATTGCCGCCCAGATTTGCCGACAGGCTGGTCTCGTCCAGCAGAAGGGTGTCACCAACAAGGGCGTCCACGACGGCCACGAGGAGAACTTCTCCATCGTTTTCGGTGCCATGGGTGTCAACTTGGAGACTGCCAGATTCTTCACCCGCGATTTCGAAGAGAACGGTTCTCTGGAGCGTGTCACTCTTTTCCTCAACCTTGCCAACGATCCTACGTAGGTTCACCTGAGATGTTCTGAAAGACCTTTGACTGACAGCCTGCAGTATCGAGCGTATTATTACTCCCCGTCTGGCCCTGACGACCGCCGAATACTACGCCTACCAGCTCGAGAAGCACGTCCTCGTTATTCTGACCGATCTGTCGGCCTACTGCGACGCTCTGCGTGAGGTTTCTGCCGCACGTGAAGAAGTTCCAGGTCGTCGTGGTTACCCCGGTTACATGTACACTGATTTGTCCACCATTTACGAGCGAGCCGGTCGTGTGGCTGGTCGCAACGGATCCATCACCCAGGTCCCTATTTTGACCATGCCCAACGAGGATATCACCCACCCCATTCCCGATTTGACGGGTTACATCACGGAGGGCCAGATTTTCGTCGACAGAGGTCTGTACAACCGTGGTATCTACCCGCCCATCAACGTCCTGCCGTCGCTCTCTCGTCTCATGAAGTCTGCCATCGGTGAAGGCATGACCCGCAAGGACCACGGTGATGTTTCCAACCAGCTGTACGCCAAGTACGCCATCGGTCGTGACGCTGCTGCCATGAAGGCTGTCGTCGGTGAGGAGGCTCTGTCTGCCGAGGACAAGCTCTCCCTCGAGTTCCTCGAGAAGTTCGAGCGCCAGTTCATCAACCAGGGCCAGTACGAGTCGCGTAGCATTTTCGAGTCTCTCGACCTCGCGTGGAGCTTGCTCCGTCTCTACCCCAAGGAGCTGCTCAACCGTATTCCCGGAAAGGTCCTCAACGAGTTCTACCAGCGTGCGGCGAAGGAGGCCAAGGACAAGGGCAAGCAGAGGCAGCAGGTGCAGCAGAACGAGGAGAACCTGATTGACGCATAAGCATAATCGGAAGACGCCGTGCGTGCGGTGGCATGATATCCTCGAGGGCCGACAGCGGAGGGATGGTCGGCCTACTCTTGTGTATACGTATAAGGGGCCCGAGAGTGTGGGCGACTTTTGGACCTAGACAGTGGCATGCAGTCAGTAGTTCCTATCATGTCGCGGTTCAAGTGCAGTGTTTGTCATGTTTGCTTTGGAATTCAATATAATTAGTTGATCTAAATGGGTTGCCCAAGGCTGTGATCGTTTTCTACAACGGGGATGTCATTAAGCGGCGCATATGCACTGGTAGCTGATCTGCAGCGGGCTTTGATATTGGCCGTGGATTCATATACCGCACGGGCCAACTTCGTCAACCAGCCGCACCGCCTCGTCGAACCCCACACCCTCCACACCATGTCCAAGCCAACTCCCCACCATCGGCTGCGGCTACCTTACCTCACCTCGACCTTACGCAAGGCACGATTCCCAGTCAAACCCACGACACGCCGACCGCCAATTCCACAGAGAGAGCGACTACAACGGCATACTTCCGACAAAGCTAGTCTTGTGACACGATCACTCTATTTCTGCCATATCATCCACCGCCAGCACACCTCGAAGCTTCCAATCCACCGAGCTCGCCGCCACAATGTCCATCATCCAGCAGCACACGTCTGCTACGCTCAGCGACGCCTGGCGCACCATCAACATCGACGCCCTGCAGGAGGACTCGCCGCACAACTTTGACACCTCCACGCTGCACCCGCCCCAGCCCGAGATCGACGAGTCCGAGGTCCGCGGGCTAGCTGGACAGGTCAGACAGCTGTTGAGGGGCGGTGATGCGGAGGGTGCGTTGAGGGGATGCTTGGAGTTCCCGGTGTACAACGGCGCTGATGCCGCCAAGGTAGGTTTTATTTGAATCTCGCGGGCATGGCATGTTGGTCAAGGTTTGCTAAGTGATTGCGTGTCGCACAGGACGCCCACCTCCAGACCATCACCGAGGTCCTCCAGTCGATCAAGGCCTCCGAGATGACGCCCCTGCTCAAGGCCATTTACGGATCCCCCGGCGGCCCCGAGCTGCTCGACGTCCTCATGAAGTACATCTACAAGGGCATGGCGGGCTCCGCGGGCGGTTCCTCAGGGCTTAGGTCGCCGCCGCCGCAGGCTGCGCCCGGCGGGTTCAGCCAGATTGGCGGACGGCCCGGCGGCACGAACGAGAACGTCGGCAGCGCGATGAGCGTGCTGCTTAGCTGGCACGAGAAGGTTGTCGATGTTGCTGGGCTGGGATCCATTGGCCGTGTCATGACGGATTGGAGACGGGTTTAAGGGGATGTCGAGGGAGGGTGTGGATAATGACGTTCATGACGAGCGGGCATGGGCCTTGGGTCAAGAGTGGTAGACAGATTGGGCGTGCCGAAAATGAAAGCCATAGATTTTGTTCGTTTTTTACGAATTTGTTTTACATTTTTGTCACAACTGATTTGGGAGTTGTCTAGCTGGACTCGAGCACGTCCTTGAGGTTGATCTCTCCGGATCCTCTGGGTAGGGGCTTGGGCTGCTCGCCGCCCTCGTGCCACCCGATCATGTAGATGACTCTAAATGTGGCGGGGATGCTGCCGTCCTCGTTGCCGTGCAGCTCCCTGTAGATGCCCTCGTTCGCCAATAGCACATCTCTCCTGATGGCGCCCATCTCGCGGCCTAGGATGGCGTTGCTCTCGCCCATGGCCTGCAGGTCCTGCATCAGGGCAAATGTGTCTGGGTAGTCGACGATGATGTCGTCGACGTCGACGGTGAGCATCTTGAAGCCGGCGCGCTGCATGAGGCCGCCAACGTCGCGGACGTCGGCCAGGGGCGAGACGTGGGGGGATATGCCGCCGCGGCGCTCCTGCTCTGCGAGCTGGAGGGAGGTGCGCAGCTCGAAGAGGCTGTCGCCGCCGAGCATGGCGCCGATGAAGGGGGAGTCGGGCTTGAGGACGTTGTTGATCTGGGTGAGGACGCCGGGGAGGTCGTTGATCCAGTGGAGGCTGAGGGAGCTGAGGACGAGGTCGAAGGAAGCGGGCTCGAAGGGGACGTGCTCCTCGTCGACGAGGACCTGGCGGGAGATGTTGATGTCGGCGTTGAAGGGGAGGTCGGCGTCGCGGTGGAGGAGGGAGTGGGAGGACTCTGCGGCGACGAGCTCCTCGATGCGGGTGGCGAGGGGCGGGGAGATTGGTTTCGAGGGGTCCGGGTCCGGGTTCTCGCGGGTGAGGGCGCGGGCTATGTTGCAGGAGTTTGCGCCGAGGTCGAGGACGCGGGGGAAGGAGCGTTTGATGTCCTGGAGAGTTGAGGTTTCGTGTTAGTGTGTGTCCATTGGAGCTTTATAGAAGGGATATTTACGAGTAACCTCTCGCATAGACGTGAGGCGACTTCGTCTTTGAGGTAATCAGCCTGTCTGCTGGCCTCGGGATTTGAGGCGGCGCGCTCCTTCTGCAGCCATTTTGTGCGGCGGTTGAAGACCTGGAAGGTCGGGGCGCCGGCGGCTGTGAAGGCTGACCGGCGAGAGGCGGCGGCAGCAGCGGCAGGGCCGCCCCGGAGGAGCCCGGAGACGGCGCCGGTAGGTAGCCGGGGGTTCGGGGCCGCGAGGCACAGGCGTTTGAATGCGTGGTTCATTGGGCGGCGCAATGCATTTCTGGCGGACATGAAGGATGGGAGTGTGGTTGACGCGTACTGCAGCTGCGGAGAAGACGGAGGAGGGTCTGTGGGAGTGAGGAATTGGGAACAAAAAAAAAAAGAAGGTTTTTCTTCTTTTAGATCTGTACGAGGGGAAGCTTGCTGTCGCCGCAGCTTTCCAATGGGAATTTTGGGACTTCGATGATGCAGGACGGCAGAGCAGCGTGGTTTAGCGTGTTGAGGGCACGTACCTGGCATGAGCTGCCTGCACCTGGGTCACTCCAATGACGGGGTGTGTGATAGGCTGGCTGTTTGCAGTAGCACACTCTACGGGCAGTCCCCTACGACGACGAGGGCGACCTACGACACCGAATGGGCCGGGCAGCTCCCCTCCACGTTCCGTCCAGGCCAGGGCAGCTGCACAGGCCGCCCGTCCCGTCCTCGTGCTGCGAAATTGGTTTGGCCCTCGGAAAGCGCACCATCGCCGGGGGGGCAGGTTCAGGTTCAGACCGTTTTAGAGAGCACGCACCCAACACTGCCCGGCGCTCGGGGGAAGTCCCTTGCAACCCCTGACGCGCCCAGTCTTCAAGCAACAAGCAAACTACCTGCATCTCACACGGGGTGCTCTACGGCGTGGAAGGCACATGTACGGCGCCGAAAGGGCGTGGAGGCTGGCGGCAGCTCTGACATTGACCTTGCAGCGGTTGCAGCGGCTTAGTGCCCGTGAGTTCTTTTGACAGGCGCACCAGAGAGACGTACCTACAGATACAGTTGCTGTTGCTGCTGCTGCTGCTTCTGCTGTTATCCCAGACTGGACTACAGTGGTCCATTAAGCTACTAAGGACATAACCCCAAAAGCCCAAAAGCCTAAAAGCCTATTCCCCTCTTTTTTACTCTTATAACTTAAATAAATACTTCTAATTAGCTATAACCTACTAGTTTATAATCTTACTAGCTTATAATCCTACTATTTATAATCCCTACTTAGTACTAAATACTAATTAATTAATATATATATAAATCTACTTAAATCTAACCTTATAATTATATATAATTATAAATAATAAATTATAATTATACTTATATTAAAAATAAAGCTATTTATATCCTAAAATAGTAATACTTAGTTTTATTTCTATTTTACTATTTCTATTTCTCTATATTACTTTTTCTATCTTATTTTTACTTCTCTTTATTTTAAACCTTTTATATACTTATTTTAATAATTAATTATTAATAAATACTCTTTATAATATAGAATTAAATAACTATTTAGTCTAATTAGTATTACTCTTTATTAATAAAACTAAAAAGTTTTTAAAATTAATAACTTTAGAAAGTTATTATTTAAAACCTAAAAATAGTATAATATATTATAATAATTACTTTAGTTCTAACTTATTATATCTTAACTAGAAATACTAATTTATATCTAAAAACTAAATATATTAATTTATATATCTAAACTAAGTATATATTTCTAATTTCTCTTAACTAGCTTATATCTAAAAACTAAGTATTAATTTATTAAGTTATAATTATCTTATAAAAGTTTATTAAACTTATTTATTTTTTATCTGCTAATTATAATTAGATTAGATTTAAGATCTTATTAATCTCTAACTTATCCTTTAAGATTAATTTAATTAAATTAGTTTTTTACTTTTTTAATTAATCTTTTTATTTATTTTAGTTAAAATAACTAAATATATACTTAAAAACTTTAAGTATAATATTATATCCTTAGAAAGTAAAAATACTTTATATACTCTTCTTTAAAATTTAAATAATTAGTACTATAGTAATACCTATTAGGATTAAAAGCTTTAATTCTTTATAACTTTATAAAGATTTAATTTTTATAGTTAGTAATTTAACTACTAAAAAGAGTAAATTAAAGTAATCAAAATAATTAAATATCTAACTATAAAAGTTAGCTTTAGAAGGAGATATTTAAGAATAAAATTTCTAAATATAATTTAGTAAAGTAATATTTTTATATTTTAAATATAAGAAAAGCTTCTCTAAATATATTAATATATAAAAAATATATTAATACTTTAATATAAATATAAGTAGTTACCTAGAAAAGTTATATAATTATATATAATTACTTAACCTTTCTAAGTAATTATATATAATTATATAACCTAAATTTAAACTACTTTAAGTAATAATAATAATAACTATAGTAAAAATAATAAAAAAAAATAATAATAAGAATAATAAGAATAATAAAGATAATAAAAATAATAAGGATAATAATAAGGATAATAATAAGAATAATAATAAGAATAATAATAAGGATAATAATAGTAATAATAGAAATAACTAAGATAATAACTCTATTTAATAAGTCTTAAAGCTTACCTAGGAAATCTCCTAGTAATTATTATAATTATAGGAAAATCTTACCTGCTTATTTATTTATTCTTAATAATAATTACTTAAAAGATATCTAAGAATTATTATAGTTATAGAAAAATCTTACCTACTTATTTATTCCTAATAATAATTACTTAAGAAATATCTAAGAAAGCTTATAATCTCTATTATTATTATTACTCTATAGAATAGCTTATTATCTAACTAAATTATACTAAATCCTAAATATAATATATAAGTAACTATTTTGTTATCTATAATACTAGAAATAGTATAATAAACCTTATTAGCTATAAAGTTCTTAGTATAAAGCCTAGTACTATATTATTAACTAAAACTAAATATATATATCCTTAATAAAAATCTTTAATTAAATCTATTTAATAAGTTTTAAAGTCTACTCTATTCTGCTAAGAAATAGTAGATATAGTAAAACTAAAGAAGTATTTACTTTTTAAGTTAAGCTTTAGGTAATATATAATCCTATTATTATTATCCTTATTATTATTATTATTAATTACTAACTTTAGTATAGTTTTTTAATATAAAGCTATAAGCTTAAAAAGTAAGTACTTCTTTAGTTTTATTATATAAGCTATAATTTTAATAGCTTCTTTAAGTTTAGTTATATTATTTTTAATAATATAGAGATCTTATAAAAGTAAGTTATTTAACTTATAAAAAAGAGAAAGTTAGTAAACTAGATAAAAAGTATTTATTAAAAAAAAAGCTATACTTTACGTAGAATAACACTACTATTATCAGTACCTTAATTATATCTACTATTATAGTGTAGCTAGTTATTAATCTCTATAAACGCTTAGCTTAAAAAGTAAGCACTTCTTTAGTTTTACTATATTTATTATTATAATATAATTAGTTTTTAATCTTTATAAATACTTAGCTTAAAAAGTAAATAAGTACTTCTTTAGTTTTACTATATCTACTATTATAATATAACTAGTTTTTAATTTTTATAAATAAGTTAAATTTATAAATAACTTAAACTTACTACAGAATACTAGCTAGTTATAATTAAGTTATTAAGCTTATTAATAGCTTAAACTTACTATATAACGCTAGCTAGCTTTATATTATATAGTTAGTTATTATACTACTATTTAATACTAATAGGCTTTACTATCTAGGGCGCTAATAAGCTCTATTATCTAGAGTAACTTCTTAGTAGTTTTTTAATACTTTTAACTTCTCTTCTATTATATTAGGATATATAAAGAGTAAATATAAAAGTTATAGATAGTACTTCTAGCAATAAAAGCAGCCTAAAGCTCTTTTTATAGAAACTAAAATTATTAGCTACAGCTTACTAACTACTTTATTACCTAGTCTATTTATTTCTATAAAGAAGATATTATAAATAAATAAAATATACTTTTTATATAATTAACTAGAAATTACTATAATATTTTCAGTTTATAGATAAATAGAATATATTTAATATTATTAAATAGAGAGAAAAATAATATATTATTTATATATATTTTAAGTTAAATTATATATTCTTATATAGTTAAGCTTTTAAATTAATATAAAGCTATTAAGTAATAAATAGAATATAATAACTAAATAGCTTTAAATTAAATAATAAACTTAGATAACTACTTTATTATTACTATTTATAATATATTAAAAATTACTTTAAATAATAAATTTAAATATTTAAAACTTTAGATATTTAATAAAGGTTTTTTATAGCTTACTTCTTTATATATTATATCTATAATAAAAAATAATATTATTAAAAATATTTTATCTTTTTATTTTATTCTTCTCTTAATAAAAAAAAAGAAAATTAAAAGCTCTAATTATATTTATTCTTTCTCTATTACTTTTATACTTTCTCTAATATACTTTATTCTTTTTATATTTATATCTAATATTATTTCACTTTCTCCCCTATTTAACTTTATATTTACTATAATAAATTACTTTATTTTATATTTATTATAATAGATTAACTTTATTTACTTCTTTTACTATCTAAATAAGCTTTTTAATCCTTCTTTAAATATATTATATATTATATTAATAGCTAGAAGAAGCTTTAACTATAAAAATAACTAATAACTATAATATCTCTAACTTCTTAAACCACTTACTTAATTATTTTATTAACCTTAATAATAATAAGCTTAAAGTTAAATAAATATATAAGAAGTATTTCTTTAAAGAAGAAGAAGATAATAAAGTTACTAAATTTACTCCTTCTTATTAGTAGAAAGTAGTTACTACTAAAAAACCTATAAAAATATCTTTTTCTTAAGCTTTTACTTAAACTAAAACTCCTAAAAATATATCCTATTTTATTTAATTTTATATTATATTTTAATAGAATTATAGTAATCTAAAAGTATATTTATATAAAAGCTTTTATCTAAAACTTTAAAAAGCTTATTAAAAGTATTATAAAAAACCTTACTAATATCTCTATCTAGTATAATATTAAAATTAATACTAAGATTAGTAGTAAGTTTAAAAAAAGTACTAGCTAGTATAATATTATTATAATAATAATTTAAATTAGTAATAATAAAGTTTAAAATGCTTATACTAAATATAATAAAAGTAAAAGTATATAAATTAGATATATCTTACTCTCTAATAATAAAAATAATATAATTTATAATATATATACTAACTACTACTATAATAGCTAGGATAGTAATTACTCTTTTTATATATCTAACTACTATCTATTTAATACTTTAAATACTAACTTTAGTAAGTAAAGATAAGTAGTTTACTTTTATTACTCTAAAGAAGTATAGCTAATAGATCTCTCTTAACTTTAGTAATATTAATATTATCCTAAATATAAGCTAACTTAGTATTAATATTATAAGCTTAGTTTATTATTACTCTTTTAATATTTTAGTTTAAATTATAAGTTCTTTTTAGAGAAGTAACTACTAAATACTTTATAAATACTATAATATTATATTAGATATTAAGCTTTAAGAAGTTAAGTATTTATTAAAAGTTATATTAAAAGCTACTATTAAAGCTTACTAGAAGAGAGAGAATATTAATAATAGTAATAAAAATTAAGATAAGTAGTTTTATTCTTTTTAATATTATATTTCTTATTTATTAGCTTAGTTATTATATTTATAAGTAAGATTTATATAAATAAAGAGAATAGCTAGATATTTCTAAGTATAAATAGAAATATTACTAGATTACTAGATTACTTAGTATAAATATACTTAGAATTATAAAAAGTTTATTTTTAAACTACTATAAAATATATTATAAAGCTCTTTATATACTACTAACTTATAATACCTTTATAAGTATATTATATTATCTATATAATTACTTTTAAAAATATATCTAGTTTTATAGCTAATAGTTATCCTATTATTAATCTTATTATTAATAATATTAAGTATATTAACTTAATAACTCTTAACCTAATAACTCTTAATAAATCCTCTCTAAGTAGCTTATATATATTAAATACTATAAGTAAGCTATCTTAATAGCTTTATAAGAAGTATCATGTTATTAATAATATTAAGTATATTAACTTAATAACTTTTAATAAATCTTCTCTAAGTAGTTTATATATACTAAATACTATAAATAAGCTATCTTAACTCTAAATAAATCCCTTCTAAGCAGCTTATATATACTAAACACTATAAGTAAGCTATTTAAATAGCTTTATAAAATATATAAGCTTAAGAATAATACCTCTTTTTAGAGTTTTTTAGAGGTGTACTTAAGTAAATCTTTACTAAATTAAGGTAAGCCCTCTAAAAAGTTACTTATAATTATATATAATTATAAGTAATTACTTATAATTACTTAGTATTTAAGCTTTAATTATTTTTTAAAAAAAAGCTATCTATTTAACTTTAAAAATAAAGCTACGCTTTATTATTTTATAAGCTACTATACTAATATGAGCTAATAACACTCTAAAATAATAATATAAGAAACTTAATTAAATAGTATTTATTAACATATAACGTCTTATTATAATAATAATAATAATATAATAATATTCTACTTACTTAAATATTCTATATAAAATAAAGGAATAGACTTTTATATATATAACCTTATATAAAAGTGTTTAGTTTATTATAAGTTATAACTTTATAAATGCTTATATAATCCTTAATATTATATAATCCTATTTATATAATTAAGAGCTTTATAGCTTATATTTTAAGTTATCTTTCCCCTCTTTTTTCCCTACTTTAGGATATAACCTACTAACTATATTAACTAGAATTATTATAATATATACCTTCTCTATTAATTATCTATATAAATAAATACTTATAAATATTTAAAATTATTATATTTTATTATAATATATCTCTATCTATAACTTTATACTATATAGGTATATATACTACGTTTTTAAATACTTTTATATTTATACTAATAGGTTATAAGTTTAGCTTAAAGATAATTTTAATTCCTTCTATTTCTTTATTTATACCTTTCCTCTTTCTTAAGCTTTATCTATATATATAAGCTATATATACTAAAAAATACTCTTTTAAACGATTTTCTATTTATACTACTTTTATAGAATTAGATATATTAGCTAGATTAGTAGTTTAGTTCTATAAAATATACTTTCTTGAAATCTATATAATAAATTCTATATAAATTAACTATACCTCTATTAATCTTTCTCTAAGTAGATAGTTTTTTATTTTTACTTTATTTAACTTATATTTTTTAAATTATCTATTTAAACTATTCTCTAGTCTACTTTTAATTTAGTTTAAACTTATACTTATAGCTTAATAGATTTCTTTTTAACTAATTTATTATATAAGATATTTATCTCTTTAGTTAGATTTTAGTCTAACTAAAGAAGATATTAATTAAAGAGAAAGAAAAAACTACTCTTTTTAATAGTTAAATTTTAAACTTCTAGGTTTATAGCTATTATATAATATTACTATATAAACTACTATACTATATATCTAATAGTTTTTTTAGTTATATAACTTTATTATTATTTAACTTTTATAAAACTTATAACTATATATTACTTTTTATAAAGTAATAATAGCTAATTTAAAAGTTAATATATTTAAGCTTCTAAGCTTTAAGAATTATAAAATATAAGCTATATATATTAAAGCTTTCTTTATAAATAAAGATATAACTATTAATTTAATTAAACTTAAATCTAAAAATAATATAAATAAAGGTAATAAAGCTTTAAGTTATATATAATTACTTTATAAAGATAGCTTTTTAAGAGTAATTAAAGATAATAAAAGTACTTTTAAAGCTTAAAATTACTTTAAAAAGCTATATAAGCCTATAGGTTTTATAAATAAGTTTTTAATTTATAAAAATTTTTTGAATATTTTTTTAGATAACTTTAATTTTATAGAAGAATATATTAATAAAATTAAAAAATTAATAAATAATTTATTTTATAACTAGCTAAAACTACTTAATTAAATAGTTATAGTTTATATACTTAATAGTTTAAATAAAATTTATAAATCTTTTATAATTTCTATAATTTAGTCTCTAAGAGCTAACTTTACTACTTATAACTTTAATTCTTTATATTTTAGTTTACTAAATAAATATAAGAGAAAAAGAAGTAAAAAAGTAATTAATAATACTACTAAAGATACTAAGTATAATAAAAAACAAAATAAAAACTAAGAAAATAATAAAAATAAGAATAAAAATAAAAATAAGGATATTAAAGTATTTAAAAAACCTTAGAAAAAATAGAAAGGTTTATATTATAAAAATTATAAAAAAACTAATTATTTTAAAGAAAATTATACTTTTTTATATCTTAAAAAAGTATTTAGTTAGTAGAAAAAACCTATTAATACTACTACTACTAAAGAAAAAGAGAAAAGAATAGTTAATATAATTACTATTAGTAATATTATTTCTTATATATTTTTAAATAATCCTAATTCTATAGAATTAATAGATTTATTTTCTAATAAAGAAGAAGAAGATATTATTTTTAAAAATATAAGTTATATTATTACTCCTCTTTATATAAATAAAAATACTAATAATAATCTTTTTTTAAGTTATTTAATTAACTAATCTATTATTAAAGAATAAAGAAAAGTTAGAAGTTTTAACTAAATTAAAAAAATAGTTAATTTTTATATTAATACTATAGCTACTATATATATAGTTAAAAACTATACTTTTTTAGTTAACTAAAAAATAATAAAAAAACCTATTAAATAGGGAGAAATAAAAAGTTTTACTTCTATACTAAAAGGTGATTTAATTATATATCCTAATAATAATAAAATAATATTAAAAGATATTTATTATATACTTAAATTAGGTATTAATCTACTTAGTTAATTTAAATTAGATTTATTAAGTATTATTTTTATTATATAGAAATAACTTATTTTATATAATATTAAGAAAGATTATATTATTACTATTGGAGTAAAATAAAATAATTTATATTTCTTTTAATTTCTTACTAATAATAATAATAACTATATATATAATATTATAACTAATAAAAATATAAATAATAATAATAATAATAATAATAATAATAATAATAATAGCTTCTAAGTATAATACTAACGTTTTAATTATATATATATTTAAAATCTTTTAAAAATAAAAGATAATACTATTTTAGATATAAATATAAATAATAATAATATAAATAATAATAAATTACTATTTTATAAAGTTTATTTTAAAAGTAAATTTATAACTAAAGTGAGTAAATTATAGGTTTATAATAAAAATCTAAATTATTTAGATTATATAGCTTTAGATTTATATAAGCTTATAATACCTACTACTTATAATAAATATAATTTATTTATTATCTTTATAGATAAATATACCTAATTCGTCTAGAGAAAATTATTTAAAAATAAAACTAAAAAAACTATAAATAATACTTTTTTTAAATTTTAAATAAAAATAAATAATAATAATAATAATAAAAGAATAAAAGAAATCTCTACTAATAGAAATAAAGAATTTTCTAATAAATATATTAAAACTATATATCTTAATAATAAGATTATCTATAATATAAAACCTCTTTATATATATAAACTTAATAGACTTATAGAGTGTATTATATATATTATAGTAAATAAAATAAAAATAATATTATTTAACTTAAGTTTATTATACTACTTATAGGGTGAAGCTTTTTATATTACTCTTTATATATATAATAAGACTTTATATTTCTCTATTAATTATATAACACTTTATAAATTAAAAAATAAAATAAAACCTAATATAAATAATATTAAAGTATAGAGTAACTTATACTACTATAAGAATAAAGATCTTAAAATTAAGAAATTAGATATAAAAGTATATTAAGGTTATATAATTAATTATAGATCTAATAGGTATAAAATCTAAGATATATAACTAAAGAGAGCTTTATAGTTTTATAATATTAAAATCTTAGAGAATATATTTATTTCTTATTATAAAAAGCTTCTTATAAGCATAAATATTTACTTTAAGGATATTAATAGTAATATTATATTTAATAATAATAGATAGAATACTACTTAATATAATTTATAAAGAGATATATTTAGTTAATCTATCTCTTATAGTAATAAAAATATTGCTTTAAATAGTAATAATATTATAAAGGATTTTGCTCTTAAAAATCTAAGTAATAAGATTAGTATTAATATTAATAATAATAATAATAATAATATTAATAATAATAATATTAATATTAGTAATAAAAATTATAGTATTATATCTTATAATAATAGTTATAGTACTAATATTAATATAAGTATAATAAATAATAATAATAAGAAAACTATTAGTATTAATAATAGAGAAATAAATACTAATAAATCTAAGTTTTTTATAGAAATCTCTTTTATAATAGATAAAGCTAAAAAAGACTACTAATAGGTTAATAATATAGTTAAAATTAATATTTTTAATAAAAGTACACTATTATTTATCCTAGAAGACTACTCTATCTTAAAGGATTATAAAATAAATAATAATAATATTATAACTAATAATAATAAAGCTTTATATATTCTATTAGTTATTATATTAGATAAGCTCTTTAATATTAAGTAAGCTTTAAATTCTCTTTATAAAGATAATTAGATTCAGGCTATATAATTAGAGATAAGTTAAATAGAAGATATTAATACTTAGAAAATTATATAAATACTAAATATTAGTATAAGTATAAGAGTATTCAGGAGCGTAGTATATACGCCTATATAGTATAGGGTTATAGATAGAGATATATTATAATAAAATATAATAATTTTAAGTATTTATAGGTATTTATTTATATAGATAATTAATAGAGAAGGTATATATTGTGATAATTCTAGTTAATATAGTTAGCAGGTTGCATCCTAAAGTAGAGAAAAAGGAGGGGAAAGATAACTTAAAATATAAGCTATAAAGCTCTTAATTACATAAATAGGATTATATAATATTAAGGATTATATAAGCATTTATAAAGTTATAGCTTATAATAAACTAAATATTTTTATATAAAGTTATATATATAAAAGTCTATTTGTTTATTTTATATAGAATATTTAAGTAAGTAGAATATTATTATATTATTATTATTATTATAATAAGATGTTATATATTAATATCCCCCTTTAAAGTATATATAGTTAATTAAAAGGTATATAGCTTACTTACTTAATATATATATATATTATAGGTGTAAAAACTTAAAAACTTAATAGGAAAAATAAGAAAAATATTCCTATAATATATAATATACTTATAATTAGTTAAAGAAACTCTTATAAAATAACTTTATAGATAAAAATATTAAGAGAAAAACTAATATATTATTTTAGTAATAATATTATTATTATTATTATTATTTATATTATTATTATTATCTTTATTATTATTATTATAAATAATACTTAATAATGTAAAAAATATAACTTTACCTAAAAGCTTAGTTAAAATATTAGCAATATTAGATTTAGTATTAATATAAAATAATATTATCTTTTTATCTATTAAAGAATCTTTAGTAAAATAATATCTTATATTAATATACTTAGATTTCTTATAAAATTCAGGATTTTTAACTAAGTTTTTAGCTATAATATTATCTATAAATATTTTTAGTTTATTTATTAATTTAAATCTTAGTTTTTTAAAATTAAAATTATAAGTATTATATAAATAAATAACTTCTTTAATAGATTTAATTAAAGCTATATATTTAGCTTTATAAGTAGATAAAGCTACTATTTTTTATTTTATAGAGCTATAAGATATAATATTATATAAGCCTTAATAAAATATATAAGCTAAAGTAGATTTTCTATTATCTAAATCTCTAGCCTAATTAGAGTCTAAATAACCTATTAAATCCTAAATTATATTATTATTATAGTTATAATAAATTCCTTTATTAGGATATTTATTTAAATAACCCTATAAATAATCTAAAGTAGAAAAATACTCTTTAGAAGGGTTTATAGTATATTTAGATAAAATATTAACTATAAAAGCTATATTAAATCTAGTTTTTAAAGCTAGATATAGTAAAGCTCTAATTTACTATCAAAATTATAATATTTCTTTTTTAGTTATATAACCTTTATTTATATATATTTTTATATTATCTCTTATAAGTATTATTAATAGGTTTATATTAGTTTTATTATATTTATTTAATATTTTATTTATATATTTTATTTAATATATAAAAATAGACTTATTTTGCCTATCTATATTAAACTTATAACCTAAAAATATATTAAGCTCCCCTAATAGTTAAATTTTAATATATTACTTTAAATTATTATATATATAATTACTAGTAGTAGTATTATTAGCTGCTAGTAATATATTATCTATATAGTAATATATTATAGCTTTATAGTTATTTTTATTTAATATATATACTACTTTATTATAAAGTAAAACAATAAATCCTAATTTTAATAATATTCCTTTTAAATAGTTATACTATAGTTTAAAACTTTATTTTAAACTATATAAAGCTTTAATAAGTTTATAATAATATTTATTATTTTTAGATTTATAATTATAATTAAAATTAAATTTTAATTTATTAGTAGTTTTATTATAAATAAAACTAGTAGGTATAGTAGTATAAATATCTATATCTATATCTGTATGAATAAAAGCTGTAGTTATATTATATTAGAGTAAAATTTAGCTTTCTTTTATAGTAAAAATTACTATAAATCTATAGCTTTTAGGTCTATAAATAGTAGAAAAAGTTTCTAAATAATTAATACTAATATATTAATTAAAACCTTAAGCTATCTATCTTACTTTATATTTATAGGTATTATTTATTTTATCTTTTAATTTTATAATATATATTTATCTACTACCTAATAGATAAATATTATTTAGTATTTATATAATTTTTTAAATATTAATATCTTCTATTTAATTTATCTCTAATTATATAGCTTAAATCTAATTATTTTTATAAGGAGAATTTAAGGCTTATTTAATATTAGAGGGCTTATTTAATATAATAACTAATAGAATATATAAAGCTTTATTATTATTAGTTATAATATTATTATTATTTATTTTATAATCCTTTAAGATAGAGTAGTTTTTTAAAATAAATAATAGTGTATTTTTATTAAAAATATTATTTTTAACTATATTGGTAACTTATTAGTAGTCTTTTTTAGCTTTATCTATTATAGAGGGGATTTCTATAAAAAACTTAGATTTATTAGTATTTATTTCTCTATTATTAATATTAATAGTTTTTTTACTATTATTATTTATTATATTTATATTAGTATTATTATTATAACTATTATTATAGGATATAATACTATAGTTTTTATTATTAGTATTAATATTATTATTATTAATATTATTATTATTTTTATTAATATTAATATTAGTTTTATTACTTAGATTTTTAAGAGTAGAATTTTTAGTAATATTATTACTATTTAAAGTAATATTTTTATTACTATAAGAGATAAATTAACTAGATATATCTCTTTATAAATTATATTAAGTAATACTCTATTTATTATTATTAAGTATAATACTACTATTAATATCTTTAAAGTAGGTATTTATATTTATAGGAAGTTCTCTATAATAAGAAATAAAGGTATTTTCTAAGATTTTAATATTATAAGATTATAAAGCTTTCTTTAGTTATATATCTTAGATTTTATACCTATTAGATCTATAATTAATTATATAACTTTAATATACTCTTATATCTAATTTTTTAATTTTAAGATTTTTATTCTTATAGTAGTATAAACTACTTTATATTTTAATATTATTTATATTAGGTTTTAGTTTATTTTTTAATTTATAAAGTATTATATAATTAATAGAAAAATATAAAGTTTTATTATATATATAAAGAGTAATATAAAAGGTTTTACTCTATAAGTAGTATAGTAAACCTAAGTTATATAGTATTATTCTTATTTTATTTACTATAATATATATAGTATACTCTATAAATCTATTAAGTTTATATATATAAAGAGGTTTTATATTATAGATAATCCTATTATTAAGATATATAGTTTTAATATATTTATTAGAAAATTCTTTACTTCTATTAGTAGAGATTTTTTTTATTTTTTTATTATTATTATTATTATTTATTTCTATTTAAAATTTAAGAAAAGTATTATTTATAGTTTTTTTAGTTTTATTTTTAAGTAATTTTCCCTAGATGAATTAGATATATTTATCTATAAAGATAATAAATAAATTATATTTATTATAAGTAGTAGGTATTATAAGCTTATATAAATCTAAAGTTATATAATCTAAATAATCTAAATTTTTATTATAAACCTATAATTTACTTAACTTAGTTATAAATTTATTTTTAAAATAAGTTTTATAAAGTAGTAATTTATTATTATTTATATTATTATTATTTATATTTATATCTAAAATAGTATTATCTTTTATTTTTAAAAGATTTTAAATATATATATAATTAAAATATTAGTATTATACTTAGAAGCTATTATTATTATTATTATTATTATTATTATTATTATTATTATTATTATTATTATTATTATTATTATTATTATTATTATTATTTATATTTTTATTAGTTATAATATTATATATATAGTTATTATTATTATTAGTAGGAAATTAAAAGAAATATAAATTATTTTATTTTATTTTAATAGTAATAATATAATCTTTCTTAATATTATATAAAATAAGTTATTTTTATATAATAAAAGTAATACTTAATAAATCTAATTTAAATTAACTAAGTAGATTAATACTTAATTTAGGTATATAATAAATATCTTTTAATATTATTTTATTATTATTAAGATATATAATTAAATCACTTTTTAGTATAGAAGTAAAACTTTTTATTTCTCTCTATTTAATAGGTTTTTTTATTATTTTTTAATTAACTAAAAAAGTATAGTTTTTAACTATATATATAGTAGCTATAGTATTAATATAAAAATTAACTGTTTTTTTAATTTAGTTAAAACTTTTAATTTTTATTTATTCTTTAATAATAGATTAGTTAATTAAATAACTTAAAAAAGGATTATTATTAGTATTTTTATTTATATAAAGAGGAGTAGTAATATAACCTATATTTTTAAAAATAATATCTTCTTCTTTTTTATTAGAAGATAAATCTATTAATTCTATAAAATTAGAATTATTTAAAGATATATAAAGGGTAATATTATTAGTAGTAGTTATATTAACTACTTCTTTTTCTTTTTTTTTAGTAATAGTAATATTAGTAGGTTTTTTCTACTAACTAAATACTTTTTTAGGATATAAAAAAGTATAATTTTCTTTAGAATAGTTAGTTTTTTTATAATTTTTATAGTATAAACTTTTCTATTTTTTCTAGAGTTTTTTAGATATTTTAGTATTTTTATTCTTATTTTTATTTTTATTTTTATTATTTTTTTAGTTTTTATTTTATTTTTTATTATATTTAATATTTTTAGTAGTATTATTAACTATTTCTTTACTTCTTTTTCTTTTATATTTATTTAGTAAACTAAAATATAAAAAGTTAAGGTTATAAGTAATAGAGTTAGTTCTTAGAGACTAAGTTATAGAAGTTATAAAAAACTTATAAGTTTTATTTAAACTATTAAATATATAAGCTATAACTATTTAATTAAGTAGTTTTAGTTAGTTATAGGATAAATTATTTATTAATTCTTTAATTTTATTAATATATTTTTTATAGAATTAAAATTATTTAAAGAAGTATTAAAGAATTCTTTATAAGTTAAAAACTTATTTATAAAACCTATAAGCTTATATAGCTTTTTAAAGTAATCTTAAGCTTTAAAAGTATTTTTATTATTTTTAATTACTCTTAAAGAACTATCTTTATAGAGTAATTATATATAGCTTAAAGCTTTATTACTTTTATCTATATTATTTTTAGATTTAAATTTAGTTAAATTAATAGTTATATTTTTATTTATAAAGAAAGCTTTAATATATATAGCTTATACTTTATAATTTTTAAAGCTTAGAAGCTTAAATATATTAACTTTTAAGTTAGCTATTATTATTTTATAAGAAGTAGTATATAGTTATAAGCTTTATAAGGGTTAAATAATAGTAAGGTTATATAACTAAAGAAACTATTAGATATATAGTATAGTAGTTTATATAGTAATATTATATAATAGCTATAAACTTAGAAGTTTAGAGTTTAACTATTAAAAAAGAGTGGTTTTTTTTTTCTCTTTAATTAATATCTTCTTTAGTTAGACTAAAGTTTAATTAAAGAGATAAATATCCTATATAATAAATTAATTAAAAAGAAGTTTATTAAGCTATAAGTATAGGTTTAAATTAAATTAGGAGTAAACTAGAGGATAGTTTAAATAGATAATCTAAGGGATATAAGTTAAATAAAGTAAAAATAAGAGATTATTTATTTAGAGAAAGATTAATAGAGGTATAGTTAATTTATATAGGATTTATTATATAGATTTAAAAAAAGTATATTTTATAGAACTAAACTATTAGTTTAATTAGTATATCTAATTCTATAAAAGTAATATAAATAGAAAATTATTTAAAGGAGTATTTTTTAGTATATATAGTTTTTATATATAGATAAAGCTTAAAAGAGAGAAAAAGTATAAATAAAGAAGTAAAAGGAACTAAAGTTATCTCTAAACTAAGCTTATAACTTATTAGTATAGATATAAAAGTATTTAGAAGTATAGTATATATACTTATATAGTATAAAGTTATAGATAGAGATATATTATAATAAAATATAATAATTTTAAGTATTTATAAGTATTTATTTATATAGATAATTAATAGAGAAAGTATATATTATGATAATTCTAGTTAATATAGTTAGTAGGTTATATCCTAAGGTAGGGAAAAAGGAAGGGAAAGATAACCTAAAATATAAGCTATAAAGCTCTTAATTATATAAGTAGGATTATATAATATTAAGGATTATATAAGTATTTATAACGTTATAGCTTATAATAAACTAAATATTTTTATATAAAGTTATATATATAAAAGTCTATTTGTTTATTTTATATAGAATATTTAAATAAGTAGAATATTATTATATTATTATTATTATTATAATAAGACGTTATATATTAACACTAGATAATATTTATCTATTAGGCAGTAGATAGGTATATATTATAAAATTAAAAGATAAAATAAATAATACTTATAAATATAAAGTAAGATAAGTAGCTTAAGGTTTTAATTAATATATTAGTATTAATTATTTAGAAACTTTTTCTACTACTTATAAACCTAAGAGCTATAGATTTATAGTAATTTGTACTATAAAAGAAAGCTAGATTTTACTCTAATATAATATAACTATAGCTTTTATTTATATAAATATAGATATAGATATTTATATTACTATACCTACTGGTTTTATTTATAATAAAACTACTAATAAATTAGAATTTAATCTTAATTATAATTATAAATCTAAAAATAATAAATATTATTATAAACTTATTAAAGCTTTATATAGTTTAAAATAAAGTTCTAAACTATAGTATAACTATTTAAAAGGAATATTATTAAAATTAGGATTTATTGTTTTACTTTATAATAAAGTAGTATATATATTAAATAAAAATAACTATAAAGCTATAATATATTACTATATAGATAATATATTACTAGCAGCTAATAATACTACTACTAGTAATTATATATATAATAATTTAAAGTAATATATTAAAATTTAACTATTAGGGGAGCTTAATATATTTTTAGGTTATAAGTTTAATATAGATAGGCAAAATAAGTCTATTTTTATATATTAAATAAAATATATAAATAAAATATTAAATAAATATAATAAAACTAATATAAACCTATTAATAATACTTATAAGAGATAATATAAAAATATATATAAATAAAGGTTATATAACTAAAAAAGAAATATTATAATTTTGATAGTAAATTAGAGCTTTACTATATCTAGCTTTAAAAACTAGATTTAATATAGCTTTTATAGTTAATATTTTATCTAAATATACTATAAACCCTTCTAAAGAGTATTTTTCTACTTTAGATTATTTATAGGGTTATTTAAATAAATATCCTAATAAAGGAATTTATTATAACTATAATAATAATATAATTTAGGATTTAATAGGTTATTTAGACTCTAATTAGGCTAGAGATTTAGATAATAGAAAATCTACTTTAGCTTATATATTTTATTAAGGCTTATATAATATTATATCTTATAGCTCTATAAAATAAAAAATAGTAGCTTTATCTACTTATAAAGCTAAATATATAGCTTTAATTAAATCTATTAAAGAAGTTATTTATTTATATAATATTTATAATTTTAATTTTAAAAAACTAGGATTTAAATTAATAAATAAACTAAAAATATTTATAGATAATATTATAGCTAAAAAACTAACCGAAAATCTTAAATTGTATAAGAAATCTAAGTATATTAATATAAGATATTATTTTATTAAAGACTTTTTAATAGATAAAAAGATAATATTATTTTATATTAATACTAAATCTAATATTACTAATATTTTAACTAAGCTTTTAGGTAAAGTTATATTTTTTATATTATTAAGTATTATTTATAGTAATAATAATAAAAATAATAATAATAATATAAATAATAATAATAATAATAATATTATTACTAAAATAATATATTAGTTTTCCTCTTAATATTTTTATCTATAAGGTTATTTTATAAGAGTTTTTTAACTAGTTATAAGTATATTATACACTATAGGAATACTTTTCTTATTTTTCTTACTAAGCTTTTAAGTTTTTATACCTATAACGTATATATATATTAAGTGAGTAAGCTATATACTTTTTAATTAACTATATATACCTTAAGGGGGGATATTAATATATAACGTTTTATTATAATAATAATAATAATATAATAATATTCTACTTACTTAAATATTCTATATAAAATAAACAAATAGATTTTTATATATATAACTTTATATAAAAGTGTTTAGTTTATTATAAGCTATAACTTTATAAATGCTTATATAATTCTTAATATTATATAATCCTATTTATGTAATTAAGAGCTTTATAGCTTATATTTTAAGTTATCTTTCCCCTCCTTTTTCTCTACTTTAGGATGCAACCTGCTAACTATATTAACTAGAATTATCACAATATATACCTTCTCTATTAATTATCTATATAAATAAATACCTATAAATGCTTAAAATTATCACATTTTATTATAATATATCTCTATCTATAACCCTATACTATATAGGCGTATATACTACGCTCCTGAATACTCTTATACCTGTGCTAATAGTATTTAATAGTTTAATATTCTAATTAATCTATTATTTTTATTTATATTATAATAAGTTAGTATTAAATACTATCTTATATTATATTTAGTAAACTATATTAAATATAATAATACTTTTTAGTTATAAAAAGGAAACCTTACTACTTAAATATA
The DNA here is from genome assembly GCA_027406065.1 of Colletotrichum cordylinicola. Classification (NCBI taxonomy): domain Eukaryota; kingdom Fungi; phylum Ascomycota; class Sordariomycetes; order Glomerellales; family Glomerellaceae; genus Colletotrichum; species Colletotrichum cordylinicola. Next base: position 4,818,418 of record JANVYD010000001.1, on the reverse strand, counting down.
GCTTTTTATAGATATATATCTTATCTTAAAGTTAGAGATTTTAGCTCTCTCTATAATATCTTTTCTTCTAAAAGTATTTCTACTCTCTATATCTTCTAATCTATAGCTTTAGTATAGTACTTTATATAACCTCTATTTAGTATTCTGTTTACCTAAATAAAGCTAGTTATATTATAATTAAAGCTAAATATAATAAAAACTTCTATAATTAATATAGCTTTATATTATTACTAATATTATATAAGATTTATAATATTACTATAAATAATAAATATATTCTACTAGCTTAGCTTAATAGTTAATAATCTTTTAAAATACTTATTTAATAATATTCTAAAATACCTATCTAATAATCTTTTAAAATATCTATTAAACTATCTTCTAAAAAGTAAATACTATCTATTAGTTTTTTATTAAGTATATATATATAGTTTATTAGTATTACTATAAGCTTAAGTCTAAATTAGCTATACCTTAGATTTAATAGCTTATTTTAAACTTTTTAGTTATATTTTATATAAGCTATAGCTTTAATAAGAATAATTATATAGCTTATTTACTATAACTAAATAGTAAACCTAAAAAACTAGTATTAAAAATAATAAATTAGTAAAGCTATAATAATATCTTTATAAATATTTACTTAGAAGAAAAGAGGTTTTATTAAGAAGCTTACTATTACTTATATCTTAGTTATTATATATATTAGCTATTATATAAAGGTCTTAAATAAAGACTTCTAAGAGAAGCTTATAAAATTTAAAAAGGTTAAAAAGCTTAATAAGTTATTATAAGATTTATTTTTTAATATATTTACTAAAAAAACCTTAAAAAAGGTTAATTTATTTCTATTTAACTATATAACCTACTCTATTTAGAATATAACTAATTAAGTTTATAATAATATTAATATTTAGATTAAAAAGTATAACTATAAGCTTTTTAAAAATTACTAGAGATTTTATATTTATATAAAAGTTAATAATAAGTTAGGTTTAAAAAGTATAAACTATATATAAAATAAGAAAATAGTTTTATTAAAGCTATTTATAAAATTTTTATTTTACTAACCTAAAAATATAAAAACCTAGTATATTTATATTTACTTTTATAACTTAGTTATTTTATTTATAAGTAATAACTATATTAAATCTACTATACTAGTACTATAATATATACTATCTACCTCCTACTAGGTAAAATAATAATAATCTTCTAAACTATAAGTTAAAAAAGAAAAAAAAGATCTAATTACCCTCAGTATATTTAATTTATTAGATATAGAGTATTAAAGCTCTTATTAGCCTATAAAGGAGTATTATAGCTTAAAGTTAATATATAAAATAAGTTTAAGCTATTAGAAACTAATTACTAAAAACACTCTCTTATTTTTATTATCTCTCTCTACTTTATCTCTCTTATCTCTCTTATTTCTCTCTAATCTTATAAGGATTACTACTAAATCTAAGATTACTACTAAATCTAAGATTACTACTAAATCTAAGACTACTGCTAAATTTAAAACTGCTATTAAATTTAAAACTACTACTAAATCTAAAACTATTATTAAGTTTAAAACTAATACTAAATTTAAGATTATTATTAAAGTTATAATTATTCTAAATAGTTTAGATATATTAGATATATCTAATAATTTAGAGAACTTTCTTCTTACTCTTAATAACTAAAATAAAAAGCTTTTTAAATATAAAACTATTTTAGTTAAAAAATAATCCTAAAAGTATAGCTTTTATAAAAATCTTAAGCAGAAAGAAATAAAAAACTAAGCTACTTTAGTTTAGTATTTATTTTATATTTCTTCTTTATCTAGTATAAGATAATACTTTTTATTTATATTATTTATAATAGTTAGTATATCTATTTTATCTCCTTTAAGTTTATTACTATAAAAACTCTTTATCTTAAAATTATTTAGATAGTTTTATTAGAGAAGTTTAAGCTATATATATATTTATTAGATTATTTTTTTTAATTAGAGTAACTTATATATTATTAAGTTTTCTTAGTTAGTTTCTCTATAAAGCTAAAGATTAAGCTTACTCTTAATTTTATATATATTTAAACTTAGTTTTAAAGCTAGTAATATATATTATAGTAAGGTTTTACTTAGTTTTTTATACTACTTAGTAAATTATAGTTAAAACCTAATATAGTTAACTATTATTTATATTATAATATAGTTTTTAAGAGTAAAAAGTTATTAATATTAATATTATCTAGTAGCTTAAGTATTTTATTAACTAATTTCTAAGCTATAAAGTATTTTTCTATTCTAACTACTTAGTTTATAATACTAAGCGTTATATATAATTCTACTAGAATATCTAGAATAATATATAAATAGTTCTTTTGTTTCTATACTTTATAGCTATTTTATAGTTTTATAAAATTAGTAATCTTTTTTTAAATTATATTACTATATATAGTATAAATTATAATAAAGTAGATAATTTTATTTAAAATAAAATTTCTAGTATTAATAAGCTTTATAAAAAAATACTAGCTTAAATTAAATAAAGCTTATTTAATCTATAAAAAATATTTATAATTTACTAATTAGTTATACTTATATAAAAAAGCTTTTACTAAAACTTAATCTTTATATTATTAGTACTAAGAGCTTATATATAATAAGAAGATATCTAATTACCCTACTAATAAGAATAAATTCTATCTTTATTATCTATATATTTAATAACTATTTATATAACCTTAGGAAAAAATACTTAGATATTTATAAAAAGAAGTATTTTATTATTATAATTTATTTAAATAAGAAATAGCTTTATTTTAATAGCTAGGTATTATTTTAAGATATTTAAAGCTATTATTATTAAATACTTAATATATATCTATATAATATACTTTAAATAAGTATTAATATAGATATAAATTTAAAAGCTAAACTTCTTTAATTTCTTATACCTATTTATAAACTAGAGGAAATTAAACCTAAGAACTTTAAAATTAATATAATATTATTAGTTACTTTTTTATTATACTTCTACTTTATCTAGAAATCTTTATTTATAATATTTATAAATTCTATATTTATTAATAATAATACTAGCTTAAAATTAGATATAGTAATATAAATAGCTTTAACTAAAGTTAAGAATAGCTAGTAATCTCTTTAAGTTATTTTCTATAAACTGTTTTATAACTACTTTTATAATATCTCTCTCTTTAACTAATTAGTATTACTACTTTATTTTATTCTTATAGTAAATATCTTTAATAATAAATTAAAAAAAAATATTATATTTATAAATATAAAGCTTTTATATAAATTAATTATTACTAGTATTTTATTAATAGAAATAAAACTTTATTATAAAAAGTATATTTTCTTAATTCTTATTATTAATTTTATTTTTTTAGTTTACTTTTTAATCTTAAAGCTATTAAGCTAGAGTTTATATATCTATATTAATACTATTCTTACTAAAGAGGTTAATAATTTAAACCTAACTATAATTATTATTATATATAGCTTTAATTATAAACTAATATAGATTTAGATTAATCTTTAAATAGCTTATAGCTATAATAGTTATTAATTACTAGTAATTACTAGTAATTATAAATAATTATAAATAATTAAGAAGTTATTAGTAATAAGAAACTAGAGAAAAAAATATTATTAAATAGTAATATATTAAAACTAGTAAAGTAGGTTATAATTAATATAACTTTATTTTACTAGTATAACTAATAAAATTCTAAAATACTAGGAATAAGATTATAAGCTAGTAGGATTATAAACTATAGCTAATTAGAAGCGTTTATTTAGGTTATAAAAGCAAAAAAGAGGGGAATAGGCTTTTAGGCTTTTAGGCTTTTAGGGTTATATCCTTAGTGTTCTAACGGAGCACCGTACTGGACGCTGCCCATCTCCACACAGCCCGAAAGTAGACGGGACACCATTCCACTGGACTGGACTGTCCCAAGCCTTCCGGGGCCTCCACTGTCTTGCTCTAAAGTGTCGTTTCCCGCCGCGGGTCCCTCTTCTCACCCACACGCCCCCCCTCGAACCCCTTTCCCTGGTCTTGCTGCTGCTTTTTCGCTCTTTTGGAATTTCACTTTCTCAGTGCAACGTCGGGAGTCGACATAATTGCCTGGCTTCTTGAACGGAACATCAGAACCTCACCAACCCTGCGGTCCAGTCGACAAGAAGTCGGGGGAGAAAAAAAACAAGAAATAGACACCGCGTTCAGTTCTCACATTCCCGCACGCCAACGGGGAACGCATTGTTAAGCGGCACTTGCCGGCCGGTTTCGAGTTCGATTCGCCCGAGTCCACCGTCCAACCGACCGATTCGTTTCCTACTCAAAAAGCCGCCCACTCTGCCACGCGAAAGCTGCTGGGTGCCCGATCAGAACCTCGACGACCTCCTCGCGCGCATGGAGTGATCGCCCCCACGCTCGTAGAAGAGCATAGCAGCAGCAGCCACCCAAACGTTCTCTCATTGAAGCCAAGAGGAAACATCCTCCCCGCCCCTCCGAGCACCGAGTTCAGACCGCGCTCAAGCCCGCGACGTGGCGACACCGACGACGCCAGTCCGGCTGACGAACTTCACGACCCATCGGCAAGACGCGAGGAGAGAGAGCAGATAGGATTGGAACTCCCCGACGAACCCGACACCAACCGCAGCCATGTCGTCCGGAGGCAGCGGCTTTCTCGGCCGCTCGACGAGCAATAACTCCAACATGCGAGGCTTGGTGCAGTTCATTGCCGATTTGAGAAATGCAAGAGCGAGGGAATTGGAGGAGAAGCGTATCAACAAGGAGCTGGCCAACATTCGGTGAGTGGCCCCGCGTCCGGGGATGGCGGTCTTGTGATGGCGTGCTGACAGAGCTGGCTTGCAGTCAAAAGTTCAAGGGTGAGAACCGATTGCGTACGGGCGGCGTGGTGTAGTGGCACTAACGACAGAGCAGATGGAAACCTCAGCGGATACCACAAGAAGAAATACGTGTGCAAGGTACGGACGGTCCCCCGATGTCTGGCAAGGCGTTTGCGCTGACGGATTGCGAAGCTCCTCTACATTTACATTCTCGGATGGAACGTCGACTTCGGCCACCTCGAGGCGGTCAACCTCATCTCGGCGAACAAGTACTCGGAGAAGCAGATTGGTTATCTGGCCATGACCCTCTTCCTGCACGAGAAGCACGAGCTGCTGCACCTGGTCGTCAACAGTATACGAAAGGACTTGCTGGATCACAATGAGCTGTTCAACTGCTTGGCTCTCCACGCGATTGCCAACGTTGGTGGCAGGGAAATGGGAGAAGCTCTGAGTGGAGAGGTTCACAGGCTTTTGATCTCGCCGTACGTGCAGCCGTACTACGATTGAGACACTCTAGTTAACAAGACGCAGGACATCTAAGGCATTCGTCAAGAAGAAGGCCTCGCTGACCCTCCTCCGATTGTACCGCAAGAACCCCGACATCGTCCAGCCGCAATGGGCTGAGCGCATCATCTCTCTGATGGACGATGTAGACATTGGTGTGGCGCTGTCAGTCACATCACTCGTCATGACACTCGCCCAGGACAACATGAACCAGTACAAGGGCGCATACGCGAAGGCCGCTGCGAGGTTGAAGAGGATACTGATTGACGGGGAGTACACGCCCGATTACCTCTACTACAAGGTTCCATGCCCGTGGATTCAGGTTAAGCTTCTGCGTTTGCTGCAGTACTTCCCTCCCTCAGGTGAGTTGCTTGGTTTCGAGTCAGGTGTGAGACGTGCTGACTGTAGCAGACGACACACACGTTCGGGACATGATCCGTGAGTCGCTGCAGAAGATCCTGAACCTCGCCATGGAGCAGACCAAGAACGTGCAGCAAAACAATGCCCAAAATGCCGTTCTATTCGAGGCCATCAACTTGATTATTCACCTGGACAATGAGAATGCGCTGCTTAAGCAAATCTCATCGCGTCTCGGTCGCTTCTTGACCTCAAGAGAGACAAACGTCCGCTACTTGGGATTGGAAGCGATGACGCATCTGGCAGCCCGCATCGACACTCTGGAGCCCATCAAGCAGCACCAAGATGTCATCATCGGGTCTCTCAAGGACAGGGATATCAGTGTGCGGAGGAAAGGTCTCGACCTCCTTTACAGCATGTGCGACTCGTCGAACGCCCAGGTTATTGTCGGCGAACTGCTTCACTACCTGCAAAACGCCGACTTCGCGATCCGCGAGGAAATGGTGCTCAAGATTGCCATTCTGACCGAGCGATACGCCACCGATGTTCAGTGGTACGTGGACATCTCACTTCGTCTGATCGCCATGGCCGGCGATCACGTAAGCGATGAGGTGTGGCAGCGTGTCATCCAAATTGTGACGAATAATGAGGAGTTGCAAGTTTACGCGGCCCAGCACTCCCTGCATTACGTTAAATCCGATCACTGCCACGAGACGCTGGTCAAGATTGGGGCATACATCTTGGGAGAGTTTGGTCATCTCATCGCAGACCAGCCCAAGTGCAGCCCAATTGAGCAGTTCATGGCTCTCCAAAGCAAGGTTGCCGCTTGCTCATCAGGTACACGGGCCATGATCCTATCTTGCTACGTCAAATATGTCAACCTTTTCCCCGAAATCAAGCCCCAACTTCTCAAGGCTTTCCAGGTGTTCAGCCACACTCTCGACTCTGAGCTCCAGCAAAGAGCATGCGAGTACTTGACACTAGCGACGATGCCGACAGACGACCTGCTCCGGACCGTGTGCGACGAGATGCCGCCATTCCCCGAGAGACAGTCTGCACTGCTTGCTAGGGTGCATCAGAAGCATGCCAACACCAGTGATAAGAGAACCTGGGTTGTGGGCGGCAAGGATGCCAATGCGGATGTGGCAGAGCTCAAGATGGCCAAGGACGGTGGTCTTAAGCGGACCTTCAGCACCAACGGCAACCCTCCAGCAAACGGCGCTAACGGCACGAATGGACACGGTAACGGCGCGACCGACTTGGCTGGCATCGACATGATGAATATCGGTCCTGCAGAGCAGAAGACGAAGACTCCTAACCTGGCAAGCGCAGCTCACCTGTCTCCCAACTGGGAGGTCGGATACAACAAGCTGCTCCTCAAGGGCGAGGGCGTCTTGTACGAGGATGGCCAGATCCAGATCGGAGTGCGGTCCGAGTACAGAGGCCAGATGGCTTGTCTCATTCTTTACTTCAAGAACAAGATCCCCACAGCCCTCAGCTCCTTTACGACAACACTGGATCTCGACGAAGCGGAAAAGGGCAAACTTACGTGGGACGTGAAGAACCTGCCGGAAAGCACAATCTATCAGGCTGGACAATCTCAGCAGGTCATCATGTTTGAGTGCAAGAGAGTATTCGACAAGAGCCCTACGATGCGTATCAGCTATCTCGCCGGTGCCCTGCAGGCTGTTACCCTCAAGTTGCCGCTCTCCGCCCACAAGTTCATGGACCCCGCCGATCTTACCGCCGAAGACTTTTTCAAGCGCTGGAAGCAGATTGGCGGTGCGCCCCGTGAGGCTCAGGGCATCTTTGGCCTGTCGCCCGGTAAAGGTGACAGGGAGATCAACGAGTTCTTCATCAGGCAGACGGTCGATGGATTCAGATGGCGTATCCTGGACGGTGTTGACCCCAACTCGAAGAACTTTGTCGGCGCTAGTGTTTTGCATACTTCTGAATCCGGCAAGTTTGGTTGCTTGATGCGCCTGGAGCCGAACTACGGAACTCAGGTTTGTTCCCTTCTGTATTCCCTTTCACCACTTTTACTAATAACGTGTAGATGATCCGTCTTACCATCCGAGCCACCGACGAGAGCGTCCCCGCAGCTCTGTTGAAGTTGATGCAGGAGCGCCTCGCCGCCGGATACAAGCAAGAAAAGTTCCAGGCCCCGACCCCGAGTGAGATATCGGATGCTTTCAGCAATATCTTGGTCACATAGCGCACGCACTTGCCACCTCGATGTAATACACTCCTCCCCCGTAATGACATACCCCCTTTTTTGATGTAGTTGTTGTTGAGTCTTTCTTCAAGCCACAAAAACTTCACTTTTTTTTATACTGGTGTCTTCCATCTTCTTATTTTATCATCACCTGTTTTGCATGGCAAAGCTACTGGGGTGGCGTCGGGTGGCATCTTGGTAGCAGTCGTTCCCTGTAGCTTCTTCGTGGATGTGTGGGAGGAGGTATAATGAAAAAGTATATATTGGTCTACCCGATTTATCTTGAGTGAACACGCGCCGTCTCACCCCTCTAGGTGTTCATGTCTCATGAAGCCTCAGTCTTGGAAGACTCATGCATGGATGCCGCCTTTCTCCATTTCTTCCTCTGCAAAAGGCCATCATGTCGTCATGGCGAGGAAGTACCGATGGCAGCATGGTACGATCCGAATAGTCGTTTACGTCGATCCGAAGGGGTACACGGCGACGCTAGACCTGAATGTGGTTTTGGAAGACTATCAGCCCTCTCTCCGACACATGGAGGTGGGAGTGAGTCTCTCTCGCGTCAACAGTCCCATCAAATGGGCCTTCGCTCTGAACCCTCGTGTTCTTGTAACATCGACGCTGTTACTTCATTATGCATTGTGATTAACGGCATCTGTGTAAACAACGGAAGAGAGCGATTTTTTTTTGGTCATAAGCTTGCTGGTTGTGCTTTTCACGGGATCAGCTCTCAACCGCCTCAAGACCAGAGCGCTCAGTTTCGTCTTCCGTCACTTCCTTCATTTTTCTGCAATCGGTCCCAAAGATCTTGAACTAATTTGTGAGCGCCCGGCTTTCTTCTTCCCGCAGGTTCGAACATGAGCCAAATGCTCATCCAAATCAGTGAACGACGTTTCACATATGCAGACGTAAACTTCATCTCCCGAAGCAGCCCTGCCTTTGCAAGAACCTAAGAGGTGTCGCAAGTAGTTGCTCTTACGTGTGACCTGGTAACTGCACTTGCAGATGTATTGCGAGTCCGAATCATATCGATGAACCTCCGTCTGATGCCGTCTTGCCTGTCTTATATCGCCGAATGACTTGCCACAAATTCCACACATACTGGTGCCGCTGGAGTCCGAGTTGCTAGTTGATCTTGTACTGTCGGTCCAAACAGATGTGGAAGAACCAGAGGAATGATCCCATATGGAATCGGCAGACGTCATCGAGAATATATCGTCCCGCACCGATGAATCTGCTGCCGTCGACGAAGCGTTATCTGCTAGACGCACGTTTCCGGCGCCAAAGTCCAACCCCGCAGCTGAACTTAAGTTATCCAGATATTTATATTCTGTACGAGGTATAGCAAGCAATGCTAGCTCACGCTGATGCTGTCCAACGTGGTTTGTGTAGTGCTCGAGCGAAGTCAGCGCCTCCAAACAGAACGGACACTTGGAGAACCTCTCCAACCATGTGATCTGAGAATCCTGACTCATAACCTTGGAAACTTGGCTCTCTGCTATCTCTTCTTCGTGTACGCCATGTTTGAGATGCTGTCTGTACTCCGCCGCGGAGGTAAACCGATTACTACAACCGTGTGTGCAATGGTAGACGGTCATGTGGTCATGCGACATATGTTGCATCCACTCCGCCGCCGTTGTAAATTCTTGGTCTGGTGTCATGCAAATTTCGGCAACGCAATTGTAAGGCCTTAAATCGCCTAGTATGTGCCGCCTGTGACTGTGAGCCAGTCTCCATGTCCAATTTGTAGAATTCAACTTACTCCCATGAATCCTTATTTTGAATTATGACCTGTCTCAAGCAATACGGGCACTGGAAGAGGCGATTGTAGAGTTCTGTCGGTATCGATGGGATCTTCGAATCATCCTGCGAGACGTCTAAAGGTTCTGAATCTAGTTCGGCACCTCCGTCTTCGTACATATTGGATAGTGTAGGCAACGCGCCGCCTTCGATGTCCTTCGGACATGGCCGTAAGTAAAATCCCCCAACAATGTTCATATGACGAGATTGGTTTGTCTTGAGATAATGCCAACGCCTAGACATTGCCCTGCCCAGGCGTTCCGATAAGTAGTTTTCAAGTCCGTTGAACTTTTCTCGCACATGGGAGACGCCGACTTCATCATCGACCACATGCGCAGTTGAATAGACTGCAAAGCGATCAAGAGGTGTCGGCTTCTTTATCGATATATCAAGTCGAAGAAGGCAATCAATCACGTCGGTGACTTCTGAGAGAATCCATTCTCTCTCAACAATATCTCTCTCCCCTTCTTCTGCCCCCGTCATATCTTGATCGGCGTTTTCTTTTGACTCCGTATTCCCATTTATGAGTACCAGAGCCGCTTGAACCGCCTGATCCAAGTCTTCGAGAAGCCTCGAAACTTGTTGCCGTATGCTGGATGCGTCGCAAAGTCGGTATTCCAAGGATCCAAGCCCCGTCCTATGTGCGTTGTTGTTTCCAGCCCATACTTTGAACCGGGCGAAGTCGTTTTGCAACGTCGGGAGCTCGGGAAGACGTGCAGAGTTGGTCTCAAGCACCTGATCTATGCTTCCTAGCACTTTCAAAGCGGTAATGGTGATCGATTGCTCCGTCCCAACGGGCGATAGTTGATTGTGATGAAACTCGTGGCTTGTAGACGGCTTCGGGAATGTAGGGGACGTATAAGTGAAGCCCCGGTCAGTGAAACTGGAAGTACTGAACTGAGCTTCATAGTCATCATCCACCATCTCCATACTGTACTGAGGTACATAGTACTGAGCTTCATAGCCAGCATCCACCATCTCCATACTGTACTGAGCTCTGTACTGAGCTGCATAGCTAGCATCCACCATATCCACATCAACATTATCAACGTCATCCCCAACGGTCAAATCCAAAGAGGCGTCGTAGCCGAAAGATGACAACCGATCATGGCCTAGCCTGTTGTCTGTAGGCCTGGCTGGAACTGAACTGTTGGTCTCAGGCACTTGATCCATCTCATCTGGGAGCCCTCTGGTTGCACCTAGATTGTGTTTCTTCATCTTGACGTGAGATGCACGATGATCGTCAAGCCGGTCGTTTTGAGGTTATGCTGGATCTTCTCCAGGCCGGCGGTAATCTGGCCAGCTAGACTCACGTGCTGTCATTTTCTTCCTTGGAGGCCAGGTTCGGGAAGAAAATTAATCGTGAGGCATTTTTCTCCCAACAAATTGTCAATAAGGAAGTTTCAACGGCCATTTGAGTGTGTGCCCCGCAGCAAGTGCGAATCAAGATTCGTCTCGAAGGACTCTGCATGCGTGTCACCTGATCAAGTGGAGTGGCCGATGAGGCTGGCGTTGGTTTGCAGGCTATCTTTCTATCATCGTTACTGACTAACCAAACCCTCGAGTTTTAAGCAAAGCAAGCAATAAGTATGTCGGGATTCGAGATTGCGGGTATTGTCTTGGGAGCACTTCCCTTGCTCATTGACGCACTGAAGACAACCAACAGCAGCATCCAAGAATGGCGTTATTATCAATCCACACTGAACCGACTGATCCGCAATCTATCTACGGAGCAGATAAACATCGAAAGTGTTTGCACAAGGCTGCTGGAGAAATTGGTTTCGCCAGCACGGATACCCCTCCTGATTAACAATCGCCCTGACATGGTCGCCGCTTGGAGAGACGAGATTCTGCGCCAGAGGATCGAGGATCTGCTAGATTCGACTTTCAACGTCTTCAAGGGTACCTTGGAAGAGATCCAAAAGTCAGTTGACGAGCTAAAGACGAAACTCGGTATTCCCGATGGTCAGGTAAGAAGGGCCCCTCTACTCATAATCTCGAAGCCCTGTACTCATCGTCGTCGCACATGTAGCAATTGCGGCCTGACTATCATCGGGTAATTGAGGGGTTGAAGCGCGTGCATTTCATTGTCAAAAAGACAGAATATTTTGAAATCATCGATAAAATACGAGAGGGCGTTACCAACTTGAATGCATTGCTCGACTTTGCCATCGCTGAGGAGCCTAGAAGAAGGAAGAGATCACAGGGACGATTGATGGATCTAGTACGCGATACATCAAGCAGCATCTATCGCGCACTCAGATCGAACTTTTCATGTGGCTCTGGCTGCACTCATCAGGTACATCTCGGCCTAGAATCGCGCCCCTCCAGCATTGTGGAGAGAGGCGATGCGAAGTCGACGCAAAACCTATCATTCCAGTTGGCTGTAAACTACACAGCGATTGACACAAGAACAGAGAAAGAAGACGGCTCTAATGCCCAGCTGTTATGGAAAAAACTACTCATGCAGACGCTCCAGTCCGACATCACGTTCGGAACCGTTCCGATACGATGTCAGTCTGGCAGCAACCAAGCAGGCCAGAAGACAGAATCACTAGTCAAAGGAACGCAGCAGCACCCTGTCCAAATGAGGTCTTACGGTGGGCAAACCACCACTATACAGCTTCAGAGTTCCAACCATGCTCCGACTCGTCCAGCAATCAATCTGTGCAAGGAGATTCGTGCTGGACCCAAGTCGAACGACATCGCCTGCTACGGAATCATCGCGGACAGCCTGGTCAAGTCTGCAGAATTCCAAGTCTTTCCACAAACGGATCTGGATGGGGAAAAGTGCTCAACTATATCACTGCATCAAATTCTTCAAGCGCAGGGCAATGGATTGCCGTACATATTCAAGTTGCGCTTGGCGACTAAAATCTCCGCGAGCTTTTTTCAACTCTACTCGACACCTTGGCTCCCGGAAAACCTGAGCAGCCGGCAAATTCTCTTTATCAAAAGAGGCGAGTCTATCAACTTCGAGCAGGCGTTTGTGATGAGGAGCTTTCCTGAGGCAGATTCTGGGTCCACAGACCCTGCTTCTAGGGACCATGGGGCTGCCCTGCGGTGCCTCGGCCTGGTTCTTCTGGAGCTCGACTTTGAAGAGACCATAGAGAGTTTGCGACGCACACACAACACCACGCCGCGTTCAATTTACTCTGCTGAGATAGACGGGATGCTGAAACTGTACGGGGACGCTACGATAGACAGGCTGATTCGGTCGAGAAATTGGGTCGGGAGCTACGGCAGGGTAGTTAACCTTTGTATGAACGGTCACCATGGAACCATCGATCTGAATGATAAGGAGCTCAGGCAAGAGATCTACGAGAGTATTGTTCAGCCATTGGAGTTTGATTGGAACCTTAGCACATTTAGAACTCCTGGAAGGAATTTTTAGGCGTACATGAAATGAGACTACGTCAAAGCATAACATACAGCAAGAATCATAGGGATCCGATGCCTTATTTGAGATGAATTCCCCAACAATCCCGGTAGACATCACATAAGCAAAGCACGACCAAGGGCGGTGTTCGTCTCTCAAAGTTTATTCTATCATCTATTCTGCGACAGATGAATGTATTGCACAGACTCGGTGCGTCCAGTTGTTTACTTGAGCGACAAAAAGCAGCTAATCTGTTGCCCTCGCCCGTTTGTGTCCCACACTTATCTGCCACGTTACAGCGGGAAACTCAAACAACCACGCAACAGACGTCGCAATAAACAAGCGTGCGATGTAACGAAATGCATGGAGATAACGACATGGCCGAATCTTTTAGGAATGTTTGAAGCCACAACCGAGGTCTTCGTATCGGCAGTGGCCGTATATCAACATGTTCCGGCATGGTATTTGTGATTTGCGGTCCTCCTTGGCGTTCACGACTCTGGGATCACTCGAGGTGGCCTTGATCTGCGTTTCCGTACCGATGTGTCCCTCGTTACCAACAGAACGCTGTAGATCTATATCGTTTTTGAGTGTGTCCTCAGAGCCGGACGTCTGCTTTTGTGCCTCTTGGCTGACACGCCCATCTTGACAGGCCTCTGTTCTCGCACCCCGACTTTCGTCGCCGGCATCAGTGGGCAGCTTAGGGCCCTCTCGGAGACGAAGAGGTAAAGGATGCTCTTTCGTCATCGAGGGTGAAGGTGTCCAGACAGGGGCACTTGGATTGAGTGCCTTGTCTCCGGCGGACCGCTCTGGGCCGGCGGCCGTTCGAAGATTTCCTTCGTCAAAAGTGAAAGCGAACGTTTGTCGCGGTTTCTGAGGTGACGGGGTCGCCTCGGTTTCCGGGGTGCTGGAGGCCTCCCCATGCGGTTCTGGCCCCTCTGAAGAAGCAGTAACACCGCCTTCTAGCTTCAGTTTGCTGTCCATCTCTTTAGTCAGTGCTTCCATGGCGTCGGATCTCTGAGAAGCCTCTGCATTCGGCCCCTTAGAAGCAGCATCGCCGCCTTCCGGCACAACCTCCGCATCGAGACCCGAAAACCGGTAGGGTCTCCCGGAGTCCGGTCGTTGCGGTACAGGATCCGAGTGAGGCGTTGAATCGCTCTCAGGGACATCTTCCAACTTCAGTTTCCCATCCAAATCCCTGGTAAGTGCGTCCATTATGAGAGGTCGTAGCGAACATGAAAATGAAGTGTATGATGCTGAAAACCTTATTCGAGTCAAACGTCGGACTTGTTTGATAAAGGGGATCCTTGGCCACCTCCCGCCGGGAGTGTCCGAGTGCCAGCCAGCTGGCGATTCAACGTCTCCTCTTCTTTTACTCATGGCTTACATGGCTAGTTCTCGCAGGTGTCTCCGTTCAAGCAGATCATCCACGACTTTTCTTTTCGGGATGTGTTAGTTTTGGTGAATCTGATCCATTGTCGAGGTACCATGTGCTTGAGCTCTCTATAAGACCGAAAATGTGGGCGATTCAATCTGAGCGTGCTAACAAATTAGAAGCAACGCCGAAAATCACTGATGACATCGTGATGGATAAGCTGATGCTGAAGAAAGATGTTTGGAACGCGAGCTATGATAGCGTGGTTCGGCGATGCTTGTGGGGGACCCTTGATCGAAAGGTCATTATGAGCAACGAAGATTTCCGTCAAGAAATTTACATCAAGGTTGTTGCGTCTTTGGAGGCGGACCTGGGACACACTACATTGAGAATCTGAGAACAAAGACCAGCAGGGATAAGCTACGGAGGGAAGTCCAGTGACAGATGTCGAAAGTCAATTCCACAAGAAAGCGCTGTCACCTGGGAGAACATGTATGTTAAAGGATTACATAGATTCGGTACATCCTGGTTGCTTTTCAAGAAATGAAAGATAACCAATGATTGGCGACTACAGAGCTAGCTCCCTCCGGCATATGTCGCTGTTCTTCAACTCGATCTTCCACATAATAACGGGATACTCAAACACACGAGTTACATACAAAGGAAACGTGATCAAACGAAAAGAGAGTGTGATGAATGAAACAATAGACAATAGTATGTTGCCCGGGAGCGGAAGCCGTTACAAGTTAAATAAAACAAGATGTAACAAAGGAAATGAAAAACGTATACTGGTCCTGCACAAGAATTTCTTCTAGGTCATGTAGGTTCCAGAAGATCCGCCAATGCTTCCCGACTCATAAGCTGAGTCAATTCCCTGGAAACAAGGATCGTAAGTCTGAGCATCTACGGACGGGTAGAAGCTAGACAGAGCCTCAAGGTTGAAGTCAACATCAAAGTTAAAGTCGAGGATGTCGTCTGGCAAGCCGATGAAATTGTCCGTTGTCGGCGCCGGTGCAACAGTCGAAGGCGGGGGCGGCGGGGACTCGCGGAACTTGAGCCGGTCGCCGCCGCCGTCGGGATCTCCATGAGACGCAGCTTCGCTCGGGGTCGGGATGTACTCAAAGATCTTTGCACACTTTGCGACCGAGTTCTGGATCATGGTGGTGAGACGGCCCTGCATCGTGGATCCCACATCTTTGAAGGACTTTGCGACTTCGGCCTCAAGCTCCCGCTTGACCATGTTGGGAATCTCACGTCGCAAGAAGTGTCGGTATTGCGTCTGAAGGGCACCTGGCGCTGCAGGTCCATTTGTTCCATTGGAGGAGCCTGATGCGTCTTCATAGTCTAATCACCATAGAGATTAACTTCTCTCCGGACACACCGAGCCATACGGAAAAAAGTATCATGGTATTGGTGAGAACTTACAAGGGCTTGGAAGGTCCCCGATGTTGACGTCTCCAAAGAGTATGTGGTATATCTCAAACCACCTACCGGCGTCGTCCAGCTTATCCTGCTTGTCTTGTTTGCCCTGCCTGCGAGATTTGATCTGCTTTTCTGTCTCCATGCTCATCCCTTCGGCCGGGTCCATTTTGCGAGAACTTAGAGTGCACGCTTTCTCGGCCCTCACGTGCTCTTGTAGCGACTCGTCCTTTTTGAAATGCTCCAAGCACCGGCCACACGTAAACAAACGGTGCTGACGATAGAGATGTTCCCTAAATCATATGAGCCACTGCCATTCTAGATCTTGGCAAATTATGCGAGACTTACTTCAATCGGTGCATCTCGGTCCAGCCGGGGCCACGACAGGATCGATGGTTCTTGTATCTGTGTGGATCGCGCTTGTAAAATGGACACGCGAATCTCAGCTTCTCGCTTTCAGGGTCCGGCTTCGTCTTTTTCTTGCTGGGCTCGCGATCATCTCTGTCGTCGCCGTCGAAATTCTCTTCGTCCTCATCGTCTCCGCGGTTCTGTCTTTTGTGTCCTGGGTTCATGTTGCCATAACTGGCAGCTCTCTTGATCCCTCGAGACCCAGAACGGCCCGAGTCGTTCGGAGCCTGCCCCTCGTAGTCGGTTGCCTCTTCAAGGGTACAAATAGTCTCATCAAGGTATTCACCAACCATGTCCATCAAAATCTTGATGAGCAGGGCCTTGCGATACTCCAAGTACCTGTCGACGTACTTGTCAGCAGGGACGCTTGGGTTGGGCGGGTCAGTTTCCGATCTGGACGAGGCTGTTGAAGTCTCAGGTGATCCTGCCCTTGAAGTTTGTGATCTATGCATCGTTTGTCAGCTGTAGCAGACACCAACGCCAAGACACTACTAACCTGCGCGAGGTAGTTTGAGCGTCACCCGTAACTCTGGACTCTCGAGGTTGAGATTGATTGGTTCCGCTAGTCGATGTTCCCTACACCTTCTGTTAGATACAGGCAGTCGGCCGTCGTGTGGTCATGGACGTCCTACTGAGGATTGTCTCACTACCAAAGGAGTGTTGGAGGACTGGTGTGGTTTGGGGGAAGCGTCTTGGTGTTTCTTAGGCATGCTCGAACGATTGCCCGGCCGGCCGTAGTAATGACTCTTGAGTCTTAGCTTGAGGTAATTTAAGTCGAGGAAGGAGAAAGGTTTCTTGGATAGTGGGCGATGCGGAGTTCTAGACCAAGTGGGAGGGTGCGAAGGTCGGAGTGCTGCGAGCATTCTTCTTCTCGAGTGCACGCTAGAGTTGCGATTGGGACATGTTGGTGCTCTCCTGGGTTTTGATATTGGAATGTGCTGTTATGGAGGGAAAGGACGATCTAAGGCTGTGCCTGAGGTAGGTGAGAAGTGAAGCTACGAAGTTGCGAACTCTGGATTTGCGTTGGTGCCGAACAAGAACGAATCCAGGCAGTCAGGCAACGAAGAGTCTTCTTATACCTCTGGAAGCCTGGCGGACAACATGAGGCTGCCTCACAGTCAGCCGGGAACCCACGCACGCAACTCGCGCGGCGCACGCATTTGCGTAGAACTGGATTGAGAACATCTACCAAAAGAGGGGGAGCAGTGTACCAGTGAGGCCGCCTCACTCCGCAATCCAATGATGAGGCGCAGAGACAAGCCATGATAAGAGTGATTGGATCCCCCGGACGGTTCGGAGGAAAGCATGATGAAGATCCCGATCTGTCTGGGGAGCAGCTGAGCTGTCCGTCATGCCATCGAAACGGTACGAGTGCGCGCAATGTCGCGCAGATATCCCTCCCTGCATGACCCGCTCGCAGGGCAAAGTCGTCGCGTTGCGAGGTACGCGCAACCGCGTAGACTGCGATGGCTTCACTTGCGAAGAGGAGCCGGTGGCATATAAGAAAAGCATGGTGACACCCCGGAAGCTATTCCAAAGTTGAAAGAATCTCAATTGACGCCAACTTTGACCCAATTGACAAGTTTGAGACGGAAGCGAGTTCCGTCCATATCGTAGGTACCCCAAAAAATCGAACCAAATACCTCAATTGAGACTGACGGTAGCCCAGATACCGTGACACGGAAGTTGAGAACGGTGCTCAATCCGGCAAGGACTCAGAGAAGAACGACATCTCGGACATTGCCGGGCTATAGCAGTGACCCAATGGCTCTGGAATCAGAAGGTCCATCGATGGCAGTTTCCGGTGAAAGGTATGGATCACAGCGTGCCACGTCGAGTGAAGGAGGAGAGGGAGGGGGAGGGGCAATCCTCGGAGACGACTCTTCGCGCGGGATGATGCGGGTGCTAATCCGTTCGCAGACAGTCGGTACCGAGAGAGGACGCCGTTATGCTGGCCAAGTACCTCGCCAGCAGGGACTCGACCGTCACGGAGACATTGGCCGTCGTGGCTAGCGGTAGCGGCAGTGATTCTGCCGCAGCGGCGTCTGCGTCGACAGACCGCCTGCGGGAGAAGACCCAGCAGGTCGACGCACTGCT